>CM072513.1:44594899-45271952 GCA_036898135.1 Oncomelania hupensis
GCTCAAAAATGCCACTTAAGTCAGGACTATCATAATAGTTTCTGCTTCAAAATAACTAATCAAAACAATGAAATGTAGACTTTGAGGATCTTACAATTATTCTTGAGATAAAATAAAGTTTACTTTTAATACATTTTAAAAAATACAATGTTGAATGGTCCTATAATTCCAGTAACCTATCCTACCATTGAACTGAAAGACCTAGCTGACACAATTGACTTTGGTGCGAATGCTGTTGTTGGGTCTATTTACGGTTTAGAATTTACACCAACTGGATATTATAAACGAATACTAGTACTGTCAGTGCCGCTGTCAGAAAAACCATCTATCGATCAGCTAAAGGATTTTAATACCGGTAAAGTAGAGCCTGATTTTAAGCATGCTATTACTAAACGAGAAAATACCTGGTCTTTAACACCTGCAGACACAGAATTAGATTGGCTTATTAAATTCAAGTGCGAAAGCCCTTACACTTTTATGGGACCAGACAATAAATTTAAGAAAATTATTAACGCTGGGCCTATGTTAGTTAGTCTAGTGCCGGATGAAAATAATCGAGAAAACATAGAAATCAAAGCCTACAAAAAAACTATATATAAGCATGATACAGCCGGGAAAAATGTTAGAGTTGTTCTGCAGCCTCCTTTACAGCTATGTAGTACAGCTATGATAGTACTGGACATAATTGCTCACAAACCTACACAGATAAATGTTAATGTAATTCCGCACGTGACTCTAAGTTGGACCGATTTAGATGAGGAACCCAGACGAATTACAGTATTTATGAAGAAAAGATAAAATGAAGATCAGTACTCTGTATTTGCTTCCTCACTCAAGATAACTTTTGTCCCTGTCATAAATCCTATTAAAAGAATAGTGCAAATTAACCTAGACAACGTAGATCTGTTAGCATTTTATTTCAGCGATCAGATATTTTCTGATAGTCAAATAGAATATTTTGCTAATAAACTAAAATCAAGTTAATTATTGTTAATTAATAAAAAAGCCCTTTTTTCACACTAAAATATGATGACAAAATTGTATCATGCTATAGTGGAAGAAGAACCAATGCAACCAATACAACCAATTATACAGCCTAGCGCTCCAACATTAGACTTAACTAACGTAAGTAATGTTCAAACGTTCAGGCTGGAAGAAATAAGAAAAGTTAGGACTCAAATTGAATCAGATATCCAAAAGTACTCTAGATGCAGACGATGGTATTCCGGTGCTTTTAATGGAATAAATTACGTGTCTAGTGGTCTAAATGTTATTAATACAGCGGAAGCTGCTATCAGCGTGGGATTATTGGTGACTGGAATTGGTATACCAATTAGTATTGGATTAAGGGTTGCTGCCAGTTTATCTTCAGTGATGTCAGTTCTACTAGGTGTAATTAATACTAAAGTATCTAAGAAACTAGAAAAACATTACCTCATTTCTAGCCTGGCAATAGCTAAATTTACTAGCATGAACTTTATAATTTCTAAAGCTCTAGAAGACACTCAGATTACAGACCCAGAGTTTGTAATTATCCAGCGAGATTTTGAAGAATATAAAAAGTTGAAGCACGACATACAATCTAAATCTAGGTCTGCACCTGTTAATATTGAAGAAATTTTTAAAAAAATTAATAGAAGAAAGGAGACTATTGGGACGGAAGGAGCAACTAGATGCTTTGAAGAAAAAGCTTGGTGCTTCAGAATAAATACAGTTAACATTTACTCCCGTCCTTACGGGTCCTGTTGGTCCTGCCGGTCCTCCTGGTCTTGCAGGCCTTCCTCCTTATTCATTTTCATAGTCATAGTTTCTACCTGTAATTTATAGTGGCCTAGAGCGTATCTGAAAATCTGGCAATCATCTGCCAGTTAGATCAAAACCAAATTATTTTACCCGGGAAGGTAATCTTTCAGGTAAGTCGGTTTCCTAACCAATCTACCACTTTTTGTGTGTGTCTATGCATCAAGTGCTGTGTTACTCTGTGTTCGTGCTTCTGGACTATCTGCACTTGTGTTTATGCCTGTGCATGGAGCACTTCAGGTTCCTGTGCCTACAATTTTCTTGGGTGTCTGGCTGCAAGATCCTGTGCTTGACAAACTTTCATTCATAGGCACATGCATATTGCAATATCTGTATGTCTCTATTCTATCACTAGCATTCAGCTTGTTGCTGACCGACTCTCTTTGCTCATTTTTCACGCTTATCTGTCCCTTTTCTGTTTCTGCCTGCATGTTTTGACTTTGCATTCTGCTTCTAGGCTGTATGAACCTAGGCTGTATCAACTGCTCTTCAAATGACTTTCTGAGCTGTTTTCTGTTTCTTCTGTACAGTTTTCCATCTTCTGTTCTGATTTTGTATGACCTAACATCTGTCTGATCCTCTACTGTTGCTCTGATCCATCTGTTTGATCTGGGAGCTTTGAATCTGACTGTTTGTCCTGGTCTGAGTGTACTTAACTCAACTGTTCCTCTATTGTAATACTGTTGCTGTGTGTGATTTTTTCGGATCAATTTTTCTTTCACCTCTGTGCATGTTTGTGGTTTCAACAAACTTTTTGCTGATGGCAACAATGTTCTTGTCCTGACCGAACAATCTCTGGGCGGGTGAGGTAGTCATTTTCTCTGACGGAATATTCCGAAGTTCTAGCAAAGCTAAATATGCATCCTCATTTCTATCCTTAGCGCATTTCATCATCAGAGTTTTGACCTGCTTGACTGCATTCTCAGCTTTTCCATTTGACTGTGGATAACCTGATGAACTTGTCACATGCTCAAAGCCCCATCTCTGAGCAAATCTCTGGAACTCTTTTCCATTGAACGGTGGCCCATTGTCTGATACCACTCTCTCGGGTATATCGTGCCGTGCAAAGTGTGCTTTCATCTTGTATATCACCTCATCCCCTGTCTTGTTGCTCAACTTATTGACTTCAAAGAAATCCGAGTAATAATCCACAACAACAATATAGTCATTTCCTCTGCATTCCAACAAGTCCACTGCCACATACTGCCATGGCAACTCTGGAATCGGATGACTTATGCTCGGTTCTTTAGTCTGACTTTTCTTGAAAGTACGACACGGCTCACAGGCTGCCAAAAACTTGTCCATATCTTTGGACATGCCTGGCCAATAAACGACTTCTCTTGCCCTGCGAAGGCAACCTTGCAGTCCTGTGTGGGACTGGTGCAACACCTCTATAACATGTTGCCTCATCTTTCCTGCTTCTGGCACAACGATTCGTTCTGCCTTGAAAACCAAACCGTTCTATATGGACAACTCTTCTCTGAATGGGAAGTATGGCATTAAACTGACTGACAGATCCCTTTTATCTTCTGGCCACCCTGACCCAATGACTCTCATGAGCTCAGCCAATTCTTCATCTTGCTGCGTAGCTTTCTGCAACTCTTTCAAAGTATTCTCTGATACGGAAATGTAGGATGACATCTGAATGTCTTCAATCTCCCTCTAATATCTGTCAAGAAAATTTCCTCTTTCTCTAGTTTACCTTTTTTTGAACTGGTTGGTACTGACCTGCTCAATGCATCTGCCAAATGCATTTCTGAGCCCTTCTTGAATACAACAGTGTATTCAAATTTCTGACATCTCAACAGCATTCGCTGTAGATGCTTCGGCGCACTCAACAAACTCTTCTGGTGGATCGGAATCAAAGGCTTGTGATCCGTTTCAACCTCCACATGTCTGCCAAAGACATAACACTCAAAACGTTCAAGTCCGAAAACTATTGCAAGCATCTTTTTTTCAATTTGTGCATAGTTCCTCTCTGTTTGTGTGAGTGCTCTGGATCCAAAATGAACTGGCTGTCCACTCACCAACAAACATGCTCCTAACCCAAACTCTGATGCATCACACTGCAAAGTTGTCTTTTCCTTTGGGTTGAAGTATCTCAGAACTGGCAGTTCCGAAAGCATCTTCTTGATTTCTTCAAGTGCTTTGCCATGTTCGTGCTCATCCCAACTGAAATGTAAGAAATTGATTAACAACAGAGATTAGCATGCATACTCAATCTACAGTGGTGTCGACAAAAGTGGAATAAAAATATCCCCACGCGCACCAACAGTAGGATCACCTTAATGTGTTCTCCACACTGACACTACTCAAATATTTATGCGAGGCTGCTCTCAGGAAAATATAGGCGTGATCCTACAAAGTGTGGTTGAATACTATTTTTGCAAGGGCGATGAGAATAGAGGAAAATCTAAAGGGCGAACAGCGAGATAAGACAACGGTTTGTTCAATGTATTTCAGAACTGTTGAGTAAATAAAAACCTCATATCAAGGGTAAAGTCACTATCTGTCTATAGTATGTTTATATGGGTACTTTGAAGTGACCTTGACACTAAACTAGGAGAGATACAAAGTCCAAATGCTAAATATATGCTGAGTCAAGATGTATATAGTGTACAGCTTCATATCTCTGAGAGTGGTGTGCACAAAGTTTGAATCAGTTGAATTTAGGTTTTTCACGTGGGATACGTATAGCTCGATAGCTATTAGGAGCCTGAACAGAATTCTGTGCCTTGAACTGTGGGCTGGAAGCGGCGGTGGCAGAGCCAGGTGGGTATCGCTATTCTTTGTGATAGGATGACTATTGGATAGACTGTGACTGCCACTATCATAGGATAAGTGTAGGGTCCGTTTAAAAGGGTTGTGTTTTGTGTTTGGAACCACCCAAGGTCTTGTTCTTTAATAAGGGCAAGAATGACCAGTTTGTTGTCAAGGCTGTGTTAATAAAGTACTTTTACCACAGTTATGAGGATTTTTGCTGCAACAGTGCTGTGTAGGGCAACTTCTAAGGATGTGTGCTCTTAGTTTAGAGACCGCCCTAGGCCTAGGATATCCACAGCAGCTCGGAGGCAGCTTCTAGGTTCCCAGCTATAAATATATTCGCTGTTGAAATGTCCCCAGCATAGCGAGCCTTCCTTTCACAAAAGTACAGTCACGCGCATATAGGATATAACTAAATCGCTTTCTCGCAAGCATGCCGCGCGCGAGGCCTAGCTAGCTACAAGTACGATAAGAAAAAGAAGGGGAGGGGAGAGAAAGAAAAAGAGGGAGAGAAAGGAAGAAAGAGGGGAAGACAAGGGAATAAAGAAAGAGAGAGAGGAAGGGAGAGAAAGGAAGAAAGAGAGGGAAGGAAAGTTGGAAGGAGAGGAAGGGAACGGAATGAAGAGAGGGAGAGAAAGGAAGAAAGAGGGATATGGAGAAACAATGGAAAAAGTAGGGAAAGGCCAGAAAAAATAATACACAAGCCACTATATAGGAATCAAAATGAATTCAGAATCCTTGACAAATAACTAGACAAAAGTAAACTCTTGCAAGCAGGCACACATGCAGTTTTCTTTTTCTTTTTTCTTTTTAAAGAAGCAAAAACAAGCCTGCGGATGATACAAGGCACGCTTGAACATGATAAACACATAAAGTTACAAGTAGAATAAATCAGAAAACGGATAAAATACAATAATGCAGAATTCACAAACGCTACAAAGATGATAAAGAAATTAAAGAAATACTGATTAGGCCTATTGAAAACAAAACACATACAAAGTTTACAATCATTTCACGATCCATGCAGGACAAAGACCAATAATAAGCAAAATCGATCATGCATTAGCATTTTATGTGCATGTGAGAAAAATACAAACAAATACACAGACAGACAAAAAGTGTGTCTGAGAAGGTGTTTTGCTCGTGTCTTGTTTGTGTGAATAAATAAATAGTACTCACAATTACGATAGTGGTGATGATGGTGGTGATGATGAAGTGCTAGTGCAGGTATCCATTGCGCTTGAGAAGGAACGAGAGAGTGGCCATCATATGTTTAAAAAGTTCGAATGTATACACGCTACTATAATTATGCAGGTAGGTAGGACCGAGTTCAGCATAACGTTTTAAAGAAAATATCTTGAGAGACTTCCTGAAGCCAGTTGACGACTGACATTCATTCAAAGCAGCTAGTGTTCCAGCCAGGTCAGGCAGTTCAGAAATGCAGTTGTCTGTGTTTTCTAATTGTTTTGATAGATACAGGACAGTGCAGTAAGCATGGTTGAGGACATTCCAAAACATAAGGCGAATTTCTCCATCAGAATGCAGATACAGATGTTTTATCCATTTTCATATTCCATACCTCACTATGACAAACAACTTCTGCTACAACATTCACTACAACTATTACCACTACTACTACCCCCATCTACTATTACTACTAATACGAGAATTTATATAATGCACACATACCTCACTACAAGCAAAAGGTGCTAATTGCGAATTGCTAGTAGTACTACAACTCCGGCTGTTGTTGCTGATGAACCCATGATAATGTCTGTTAGTCACGGAACGCCTACAATTAGTTTTCTGTTATCTCATTTGTGAAACTACCGCCAATACATGTACTGCCGTTAAATAAAATGATGACTGATGCTATTTTGTCAAGTTTGAAACCGTAACTTTTCGTTACAGTTCAAGTGAGAAGATTTATTTTGCCTTCTTTTCTGGTGATTTTTCTCCACACAATCTGCATAATGAGTTTCTTATCTATGTGATACTGTTCGGTATGAGCTATATGAGATCCACTATCCATTTTAATGTGATATGTAATACCTCCTACTTCTTCCGTATATATGCAATAAATTAAAAGCTAACTGAAACTTTCCAGTGCACAACATAAACTAGATCTTCCACAGTCATGAATTAAAGACAAAACTAGCTGGGCGTGGGCTCACAGTAAACTCTAAGGAAATAATTGGGCGCCTGTTGCACACAATTTGCCAGTAACGTACCACAGTCTAAAAACTCACTAAAAACACAATCCCAGCAATGAATAGTTTTCAAAGATCACGTCAACTTGAAGAACACATATTAAAGTTTCTTCACACAAAAAACCACACACACAGAGTCACTAATACATTGACTATCCCAACTCGAACACAGAATAATCCAAGTTCGTCAAAGTACTTGAAATTTAGTGTATTTTGCAATCACTGCAAGTCTAGGAAAGGAAAAATTAATTCACCAAAAAAAAAGTAACTCAGCTAAATCCACGACACTTCTCTACAATATACTTGAAACAATAACGGGCAAACATCACCAAATGTATCCCAACAACTCTTGTTAATACAAATTCCTGAGCAATTACCAACACCACACTATCAGACTACAAACTTCGCGCTTGCTATGATTTTCTACTAATTTTTCCCGCTCAGCGTCTCGTCCTTTGTCTGTATGAAGGAAACAAAAATTCACAAAAAAATTCACAAAAAATTAAGTAAGTCAACAAAATCCACGAAACTAGTCCATAATATAGTTGAAACATTAGCGTTTTAACTTCACCAATTTTCACCCCGCAACCGAGGCTATTAGAAATTCCCGATCAATAAATGTACACTTGCCACAAATTGCATTCAGAATTTACACATGGAAGCGAAGACCGGCGTGCGTGCGAGTAATTTGGTCTGCCAGCCACGCGGGCTTAGTGTGATAGCATGGCAATGTATAGGCCTAATGCTGGAAACTGCATGCGAGCCGATGCTAGACAAGAATAGCACAGAGCGCTGCTAGTGACGGAGACCTAAGAGCTGAGTTTATAGAAGACTTGAGCCGGTGTGTATCCTAGATCATAAGAAGACAGTAACGAACCATCTGCTCTCTACAGACTGTTGTGTTGTGGTGTTGTGTGTGTCTGTAACTTCACATGCCGGGAACTGAAGATGAGTTGGTGCCCACACACCAGCTCAATTCCCATGTGAGTAGCACTGTTTAGTGCCTCCACATTTTGCTTACTGTGGGCTATTTATAGCTTGTCTGCACCCTCCCTTCCAGTGAAAGGAAAGGAAAGGAAGCATCAGCGAAGCTATTTATAGTTAGCCTGGCTGACCTAACCTCAAAATCTAAAAAGCTTTGGTTGAGTCGCTGTGCCCAGTATTCTAGTTCTTTCAGTGGCTATACACTCTGAGCATGTGTACATGAATGAAGGATGAGGAGGAAAGGGATATTTTGATAAATATTATTTTTATATGATTTTCTTGTTGGTATGTACAATGGAATAATGTTGTTGAAGTTGTTTCAAGAACGAGGTCAAGAGTGACAATGTATTATAGTATGCTAGAGGAGTGATGAATATGAGAGAGGGCTGATGAATATGAGAGAGGGGATGAATGAAGATTGTTGATCAGGAATGGACTTGTAATGCATTTGTATAATCAGTTCATGCGAAGTTAGTATAAATTATAGAAGAAATTATGAATTGTTCTAATGCATAATAAACAGGTCAAAATGGCGGACGGCGGAAGGAGTTATTTCCCATGTATTGTTTACATTGTAGAGATAGCCTAGTAAGATGGGTTATTTTGTTGACAAGATTGGGCCTATTGTTCTTCTACCTATCTATGTTCTACATACTCCTACGTCTATTTCTACGTGCTACCACTGTCTGGGTGTTGGTTGCTCTGGCTCCCACGCTGGTGTCGTATGGTGCCGGGCTAAGACGTTGCGTGACCATTGCCACTGGGGTGCTACAAAATCCCTATTGCCGGGAGGCTGCCACTTGGGTTTCCATACTCAGGACCACGCACCCTCACAGTCATACATAAACACATTACTCTCAAATAAAACGTACTATATACCCAGTGAACATTTCAAACAGTGACTCTTTATTACAGTCTTTGATAGATGTAAAGCGGCGTTGCAATTTCAGACGATTTCGTTGTTTGTATTGAAGAGCGTACAGTTATACTGTGTTTAAAGAGTTTGATATTAATTAAATACATTTCTTAAAATCTTGGTGATTGTAGCCATCAGTTGTATTACTTCATCTTTATTTTCATATTGTTATATCTTGATTGTGTTGGCATCTTGTGTCCAGTGTCAAGGGGTTACAGATTAGACAAGGGGGGTAATTGTTGGTTAATTGTTGGGGTTGTGGGACCAGCTAAGGGTTGGGTTAGATTTCCCATTTTCCTGTTACGTGTGTTGAATAAAAGAGTGTAAATGTTTTTTTAGTTTGAGTTTGTATCCCTGCACTCGCTGTATGAGCTGAAATCACTGATCACTGATTTATTCTTTCATATGTGTTCCATTCTTATGTTGATCTTGAAGGTGATTTTAGTTTTTATGAAAAATGTGAACATTTGTAATTGTACAGTGGAATGTCTGACCCACATGACACATCAACATTGGGTTATTTGATCACACATGAGCCTTATATTTCATGTAAAGATCAAGGTCATCCCTATGTCAAGGTCATTGCAAGGTCACTATTTGTTTTTGATATTTTAGAACTTCTGCTGTAGTTTATTTGATTATTCATGGGTGTTCATCTGAAACCAATGGTTACGGTCATCGCAAGATCAAAGTCAATATTTATGTTTTAATGAAAACGTTTTGTTTCAGTGTTATAAAACTTCATCTTTACTGGGCAATCATTTTCATGTAGACTATTGTGAATAAGTTCCCTATAAGTGACATGTGAGTAATATGGGCTCAGCTCTTCTAGTTTTTATGGGCTTTGCCCGTCTAGTTTATTTCAAATTTTTATTTAGGTATAATTTCTCCGGCAGACCATCACACAAGCCATTGGACAACACGATGACCTGCTCACAGTGGTGAAGAAACGGAAACTCCGATGGTATGGCCACGTCACCAGATCATCAGGCCTTGCAAAGACTATTCTGAAAGGCACAGTGCAAGGAGGTAGAAGAAGAGAGAGACCGAAAAAGAGGTGGGACGACAACATTCGAGAATGGACTGGTTTGACACTGAGCGAAGCCATCAGGGCTGCTGAGGACAGAGAAAGATGGAGTATGCTGGTTAAACGTTCATCTGTGGTGCCCCTACGACCTCCGGGTTACGGGACAGGATAGGATAGGATAATTTCTTTGCCACTTTGATGACTTCAGAAATAATCTGTTTTGCAATTTCTTTTATAATTGCTTTTTTTGGACATTTTCTGCTTATTAGACTTGAGCAGAAAAGGTTGTCTTTCTTGCATGGTCACTACCTTCCACTTTTCCCTGCGTTTTTGACAGTTTTTGTTTTGCATTTGATGCTTTACCCTTGGTTTCCTTGAATATTCATCCACCAGTATCCAACATCAGTATTACAGTTACTGTCTTTACAGTGAATCAAGAGCCAAAGATGAACAAGAGGTGTACAGCCAGCGCATGAAGGAGAGCCTATCTGGAGCCAGTCCTAACCCCCGCTCATCCAGTTTTGGCCAGTCCCCATCCCTCCGCACTAGTGATCTTATCAGGAAACGCTCATTGCCTTCTGCAGTTCATCACAATGTGCACGAGTGGAAACTGAACACGGATGAGGGAGTAAACGGCTATATCAGGGATGAGTTCTATTATGAACAGGTCAGCCAAATTTGAATTTTGCCAATATGAAAGTTTTGATAGATTTCTGACACTGTCTTATGTGTACAGTTAGCAACACTTCTTTTTTTAAAAGTTGTTGAACACATTCAATACATGCAGCATTATTTCATCAAGCATTGAACTTTATTCTGGGATAGCTGGTTTCTATTGATGATGTTTTTCAGGCTCCCAGTGTGTCCCTTTGCATGTCCATTCTGCAGCAGCATACAGACAGCCATGTGAGTGGCCAACTAATTTTGACCATGTGCGATGACCTGTCCAACTATCTCCAGCCTCTTGCACCAGGCATCCCCAATCTTGAAGTGGACTATTGCCTGGTTATCAGGTAGGAGTGATTTTGCATAGCAATGAGTCTATGTACTCACCAATACAAAAAAAGTTCCAGATTTTTGCACACCTGGGTGAGAGAAGCCTATCCACACAAAAATGTGTGTCTGTCAGCCGTCCTTCTGTGCAAAACTTTAAAGAGGGAAAGTGCTCAGAACGTATTTCATATATCACAACCAAACTTGGTAGGATAGTGTTATTCACAAGACCTCGAAAATGATCAGTGAATTAATGACCTTGCTGGGGGAAGAGCAATCTCCAACCTCCGTTTTGCGGATGACATTGATGGATTGGCTGGAGAGTAACAAGAACTTGAACAGCTAGTACAGAGACTTGACACCACCTCCAGAGCCTATGGAATGGAAATAAGTGCAGAGAAGACCAAAATGATGACGAACAACACCAATGGCATCAACACGGACATCAAGGTTCAAGGCCAATCCCTCAACACAGTGCATAGCTTCAAATATTTAGGAGCCATTGTATCAGACAATGGGTCCCGACAGGAAGTCCTCTCCAGGATCGCACAAACAACTGCTGCCCTGGTGAGGTTGAAGCCAATTTGGAAAGACAGGACCATCAGTCTACATTCCAAGGTAAGGCTTCTGTGCTCCCTTGTCATCTCCATCTTCCTATATGTTTGCGAAACATGGACCCTCACAGCAGATCTACAACGAAGAATACAAAGCATGGAGATGAGGTGCTATAGAAGATTTCTGGGCATTTCCTATACCCAGCACATCACCAACGACGAAGTCTGACAGACCATCACACAAGCCATTGGACCACATGATGACCTGCTCAAAGTGGTGAAAAAAGTAAACTCCGATGATATGGCCATGTCACCAGATCATCAGGTCTTGCAAAGACCATCCTGCAAAGCACAGTGTAAGGAGGTAGAAGAAGAGGGAGACCAAAAAAGAAGTGGGAGGACAACATTCGAGAATGGACTGGTCTGACACTGAGCGAAACAATCACAGTTGCTGAGGACAGGGAAAGATGGAGTACGCTGGTTAAACGATCATCTGTGGTGCCCCTACAACCTCTGAGTTACGGGATAGGATAGGATAGGATAGTCAAGGTCACAGGATCAGCAAATTTTAGTAAACAAATTACAATTTTTCACAAAGTTTAATGGTTTTCATCATTAATATTGAACATTATTTTGTTAGGCATGATAGAAATCAATGCAAATTTGGTCAGTCTCACTCCGTCAAGGTCACCGGAGCTGTCCAAAGTTGGTTCATATGGGTACTTTGAAGTGACCTTGACTGTAATTGCCACCATTTAGAAATAGTTTCCATTTGCTCGTATAGCGCCTGATATTGATTTAGGGTCAAGTAATAACATGTACTAAACACAGAAGCTGCATACAGTTCATTTATTTGTAGTCCAAGAACATTCACGAACTATGTCAACATCTCACATAAGATTACGTATGTGTGTGTGTGTGTGTGTGTACATATCAATGTGGGGACAACTGTGTACGTGACTATGAACTACTTGTAGATGTGTGGGAAAATACAGCGAAAAGAAAGAAACACAAACACAAGAAGCATTAGCATATGTACCAAACAATGTTTTAAAACCCCTTTTTCAAGCCAGTTACAATCAAAGCAATGAGATGGAAAATTCACATACTGGACGATGACTTGGAAACAAATACTTTAGCTGATATTAAACAAGACAATTTAGCTTATGTTACGTGGAACCAAGCCAGAACAAAACAAAGGAACGGACGCTTTATGTTCCTTTAACTTACAAAACAATTCGGCTATGTTTATTCTTTCAAGCCTCAAAACAATTGGCACAAGACAATTTGACTATGGTCACCTAACATTAGTCAAGATACAAACAATTCACCCAATGAGCCTTGCTGTGGTGCCCAAACTAGGAAATACCTAGCTCAGTAAAACATTTCTAACTGAATTCACATATGTAAACATTGAACATATTTTAGGAAAAACAACCAAAAGTCCCAAAGCATAGACAAAACAGCAAAGCTTTAGGAAAAAACGCTATTAATACTCAAGTGGGTTAACATTTTGGCTAAGGCGGATAATTCGACAAAAAATGTTATCTTCATTAAAGACCAAAACACTTTAGTCAAACCAAACAAGCTCAGCACAATTAGCGAACTATGACTGATCACAATCTAAAAAACAAATAAACTTGACTTGTCCTTATTTACAAAGCCTGAACAAAGTGTTCGCCACAATGATTCTTCTGACAAAAGAAGACCAAGTTCTAACTCAAAACAAATTCTAGTAAGCATTAGAAAATCAAAAGCTATGAGAACATCAGAAACAAATCGATTTGCAGAAAAGGTTCACACACATCAAATCAGTCACTAAAACTAGAAATCATAAAGGTCAATCATTTGCACAAAGCAACAAAAACCTAAGCAAAGCGCAAAATAACTACAAGTACCTTATGTCCGCTGTAAGACATTTAGAAACCACACAGATCCAAAGATGACAACAACGTTTGGTAGCAAAGGCAGGAAAAACAACAGCTTTTTACAAAAAAATACAAAGGGTGAACAACACATTCACACCCTCAACTATCTATCTCTTTGAAAAAAAAACACAAGTAAGCAAACTTTTCCATCATAGGGAACTAAAAACGACTCAACCTTCTCTCAGACCCAGCAATCTATCTAACCAGAAAAGGGCTGACCAAGTCTTGGGTCATAATCCCAATCTCATAAGAAAAGATCTCGAAAATAAAAAAATATAAAACAAGACTTAAAAACGAAACACAGTTCACCTCTAATATTTGAGCCCATACCAAAACATGGCATGCTTTTGCCACTGCCTTGACAAGAACAATAGATCTGGAGAGAGGGTGAGAGAGAGAAGGAAAGGGGGTAGAGAGAGTGGAAACAAGACAATCACAAAGAGAAGAAGCACAAGAAACACCAGTTAGAGTGGTTATAAACACAGTTCACCTCTGATATTCGAGCCCATACCAAAACACGGCATTCTTTTGCCACTGCCTTGAAGAGAGCGATAGATCCGGAGAGAAAGTGAGAGAGGGAAAGAGGGTAGAGAGAGTGGAAACAAGACAATCACAAAGGGAAGAAGCACAAGAAACACCAGTTAGAGGGGTTAGAAAGACAGGTACCAAAGAAATCAAATGAAAGGAAAAATGAACAGTGAAGTCATACAACCAAAAAGATGTGTCGGGTTGGCCAATGAGGTGATGATAAGTCTTGTCAGTCAAAATCAATAAATCCAAACAAATGAAAATGATATAAAGAACAAGCAACAGGCAGTAGGGAGGAAAAGAGGACAGATAAACGGACACTTTACACACCAAGAAAGTACATGATATCACAAATAACACAGACTCTATCTAGATCAACAGCCCATAACTAATTTCAATACTTACCTAATTATATATCGATCACACATGACTCATAGGCATGCACATTAACCATAAACTGTGAGAGATATAAAGTCCAAATGTGTTGTATTTAGAGATAATAGATTGATCTTTCATATATGTTCAGTTTTTGAATTGATCTTGAAGATCAAGGTCGTTTTAGGCCTTAACACACACAAAAATTGGTCATCGTACAGTACAAAAACCGAATGCATTCACTTTTCCAAGCACCGGGGAATTATTCAAGATCCTAATATTATTCTCAGTAAAACTCCAATAAAGACAGTCCAACAGGTCAAATTTTTGGGTGTTATTTTTGATCAAAGGTTATCCTTCCTTCCTCATCTGAAAGATTTAAAAATTAAATGTCAACAGGCCTGCAATTTGCTCAAGGTTATCAGTGGTACAGACTGGGGAGCTGACAAGAAAACTTTATTGCTGTTATATCGTTCTTTAATTAGATCCAAGTTAGACTATGGTTGTATTGTTTATGGTTTTGCTAGAAAGTCTTATCTTAAAATTTTAGATCCAGTTGCTCATCAGGCACTACGCATTGCTTTGGGTGCGTTTCACACCTCCCCTTGTGAAAGCCTTTACGTGGAAACTAACGAACCTCTGCTGAAGTTGAGACATACAAAATTGTCATTGAATTACTATTTAAAATTAAAAACTGATCCCATGAACCCTGGTTATGATTGGGAGACAACAGCGTCTACCTGATTTTTGTTCTGTTAATACAGCTGAGCTCAAGGCAATTCATCTAGCACTGAAACAGGTTTATCAATTCAAAAGAACCTCGTTTTTAATCATGTCTGATTCACTGTCAGTACTCCAGGCTCTTTCCACGAGAAAGATATCACACCCTTTTCTGGCAGAGATCCATGACCTCCATACACAACTTGTTTCTGAGAGTAAAAAGATAGTTTTTATGTGGGTACCTGGTCACATGGGCATCCGTGGCAATATTGCAGTGGACAAAGAGTCTAAAGAAGCTCTGCATCTCGATTTCCCTTCAGAGATTTTCCAATTTGTTCCTTACTCTGACCTGCGTTGTATGACTGGATCTTATTGTAAATGGCTGTGGCAGACTGACTGGTCTAACCATATCAATAACAAATTATTTCAAATTCTTCCTGATTTGTCAGCTTCTTTGCCTAACTTTGCATCCATCGCAAAGAAGAAACAGTTTTGTCTTGCCTTCAAATTGGGCATACTTATGTCACCCACAGTTTCCTTTTAAAAGAAGAACCACCATGGTGCTTTGCATGTGATAAATCCTTTTCAGTTCGCCATTTCATGTCTGAATGTGCTGATCTGTTTGAGGAAAGAGAAACATATTTTAGTTTAATACCTTTCAAAGAGATTTTTAAAGTATGCAATGGTCAACACCTGTTTAAATTCTTACATGATGTTGGTTTGTTTTATCGCATATAAATCATGTTACATTACATTACATGGTTATTGCTTTAGGTCCAGCGGACTCTTCCGAGCCAAATCAGGACTAGTATAAATCATGTCGTCTTTTTTTGTGTTGGTTGGATTTTATTGGTAAGACTGAATTTAGTGATTTGATTGAAGAAAGATAACATATTTTTAATACATCAGTTTTAAAGAATTTTCAAGAGGTTCCTTGTAAAAGTTTATTTGAGTATGTAAGAGTAACAGGCTTGTTTTTTAAGATTTTAACCATTTTATAATATACTACTCAAAATAATTGAAGGGCCACTCTCATATTTCATTTAGTTTAATTATTTTTTGCTGCTCTCAATAATATTGCTTATATTGCTTATTTCAAAACTTATCCTGTACAGTAACATTCAAGACAATCTTATTCTGACAAGTAATCACATGTGTGAGTTTTGAACTTTCTGCACTGAGTTGAAAAACAAACCCAATTTTTACCAAAAACAAAGACCCATGCCCCCAAGGCGATGATTGACTGATGCGGATAGAGGCAGAGCTATTGCATGGCTTCAGGAAGGGGTGGGGGTGAGAGAAGTTGGCAGGCGGCTGGGAGTGTCCCACTCCGTTGTCCAAAGGCTGCGGGAGCGCTTTAACAACACTGGAAGCGTCCAAGAACCAAGAAGGTCCGGACGCCCCCGCGTTTCCACTGCAAGACAAGACCATTTCATCACCCTGTCAGCTCTGAGGATGAGGTCCGCTACAGCAAACACCATCAGAAGACAGCTTCACACAGCCAGCAATGTTAACGTCAGCGACCAGACAATTCGCAACTGTCTACACGAGGCAAACCTGAGATCAAGACGACCAGCAGTACGGCCTTTGCTCACCCCAGCTCACCGTGCAGCACGTTTGGCCTGGGCTCGGCGTCATTTGGTGTGGACTAGGCAACATTGGTCAAGGGTGCTCTTTACAGACGAGTCTCGGTTCTCCTTGTCTTTCAACGACCGTCGAGTGAATGTTTGGAGGCGTCCACGGGAGCGTTTTGCTGATACGACGGTGCGCGAGCATGACCGCTTTGGTGGTGGATCTGCCATGATGTGGGGTGGCTTCGCATTAAACTTCAGAACAGCCCTGCTCCAAATTCATGGCAACTTAAACGGTATTGGCTACAGGGATGACGTCCTACAACTGTTACACTCAGTTCGATGTTGGTGTTTTCTATCAGTATCTGATTCAGCCCCGATGCTTGAATTCCTGATAATTGTGTAACTCAGATTCGTTTATTCACACAGCCCGTCCAAACAGCATACAAGTCTCAAAGTCGACGTATGAAGTTTTCCACTTTTATTCAGCACACACCAACAACTGCATACAATTCTCAATTCAACTCAACAACTTTCACAGCAACTTTCCAAATCACTATCAACAACTTTACTATCTCTCAACAGCAACTCGGCCCACGATTAAATAACCTCTCTCTTTTCCGGAAAGATTTCGAATACCGTAGAAATGACACACTGCCACCAATCGAATAAAAGATCGTCATCACTGACTTACGTCATACATGTCAAAAGAATGTTCTCCAGTATCTACGTCCATCAAGAAGCTTCGATCGTTAGTAAACAAACGGATCCAGAAGATTCTCCAACAATATCGACTAACGCAAATCATCAACGTTATACAAAGCCTCTCCTAACAACAATGCAAACTCAAATCAAAGGTAAATAAACTCCATTATTGAATACTTTGCAAAACGAAACGATTAGATCTATCGTACACGCTTCCGACATACTTTCGTTCGCGTTTCAACGTAACATAACCCCCCACTCAAGAAGAAATTTACCCAATTTCTTTCAACAACGTTGAAACGTAATGCACAAACAAAGTCCACAATTAAAACTTATTTCAGACTGTCTGAACACTATCAACGTTCTCAGTTCATTCACAAAGAGTCAATGGTTTTCATCTTCAGGTCTATCTGGATATTGTCAATGTTCACAGTTCATCCACACAGTCAATGTTCTTTACTCACACACTCTGCTGAGGAAGTCCGCACCAACATTGTCCGATCCTTTGATAGATTCTACTCGCATGTTAAAGTTCTGCAAGTACATAGCCCATCTCATGATCCGACTGTTCACAAACTTGGCAGAGTTCAAGTAAGTTAGCGGCTTGTGATCAGTCTGTAGCACGAACTTCACTCCTTGAAGGTACAGTTCGAACTTCCGGATTCCCCATATGATGGCAAGGCACTCTTTCTCCATGGTCGAGTAATTTTTCTCAGCCCTGGACAGCTTCTTGCTGGCGTAACTGACCGGAAATAGTTTCCCTTCGTGTTCTTGCATCAGTATGGCGCCGATGCCTTCGTCCGCTGCGTCTGTTCTTAAGACGAATTCTTTGGAAGTGTCAGGCAGTCGTAGCACCGGATCCTTCGAAAGGAGGTCGCGCACAGTCTGGTATGCCCTCTCCTGAGACGGTCCCCACTGCACTTGGTTTGGACAGCCTTTCCGCACCAGGTCCGACAAGGGTGCTGTGATGGCGGAGTAGTTTGGTACAAACTCCCTGTAGTATCCAGCCAACCCCAGGAAAGATCGCACCTGCTTCTTGGTTTGGGGACGTGGAGCGTTCAGAATCTTGGTGACGTTTTCTAGTAGAAGCCCCTTTTGTCCTTCTTTCAGCGAATGGCCGATAAAGTCTACGTTGTCAGTCCCCAGAATGCACTTACTGGGTCTCACGGTCAAGTTGGCTTCTGTGAGACGGTGAAACAGCTCCCTCAAGGTCTGCAGATGCTCTTCCCAGGTGCGAGTGTGGACTAGCAGGTCGTCCCAGTAACACACGACATTGTCCATCCCTTTGAGCATCTTCCTCATTCCTCTCTTCAGGGTAGCTCCGCTGTTGACCATGCCAAAGGGCATCCTTAGGCACTCGTACGTCCCATCAGGAGTTATGAAAGCAGTCTTTGGTATGTCCTGTTGACGCACGGGGACTTGCCAATAACCCTTGCTGAGGTCAATCTTTGAGAAGATTTTACTCCCCGATAGTTGGCGGAAGAGGTCTGCTGCGGTAGGCATCGGCTCAGGGTCGAAGACGGTGATCTTATTAACCTTCCTGTAGTCGATGCATACTCGGTTGCTCCCGTCCTTCTTCTTCACGACCACGACAGGGGATGCGTAAGGGGAACTGGACTCCCTAATGATGCCCATCTTCAGCATCTCATCGATGTCTTTCTTCAAGGATTCACGGGCCTTGAAAGGGATCGTGAAGGGCTTGGATCGAACAGGGATATTCGAAGTGAGGTGGACTTCGTGTTCGACCAAAGTTGTAGAGCCAGGGACATCGCTGAAGTTGTGGGGAAACTCGCCCATAAGGTCCTTGAGCTCCAACTTTTGACCTTCCGTCAAGCTCGGTCCTAGCTTAACATCATCGATGCCTTCTTTGCTGTGGAAGTCTCCCAGTTCCAACAGTTCTTCGCTGTCAAAGCTGTCGTCGGTCACAGCTGCTGTGGCTGCGTGCACAGTCTCCGATGGCCTTTCCACGTACAGCTTAAGGAGGTTGGCGTGGTATATCTTGGAATGCTGGCCGACCTTCACCTTGTAGTCGTTGATTCCCACCACGGTCTCCACTTCGTACGGGCCTTTCCACTGCATCAGCAACTTATTGTGATCAGTAGGTAGCAGCACCAGCACTTTGTTGCCAGGTTTAAACTTCCTGTTCACAGCCCTACGATCATAGTAGTGCTTTCCACAGTCCTGGGACTTCTTCAGGTTTTCTCTAGCTATCTCGAGAGTCTGCTCCAGCTTCTCCCGTAGCTCAAACACGTACTGGTAGCTGTTCTTCACCTCTGGGGTGTCTACTTCTTTCGTCCACAGTTCTTTTAGGATGTGCATCGGCCCGCGGATGGTTCTTCCGTACAGCAGCTCGAACGGAGAAAAGCCGGTGGACTCCTGCGGTACTTCTCTGTAGGCGAAAAGTAAGGCGTTAATGTAGCGATGCCATTGTCTGGGCTGCTCGCTGCACAGTTTCTTCAGGGTAGACTTCAGCGTAGCATTGAACTTCTCGACAAGCCCGTTGCACATCGGATGGTAGGGTGTCGTAGTCAAATGCCGGATGCTCAGCAGTCTGTTGACCTCCTTCATGCAGTCAGAGACGAACTGCGTCCCGAGGTCTGTCAGAATTTCTTCAGGCACTCCAAGCCTACTGAACATGTCCACCAGTGCCTCTGCTACAGTTTCAGTGTCAATCTTCTTCAGTGGCACTGCTTCTGGGTACCGAGTCGCATAGTCCACTAAAGTCAGTACCCACCGATGACCTTCTTCACTCTGAGGTCTTATTTCGCCGATTAAGTCTAAGGCCACCCTCTTGAAAGGTCGGTCGATCAGAGGCATCCTCTGCATAGGCACTTTCGGGACCCTTCCTCGAGGTATGGTCTTCTGGCAAATATCACATGATCGGCAGAAACGGCTGACGTCCGCATGAAGCCCTGGCCAGTAGAACACCGCCTGGATTCTGTCTGACGTCTTTCTGATGCCTAGGTGACCTCCCATGATAGAGTCGTGAGCTACTTCCATCACTTGGCGCCTTATAGGTAACGGTACCAAGACTTGACGTAGTGGTTTACCTCCGTTGACCCTCGGGTGCTGGAAGATTCGATACAGGATCTTGGCCTTCACCTCAAAATAGACCGTACCACTGCCTTTGGTCACGTGGTCTTGGCCGTTCCGGTACTTGTTTAAAGTACTA
This sequence comes from Oncomelania hupensis, assembly GCA_036898135.1. Taxonomy (NCBI): domain Eukaryota; kingdom Metazoa; phylum Mollusca; class Gastropoda; order Littorinimorpha; family Pomatiopsidae; genus Oncomelania; species Oncomelania hupensis. Next base: position 44,615,146 of record CM072513.1, read on the forward strand.
TCAGCTTCCTGGAGCTGGATCAGCTTATCTCTGTCCACGATGGCATCTTTAGAGTTGTCGGCGACCTTCAGTGGCGTAGACCTCTTGTCTCTCTTGGCCTGGGCCCTGGTAGTAACAGCACCGACGATCTCTGGTTGGCAGGGCTGAGCCGGAGTAGCCACATTATCCCGTAGCAGCTCTGTAAGGTCTCCATCGGGAAACGGCAATGGATCCTCCTCTACAACTTCGACACGTTGGGTTGAGGCAGGACTCCACTCTGGATCGGGGTCGTCGGGTCGTCTCGCGCCGTCGATATTCCCGATCATCAAATCGTATAGCGGCTTCTTCAGGCAAACCGCTTCGACTTCGCCTATGTAGAAAGGGGTGTTGACATGAATCTTCGCAACTGGCGCTCTCACACATTTGCTGTCGGCCATAAGTGTCCATTTTGAATCGCCAGTGAACTGTTCTTTAGCGATTAGGTCTTCTCTGACGATGACCCCACTGCAGCCAGAGTCTCTTAAAACAGTCACTTCATGATTTCCAACGCGTCCCTTGGAAACAGGCATGTTCTGGACGGTCACAGCTGCGCTGGCGACGACGGGGATGGATTTTCCGTTGGCAAGGAGAAGTTGGCCATCGGTCATGCACTCTTGCACGTCCGCAGGGGTAGCTGTGCTCTCGGTCTCACTCGGAAGAATGACGCTCCCCGCCGCACACTTGATGGTCAGATCTACTGGTTTGCCGTTGATTGGAGAACCGCCTCTGCCGGTTGCCCGCCGCTGAATTGTCCGTACTGCTCCGCTGTCCGCTACTTTTGTTTTGAGGACAGTTAGCCGCTCTGTGGTCTGTAGCGTTGCAGGTGAAACAGCCCCTTGAATGCCCTTCCCTTGGAGGAGGCGTGGAGTCTGTCTGTCTCTGGCTCGTCTGGCTTCCCTGGATCTGGTTCACATGGTTTCCAGTCTTCTGAAAATGTTTCGTCGCGCTGGGTGGCCCCAGGGTTTTCCCATGGGCGATGGGATATCTTTCAGCAGCCTCAGTCACATCTTTAAGCGTCTGCAGCTTTTGTTCTTCTAAGTGGGTCGCTAGGTCCTTGTGACAGGCATTGAGAAATTGTTCCTTCACGATCAGGTCATGGAGACTGTCGTAAGACTTTGTTTCGCCTGATAACTCCACCCACTTGTGTAGATATGACGACAGGCGCTCCACAAACTGCTTTGGCGTCTCGCCTGACTTAGGCCGGCATTCACGGAAGCGTTTACGGTAGCCCTTCTCTGTAAAGTTGTAGCACTGCAATAGGGCCTCTTTCAAGACGTCGTAGTCTTTAGCGTCATCGTCCGACAATCTGGTGTAGACGTCGAGTGCTTCTCCCGTCAGAAGTGCACTTAGTCGAATCGCCCAGTCTTGAGGTTGCCAGTTAGAGCTTTTGGCAAACCTTTCAAATCTCGCCAAATAACTGTCGATCTGGTCCTTCCCGTCGACGAAAGCTGGCAATTTTGGAGCCATGTGGTCGCTGACGACTTGTGGCGCATGCTGATTGTTTTGGATACGCGCCAACTCCAGCTGGTACTGACGATCAGCTTCTAGTCGTCTTTCTTCCATCTCTCTTTCTTCTCGGCGTCGCTGCTCTTCTGCTTCTCTTTCTTGACGCCGCTCTTCTCTTTCTTCTCGGCGACGCTGCTCCTCTAATTCTAGACGCTTCTGTTCTAATTCTATTTCTTTTTCTAGACGCTTCTCTTCCAATTCTCTTTCTTCGCGCCTTCGCTGTTCTTCTCTTTCTTCACGCAATATTCTCTCCTGGCATTTGACGTACTCCGTCAGCTGTTTGCCTTTTAGATTTAGTTCAACCCCTTTCTGCCAGAAGTCAGCCATCTTGATGCTTCTGGAAAGTTCTTTTCTGGAAAGTTCTTTTTCTGGAAAGTTCTTGACTGTAGAGTTCTTTTTCTGGAAAGTTCTTGACTGTGCTGTACCTTTCTAGACTGTTCTAGAACAGCACGCTTTCTGCAGTAGCGCTGATGCTTGTCACTAGTCGCCTTCGTTGACGCAGGCCCCGCTGTCCTCGTCGTATGCGACGCTGCACCACGCTGGTGTTGATGTACACGCTCCTGTGCTGAAGTAGACTCGACGTCCGCACGTCGCTCTCTCTAATACTGGCGATGTAGCTCCGAGACTGTCCCTCGACGTAGTCCTGCGGCAGCCACGTAGTCCCGCTCTGTTGTTCGCTCACGAAGCAACTCTTCGGCGACTACACGCCCTTGCAGTCAACCCGAATCTATCGGATGTAGTCCCAGTATGTTGGCCCCTCTCGACGCAACTCGTTGGCGGCTACCCTCGATGACTGCCTCTCGTAACGTTGACTCGCTTGTTGTAGCAGTTGAACCCTTGGCTATGGCGTGAATCGCGGCTTGACCCCCAAAATGTTACACTCAGTTCGATGTTGGTGTTTTCTATCAGTATCTGATTCAGCCCCGATGCTTGAATTCCTGATAATTGTGTAACTCAGATTCGTTTATTCACACAGCCCGTCCAAACAGCATACAAGTCTCAAAGTCGACGTATGAAGTTTTCCACTTTTATTCAGCACACACCAACAACTGCATACAATTCTCAATTCAACTCAACAACTTTCACAGCAACTTTCCAAATCACTATCAACAACTTTACTATCTCTCAACAGCAACTCGGCCCACGATTAAATAACCTCTCTCTTTTCCGGAAAGATTTCGAATACCGTAGAAATGACGCACTGCCACCAATCGAATAAAAGATCGTCATCACTGACTTACGTCATACATGTCAAAAGAATGTTCTCCAGTATCTACGTCCATCAAGAAGCTTCGATCGTTAGTAAACAAACGGATCCAGAAGATTCTCCAACAATATCGACTAACGCAAATCATCAACGTTATACAAAGCCTCTCCTAACAACAATGCAAACTCAAATCAAAGGTAAATAAACTCCATTATTGAATACTTTGCAAAACGAAACGATTAGATCTATCGTACACGCTTCCGACATACTTTCGTTCGCTTGTTTTAAACGTAACAACAACCTAGGGTTCTCCCAGCTCTGCGGGCCATTGGGGAAGGTGCCATACTACAGGACGATAATGCCAAACCCCACCGAGCGCGTATCATCAATGACTTCCTGCAGCAACAGCACGTCATAAGGATGGATTGGCCGGCTCGATCACCCGATTTGAACCCCATAGAACATCTGTGGGATGTCTTGGGTCGACAGACACGGGCAAACCTCCCTCCAGGAGGTAACCTTGAAGTTCTGGCCCAAGTTCTCCAGCAAGAGTGGTTGGCCATCCCAGAAAACATCCTCCACAACCTGATATGGTCCATGAGACAACGATGCCAAGACTGCATTGATGCAAACGGTGGCCACACCCGATACTGACTCTATAGATTTTTGGTTTCTAAAGTTTTGATTTTGTAAATGAGGGGTATTGTCCAGTTAAATTGAATTTACTCGAATTTTAAGCGACTGATGTCTCAAATCTTTTTTGTTATTGATGCAGAAATGATTGCACTAAAATATGATGAACTAATAAATTGAATTCGTGTTTCTGATTTAAAGAGAGACCCATATGTCCAAGTGGCCCTTGTATTATTTTGAGTAGTATATTTTAAGATAGCGTCTCTCTGGTCCTGATTTGGCTCGGAAGAGTCCGCTGGACCTAAAGCAATAATCATGTAATATAATGTAATGTGTGAAGGATGAGAAGATATTTTTGGAACAAATGTTGTGATAACATGTAGTGAGGAAGGCAATCTAGTCAATAATGTTTGCTCCTAGTCACTAGGTGTGTGTGTGTGTGTGTGTGTATGTGTGGGTGCGCGTGTGTGTTTGTGTGTGTGAAGGATGGGAAGGTATCTTGGAACAAATGTTGTGATAATATGCAGTGAGAAAGGCAATATCTAGTCTATGCATCTTAGAGAAATGACATGTTCACTGTTGGAATGAATGTGATAGTAAGTGTGCTGTGCGAGAACTTGAAAACAATGTCCAGTCTATGTGCCTCACATAGTAGTAATGAAACGTGAATATTTTGTGTTATATAATTATGTATGCATAATGTGCTAATAAGTTCTTGTCCATGTACTCTCAATTCTTATGTCGGATTGCAGACCATGTATCAAATTTCTCAGTTTGAGATCAATAAAGTTATAGTGTATTGTGTATTGTATTGTATATCCATAAGACCTCATAAATGATCAGTGAATGAATGACAGGGTCAACAAACGTTAGTCAAAAAACTTTTTTTAAACCAAATTTCACTTTTTTTTCAAAGTTATTAATATCGAATTTATTATTCTTTGATGCGTGATAGTTATTAATGAGACACACATCCTTTGCGAATTTGGTCAATCTTACTCCAAGGTCAAGGTCACTGGAGCTGTCCAAAGTCAGTATAAGTTCTTTGAAGTGACCTTGACTCTAAACTATTATATATATAAAGTTCAGACTTTTTGTATTTAAAGATGGTAGATTGATCTTTCATATGATCCAATTTTGCATTGATTTGAAGGTCAAGTCAATTTAGGCCTTGCAAAAACATACAAAAATTAGGTCATCATACAGTGGAACGGCGCTGTTTAACCCATAGTATGCAACAACATTATTTGATCATGAGCAGTCATTTCCAGGTTAAGTATTGCAAGTTCCATAAGGAGCATTTGAATCATATGGGCTTTGCCCTTCTAGTGATAAAATTTGATAGAGATATTTATTCCCATGTCTTTATGAAAATACCTGGATCCACTCAGAGAATGAGTGCAAATAGCTGAGAGAAGGGCATTTTGAACACATCGTCAGCTGCGCACCTGAAGTCACCCCTTGTAAGCTTACATAATAAAAACTGTTTTGCACATTATATTTGATTTTTTTTTAAACGAGAAAATTCATACACATCTAAATCTGTATTTCTTTCTGATTGAAAGTCGGTGAGCTTTTTGTCTGTTGTCTGTGTGGCTAAGTTCCCACTGATTATAATGAGGAAGTTGCATCAATGTCGTCTCATTGCCGTACCTTCCTTCGTTAATAGTCCCCGCAAGGTCCCTTTTATTTCAAAACTGTGATACATTCTTGTTTGTGTTATTTTTTCCACTTTATTATATTTGATTTGATGGTAATATAATACACTTTTTTTTTTAATACTGAACCAATGTAAACTTTAAAATGGATGTTTAACATTTCAGGGATTTGTCTTGTAATGCCTAGGGAGTAGTCTTTTTTGTGTTGTTCAATTTTTTATGGGCTATGAGCCTTTTTTAATAATAATAATAATAATAATAATAATAATAATAATAATAATAATAATAATAATGAATAGCATTTTTTTAGTGCAAAACTCACAAAGACTCATTATTGCGCATACTCACATATTGCATTTTACAAAAAGATTACATGTATACATTGAGGTACATCTACAGGCAACAAAATATGAATATTATTTTTAAAAAAAGAAAAAATACACATCCAAAACAGACTCCCTATAAGATGAAAGAGAAAGAAAAGGCAAGTAAGTTAATCATGTGTGGTTTTGTTAATGAAAGGACAAGTCAAAAAAGACAATAACATTTAAACATTTCTTTTAGCATTATTCGGGAGCTGCTGTTCCGAGCCAAGATGATCTTCTTGAAGGGAGGCGACTCAGGCATGGTTTGCAAATGTGACGCTTACCAGGCAAGGGTGGATTTACTGAAAATTCTGCTGGAAGCCAATTACCCAGACCTCCCTACTCTCACTGAGCTATCAAAAACAGAAACAGCGAGGTAATTATTATTATTATTTATTGTTCTTTTATAGAGCCTTACCAGCTCAAAAGCTGCCCAAGACACTGGCCCGTACAGGATCTAACTCAAGCCATTTGAAGCGCCCACTTGCTGCCTTAACCTGATGCCCCAGACAACTGAGCACCATCCTGGGTGACCTGGGATGAAGGAGAAGGGACAGGGCTGGTTGGGTGTATGTACTTAAAAATTGTTTTCCTCCTGCATACCTCTAACTGCCTGTTGTCAGAAACAGACACAATAGTGTACTTTATTTTATAACTTTTACATAGCGCTTTTCTGGCTTAAAAGCTGGTCAATAAAGGATCTAACTCAAACCGCCAGAGGCGCCCACCTGCAACCTTTGGGCGCATAGTCTGATTCCCAGATGACTGAACACATTCCTGCTTGATTGGGAGAAGGGACCTAGTGCATGCTGGGTGTATTTGTGTAGCTGGCACTCACCTGTCTATGTCTAAGACATGAGCATCAGGATCTTTAAAGTTTATGTGATAGAATGTGTGCATGCACAGACTAGAACTCATTTTATACTGTCATCCGAAGGAGTACTTTGAATTTTATTTCCTCCTTAATATATGTTCAGTATATGTCAAAGGTGGTAGTTAGCTCAGTGAATAACATCTAGGACTCTCATCCACAAAGTCAGGGGTTGGATTCTCAACTGATGCAGATTTTTACAATATTTCTTTTGTATTTCCAGACTTACCAGGAAATACTTTGAAACAGTCCGAAATCAGAATAAGCCAAATGTTTGTCGGTTCATCAATCCGTCCATTCATATCTCAAGAACCACTGAACGGATTTTGACCAAACTTCATTGGAAAATTACCTAGCTTAACCCATATAATACTTTGTGCGCTACACGAGCATGTTCACGTTTTGTTATCTAAAAAAAATAGCCTATGGGACAAAACTGTTGAAACTATTGTTTTATAATAGTTTGATGATTAGCTTCCCATGTGTCACTGACTTCTGCCATTTGCTGTCATCAATCATGATGTCTCATACGCATGTTTGAAAAGAAAACAAAATTATGGCCTCAAACTCGTCATCTCAATTGCGGTGAGTAGCATTTTGTTATGTTACGATATTTTGAAGACCGAATTGTTGAATGCATTTCTTTATTATGCTAACTAAAATATGTTTTTTTACTTTTATCAAAATTCTGAAATTCCCATTGAACTTTTTCAATTTTATTATGGTCACCTCTCTGTGCGCGTGAAGCGCACATGGTAACGAACGGGGCCAGTGTTAGCTTTTTAACAAAAGCGCACATGGTACTGAAAGAGAACATTGTTTTTTGGTGCAAATTGTATACTTTTTAAAAATAATTATTTATAGAAATTACATGTCATATGTTAAGCATTCTTGTTTTCTTTTAATTATAATTAAAAGAAAACAAGAATGCTTAACATATGACATGTAAATAATTATTTAGCTACAGACAAACACGAGTATGAATTTATAATTTTAAATTCATACTCGTGTTTGTCTGTAGCTAAATAATTATTTTTATATTCAAATAAGTAATTGACCAATGGTTTATATATATTTTAATTCGATTTTTTATCTCAGCACATTTTGTAGTTTGTATTTTTATTGTATTTCAGAAACGCTCGAAGGAACTTAACAGTTCATGATGTGTTAAATAGACTTGAAGAAGAGAGTGGTTTTTTTAGGCTGACATCTATTTGACTCCGCCAGGAGATGGACAGCTGTCTGATGAAGATAGTGGTGATGAGGAAGAAGGATGAGAGATAAACAATTTGAATCACCGACAGCTACTTGCCAAAGGCAAAGGGAGGATTCTCGCTGCTGATGGCAATGAGTACAGAATTGGTGGACCAGAAGATGAGGACTCGGATACCAACAACGGCGGTAGAGAAGAAGCAGGATGAGAGTATAAACCGAGGTCTAGTCTGTGCCGCATACATTCCATCATAACGGACTTTAAAGATCCTGACGCTCATGTCCTAGACGGGTGAGTGCCGGTGACAAGAACACACCCAGCATGCACATAGGTCCTTCTCCCACATTCAGATTCAGATTCAGATTCAGATTCAGAAAACTTTATTATCTCCAAGGAGAAATTCTAACATGGATTTGCTGTCAGCAAAAGGTAATAAAATGTAACAATACTATAAACATGTAAACATGTACGTGTAATCACGCTTATGTACATATTAACAAGAACATTTCCGACACATTGTAAAACTTAAAATACATATCACACTACATGTCCTTATTGCACTTCAACATAAATAAATAAAACACCTACCCACAAACACACACACCCACACACACACATCCACACACACATGGGTTAGACATGAGATTATAAAATTATAAACGTTATAATACAATCATCAAACTTTGCGTATCATTCTATAATACAATCACAGATTTTAAAACGTATGCATTAGTTAACTAGATACATACTGAATAGTTGAAAAATTGCTGCAAATATTATAGAATTCATCTCTAGTACTCCCATAAACCACTCGCACCCAACTCATTCAGTCAACACTTATTAAGAATTTGTACTGATTTGGGTACAAAACTGTTCCTAGCTCTAACCGTAGAAACATTTGGCACTCTGAAACGGCGACCAGAAGGAAGGAGCTGGTAGTGCTGGGCTAGGATGTGAGTGGAGTCTCTTACAATCATGCTCGCTTTCTTTCTTACTTGCCTTTCGTACAACACACACAAACTCTCCTGCTTTTCACCCACCACTTTCCCACACACCTTCACAATTCTATCCAACACATTCTTACTCCTCACACTGAGACCTCCAAACCAGCAAAGAAAACCAAAGGTCAGCACCGATTGAATAAAACATCTGTAAAAGTTACATAAAACAGACTTGTTGACTTGCAGAGAGCGCAATTTCTGGAGGCAATATATTCTTGACTGACATTTCTTATGGATGGAAGTAGTGTTGGAATCAAAGGTAAGCTTATTGTCAAGTATTGTTCCCAGATATTTGTATTCCAAGACTCTCTCCACCTTTTCTCCATCAATCACTAAGTCAGGCACAGCAGATGGGTTTTTTCTAAAATCAATAATCAGTTCTTTAGTTTTCTTCACATTTATATTTAAGAAATTCCTGGCTGCCCAGGATTGTGCTCAGTCGTCCGGGCGTCAGACCATGCGCCCAAAGGCTGCGGGTGGGCGTCTCGGGCGGCTTGAGTTAGATCCTGTATCGGCCAGCGCCTTGAGCAGCTCTTGAGCTGGAAAAGCGCTATATAAGAACGATTAAATAAAAAAATAAAAATAAAAGAAGAACAACAAAGTGATTCACAAGAAGGACCATCTGTAGCACCGTCAACTTCAGTGAGAGAGGCTGGTGCAAACTGACCCAAGCAGCAACGCCAACTGCGGCCTAGACGTTAGTGGAGAAAAGAGGACCTCCTGGAGAACTTTCCAGAGCAATGGCCAAACTTCCAGCCACCACCGTTTCTGCAGCAAAACCATGGCCCTGTTGCATTTTTTGAGTTGTTTTTCGATGATGAGGTGATTGATTACCTTGTTGAGCAAACTAACTTGTATGCTTCAAGGGATAAAGGTGATCAAAGCTTCAATACCACTCGGAAGGAGTTCCGGACATTTCTGGCCATATTGTTGCTGTCTGGGTACAACCAGCTTCCTCGCCGCCACCTGTACTGGTCTCGAAGTTCAGACTACCATAATGCTGCCATCTCCTCTGCCATGAGCAGAAATCGCTTCTACAGCATGATGCAGAATCTGCACCTTACTGATAATGCCAACCTTGACCCCAATGACAAGCTAACAAAGATCCGAAATTTCTAATGCATGCTCAATGAAAAGTGTCTCCTCTATTTCCCAGCTGGGAGAGAGCTGGCAGTAGGTGAAAGTATGATTACCTATTTTGGTCATCACTCTTCTAAACAGTTCAAAGGAAAGCCCATAAGGTTTGGTTTCAAACTGTGGGCATTGGCCGACGAGCTGGGTTATGTTGTCCAGTACAAGCCTTCCGCTGGTGCTCGAGCAAACGTTACCTATGGACCACTCGGCCTGGGTGGAACTGTAGTAAAGGACCTTCTATCAGATCTGCCAAAGCGCCCATATCATGTCGTCTTCGACAACTACTTCAGTAATATATTATCACAAAGAAAGCCACAAGGAAAGTAAAAAAAGTAGCCATGTCAAAGCACTATCCTTTAATTGTCCATGCCCCCGTTCAGTACCATGTGCGCGTCCTTTAATTGTCCATGACCCCGTTCAGTACCATGGGCGCGTCAGGCGCACACAGGGGAAACCACTCTAAAAAATATTTTTCTCCCACAATTTTATCATATTTGTTAATTTCAATGCATTTGCAAAAGAAATTTTTAGGATTTTTAAAAAAATGTACACAATATTTTTTGGGGTATTATATGGATTAATGACATGCCATCATAGTTGCTCTAATGCAAAGGTCCAGGCCTCTGGAATAATTTTATTGCTAAACACTTTTTACACACTGAGTTACGGGATAGGATAGGATAGATAAACACTTTTTACTCCTATTTACTTTTATTTTTATTTTTACTCGTGATCTGCAAGGTCATCTGATATGATGTGCTCTAGGAATATGAAGAGTGTTGGAGAGAGTATAGGCATCCTTGACGCACGCTGATTGTTGTTCTGAACCTATCGTATCCTGTAACTCGAAACTTGTTGAGGCACCACAGATGATTGTTTAACCAGCGTACTCCATCTTTCTCTGTCCTTAGCATCCCTCCGGGCTTCGCTCAGTGTCAAACTAGTCCATTCTTGAATGTTGTCCCACTTTTTCTGTATCCCTTCTTCTGCCTCCTTGCACCGTGCCTTGCAGGATGGTTTTTGCAAGGTCTGATGTCCAGTGACATAGCCATACCATCGGAGTTTCAGTTTCTTCACCATTGTGAGCATGTCATCATGTGGTCCAATTGCTTGTGTCTGTCGGACCGTCATTGGTGATATGCTGGGTATAGGAAATGCCCAGAAGTCTTCTGTAGCACCTCATCTCCATGCTTTTATTCTTCATTGTAAATCTGGTGATGGTCCATGTTTCGCAAGTTTATAGGAAGATGGAGATGACAAGGGAGCGCAGCAGCCTTACCTTGGAGTGTAGACTGATAGTTCTGTCTTTCCAAATGGGCTTCAACCTTGTCAGGGCAGCAGTTACATTACATTACATTACATTACCTGATTATTGCTTTAGGTCCAGCGGACTCTTCAGAGCCAAATCAGGACCGGACAACCCCCGATCCGCATAAAAGATCTGCTGAAACAACCCTAGTGGTAAAACTGAAAGCTCTCCACCAGCCAGTCACTTTACAATAAAGACATCCCACGCAGGGGACGCTGAGGCTGTACTCTAATTTATCGAACCCCCGTTTACAAAAAAAGAAAAAGAATACAAACATCATTATAAATTATCAACAAAACACATACATATAAAATGCCTACATTGCTAAATAATAACATCATAGGAAGCCCTAGTGACCACCTGGCAGAAAGCGTCCAATATTCCCAAGCTGATCCAACAGACCTCATACACAAATAAGGAGTCTTGTCCCGGGAGAGTTTTCAAGAAAAGAGGTAGGTGACTGGTCTAGCGAAGAAGAAGATAGTATAGCAGATTGATAGAACAGAGCAGGAATGAGAAAGAGCAAATGAGAAAGACAGCGACAGTGGGAATTTAAAGCACTAAATTTCCAGAAAGTGGGGATACTATTTATACTGAAACCCCCGGTACCCCAACAGGGGTAGGGCAGCAGTTGTTTGTGCAATGCTGTTACAGATAATGGTGAGGGCATCAGTCATTGCTTCTCTCCTGCATGAAGCAATTCCGCGGGTATGTTGTCCACTCACGCTGACTTCCCCTTCTTCAGCGATTGCACTGCTGCCTCAACTTCTTCTCAGAGAATTGGGAGGATTTCTTCTTCTTCTCTGTTCTGGGGACATGCTAGAACTGACGGAGAGAGAGGTGGGAGAACGGCATTTGAGAATGGACTGGCTTGATGCTGGGTGAGGCCATGAGGGTTGCTGAGGAGAGAGAAAGATGGAGTATGATGGTTCAACAATCATCTGTGGTGCTCCAACCTTCGAGGTACAGGATAGGACAGGATTTGTATTGTCTCAAAGGTCAAGGTAATTGTACTTCACCATTTTCTAAACATGGTTTGCACTCCAGCTACAAATTGGCTGATCCCATATGGATGTTTTTGCTTGCAGATAGTTCAGTTTGTGGCCTATTGTTCCATGTTTTCCTTTTGTTTGTCACAACACTGACAAGGAAATTAACTTTTGAACATGTTTAGTTTTAAGCTACAAGTGTGAATGTCTGGAAATACATTTGAATGACATGCCATCATGTATATATTTTTTCAATTGTTTGCATTTTGTTAAATTTATTTGTTTTTAATGTACAGTTATTATTTTTTATTTCTAGACTTATCTGGAAATACTTTGAAATGGCTTGGGCCAATCAGAGCTAGTCAAATGTTAGTTGGTCATATATCATATCTCAAGAACCACGAAACGTATTTTCCCCAAACTTCATGGAAACATTACCTGGGTGAGTGGCCTGCCTTCCATGCTATCATATTTGCTCTAACACAAATGTCAAGGTTGCTAGTCTTATTTATTGCTAAACATGTTTTGCTCAATGTCTCAAAATCGTGTACCAGAATACCAAAGGGTGAGACACGTTGGTCGAGCCTTCAGTTTCTTCTCCGTTCAGACCTGGAACATGCTACCTCGTTCCTTCAGTTACAATCCTTCACTAGCGTCTTTTAAAATCAACTTGAAGAGGCATCTTTTTCTTAGGCACCCTGAGTGAGTGTTTTTGGGTGTTGGGATGTGTATGTGGTTGCTTGTTATTGACCAATGTATGCATGTTGTGTTTACATTTGTTTGTGTAAAGCACTTTGTGATTTTGGAAAGCGCTGTATAAATTGCCTGTTATTATATTATTAAAATCGGCTAATGCGATTGTTGACTTTAAATCATGGGTCATCCTTCAGTAGCAGTCTGATTGTCGATCAGTTGGTTGGTCTTTTGCTCCAAATGTCTCTAAGTTTGTTCAGAACAGTATGCCTTATATCGAGAAATAGCTGAACCAAAATTCATCATTTTCACTTTGCGGATACTTTAACTACTGCTAAGGATTACATCATTCTTATTTGTACTTACTCAAAGATCAAGGTCATTGTGCATCACCATTTTGTACACACATTTTGTGCGGTATCTAAAACTTGGGTGATACAATTTTTTTACTTGAAGATAGTTCACATCATGGCCTGTCATTCCATGTTTTCTTTTTGCTTCATTTTAATAAAGGCAAGTCACAACACCGCCAGTAAAAATGAAACTTTAGAAAATTTGTATTTTTTGCTATGTGTGTGTGTTTTAAAACACATTTGAATGGCTTACCATCTTGTTTATTTTTTAAATCGGTTGGGTCTGTTGTTGTTATGTGTGTGTGCATGTGAGTGCGCATGTGTGAGTTCTTGTGTGTGTTTGTGTGCGTATGTGTGAACAAAACAGACCACAACTCAACACTATATGTAAATGAGTGTGGTTGTCTGGAATAACATTTCATATGGCTTGCCATCGTGTTAGAACTTTGATCATGACACATTCTATTTTTTAAGAAATTTTTTCTGTGCAACTGAAATGCAGTTTTTTCCTTGCTATAAGCGGCTTCTTAGGATTTTACAATATATCAGAACCTCCGTGAGAATGCCGGGGGTTTCTGTATAAATAATATCCCCACTTTCTGGAAATTGAGTGCTTTAAATTCCCACTGTCGTCTTTCTCATTTGTCCTTTTCATTCCTACTCTGTTCTATTAATCTACTATACTATCTTCTTCTTTGCTAGACCAGTCACCTACCTTTTTTCATGAAAACTTTTCAGAAACAAAACTCCTGACTTATACAAACAAAAACTAAATTCGTTTTGTGTGCATATACAAAAGCCAGCCAAACACAACAAACACAGGATTCACAGAAGTCTCAAATGACAAATAGGGTCTTGCTGTCCTATTCCGAACAATGAAAACGTACAACAATGAATCGGTGCAGTTAAAAACTGGGTGTGATCCTGAAGTCTTCTACCTTTGGTGTCCATGACTTTTGCTCTTTATCAAAGGTCAAGGTTGTCGAGAATTGTATTATGGAAACAATTTTTGCTTATTTTGATGATGCTTTTGGATGCAGGTAGCGACCCATCATCCCATGCTTTCATTATGCTCTAGGATAAAGTGAGTCACAACATTGCCATGAAAAAGTAACATATTTGAAAATGATTTTCAACTATGTTTGCAAGTGTCTGGATATACATTTGAATGGCTTGCCTTTTTTTAAATTCGTACAGCTAGTGATTTATGAATACCCTTATTATTTTTTTCTTTAATTTTCTTTATTATTATCAGACGGCTGAGGGACAAGCTTGTGAGAGACCAGCGCTTGCAGCTTGCATTAGAGGTATGCACAAAATGTGGCATTGAACCCACCGGGGTGTGGCTTGCTTGGGGACGGGCCTGTCTACGTGCGGGTGATTTCCCTGCTGCAAGAACCAAGTTTGCCCAGTGTTTGAAGGTACTAAGTGTTTGTATTGAAAATACATTATTTCAGTGTCTTTGAACAAATCTCTTTTTTTTTTATTTACCTATTTATTTTTATTTTTAAGAAAACTACATTATTTCTGTGTAATTGGACAGGTCTGTTATTTATTTATGTTCTCTACTATGAGAATATCCATAAATACTATCACAATATATATGTATATTCTTAAAATAAACTTCTTTAGTCAGGACCTATCTTTGTTTATAAGCAGTAATGATATACAAACAAAGCAGATACTTTGATTAAGAGCTACACTATTTTGAATAGCAAAACCAACCCTATCACATCCCTTTAAATAGAAACAAATGTGTACATAAACCAAAAGAATGCTAGTTTAGACACGCACACAAACTCACACACACACAAAGACAAAATACTACACAATGCAAACCTTTTAACTAAGTTGTTCTTCAGGAGGACAAAACTCGAAAAGAGAAACAAAACAATAATGCTAACAAACATTCAATGATATTTAGAAAGGAGGCAAGAAGAAGAAGCAATAGTTATAATAATGGATGAGTGAGTCAAAATAATAATTCAGAATATTGGAAGTTTGAAAATACTTTACAACAGAAGGAAGAATTAAAAGACAAACTGCAGAAATGTAATTCTTTTAATTCTTCCTGTTGTATTTTTATCTTCTTTACCTTCCCTTAAATGTATTATTTTGTATGTATTTGTTGCATTTACTTTTAATCTTAAACTCTATTTAATGTATTATCATATTTCCAATATTTTGAATATTTTGAGTGTTTTATCCGCCTGAAGAAGAGTTTGTCTCGAAAATTTGCATTGTGTTGGTTTTTTTTAATTATTTTTGTGTACATTAACATTCTTTTGGTTTATGTACACATTATATTTCTTTCTCATTATTGTACATGTTTTCATGCTAGCAGTTCTTTGTTTTATTCTATTTATCATACACCTAAAAGTAATTCTTTCTGATTCTCCACAGCACAGCATTGAATACATTTTTATTGTGATTTGACAATAAAAAAAGGTAGGACCATGTCAGTTTGTATATTTGGCAGAATGAATGAACATTGAAGTTTAACAGCTACACCCACCATTGGTGATATGGCAGACATGGATAACCATTCCAGGGAAAAGGGCGTAAGGACCTAAAACAATACAGAATCACCAGAGCAATCGTACTGCTAAGAAAGATGGTGAAAATGGACACTTTAATCTTGCACACCATGGGATTAAAACCTGGGTCATCTGTATACCAGGCAAATGCTCCACCACTGAGCTATGGTGATGTCATATTTGACAAAGCAATGAAGGCAAAGTGGGACCTGATTATCCAAATCGCCCATAGTTACACAGTTTTCAGTTTTTATATACTTATGTTTGAGAAAAATTGATGTAAATAGTTCTACTTACATTATACATCTACTTTCTGTGATAGTACATTCCTGCAGTATCTTCTAGTATGATAAAAATAATCATCAGGAAATCATATATTACCAATAACTTATTTTGATTTCTTTCATAGTCACTTAGTATGTTTTCCCGCAACTTAGGGTGAGTTTGGAAAATTAAGTCACAAATAAGGAAGAAGTATTGGAAATGTGTCATTTTGTTTGTGCAAGGCACCAAGTGACAAGAACCAGACTGGGTCCCCTACACGTCTGTTAATGGAGATCATAGACTTCCTGGAGTCACTGCCTCCTACTGGGGCTGCTGATGTATGTAAAAAAAATGTTTATGCTTTTATTCATATGCATTTTTGACATGTGCATAGCAATGGCCCTGTGGGTTTGGGCTTTTAATAGAATAGACCCAACGTTTTTCAGCTTGTTGTAAGAGACGACTAAAAGGAATGATGTCAGCACGGCATCACTGGGTGAAAGTCTTCTATACAGAAGTCACCGGCCAGATGGAGAAACCTCACCTATTTATTTGATCATACATGAGTGTCCATTTGGAACCAGAGGTCGTTCACTGCAAGAGAGTCAGTATATGCTGAAGTTTTGTTTCGTTTTTGGTTTTTGCAATGACAGTGATACTCACTTGCTCCCCCCTCCCACCCCCCTCCCCCCCCCCCCCCCCCCCATTCCTCTGTGCTTATCTCTTTGAACTCCGTAGAATGGTGTATATCCATGAGACAGTGAAATTGATCATTGAATGAATGACTTGACTTCACAAGGTCAAGGTCACAGAATCAGCAAATATTAGCCAATAAAATGAAAAATTAAATTAAAAGAAATTGACTTTTTTCCTTGTATTCAGTTTATGCATTGATTTTAAAGGGCAGGGCCATTTTAAGCCTTATAACAATTTTTTTTTTAAATTGGTAATCGTACGGTGGAATTGCTCTCTCACTCTCTCTCTCATTTATTATAATTTTACTTTAGTATTCTCTCTGTGAGTATATATATATATACTCTTATACGCACCGGAATGTGTCAACATTTTTACTTGTGACGGAAAGAGCGCTATTTAAGTGCAAGGGTTCGGGTAAGGGTTAGTTGCAGTTCTATCACTAGCCCTTGCCCTAACCCTTTCCGCTCTTTCCGTCCCAAAAACCCATCTGCCTTCCCAAACGGTTGGTAAAAGTCAGCTGACCTAGATACAACTAAGCGTGACCTACTTCGTCGCCTAGAGGGGACGAAAGTTACTTTTTTCTCAAGTTTCTTTAAGTACTTCAGGGGGCCTCCCGTTATCTGTCAACTTGGAAATGTTGACACTTTCCGGGAGGCCGTTGCACAACTACCGTTGTACTAACGGTTGTGCTAGGTTGACACATTCCGGTGTATATATATATATATATATATATATATATATATATATATATATATATATATATATATATATATATATATATATATATATATATATATATAATGTTGTTTTTTAATTCGATAGATAGATATAGCATAACAATTTTTTTTACAAATTGGTAATCGTATGGTGGAATTGTTTTAACGTAAATTTATTCAACAAACAAACCAGATATTAATATAAGGCAAAACATCAGGGCGCACAAAAGCACAAGGCTTAAATAAGTGCTACCCAAATAATAATAATGTGTTAAAATATCACTGGCGGATGACAGGAAACAACAACAGAACATTGATAAAAATACAAGAAATAGAACAAGGAAATTTTTTTATTAAAAAAAAAGGAAATTTTAGACCAAAAAAAAAAGATTTCCAAGTGAAAGGGAAGAGAAAAAAAATAAAAAGAAAAAAAAGAGGTATGGTGGAATTGCTCTCTCTCTCTCATTTATTATAATTTTATTTTAGTATTATCCTCTCTCTTTCTGTCTCTCTCTAGATAGATAGATATAGATATATTTATATATAGATAGATATACGAGGGCAGTCCGATAAGTACTTAGCCTCACCGCCCGATGGCGCCAGTATTGCAAGAGCAATTTACTATCATGTAGTACATTCTCGTAGACGGCTACTGTCGAAATTTAAGCTGGATCGGACTCGTAGTTTTATTTTGACCGCGTGTGGAAGCAGGCGCGTCCGTGGATTTTAGAAAAATGGAAAAAGAGCAATATCGGCTCAAACCTCTGCCCTCGCCACGGTGAAATTGGTCGAATTGGGCTATGAACTGCTGCACCATCCACCGTATTCTCCAGATTTGGCCCCGTGCGACTTCTTTTTTTCCAAACTTGAAAAAGTCACTCACCAGGCAGAAATTTGAGTCGAATGAGGAGGTCATTGCCGCCATGGAGGCCTACTTTGCAGACCTCAAGAAAACGTATTTTTTAGATGGGGTAAAGAAGCAGAGGTGCCTACCGTATGCGCTACGAATTTTTAACAGAAAATAAGACAATACGAGCAATTCCTAAAAAATACGCATTTTTGTGGTATACCCCCCCCCCCCCCCCACCCCCCAAAAAAATAAAATAAAATAAATTTCGCACTTATTTTATATATGTTTTGATTTGCTATTTCCTTTATTTGCTGACCCTAGAGTGCATGCGCAAAAGTGAAATCTCGTATAAAAATAAAACGCGTTTTTCCCAAAAGTGGCTCAGGGGTCTAAAATTAATACAAAGTGCATAAAAAGGAACTGTATTTACACAAGAAAATGCAGAACACTCTACATGTAGCATGCTCAGAAAACAAAAAGTTTTGCCAGTTTCAGCAGAATATGCGAAAATAATTATGCATTTATGTATATTCATAATTCATATTAATTAATTGTTCGACAATATGAAGATCTTATTGGTGGTTATGGAGTAAAATACAATACAAAAATAATATATTAGTGTGCATTTGTGACCATAACTTGTTGTGTTCTATATTATTTTGTTTCATGAGGATTAAAATGGTGAGCTGGAATTAGTATGAATTAATGTTTTGTGATTGTGGCAGTTTTCATGACAATATTTCTTTGATCAAATGTTGCGAGTTGCGCGAAATCTGACATTACACAAAATGCACATTTTTCATGCAGCCAGTACACAAATGGTCAGACTGGGGGGTAGGCACCTCTGAAGAAGTTGGAGCTTCGCTGGGTCAAGTGTATCAAACTAAAAGGAGACTATAATTATTGAAAAATAAATCGCCACTTTTTCAAAATTTTCGTTTTTCTTTTGTAGGCTAAGTACTTATCAGACCACTCTTGTATATAACTAGTTAGTTATTGTTTATAGGGTCCAGCAGACTGCAAAGAACCAAATTAAACCAGAAAATCAGGACAATATATATATTTATATAGATAGATAGATAAATAGATAGATAGATAGATATGTGTATGTATATATATCTATCTATCTCTATATATATATAAGTGCGATGGTGTGTGTGTGTTTGTTTTTGTGTGTGTGTGTGTGTGTGTGTGTCACACCAACTTTGTGTGCAATACACATCCACAGTTCGTAACCTATCATTTCACAATTTGGCATACGGAATCTTCATTCCTTAACTTAAAACGTCATATTTTGAAGTCAAAATTTTGTGTTTAACTAATTAAATTTGATTAATTAAAAATCGAATCGAGGTTTCAGCATGTTTTCCAAAAAAATTATGATCTTTATAAGAAGCCTTGCTAGCTCAGTTAGTAAGACATTCGCCTAGCTTGCAGGCGACCCAAGTTCAAATCTCCCGCGGGCCCTATTTTTTTATGTTATTTTTTTTTACACTACAATATGGATATTTTTATTTTTAATTAGGCTTTTTACTTTTAACTTATTTATTATTATTATTATTATTATTATTATTATTATTATTATTGATATTATTATTATTATTATTATTTATAAACTAATAATAATAATAATTATTATTATTATTATTATTATTATTATTATTATTATTATTATTATTATTATATCTTATATCAAATTTTATTTTAAAACCTTGGTATTTTTTATGATTTCTATTTGTATTATTCTATATTCAATATTATCAATTATTATTACCAAGGTTCGGGATGGGGTGGTATGTGTAGGTAAAAGGGGGCTACGGGTAGGTTTAAAGGGGCATGGGTAGGCATAACGGGGATACGGGTATATATAAGGGGGTATGGTGATGGTCGATTACTTTCATCCATACCTGCGAAACGATCAACGGGGAAGTATCAAGGAGGGTACAGGTAGGTTACAAGGGGGGTACGGAAGGTATCAAAGGGGTATGGGGAGGTATCAATTGGGTTCGGGGAGGTATCAAGGGATATGGTGAGGCATCATGGGGGGGGCGGGGAGATATCAGGGGGGGTATGGTGAGGTTTCAAGGAGGATATGGGGAGGTATCAATAAGGGTACAGGGAGGTATCAAGGGGGATGAGGGGAGGTATCAATGGGAGTACGGTGAGGTATCAATGGGGGTACAGGGAGGTATCAAGGAAGGTACAAGGAGGTATCAAAGGGGGTACGGGGTATTATAAAGCAGGGTACTGAAAGGTATGAAGGGGTATGGGGATGCATAAAGGGGGGTACGGGAAGGTATAAAGGGGGTACGGGAGGAATAAAGGGGTACAGGGAGGTATGAAGGGGTATGGGGAGGTATCAAGGGGATTACGGGAACTTATCAGGGGGGGGGGGTATGGGGAAGTCTGAAGAGGGGTACGGGTAGGTTTCAAGGGGATATGGGGAGATATCAAGGGCCTAGGGCGTATGGGTGGGAAGTAAAAGGGGTACAGGAAGGTATCATGGGGGTTAAAGTGAGGTATCAGGGGGGGGGAGAGTACAAGGAGGTATCAAGGAGGGTATGGGGAGGTATCAAGGGGGGTACGGGAAGGTATCAAGGGGGGTATTGGGAGGTATAAAGGGGCTTTCGTGAAAGTATCCGGGGTGTACAAGGTCTCAATGGGGTATGGGGAGGTATCATGGGGGGGTACGGGGAGGTATCAAGGGGGGTATTGAGTGGTATCAAGGGGGATACTGGGAGGTATCAAAGAGGGTACGGCCAGGTATAAGGGGGGTGGGGTGGGGGCATGGGAAGGTATCAAGGGGGATTCGGGTAGGTTTAAAGTGGGATACAAAGAGGTATAAATGGGGGTATGGGGAGGTATAAAGAGGGGTACAAGGAGGTATAAAGGGAGGTGTAAAGGGGGGTACGGGGCGGTATAAAGGGGGGAACAGGGAGGTATAAAGGGGGAACGAGAAGGTATAAAGGGGGTACGGGGAGGTATAAAAGGGGTACAAGGAGGTATAAAGGGTAGTACGGGGTATTATGAAGCAGGGTACGGAGAGGTATAAAAGGGGGTACGGGGGATGTATAAAGGGGGGAGGTATAAAGGGGTACGGGGAGGTAAAAGGGCAGGTACTGGGAGGTATAAAGGGGGTACGGGGAGGTATAAATTATTAAATTAAAATTTGAAGTGACCACTTACTGTCAAATGTGTTACCTTAAACACTAAACCCCAAAAGAGTTAAAAAAAAGTTTTAAAAAAGTAAAACAAAAAAAGTAAATAATACCATAACACAAAAAGATAATGAAATTATCCAAACAAGTTGATCCACAGGTAACTTACAGCTAGTATCTATATATATATATATATATATATATATATATATATATATATATATATATATATATATATATATATATATATATATATATATATATATATATATATATATATATGAAGGGTTGCATGACAAAACGCGCTATACGCCAATAGTAACAAAATCGAGTTATATCCTTTGACACACTCAGCTCCTATGGCTGCAACTGCCTGTAAAAATATTTTTTCACAAAACGCCCTATAACCCTTACTAACCGCCAGCGAAACATGACAGTTCTTTACAAAACGCGCTATGAGCCACGGCCTCATTTTGACAAAACGCTCTATATCCGTTCAGCCAATCAGATCGCCCGAAAGTATTATATCCGGCCACACCTCCAGTCTTGTTGATAAGTGTAAACAAAGCGATTTATTTAGCACATTTGATTTATAATCTTAATAAAACGGAGCCATCCGTCAAATTTTATGATGGATAACTTTGATGACAGTTTGGAAGAAGTTAATTTGACAATTGGAGGGAGGAGAAAACGGAAGGCTAAGACTACACACAAAAAAGAAATAGTGAAGCGAGCACGTCATTCCAGTGGTGGCAAAATCCCAGCCATTGCCTACTCACACAATGACAAAGCAGAGTGCAAAGGCTGCTTGGCAGCAAACCTGACACCCTCAGACCTTGCTCTAAATCAAGATAAGTTTTATGATTCCTTGAACAAGGTGAGATCAGCTTTTTGATTGTTGAACATCATTATTACGGGTTGTTCACAAATTGCGTAACACCTAGGCTAGGAAAGAGGGCGGGGAGGCGACCAATACGATGTGACAAAGATGGGGAGGGGAGTAGGACATGCGCTACATAAAGTGTGACTGAGTCTATTTTAACTGCAGATAATTTTTCTGTTTACACAAATATGCAGTTAACTATTAAAGTCATATCAGGACCACTCGCATTATTATTCATAATGATTGCTCAAGCCTTGTTAATAATAATATTATCATCCCTATCATTAATATCAACAGCCTATTATTATATTTAGTAAATTAATATCAGTGGTAAAAATAATTGATTAATAGTCAGGTGTAGTACCTTTAGTTATTATGGTTAGCATTGTGTTATTATTGTCTATTTACTTTATCGTTCTTATATAGCGCTTTTTCAGCTCAAGAGCTGCTCAAGGCGCTGGCCGATACAGGATCTAACTCAAGCCGCCCGAGGCGCCAACTTGCAGCCTTTGGGCGCACCGTAATAACGCCCCATACAACTGAGCACAATCCTGGGCAGCCAGGGATGGGGGAGAAGGACCTAGGTGCATTCTGGGTGTATTTTTGTCACCGGCACTCACCCGTCTAGGACATGAGCGTCAGGATCTTTAAAGTCTGTTATGATGGAATGTATGCGACACAGACTAGACCTCGGTTTATACTCTCATCCGAAGGAGTAGGAAACGGGAGTAAAGTGTCTTTCCCAAGGACACAACACAATGCCCCGGCCTGGGCTCAAACCCGGGACCTTCTGATCCACAAGCCAAAGCTCTACCATTAGGCCACCGTGCCTCTGTCTATAAACTTATAACCTTTGCACTTTACTTTACATAATTATTCCAATCCAGTGAATTTTAAATAGTATTGAGACAACTTTAAATAGTTTTTTTGCTAGGTAACGGATATAGTGCGTTTTGTGAAATAGCCTTTCGCTGGATATAATGCGTTTTGTCAAAACAGTCAATATAAAAGTTGGTCCAGTAAATATGACATCAAACATTGATTTGGTGATTTGTGTTTTTAAGAAAGCTTTAATGTTTTCATTTTTTTAGTATAAGAACAAAAAAGGAATATCTGCTACAAGGCCTGCCTTTAAAAAATGCCAAATATCTCAACTTGACAAATTTGGATATAGTGCTTTTTGTCATGCAACCCTTCATATATATATATATATATATATATATATATATATATATATATATATATATATATATATATATATATATATATATATATATATATATATATATATATATATATATATATATTCCGGTTATCAACAGTTTCTTTGTTCATACATGTGCATCAATGTCATCATAAGGTCAAGGTCAGTGAAGGTCAAGAATATGCCAAGGTCACTGTTTTTGGTATAATACTTTTGCTGTTGTTTAATCATACATAAGTGTCCATTTTGAGCCAGAGGTCAAGGTCAAGATCACTGCAAGATCAAAGTCAGTATTTGCATTTTAATGCCACCCTTCAGTTTTTTCTGGACACTCATTTTCATGTAGAATATTGCAGGTTCTATTAGGAGCATGTGAGTCATATGACCTTTACCTTTTATTTTTTTGTCTTAAGCTTTTGTTTTAGCTTATGTTAGGATTGGTATTTGCAGTATATAAGACATCACTCCCATAACATAGTATGTTGTTTTTGCCAAATCAGGTTTTACATGTCTGGTTTTACATGTAAAGAAGGAGTTTAAAAACAATTCTACCCTTTCTACTATGCAAGTAAGTTTTGTAGGTTCTGGAGGTGGTGTCAAGCCTCTGTACCAGTGGGTATGTTGTCCACTCCCACTGACTTACCATTCTTCAGCAATTGCACTGCTGCCTCAGCTTCTTCTTGGGGAATTCCTTCTTTTCTGTTCTGGGGACATGCTGGAACTGATGGGTCTCCGTTTGGTGTGTGGTTGTAAAGGTCAGAGCGGTACTCTGTCCATCTATCCAAGAATTCTTGTTCTTCTGTAAGGCATATGTCAGATTTGCTTATATAATTTTATTTGCAGATTCAGATGTTGATAACAAACCCGTCAACATTGTCAACTTTGGCAACAATTCCAGTTCCAGTGAGTTCTTTTTACATAAATACATGTACAAATTCACTAATGATTTTCATGTTATTTTCTTCTTCTGTTTTATAAAGTTGATTATAGTATGCTTTTATTTTTCAAGGAAATTGACTGTTAATCAGACAAACCCAAATATAGCAAAATATAACCAAAGAAAAAATATAACAAAACAAACTTAAATTATATGATTACTTTATTAAAGACCCAAGTTGAACAGGCACCAGGATAAGAAGGAAGGCAAATTTCTTTGTAACAATAGATGATGTACGTTTTGTAATCTGAATCATTTCTACCTCCATCCTCTAGATGCTCATGGTTGTTTTGCATTCATATTGGTTTCTCCTTTGTGTAGCTGCATGTTATATCTCATTTTGGCTCTGTTTTTATGTAGACTCAGCAAGAAGAGACAAATGTTGAAAGCATTGTGTATAAGGAATGCACCTACTACCTGAGGACATATGGCACATACACTGACCATCTGAGGTTTTTATTCAGAAACGGCTACTGGAACAAAGCCCTCAAGTTCGTCATTGATCATGTAAGTTTTTAATAGATGTATCTTTTGTGAATTCATTCAGAGGGTATTAGGTATTGTTATGTGGTTTTGTTTTATGTTTTAATTTTGTTTATGAATGTAGTAGTATATTGAATATTAGTCCTGTATGTTTTGAGCGTGATATATTTACCTGTGTGTGCATTATGTGAGCTTATTTATTTTTTGGTCTGGTGAATTTAGTAGTATTTCAGTTTTAGTAATGTATGTTTTGGCGATTGAGTTGGTAAATTATGTATGTATGTATATATATTTCTCTGCTCTTTTTTCCCCTCATTTATCTTGCACTGATTGGGTGATTATTTGAGTGGTTGAATTACTCAAAACAGCGCTGTTCAACGGACGTATTTGTGGAGGCGATTCTGCAGTCGACGATACGTCAAGGGGAGATGACACGTCTGGTTGAACAGATGCTGATGCTGGATGCATCGCTTGATTGGTGGATGCCATACCTGTCGGCCTCATGCAAATATCTCCTCAAGCACAAACACTTCCATAACCTCTACAGCATCCAGCTCGTAATGAAGGTAAGATGTAGGTGAATTCTTGTGATTTGTTGAGTGACTGATGACAGCAGTTGGTCTTTGAATATATTAATGTACCCCAAGCTTTATTCAGAGTATTGAATTATACACATAAAATCCTTATTGGCAGGACTACATCCGAGCAGCTATGACGTGCATCACCCACTTCTACCAGCAAGGAGCACAGTCGTATCTGGACTTAGCACACCGCGTGCAGTTTCTCTTCATCGCCCAGGAGCACATGAATGCTTACCTTGACCCCATGAAATGGGGTGCTGTTCGTCACCCAACCATTACACCTGTGACTGCTCAAGGGGGGAGTATTTCACCTCATTTGGGAGGATCAGGGAGTGTTTCTAGAGGAGGAGGTGGTGGTGGTGGAGGATCCTCATCAGCTGCTCAGCTGGTGATGTCGAAAGATGACATTCAAAGGTGAGATTCTTTTGAAAACATTTTAATTTTAGTGTGTGTGTATTTTTCTTGGAACAACTTGAGGTTGGTGACGGGGATGATGTCACATGTACATGTCCATTTGGTTCAGTGTTCCCTCCACCAAAAAATAATGAGAGTCCTTGGGACTCCCAGGTATAAAATTTTAAGAGTCCTTGTGCAAATTTTGTGAGTCCTCAAATCGGAAAAAGAAATGAAAAAACAAGTCCAAGCCTCACTTGTTTTCTTTCTTTTTTTCTTTTTTTTTAACTTTGTTAAAGCGTCGCATTGGTTATTATAATCATATAAAACCAAAAAATTAAAACATGTATTAAATGTTTGTTTAAGCCTGAGTCGCTTGGTTGCTGCAAACTCCTTCAGAGCACCCTGCACAACAGCTTCCGTATTTTCGATAATGACAGGATCTGTACTTGATTTTGCTGTGGATGAACGGGCTTTGGGCCCAGCCAACTAAGTTAGAAGTGACATGAGCGTGTATGATAGCATCAAAGAATGGATTCACGAAGATTTCTTCTGTTCATTGAATGGATTGCTTGGAGGAAGTTTACAATGCGCGCACATGCGATTTTTAAGGATGACAACTCCCGGTACAATCTTTAATCGTCTGCAATGGCAGTCTCCGTTGGGCTCTGATTCCGATTATGCCGTGAATTAGTTCGCCACTCATTGGTCATACTTTTGACTTCAGCGATTCGAAAAAAATATGTGCGTCCACAGGACGCACACATGCAAATTTTTCGGCGTCATTTTTTCATATTTTGTGCGTAATTGATGCACTACTGTGCGTAATCGGGAACACTGATTTGGTTAGACTTACAATGTGAAGCACCATAACGAACTAGAAAGGCAAAACCCATATGACTCACATGCTCCTTATGGAACTGGCAATATTTTACATGAAAATGAGTGCCTAGAAAAACTGAAAGAAAACAGTGCAATTAAAATGCAAATACTGACTTTGATCGTGTGATGATCTTGATCTTGAGATGACCTTGATCTGGGGGTGGACCCCAGCCTCTCTCTGGCTGGGTGACAAAGCTTGCCTTCCCCTTTTTCTTTTCCTTTGTATTGTTTCTGTCTTATTGGTCCTTTCACCTATATTCCTTTCACCCGTAAATTCTCCCAATCTACTGTGCAGTTTTGACTCCCTCTCTTCTGCCTTACCTGACTTTTCCTGTCTTCCTTTTCCCCATCATACATTCTTTGTTTACCCTTCTTTTTCTCTGTGGCCTTCTCTTGGCCCCCTGCGTTTGCCATGCAGGGCAACCCGTGTCGGGGGAGAATTGGATCCTGGAGGTTGAGGTCACTGAGGGACTGAGGTCCCTCACACCAACACATTTCTTTGGCCCAGACTTCTAGACAGGAGGCTGGCGTGGCCCGCGTCAGTCAAGCGGCTGGTCGTGTATTGCCCTAGCTCTGCTAGAAGGCTGCGGTTCATGGGTCAAACTTGAACAAGACAGTAGTGGCAGTGACGCATCCCCTTGTTGGACTCAGTGGTGGGTGGGAACCAGGAAGGATGAATTATTACTTTAAAAACATGGCATCTACACACAAAAAACGACTGCATGATGACGGATTGGACACGAACAGTGACATGGACATGAGACAGGAAGCTTGTGCATCTGGGGTGGATGGGGCCTGACCTCGTTTTTTGGTTGTGGAGGGGGCTGATCCGGCTATGCCACTGGGCAAGCTTTCCCCGTTCGCAATTTATAAAGGATTCCAATCCGTCTGCACATTCGTCCAGCTCCAAAGATTGCCCTCAGTGGCAGTTGGAGTTGGAGATCCAAAAGGTGCGGGCCACTGAGAGTTGCTCCTTCGGGGACACGAGGAGAAAAGTTACAGAAAGTAGGCCGGTTGTTCGAGAGAGGTCCTTTGTGTCTGTGGTGGGTTCCACACCTCATGTGGAACCTAGTGCACAACCCGGCCATGGAAATCGCAAAGAATAAAATGATGCAGATTTTGGAGACATTGTGCAGACGGATGGATACTCTAGAAAAAATGCTCACGTTGTTGGTCAAAGGGGGGGTTCTCCAGCCCCATCGGACACACTGGAGAATGTGCCGACGGTCACGTCCAAAACTGTCAGTCACAACACGCAGACGGCTGTGTCTATAGCCGTCACACCTGCTGCAAGGGAGGCCATGCCTCAGGCCGCCACAACATCGACGGCAGGTTTCAGCGACCGGGCGGTTGCAGAGGCGGCTAAGATGTTAGCTGCTCAGCAGAGGAGCGTCAGGGAAGGAGAAGGAAAGGGTGAAAGGGAGCGAGAAGATCCAAGAACCAGTGCTGGGGAGAAGGGGAGGAAGCAGGCTGGCAGTTTGGGATCTGGGGGTTTGAAGAAAAATCAATGGCCTGGACCCCTTTCTTCCAAGCACCATCAACCTCTCGAGACGGAGAACCGTTTCAGGGAGTTGATGGACCATGAGCAGATGGATGAGGGTCAGAAAATTAAAGAGACATAATTGTGCTCTCAGAGATGGAAATATTTAGCTTTCCTTTACTTCATTTTTATATCTCTTACAATGGAATATATGTAGGATAAGGGCAAATTATGAGGAGTTATGCTGTCTGCTGACGGAGCATCGACCTGAGGTGTTGGCCATTCAGGAGACTCTCTTGTCAGAGAGACAGCCTATAGATATCTCTGGTTACTCGTCACTGATTTGTCTATCTTCCAGAGGTGTTTCACTCTTTATTCATAGAAACGTCCCATTTCACCCAATTTCACTCAACACAAGTTTACCAGCAATAGCAGCCAGAGTATCTCTTTTTAAGTCCCTTCCATATATCTGACCCCATCACTAAATGTAAATAAAAATGACCTTGAGAATTTGATCCAACAATTACCTACCCCTTTTTTGTTGTTGGGAGACTTTAATGGACGCTCTCCCCTGTGGGGCAGCGATCGTACAGATTCTCAGGGGAAAATAATTGAACACATTTTAGACTCATTGAATCTGGTAACTTTGAACGAGGGTACTCCAACTTTTTCCTGTTCAAGAACTGCTTCTTTATCCCACATTGATATATGATCTGTGATCCCTTCTTACTTTTGGACTTTAAATGGACAGTTTTAGAAGATCTTCATGGCAGCGATCATTTTCTGGTTTTATTAGAACATGATTCAGACAACCTTGAGCAAACTCATGGCAGGTGGAAACTGAAACAAGCTAACTGGAGTCTGTTTTCCAACCTGTCTGAGGTTCAGTTATGTGTTAAGAAACAGGAATTTTCACATGCCATAGACCCAATACAGCTCTACCCTGATGTAGTTATAAACAGTGCCATGGAGTCCATTCCGCAAACTTCATCAAAACCTCATATGCTTAAAAAATCCTGGTTTGATGATGAATGTAGAAAACTAAAACAAGCCTGTAAAAAAGCTGTAAGAATTATGTATTTACATCCAAGCTCTGAAAATAAACAGAACCACCAACGTTTGCGAGCCCAATATCGACAGCTCTTCAAACATAAGAGAAGAGAATCGTGGAGAGGTTTCTGCTCCACGCTAAATTCAAAAGCGAAACTGTCGAAGGTTTGGAAAGTGGTCCGCAAACTCAAAATAAAAGTAACAAACAGGTCAGTCCATGCCTTTATGTTTATGGGGACATAATCAGAGATTAAAAAACTAGTAGCTGCTCTTTTGGCCTCTTCTTTTGCTGCAAATTCTTCCTCTGAGAATTATTCTCTCTTTTCAAAGTATTAAAACACATAAAGAAAAACAACGGTTAAATTTTACATCTCATAATTCTGAAGACTACAACATTTCGTTCTCATTAGTTGAGCTTGATGATGCCATTAATAAAAGTGCAGATTCAGCAGTTGGACCGGATGATGTGCATTATCAATTTCTACAACATTTAACAAGATACTCACGGTCTCAACTGCTGGACATCTTAAATCAGATTTGGATTACTGGCACCTTTCCTCCCTCTTGGAGAAAGGCTATTGTTGTACCCATTCCTAAACCTGGCAAAGACCATACTAATACAACAAACTACATACCAATAGCCTTAACGTCCTGCTTATGCAAGACACTGGAAAGAAAGGTTTGTTCTCGTTTACTGTGGTATCTCAAAACAAATAATATATTATCCAACACTCAGTGTGGCTTTCGAAGTGGTCGCAGTACTGTTGATCACCTGGTGCGACTGGAAACTTTTATCTGTAACGCGTTCATCCAGGGTTTGCGTTGCCATCATGTTTGATTTGGAAAAAGCGTCCGATACCACATGGAAATATGGCATTCTCTCAGATTTGCAAGAAATGGGATTGAAGGGACATTTACCTCTGTTTATATCCAATTTCCTAATGGACAGAATTGTTCAGGTTAAGGTTGGATCTTTATCAGATATGAGGGAACTTGAGATGGGGGTGCCTCAGGGTAGATTGTCTCCCTTGTTGTTTAATATTAAAATAAATAATATTGTTCATTCAGTGAAACGGGAAATTGACAATTCTTTGTTGATGATTTTGCATTAGTAGCCAAAGGTAAAACCTTGCCATCTGAAGAACTTCAGCTACATTTATGTGTCAATGCCGTTGAAGACTGGGTATTACAAAATGGTTTCTAATTTTCTGAAGCAAAAACCGAATGTATTCACTTTTCCAAGCACCGGGGAATTATTCACGATCCTAATGTTACCCTCAATAAAACTCCAATAAAGACGGTCCAACAAGTGGGTGTTATTTTTGATCAAAGGTTATCCTTCCTTCCTCATCTGAAAGATTTGAAAACTATATGTCAACAGGCCTGCAATTTGCTCAAGGTTATCAGTGGTACTGACAAGGCTACCAGTGCAGTCCTCCATAACAGCGTCATCGGAAACTGGTTCAGAACAACAATAGGTGTGCGTCAATGATACCTACTCTCTCCAACACTCTTCAACATCTTTCTAGAGCACATCATGTCAGATGCCCTTGCAGATCATGAAGGCACAGTCAGCATAGGGGGTAGGGCAATCTCCAACCTTCGTTTTGCGGATGACATTGATGGATTGGCTGGAGAGGGACAAGAACTTGAATAGCTGGTACAGAGGCATGACACCACCTCCAGAGCCTATGGAATGGAAAGTGCAGAGAAGACCAAAATGATGACAAACAACACCAATGACATCAACATGGACATCAAAGCCCAAGGCCAATCCCTCAACACAGTGCATAGCTTCAAATATTTAGGAGCCATTGTATCAGACAATGGGTACCGACAAAAAGTCCTCTCTAGGATCGCACAAACAACTGCTGCCCTGGTAAAGTTGAAGCCAATTTGGAAAGACAGGACCATCGGTCTACATTCCAAGGTAAGACTGCTGCGCTCTCTTGTCATCTCCATCTTCTTGTACGCTTGCAAAAAAAGGGCCCTCACAGCAGATCTACAACGAAGAATACAAAACATGGAGATGAGGTGCTATGGAAGACTTCTGGTCATTTCCTATACCCAGCACATCACCAACTACAAATTTCGACCATCACTCAAGCCATTGGACAACACAATGACCTGCTCACAGTGGTGAAAAAACGGAAACTCCGATGGTATGGCCATGTAACCAGATCCTCAGGCTTTGCAAAGACCATCCTGCAAGGCACAGTGCGAGGAGGTAGAAGAAGAGGGAGACAGAAAAAGAGGTGGAAGGACAACATTCAAGAATGGACTGGTTTGACACTGAGCGAAGCCATCAGGGTTGCGGACTCCATCTTTACCTGTCCTCAGCAACCCTGATTCATGATTGTTTCACTCAGTGTCAGACCAGTCCATTCTCGAATGTTGTCTTCCCACCTCTTTTTCGGTCTCCCTCTTCTTCTACCTCCTTGCACTGTGCCTTGCAGGATGGTCTTTGCAAGACCTGATGATCTGGTGACGTGGCCATACCATTGGAGTTTAAGTTTTTTCACCACTGTGAGCAGGTCATCATGTTATCCAATGGCTTGTGTGATGGTCTGTCGGACTTCGTCGTTGGTGATGTGCTGGGTATAGGAAATGCCCAGAAGTCTTCCGTAGCACCTCATCTACATGCTTTGTATTCTTCATTGGAGATCTGCTGTGAGGGTCCATGTTTCGCAAGCATATAGGAAGATGGAGATGACAAGGGAGCGCAGCAGTCTTACCTTGGAATGTAGACTGATGGTCCTGTCTTTCCAAATTGGCTTCAACCTCGCCAGGGTAGCAGTTGTTTGTGCGATCCTGGAGAGGTCTTTTTGTCGGGACCCATTGTCTGATACAATGGCTCCTAAATATTTGAAGCTATGCACTGTGTTGAGGGATTGGCCTTGGACTTTGATGTCCGTGTTGATGTCATTGGTGTTGTTGGTCATCATTTTGGTCTTCTCTGCACTTATTTCCATTCCATAGGCTCTGGAGGTGGTGTCAAGCCTCTGTACCAGATGTTCAAGTTCTTGTTCCTCTCCAGCCAATCCATCAATGTCATCCGCAAAACGGAGGTTGGAGATTGCTCTTCCCCCTATGCTGACTGTGCCTTCGTGGTCTGCAAGGGCATCTGACATGATGCGCTCTAGGAAGATGTTGAAGAGTGTTGGAGAGAGTAGGCATCCCTGATGCACACCAATTGTTGTTCTGAACCAGTTTCTGATGGCGCTGTTGTGGAGGACTGCACTGGTACCCTTGTCATTCAGGCTTTTGATGACTTCAATCATTTTAGGGCTAATGTTGTACACTCTCATGATTGCCCACAGAGCTGCATGCCAGACTCGGTCAAACGCTTTTTTGAAGTCTACGAACACATGATATAGATGTTGGTGCTGTAGGAAGTTCTCGCAGATTATTCTGAGGTTGAAAATCTGTTCAGTGGTACTTCACCCTGCCCTGAATCCTGCTTGTTCTTCAGCTATGATTTGTTCAGCTTGGGGTTTCAACCTGTTGAGTATTATTTTCAGGAGGACCTTGCTGAGATGGCTGATGAGGCTAATGGTGTGGTAATTTTCACACTCCTGAAGGTTACCTTTTTTGGGAAGAATGATGACAAGCGACTGGCAAATCACAAAATATAAATATTAAAAGTACCGTGTCTGTCTTGAACAGAATCCAGAATCACTACAGTGGAAAATAGATATAGCCTACACAGTAACACAATATTTTCAAATCACACAAAATAAGCATTTACCTTTTTTTTCACAATCTATCTTTCATTCCACTAATATCCTATTCCTATTTCATTCAATCACACACTCTCAGATGCATACGAGAACAACCTTCTGTTCTCCAAACAGTCTTTATATACCCATGTCTTACCACCAAGATATTCCTGAATCAGAAAATATAGTACTGATCAATTGCAAATACATATGCCAAATGCTTATGTCAACAGCTGCTGCTTGTGATTTACTCTATGAACAAGTGATGCATACACAAATCTCAATATTTACTTATTCACTTCGTGACAATGCATGATAGATATTAAAGCCACACAAATTTGGTCAACCTTGCTCCAAGGTCAAGGTCACTGGAGCTGTCCAAAGTCTGTTCATATGGGTAATTTGGTGACCTTGACTTTAAACTATGAGAGAAAAGTCCAAACTTGTATGTACAGATAACAGATAGATTTTTCATATATGTTACATTTTTGTGTTGAAGGTTGTTAATTTTAGAGCTTATAATTTTTTTATAAAATTGGTCATTGTACAGTGGAATGGCTTTATCATTGGACTATTTGATTATACATGTTCATCAAAGGTCATAAGAAGGTCAAGGTCATCCCAAAGTCAACGTAATTGAAGGTCAAGGTCATCCAAAGTTCATCGTGTTTGTTTTTTTATGTGTGGCTTAAACAACTTTTGCTGTAGTTTATTTGATCGTACTTTTGCTGTAATGTATTTGATTGTTCAATAGTGTTTATTCTGAGCCAGAGGTCAAGGTCATGTCAAGATCAAGATCTTCACAAAATAAAATTTCAGTATTTCTTCGCACGTTAATGCCACCGTTTTGTTTTTATTGGCACTCATTTTCATGTAGAATATTGCCTGTTCCATAAAGAGCTTTGCACTTCTAGCTTTGCACTTTTATAATGCAAAAACGTCACATATATAAAGATCAAACTATGATGTCTACCTACAACAAGTTTAGACTAAAATTTGCGTGGTATGTGTTTCTCATTAATATCTATACTTAGGGAAAAAGTCACATTTTATGATTGATATTGAACTTGGTTTGAAGTGACCTTGACCCTAAAACTATGAGATTAAAAAGTCCAAACTTGTTGTACTTTGAAATAGGTTGATATGTGTTCCGTTTTTGCATTGATATTGAAGGTCAGTCATTTTAGGCCTTAACATTTAGCATTCTACCAGATTTTAAAGCCCTTTATTTCTTCATTGATTGCCAGCGGCATATCCTGCCATCGGATACCTACTGTCTAACCCCTTGGGGTCATGAGCAATCTTGCCACTGTAGATTGTTCTAACCTATAAAGGGAACAGTGAAAGCCCCAGTTGAAAACCTGTCTTGCCTTTGTAGGCATGACAGATTCACTGCGGCAACAGTACCCCCGTTGGAGTGCCGGGGGTTTCAGTATAAATAGTATCCCCACTTTATGGAAATTTAGTGCTTTAAATTCCCACTGTTGCTATCTTCCTCATATACTCTTTCCCATTCCTGCTCTGTCCTATCACTCTGCTATACTATCTTCTTCTTCGCTAGATCAATGACCTACCTTTTTTCTTGAAAACTCTTCCTGGACAAGACTCCTTGTTTGTGTATGAGGTCTGTTGGATCAGCTTGGGAGTGTTGGACGCTTTCTGCTGGGTGGTCACTAGGGCTTCCTATGATGTTAGTATTTAGCAATATAGGCATTTTATATGTATATGTTTCGTTGATGATTTGTAATGATGGTTGTATTCTTTTTTGTTTTTGTAACCGGGGGTTCGCGTAGTTGAGGTAAACCCTCAGCTGTCCCCCGCGTGGGATGTCTTTATTGTAAAGTGACTGGCCGGTGGAGGGCGTTCAATTTTCCCACTAGGGTTGTTTCAGCAGATCTTTTATGCGAATCGGGGGTTGTCCAGTCCTGATTTGGCTCGGAGGAGTCCGCTGGACCTAAAGCAACAATAAATCAATCAATCAATCAACCTACTGTCTATAAACT
This sequence comes from Oncomelania hupensis, assembly GCA_036898135.1. Taxonomy (NCBI): domain Eukaryota; kingdom Metazoa; phylum Mollusca; class Gastropoda; order Littorinimorpha; family Pomatiopsidae; genus Oncomelania; species Oncomelania hupensis. The sequence continues at coordinate 44,649,932 of CM072513.1, forward strand.
CTCCCTTTGCAACAATGGTAATGAACATCTGGGTATGCTCCCAACTTGACTTCCTGTTTGCAAATGGCGCCGAAATTTTCAATGCATGTATCAGAGTTTCTGGCTTACTTTTTGCTGAGAAATACACACTTTTTCTGAGAGGTTTGTGATTGAATTTTGCAAAATACTTTCCTTGAAATCATGATGGCTTTGGACTCTTAAGAAGAGCTTTTAGACTTTGATGAAGATGAAATTGGACTTAAGGGATGCATCAGCTAATGTGGAGTTAGATGAAGTGAGTGATGTTTGTTCTGTTTCTTCTGATGATGAAAAGGTACCAGATGCATATAACCATGAAAGGCTACAAGATTTTTTTTCTTCATTTTATTTTGTTCCCACAAAATATATTTATCATTAGACACTACAATCATAGAACATGATACACAAAACATTTATCTACCCATAAACAAAATTTCATGAAGATAGAACTTTATTTGGCTGAGATATAGGATGTCAAGTTTAGCTGAAATATAGGGCATCAAGTGAAATGAGTTGTGCTAAAAATATACGTCATTAGATAAAAAGCTAGTGGCAAGAAAAAGAAATGCCCAGGAAAGTCAGGTTAAAAAACAACGCATTAAAACTGGATCATCCTACAGTGGAATGGCTCTATATTTGACCCGTAGTATGCATCAATTATTGTTGGATTGTTTGATCATACATGAGCATCAAAGATCATGTGAAGGTTAAGGTCATCCTATCAAGACAGCTATCAGTGCAGGCAAGCAATGAGAAATGCAAGACTTCTTTCTTGTTTAATTATGCCAAAAGTTATGGTTTATTCGAAATGATTGGAATAATAATAGTGAATGGTTATATACAGTACAGATGACATTGACAGTGGAGTGAAGGTGGTGACAAAGATGAGACCGTCTGACGATTAAGATGAAGAATGAATGGTAAAGATCTTTGAGTGGTTTGACAAAGGTTGACCATAGATAGGTAGATCACAGAGGAAGAAAATCAGACTGCAGGAGTGATGTTGATCATCTGACTTCAAAAACCCTTGATTGGCCCCAGAAGTCTAGAGCTTATATTCCACAACCTATATAATGATTGGTGGTCAGAATAGACTAACTGGACAAAGGAACTGTTAATTACTGATCATGATGTTAGATGTGGCCAACAATTGAAAATATGGAATTAATTTTTAAAGTTTGAACTCAATTCATAATACTTAAACTTGATGTTGGCTGCACATTGTGAAACATCCCAATGTCTAGGTCATTGAATGTCAAGATCATCACAAGCTCACTGGCTTTTTTTGGTGTGGGGCACACAGCTTTTGCTGTAATTTGATCATATATTAATGTCCATTTTGTACCAGAAGTCAAGATCATCTCAAGATCAAGGTAGTTGCAGGATCACAGTCAGTATTTGCATTTTATTGCCAGTTTCAGGTTTTCTGGGTGCTTGTTTTCATGTAGAATATTTCAAGTTCCATAAGGAGCATGAGTCGTATGGGTTTTGTCCTTCTAGTTTGTTTTTGTTTGTGTCAGTACATACTCACATTGCTGCACACAAATGAAATTTAAAAAAAAGTACTTGATGGATTTAAACCACATTTGGGTAGATCTATACATACAATAAGTCGGTAAATTTGTTTTCCTGCATTTTGAATCTGAAACTGAATTTAAAGGCCAGAATCACTGATGCCATGAATTAATAGCTTAACATCACACCCAGTCTATTGGTAATAATCTAATTTTTACAAAAACTAGCAATCTACCTGTCTTTATGGGCCAGGATTTTTACATTATTTATTTAAAAATTAGGCTATAAACTCGCTATGTAGCAGTGACAGCCGGTAGGCTATACGACCAGCAGCTGAAATGGTGGCGAGGTGACGCAAGCCTCGACCATCTCTGCTACACAGTGTAGGCTATAGAATTTATAATGTTGCGAACATAAAGAATATTCATTGTTACTTACAGCAAAGTTTTTTAAAATATCCCATGTTGGCAACATTTTTAAATCTCACATATAACATTATGTATGGCAAGCAATAGACTGAACGACCGACCCACTCACAGACAGACTAATATTTGATTAATTCTGATTCACAACTATTTCAAAGTATTTTTATATATTTTCTGGAAATGAAAAAAAACACAAAATGTTTGAGATTTTAAAATTTTGCTAACATGGGATTTGTTTGGACTTTCCTGGGTGTAAGCAATGATGCTTTTTGTTTGCAAATCAGAAATGTTATAACTTTTTATTTTAACCCTAAAATCTAACAAAACTGGATGAAAAAATCCATGTTTGAATGGCAAATGTTATTTGTTTTGTATTTAAGAGTGTATAACATGTGATGGCTTTGAGTCTGATATAGAATAGAAGAACATATAGAATATCCAGTATCAATTTTGTTATTATGAACCAAATAAAATTATTAAATTTAAATCAGAATAAAATAAAGTAATTTTGACATATAATATTTTTTGTAGACATCTGAGGACGATCAACCTACAGGTGGAGATTACACAGTTTATGGAGCAATGCTTGGCCACGTCTGGAGAGGCAGCAGCAGTTGCGACTCAGTATGTCTCTCGTGCACGATCAACTGGCTCTGTCATCCCCACCTTGTTTGGTGATCAACCACAGCGTAAAGAACTGGCTAAGATGGTGAGGATTCACTCATATTGATCTAAATACACATATGAGTCCAGTTTAAAATGTTTATTTTATAATTTATAATCTGCTTCTTCAGTTGTAACAGTCAAAATAAATGTTTTAGATTATGTAGCCATTTAATAGTTTCATTTTCATACGAATGTTTCCAAGTAAGAAACTATGATATTTTTTTTACTTATTATTTGCTAGATATTGTCCAACAAGCTACTGTGAATATTAATCTATATGATTGTGTCACATAACCTACAGGTTGAAATGGCAATAAATTTTCTGTTCTGTTCATACACAACAGTTGTGTCATCGATTTTGATACTATTCAAACATGCTCTGGGCGGTGATGTCTTTCTGTAATATTTTGATCAAAATTAGGCTATCGAGCATTTCTTCATCTTTTGTTTGCTTGATTGTGCAGATTCTTATCAGTGGGGACAAGTTGCAGGTTTCTTTTGATCTGGTTTTGCGGATCTTGCAGGTAAGTAGTGCTGCTGATGAGGATGATGATTGATTAGGATGGAGAAGGAGGAAATGTATATAGCATTGTGATAAGGTGTATCCATCTTTCCCAGCTTCCAGTTTTTTGACTCGCGTGCATAGTAATGTGAATCTATCATTGTATCCCTTCTCAGGTCCGGTCAGCTAAAGCTAAAAATAACTTGCCAAATACCACCATCATGCAGGCATGGGAATTGTGCGCCCATTCGCGTATATACGCCCCTACCAAAATCCAAATGCGCCCCTGAATTTTTCAGTACACCGCTGGAAAAACGTAAGCAATTAAACTGATTGCGCATCTTTTAGTCGATTGCCATTCACTCAGTTAGTGTTCTAGCGCGCTAGCGATTGCTGCCATCTTGACTTGTAGTGAAAGCGTTTCAAAATCAAAATGAGTCGGTTCATCACGAGAGGCAGTGATGTCGTGTTCGTCAGCAAATCAGCCATTCAGCGATAAAATTTCAAAATATCCGAAAGAGTCATGTTCTGATTGGCCCGCTGTCCTAAGATTTTACGCCTCAATCAGCCACTCTTTGTCCGATTTTGTTTGCTTGTCTCATGTCTGTTTTGTTGTTATTGCTTCTGGCCATATAAATTTCCTATCGGATAATTAAAGGTGTTATGAGTTATTGTCGAACATCGCGTATCAGAAGCACCAAGCAGACGACACATGCATCAGCAGAGAGAGTTAGAGTAACTTCCCTTGTTGCAAACGGCACGCATCCAGCAATAACACTTTCCGTTTTCGAAATGCCGCCGAAAAAGAAGCCGAAAGTTATCAGTGGCCAGCACTTCCTCTCATTTGGTGTTGAAAAAAAGGAAAAAAGAAAGAGAGTGGAACATCCTCCCAGACTGTGACAAATCAGGGTGATGCAGCACCATCGAACACTGTGACATTGGACCTGACAGACTGAAAGTGAAAGTGCCGCTTCCAGTTCCACCACACTAAGAGCAAAGGAGACTGGAAAATCTGCCGCCGCCCGTGGGTATCAAGAAAAATGGAAGGCTCATCACCCTTGGCTCAGCTATGATGGCAAAGCCAAGTTTTGCACAGTGTGCAAAAATGCCGGATGCAAGAATGTTTTTTTTACTCAATCAGGCTGTCAGAATTTCAAATCATCCGCCCTTATAGATCACATTGAATGAAAGAATCACAAGAACGCTCTGCTGGTGCCAGCCCAACAGCAGAACCAGGAATTTATGTTTGAAAAGTTGCTAAATGACACTCGAAAACCCATTATGAACTGGCTTGTGAAGGAGGATCTCTCTATCTCAAAATTTGAGTATCTAATTCTCACTCTTTTGACAGAACTGAACACAACAGATGTGCTGATGCAGTCCCCTGAGAGCCAGGCCAAACCTTTGTCTAGATTCTACTCCTCTCCTTATGTCGCTGACAAGTCAACAGACATAGCAGTGAAAAAGAGGCTAGTCATCTATGCTCAGATAACAGACCCAATCACCGTACAGCCATCAACTCTGTGTGTGGTATTGGTTGCAACATTTTTGTAAGTCAAAATGATGGCCGAAAGATTTTCAAAATGTCCTAAAGGTTTGTGACTGAAACGGCCAAATGGCCTATGCCGAAAATTTCTAGCAACATCACTGGAGAGGTGAATTTTTCTGTGCTGAAAGATCACGATACAAATGAAATTTGTCGTGGATGGATTTGGAAGGTGGCAAAGGAAGCAACATTGATTACAGATATGGACTGTATCTACGAAAATTGCACGACAACCGCTGCACCACGCCAGACAACTGGATGCAAGTAGTGTAATTTACAGAAAACAGATACTAGATAGATTTGGTGATTTTTTTTTAATAGTACAAGAATGCATCTTTACTACAGAAAAGAGTCTTGATCCCATGTTTGTTTACAGTATGTTTCTATGAGCCAAAAGTAAAGTGACTAAATGTTTTTTTAATTCCATTTGTTCACTTATTTCTATGCTGAGAAGTGGTAAAAATTGAGTTGAATGCAAAATCTCAGCTTTCAGGGGGCAAAGCCCCTGACCCCCACAATGGGCGTTGCCCCTTGACCCTACCAGGGGGACTACTGCGGCCCCCTGGACCTCCGGCCATTTGTACTCCCCTCCAAGTCTTGGTCATTCCCATCCCTGATCATGCTCATCCACCATTTCCTTTCTCCCTTCCTTTCTGCCCTACACACTTGCATGAACTGATACGTGCTACGGCTATACTAGCTGTAGGCCTAGCACACACAGTGATAAGCTGAAAGCTGGCTGACTCACTGTGTATCAGTTGGTGAACATCCCGAATTCCCATGAAGCACCACAACATTTAGCAGAAGACAACATTGATGATAATTTTCTTCTTGACCTGTCAATGCGTGTTAGTAATATTAAACAAAACATGCCACAGTACAGAAGAACAAAAATGGTGTCTCTCCAAATATATAATTATACCTCGATTTACAGATCGGACAAACACATGCATGCTGCATTTAAATAAACAGGAAACCCAACATCTCAGAGCACAGCACAATTTATAAGACGGCAGAAGACAGCACAGTAAACAAAACATCCTAACGTGCCACAATAAAAGAAAACAAAATAATGAAAGAAAAAGACCAACCAAGGTATTCCTGAAGTACCACACTTTACAAAATATATAAAAACGAAGTATATACAGTCGTATTTACTTACATATTATAGGTATGCGTAAAGTATGCATTTGAAATTTGATTTGCATTTAAAATAATTCAAAGTAGTGAATTTAATGTCAGTAATATAAAATAAAGAAAAAAATGTCTTACAATACATGTTCATGGAAATTGTTAGCTGCATGTGAATAAAACAAAAAAGCCTACCTGAAGGCACATTTCACTGGTTGCAGTGGTATCATTGCAGCGCCATACATCAGTAATCTAAGAGCAGCCCACAAGTCAATTTGAAAGATTTTCAACACACTCAGTTTTTACTATTGTTCTTACAAACTTTCACATACCACAAGAAGCAAAACTCGTCAATCCGACCACAACTTTACGTTTGTTTTATTATCACGAACTAAACAGAACAGACAAAACAAAGCAACATAGCACAACAGTTGGGTTTGTTATTTTTCTGAGACTTTGAAGAACAGAAAAGATTATGGGCACTGTAATACAATAGAGTGACAGTAATATCAAACTAAAAAATTAAGGTTCAAATGTGTGTTAAAATACACACAAACAGATAGGCAAGAACATAAGCAGAATTACAGTCACAAAACTAAGTTGGGCATAAATATGTCATACTCTTAAGAACAAAAAAGTAGGGGGGGAAACGCCAAACAAAACAAGCAATTACCAAATGCAAAAGTTGAAGCGCATTAGAGTGAACAACCACAGTGATAGTCATATTGCATTTATACAAGTCTGTTGTAGCTAGCAAGTGCCTGTTACAAGAACTAACGCATGGATTAACACAAATTGCGGCACAATACTGTCCCAACAATCAAGAACAAACACCAAGAATAAAACTTTTTCTCACTAGCACAAAGTTTAGACTAAGTACTTACTGATGGCGAAATAAAAACACAGTCGGTGGCTTCTATCAATATTGAGCTGATTAGAAAATGTTACACACAGCGCAAAAAATTTTACCTCTGATAATTCTGAATGGACTACAACATTTTGTTCTCATTAGTTAATCTTGATGATGCCATTAACAAAAGTGCAGATTCAGCAGTTGGACCGGAAGATGTGCATTATCAATTCCTACGACATTTAACAAGGTACTCACGGTCTCAACTGCTGGAAATCTTCAATCAGATTCGGATCACTGGCACCTTTCCTCCCTCTTGGAGAAAGGCCATTACTGTACCCATTCCTAAACCTGGCAAAGACCATACTAATCCAACAAACTACAGACCAATAGCCTTAACGTCCTGCTTATGCAAGACGCTGGAAAGAATGGTTTATCCTCGTTTACTGTGGTATCTCAAAACAAATAATATATTATCCAACACCCAGTGTGGCTTTCGAAGTGGTCGAAGTACTGTTGACCACCTGGTGCGACTGGAAACTTTTATCCATAACGCGTTCGTCCAGGGTGAACATGTCGTTGCCATCATGTTTGATTTGGAAAAAGCGTATACCACATGGAAATATGGCATTATTTCAGATTTACAAGAAATGGGTTTGAAGGGACATTTACCTCTGTTTATATCCAATTTTCTAACGGACAGAACTTTTCAGGTTAAAGTTGGAGGATCTTTATCAGATATGAGGGAACAGGAGATTGGGGTGCCTCAGGGTAGTATCTTGTCTCCCTTGCTGTTTAATATTAAAATAAATAATATTGTTCGTTCAGTGAAACGAGGAATTGACAATTCTTTGTTTGTTGATGATTTTGCATTAGTAGCCAAAGGTAAAACCTTGGCATCTGCAGAACGTCAGCTACATTTATGTGTCCATGCCTTTGAAGACTGGGTACTACAAAATGGTTTCAAATTTTCTGAAGCAAAAACTGAATGTAGTCACTTTTCCAAGAACCGAGGAAGTATTCAAGATCCTAATATTACCTTCAATAAAACTCCAGTAAAGACAGTCCAAGAAGTCAAATTTTTGGGTGTTATTTTTGATCAAAGGTTATCCTTCCTTCCTCATCTGAAAGATTTGAAAACTAAATGTCAACAGGCCTGCAATTTGCTCAAGGTTATAAGCGGTACAGACTGGGGAGCTGACAAGAAAACTTTATTGCTGTTATACCGTTCTTTAATTAGATCCAAGTTAGACTATGGTTGCATTGTTTATGGTTCTGCTCGAAAGTCTTATCTTAAAATGTTAGACCCAGTTGCTCATCAGGTATTACGCATTGCTTTGGGCCCTTTTTCACACCTCCCCCTATGAAAGCCTTTGCGTGAAAGCTAACGAACCTCCGCTGGAGCTGAGACGTACAAAATTGTCATTGAATTACTATTTAAAATTAAAAACTGATCCCATGTATCCCGCTTATGACTGTGTCCTCACCCCAGATTTTGTTAAAACATTTGAAGCCAAACCTAATGCATTTCCTCCATTTGGCATCAGAATGCAGGCTCATTTGCAAAATGCAGGCATCGATGTTGCTTCCATCAACGATGATGAGCTTCGGACTGAAGCTCCTCCATGGAAATTATATACCCCAAACATTACCTGGCAATTGTCTGCTTTCCTCAAAAACAATACATCTGAAACGATCTAGATATCAAAGAGGCAAACATCCTGTGCACATTTGGGCAACCTCACTGCAAGGTCAAGGTCATTGGAGCTGTCCAAAGTCAATATAGGTACTTTGAAGACCTTAACCCTAAACTATGAGATATAAAGTTCAATTAAACTTGTTTTATTAGATGATAGATTGATCTTTCATATATGTTCCATTTAGGCCTTAAAAAAAACTACACACACAAAAAGTCATTGTACAGAGGAATGGCTCTATTTTGATTGATTGATTGATTGATTGATTGTTGCTTTAGGTCCAGCGGACTCTTCCGAGCCAAATCAGGACCGAACAACCCCCGATCCGCATAAAAGATCTGCTGAAACAACCCTAGTGGGAAAACTGAATGCCCTCCACCGGCCAGTCACTTTACAATAAAGACATCCCACGCAGGGGAAGGCTGAGGCTTTACTCCAACTAATCGAACCCCCGGTTACAAAATCAAATAGAATACAAACATCAATATAAATTATCAACAAAACACATACATATAAAATGCCTATATTGCTAAATAATAACATCATAGGAAGCCCTAGTGACCACCCGGCAGAAAGCATCCAATACTCCCAAGCTGATCCAACAGACCTCATACACAAACAAGGAGTCTTGTCCAGGAAGAGTTTTCAAGAAAAAAGGTAGGTCATTGATCTAGCGAAGAAGAAGATAGTATAGCAGAGTGATAGGACAGAGCAGGAATGGGAAAGAGCAAATGAGGAAGACAGCGACAGTGGGAATTTAAAGCACTAAATTTCCAGAAAGTGGGGATACTATTTATACTGAAACCTCCGGCACTCCAACGGGGGTACTGTTGCCGCAGTGAATCGGTCATGCCTATAAAGGCAAGACAGGTTTTCAACTGGGGCTTTCACTTTTCCCTTTATAGGTTAGAACAATCTACAGTGGCAAGATTGCTCATGACTCCAAGGGGTATGGCTCTATTTAACCTATAGTATGCAACAACATTGGATTATTTGATCATACATGAGCATGAGAGGTCACGTGAAGATTGGGGTCAAGGTCATCTCAAGGTCACTGTTTTTTTGCATAATACAACTTTTGCTGTAGTTTATTTGATATGAGTGTATTTGAAGCCAGAGGTCAAGGTCATCTCAAGGTCAGGAGCATAGAAAGATCAAAGTCGTTATTACTTTGCATTTTAATGCAACTTTCATTTTGTTTGTTTTTTCTGAGCAGTCATTTTCATGTTAAATATTGCAAGTTCCATATAAACCCGTTATTTACACTTAAATACTCCAACAAACCGACAGAAATTCCTCCTTTTGGTATCAGAATACGTCCTCACTTTGACACTGCAGGCATAGATGTTGACTCTGTTAATGATGATCAATTGCTAACTGTACTTCCACCTTGGAACCTCCTCAACCCCATTATCAACTTCGCTCTTACATCCTTCAAAAAGACCGAAACATCCGAAACTGTTTATAAGCAACTTTATATCGAACAATGTTCATTGTATAAAGGATATGAAAAACTTTTTACAGACGGGTCGAAGAAAGGGGACTCAGTTGCTGCTGCGTCAGTCTCTGGGAGACACCTCGATCAGCCTTTGCAACAGCGTTTACCTGATTGTTGTTCTGTTTTTACAGCTGAGCTTAAGGCAATTCATCTCGCTATGAAACAGGCTTTTAAATCCAAAAGAACCTCGTTTTTAATCCTGTCTGATTCACTGTCAGCACTTCAAGCTCTTTCCACTAGAAAGATATCGCACCCTTTTCTGCCTGAGATCCATGACCTCCACACACAACTTGTTTCTAAGGGTAAAAAGATCGTTTTTATGTGGGTACCTAGTCACATGGGCATCCGCGGCAATATTGCAGTGGACAAAGCGGCTAAAGAAGCTCTACATCTAGATTTCCCTTCAGAGATTTTCCAGTTTGTTCCATACTCTGACCTGCGTTGTATGACTGGATCCTATTGTAAACGGCTGTGGCAGACTGAATGGTCTAATCAAATCAATAACAAACTATTTCAAATTCTTCCAGATTTGTCAGCTTCTTTGCCTAACTTTGCATCCACTCGCAAAGAAGAAACTGTTTGGGCTCGCCTTCATATTGGACATACTTATATCACTCATAATTTCCTTTTAAAAGGAGAAGAACCACCATGGTGCTTTGCATGTGACAAATCCCTTTCTGTTCGCCATTTTCTGTCTGAATGTGCTGATTTGGTTGATGAAAGAGAAAGATGTTTTGGTTCAATGCCTTTTAATGAGATTTTTAAAGTATGCAATGGTCAACACTTGTTCCAGTTTTTACATGATGTGGGTTTGTTTTATCGCATTTAAGTCATATCCTCTTGTTTGGTATTCTTGGTTGAGTTTACTTAGACTGATTTTATTTACATCTTTTATCATATTTAAATGTTAACAGTTTAGTCTGATTTTACCTAATTTTTATGTGGTCCTGATTCGGCTCTTGGCAGTCCGCTGGACCCTATAAGCACTGAATATCTATCTATAATAAGGAGCATGTGAGTCATATAGGCTTTGTCCTTCTAGTTAATAATTGTTATTTGTGCCCTAGGAGGCTCAAATAAATGCAGTTGGAGTGCTAAAACTGGTGACCTGTGAACATCTGAAAACCCAGAAACTTCATGCCGTGATTGAGATGCTGAAAATCTGTGAACAGCGCCAGGTGCTGTCAGATGAGGATTGGGATGAGATTGTGAGCACAGTGTTGCTGGAAATCACAGACAAGAAACTGGAAGTACGTATTCTGCGGAAGTATACAGTAGTAGTAGCAGTGTCGATGACAGTTGTAGGTAAAGAGTAATGGTTTATTGACTCACAGGCATAGCAATGTGAGTCTATGTACTCAGCCCCCATCCTTCCTCTCTCCCTCCTCCACACACACACATACACACATTTTCAGATTTTCGCAAATCTATTCGAGATTAGTTCAAAATAATCCAAAAATGATATTGAAAAAATGTACATCTGTATGTCTGCCGTCAGTGTGCAAAAACTTTAAAGTGACCAAGAACTCAGAGCCAATGTTAACTATCACAACCAAATTTGGTAAGATGGTGAATACCTGTGAAACCTCAAAAATTATCAGTGAATGAATTACTTTACTTCAAGTTCAAGGTCACAGGGTCATCAAATGTTAGTTAAAAAATGAAAATTTTGCACAATACTTAATTTTTTCTAGGTTATTAATATTAAATTATGATTCTTTAATGCATGATAGATATCGATGAGACACATATACTGTGCACATTTGGTCAACCTCACTCCAAGGTCAAGGTCACCAGAGCTGTCCAAAGTCAGTTTGTATAGGTACTTTGAAGTGACCTTGATCCTAAACTAAGAAATATAAAGTCAAACCTAGTTGTATTTAGAGATGATAGATTTACCTTTCATATATGTTTCGTTTTTGCATTGATCTTGAAGGTCAAGGTCATTTTGGGCCTTGCAAAAATATACTAATAATAGGTCATCGTACAGTGTAATGGCTGTTTATCTACCCAGTAGTATGCAACAACATTGGGTTATTTGATCAGACATGTATGAGAAATCACATGAGGGTCATCTTTTGTTGTTATTATTATTACTAATGTGGACGTACTTGTAAAGAGAATTCAGCATATGGAAGGCAGTTGTTGAGAACCATTTTATTCTTCTTTCTCTTACGTCATCTACACGTCATCTAAATGAGTCATGCATTTCATAGGCGCATGCTATTATACAACACCTCCCTTTCTTAGCTATTGAGAATATCAGTTTTGAATTCTTTGATGAAAGGACAGTTATTAAACCTTTAGTTTTAGTTTAATTTCTGTTTCTAAAGACTTTCTTATTTTTAGTTTCTGTCTTGTCTGCAGAGCGTCCAGCAACTTTTAAACTTAAACATCTTATCACTCAACAATAAAACACTGCTAAACACAGCTTTCGAGCAATGGTTATACTGGAACATCTTGCTTCCTGCATAGCGTCTTTATTTGATTGATTGGATCTCACTTGATGTTATCAAGTCAATCTGGATGAAGCTAAACTCATCATTGCTTGTAAGCCAGTTCTAAATTTTTGTTCAACAATCAATGAAACACAAATGTCCTACTACGTTACCTAATTAGTAAATATAACCATGCCTACTTCAGGTCGCATTGCCTTACTTATAAGTCTGGGTATCTGGCTGGTTTCACCACACGGCGGCCTGAATGAGTAAAATACGGTTGTCCTACTGAAGAAGACGATGACATCGGTCTCGGCAGACTCGGACTCGGTATCGGACTCGATGTTGGACTCGATGGCGGACTCAGCTGTACAGGCGGCTGTTCTGTCGGTGATTGCTCTGTCTGTAACGACGCTTGTCTTGACTGCAACTGCGGCGCGCGCGAGGTCTTCACTGGATCGTTGTTCACAAAAGTCTCTCGGTTGCTAGCTGTCGCTGTGTCGGGTCTCAAATATCGTCTATTATGCTGTAACTCTCCCTCGGCAGTTCTGATGATGTAGGATCTGGGTGCGCACTGCCGTATTACTGTACCAAGACGCTTCCAGGTCTTCTCTCCATCCTCCTTCACAAGGACGGGATCACTCTTCGTGAAGCTCCTGCAGTGGCTTTGCTAGTTGATCAAAGTGCTTCTTCGTTTTCTGCTTGTATCTTTCGTCACGCTGGCGTACATGCTCAGGGTCTACAGTAGGAGGTGCTAGAGTCTGTGGAAGGACTGGCAAGGTTGTTCTAAGTCGTCGGCCAAATGCCAATTCAGCCAGGCTCACTCCCAGAGCTGGGATAGGTGTAGCGCGGTAGGTGAGAAGCGCTAAGACGTAATCTTTCTGTTCTAGGATGTCTTTCGCCGTCTTCACTGCACGCTCAGCCTCACCATTGGCTTGTGGATATCGAGGACTGGACGTGACGTGATTAAAATTCCATTCAAGAGAAAATTTCTTGAACTCTGATGATGAGAATCGTGGACCATTGTCGGACATGACAGTTTCTGGAATGCCATGTGTTGCAAAATTGTCCTTCATCTTGTTGATAACTGCTGTCGTTGACAGTGTACTCAGGGATGAGATGTCAATCCACCTGGAGTAATAGTCTACACTAATCAGATAGTGCTTTCCCTTGCATTCACAGAGGTCTGCTGCGACCCTTTGAAATGGTCGTTCTGGCAGCGGCGACACAAGAAGTGGTTGTCTCGGCTGTGGTGGTTGCTTCTGGAGGCAAAATCTACAGGCTGAGACACGATTCTGAATGTCTTTGGATATTCGAAGCCACCAAACACATTGGTTTGCTCTTTCTCAGCACTTACTTATGCCCATGTGACCATCATGGATTCTTTCCAGAATTTCTTTTCTCAATGAGTACGGGGTTACTATGCAGCTACCCCGAACCAAGAGTCCGTCATGCACACCGAGTTCACTTCTGATAGCGAAGAAGTCTCGTGCTGCTAATTTTACATCCTGCTTGTAGTCTGGCCATCCGCTAGTCATATACTCTATGGCATACTTGATGTTGACATCGTCTTGCGAACACCTGCGAATCTCGGCAAGCTTGGCGTCGGACACTGGCCATGAGGATGAAATCATACTGACGTATTGTTCTACATCTTTTCGTAGCGGTGAATCATCACAGCTTGGTAGTGGACTTCTTGACAAAGTATCTGAGGTCACCATGGTTTTTCCAGGACAATACTCTGCAAACGGATTGAACCGCATCAGGTGCATTAGCATGCGCTGACATCTGAGTGGCGTCTCAGATAAGTCTCTGGAGTTTATGAGTGGGACAAGTGGCTTGTGATCGGTTTGAAGTGTAAATCTTTCAAGACCCATCAAATATCGATCAAAGTGCTCGCATACCCACACTGAAGCAAGGCACTCTTTTTCGATTTGTGCGTATCGCTGTTCTGCTTTGGACAGTGTTCTTGAGCAAAACGCAATCGGCCGCAATTTGCCATCATGCTCTTGAAGAAGAACGCCTCCAAGACCGTAGCTACTAGCGTCTGCGGAAACTGTCGTTGGCTTGGCTGGGTCAAAGTAAGCAAAGGTCGGTGCTGTGGTCAGCATCTCCTTGACCCGTTTGAACGCCTCTGCTTGAGCAGGTCCCCATGTCCATGCGTTCGCTTCAGCCAGCAACTCGTTCAGTGGTCTCAGGGTCGTCGACAAGTTCGGTAAGTATAAGTACCTTCCAAGGTAGTTTACCATGCCCAGGTATCTCCTCAGCCCGTTCACGTCTGAAGGTTCTGCCAACTGCAGAATGGCGCTGATCTTGCTCGGATCAGGTCGTACGCCTTGAGCACTGACGATGTGTCCTAGGAAAGTGATTTCACTCTTCCTGTATTCGCACTTTTCTTCATTCAGTTGAAGACCCACTGACTTCAGTCTTTCGTGGACTTTTGTGAGTAAAGTTTCATGCTCTGCCTCAGTTTTGCTGTGACACAAAATGTCATCAAAGTAGCAGATCACGCCTTCTATTTCCCCTAGGATTTCTATCATTGTCCTTTGGAAAATCTCCGGAGCGGATGAAATGCCAAAAGGAACTCTGGTGAAGAAGAAGCGACCAAACGGCGTGATGAACGTCATCAACTTTGCTGTGAACATGTCCAGTGGAATCTGCCAAAATCCAGACATTGCGTCGAGTTTTGAAAAGACTGACAACCTCGAAGTTGATGAATGATGTCATCTATTGTTGGGATGACGTAACGCTCACGTTCAACTGCTTGGTTCAACTTCTTCCAAGTCCACGCAAATGCGAAGTTTTCCATTCGGTTTCACAACAGGCACCATCGGTGACACCCAGTCGGTCTGTTCGGTGACTTCTTCAATAACGCCTTCATCTTTCATGCGTTCTAGCTCTTTCTTCACTTTCTCATAAAGGGGTATAGGAACTTGCCTAGCTGTGGCAACGCTGTTTGGAACAGTCCCTTCCTTCAGTGTGATCTTCACTGGTCTACACTGAACTGTACTGAAGGTAGTATCAACTCGTTTGACAAGGTTGAGTGCTGTCGCAGAACTCCTACAAAGCAAGCTATCGACCTCATTGTCAATGACGTAGACATCGCGTCCACTTGGTTTAGGACAGTTTTGAAGTGCCCTAAAGTCTTCAGTTGTCCCCCAGGACTGTGTAGGGTAATACGATGACATGGCGAAAGCTTTGGCTTACCAAGACGACGCCACGTAGATTTACGACGTTAACGTCAGCACCTGTATCGATCTTGAAATCGATTAGCACTCCCTCTACTTCCAGTTTTATTTGCCACAGAGTATCGTTTGAATTCACTGCTCCAACGTAAAACTTCTCCGTGATGATGAAATCATGGCTCTCTCGCCTCTCTGTCTCTGTCTCAACTTCATGCAAGCTCTTGCCATGCTTGTTTCTGCACACTCGTGCAAAGTGTGAAAACTTGCCACATTTCGCACACTTCTTTTCCTTGGCAGGACATCTTCCTTTCATATGTGACGTGCCACACTTGCCACACGAGGAAACATACTCTGTGTGTCTCTGCTCACCTTTGGGTGAATGGGTTGAGTTGCTCTGACCTTGGAGCGAATTTGTTTTCTTGATGTGATGACGACTTCCATTCAGTCTGTCAACGTTGGCGCTTGTACTTGCACTTGATCCTCTCTGCTCTTCCAACTCTTGTTTGACTTGCTCCTGCTGTCTAGCCATGGAAATGGCGGTCTTGAGGGTCAGCTCAGACTGCAATTGTAGCTTTTCTGAAACCTCATGGTCTCTCAAGCCAAGCACTAACCTGTCTCTAATGGCATCTTCCTTCTTCTCGAAGTTTGCGTGCTCAGAAAGCTCATATAGCGATCTGACGTATTGTTCAACTGTTTTCCCCACTTTTTGTTCTCGTTTGTAAAACATGGCTCGTATATATGGATAATGTTCCTGGCTGGAATGAAGTATTCATCGAACTTCCCCAAAACGATGTCAAACACTTGTTTTTGATCATCAGTTTCAAAGGTGAACTGTGAAAAAATCTTGTCAGCTTCAGCTCCCATTGCATATAAGATAGAATTAACCTGGATTTCTCCATCTTCTTTGTTCAGCTTTGTTGCCAGGTGGAACCGTTGAAACCGTCCTCTCCAGGCTGGCCACGCACTTGAATCCAGAAAATCAAATTGTTGCGGTGGTTTGAACGCCATTTTCTTCTTCACAAATGTCACTAATATCACATAAAATTTGCTTCACTTCTTGACACCATCTTTTGTTGTTATTATTACATGTATTAGTAATGTGGACGTACTTGTAAAGAGAATTCAGCATATGGAAGGCAGTTGTTGAGAACCATTTTATTCTTCTTTCTCTTACGTCATCTACACGTCATCTAAATGAGTCATGCATTTCATAGGCGCATGCTATTATACAACAGGTCAATGTCATCCCCAGGTCACTGAAGCTCAAGATCATCCCAAGATCACTGATTTTTGGAGTAATACGCCCTTTGCTGTACTTTAATTGATAGTACATGAGTGTATTTGGAGCTGGAGGTCAATGCCATCTCAAAGTCAAGAGCATAGAAAGATCAAATTTGATGTTACTTTGCATTTTAATGCCACCATTTCATTTAGTTTTTTTCAGAGCACTTTATTTTCATGTTAAATATTGGAAGTTCCATAAGGAGCGTGTGATTCATATGGGCTTTGCCCTTGTAATTCTGCAACTTTTCAGGTTTTAAAGAAAGGAGCCATTATATGTGGGCCTCCCTTTTTTTCAACACCATTTTTATGAGGGCTGGCACCATCTCCTCTTACTTGCTGCTTGTTGTTGTTTGTAGATTATAGTCACACGACACTTTCGCATATAGGTGACTACTGGACCGATTTATACTGACACCAGCGGGCCAGTTGTTGGTAAAGGGGAACATAATATGATCACACGTTGACCAATCCGGGATTCGAACCAGTGACCTTTCGGTTACTAGCAAGACATTCTTACCAACTGAGCTACCCGGCCCCTCTACTTGCTGCTTTACCTTCCCCGGTTTTTAAATAGGCCAGTTACTCTCACAACTGTGTACATTGAGGATATTTTTTTTCTTGTTTGGTTCTTTTGCTTATAACAAGACAAAAATGCACAGAACACATGAGGGACTGAGCAGACCTCCATTGATAACTGAATGGAAGCAATTGCTTCACTAATCAGGTTGTAATTGTTTATGCTCATTTCCATTACAGGTGAAGGATGAAACAGAGGTTCTGATCAAGATGATCAAGAAAGAGCAGAACAGAGTAAGCATTCTTTTACGTTGTGTGTTGCATTGCAGTTTGAATAAAGAAGCCATTTAAGTTGAGAAATGCAGTTAGTTCTTGTTAGCACAGTCAACATTTCTTGTTTACATCATACTCTTTCATTATATTATTGTGTTTTTGCTTTATCAGATTATGGATCTGAAGATTTGTTTCATAATGGTCATAAGTTTGCTTTAAGATTTGCATTTTTAAAAATCTTAGTCCATTTTTATGAATGAATGAATGATTTGTAAAGCGCTTAAATATTTCAACGCCAATGGACATTTTGTAAATTAAAAAGTCAGTTCATATGGTACTTTGAAGCGACTTTGGCCCTAAACTATGAGAAATAAAGTCCTCAGTTGTTTAATGCAGAGATAATAATTTGACCTTTCATATATGGTCCGTTTTTGCATTGATCTTGAAGATCAAGATCTTTTTAGGCCTTTCAAAAACAATACAAAATTGGTCATCATAGTGGAATGGATCTATATTTGACTGATAGTAAACATAAACATACATGAGCATCAGAGATGGAAAGGTCAGTCATTCAAAGGTCAAGATCATTGAATGTCAAGATCATTGTTATTTGGCATAATACAACTTTTGCTGTAGTTTATTTTATTGTACATTAGTGTCCATTTGGAGGCAGCAGCCAAGGTCATCTCAGGGTCAAGATCAAAGCATTACTTTGCATTTTAATGCCACCATTTCAGTTTTTCTGGGCACTCATTTTCATGTAGAATATTGCAAGTTCCATAAGGAACATGTGTCAGATGGGCTTTGCCTTTCTACCTATAGTTTTCATGTGGTCTGTAACTGATCATATTATTTTTTTATTTATTTCAGATAAATGCGCTGATTATGACAGGCAAGCTTCGATCAGCATATCTTACTGCTGCCAAGACCAACAGAATTTCAGACGTGTCGAGAATCATGGCAGCTGCCGAACGAATGGGGCAAGCCGCCGTTCGCAATATTTGTAAAAAGTGGTTGGAGCAACATCAACGCACACAACCATAGACTGCTTCTTGAATGTGGAACTTTTTACTACTTGCATTTACCACCTTTGATCTTATATATAGTCAGCAATAACATAGTCTTTGCCAGTTTGTGTTTTTCCATTTGTGATAAAGGAGCTGTAAATAATCAGCAAGGCCACATTCCCAAAATGTATGTATTGAAGTTGGATTAAACAAAATACAATTGGTTACAAATAAATGTGTAGATATTATTTATTTATTTATTTAATCGTTCTTATATAGCGCTTTTTCAGCTCAAGAGCTGCTCATGGGGCTGGCTGATATAGGATCTAACTCAAGCCGCTGAAGGCGCCAACTTGCAGCCTTTGGGCGCACCGTAATAACGCCCCAGACAACTGATAGCAGATATATTCAGATTTGTATAATTATCTGTTACACATCTAGTTAGTGTGTTCCAACTTTCTCATCTTTTGTGAACAAAATGGCGAACCAACTCTGCTTTCACTTTTGTAAATATTCCTGATTGCATGCTCACATTAATAATAATAATAATAATAATGAAGTGTTCTTATTAAGCGCAATTCCCCTTGCGGGCTCAACGCGCATGCAAACAGCAGCCGCACGCATTCATACAAAAACACTGCCGTACGGGAATGGAGGGAGGGAGCAGAAAGTACTGCCTAACAAAATGCTAACAACAATATACGTCACTAGAACTAAACAGTATTTGTTGCGTCAATTTTTATTCATCAGATTAACAAGTTGTACTGATACTAAACAGTATAGAAATACATCTACAAAGACAATAAGCGTTGATGTGTTTCATGAGTTTATGCTTTATTTATTTAATTCCGGTCCTGATTTGGCTCGGAGGAGTCCGCTGGACCTAAAGCAACAATAAATCAATCAATCATTTATTTAATTGCATTCTTTTTCTCTTCTTCCAATAATATATCCAAGATATTTTTTGTTGTTGATGATTGCTGATATATGAAATTAAGAGACTAGACAAACCAAATACATCTACAAAGACAATAAGCGTTGATGTGTTTCATGAGTTTATGCTTTATTTATTTAATTCCGGTCCTGATTTGGCTCAGAGGAGTCCGCTGGACCTAAAGCAACAATAAATCAATCAATCATTTATTTAATTGCATTCTTTTTCTCTTCTTCCAATAATATATCCAAGATATTTTTTGTTGTTGATGATTGCTGATATATGAAATTAAGAGACTAGACAAACCTTATGGCTTTGATGTACAGTCTTTCACACACAGGTTCTCAGTTGGTGTATTATTGTTGCTGTTTCTGTTGTGCATTTTCTATGTGCCACAACTTTTGAAAACAATAAAAAGAAACCTAAATATTTATTATTCTCTCAACCTCCCTAAATATTTATTATTCTCCCAACCTAATCCTGTCCACTTACTCTGAATTTGTTCATTTTTTATCCTGACAATATTTTCTTTTATTTTATATTTATTTAACGACCTTTGTATGAGGATATTTTTGTTCTTTATTCTGCTGATTGATTTATTATTAAAATTATGTAAAGTGTAACATGAATTAAATTGTGCGCTTGTGACTTTCATATTATTTTGTGCACAATTGTTTTTTTCACGTATGTATTTAACGCTTTGGGGTGTGAGCATTTTAAAAGCTTTCAGGTGGTGCTAAACTATTTGTGTATTCTAACGCTTCAATTGTGCATATTTTAGTGGGGTAAATTTATACACTGGTATATTGTAGGTAGATTTTTAGTTGCGTGCTTGTAAGCATGATAGACACCTCGAAGTTTTGTATTGGTGGAAATGCATTTAGTTAGGCGTGTATGTGGGTGCATGTTTGAAAATGAATTACAGTGTGAATTCTGCATTATATAATTAACATGACAATGCAAAATGTCCAATAGGCTAAGAACGTGTAGTTTAACCCTAACTGTTAATCTATTTAGAGTTTCCAAGTTTCACATTGTAATTAAAACAGTTTGTGTGAGATTTTAAATGTTGTTTTACATTTGACGTAGACTGTTAAAAATGTAGTTTACTTATAATTTTTTTTATCTTTGTTAGTTTGGGTGACCAGTTTTTACATTAAATGTTTGTTTTTTACATAGCATGTATGAAGTTTTAAGCGTAAATGCATTTTTACATGTGTATTTTAGACTAAATAAAAGAATTACTATGTGCGGCCAAATCTTAAAGTTATATTTGATCTTACATGATTGTAGTTTCAGCCACCTCTTCCCTATCATTTAGAATTTTGACCGTTGAAGTATAATTTTAATCCTAAACTTGTATAATTATCTGTAAAATGTACACTGATGAGATTGCTGAAGCCAGTTTATGTTTGTAATGTTTGGACATTATTAAAATAGAAATTGGCCTGTGAAAGAAATCATCTGCCATTCAGAGAAAGTTTGGATTCAGACTCAGAGAATTAGTTTGTCTGTAAGCTATTGTCAATACACTGCAAGAGGTATTAATTATTGTGGGTCAGTTGCAAAATAAAAAGTGTTACATTATTTTCATTTTTATTTTTGGCAGTTTGTAGTGAAGTGTTATTACTTCTGGCTTGGAGGAAGATGTAAGATCATTCAGGTGCATCAGGTGCCACCCCCTGTGGGGATGCCTGGGGTTTCAATATAAATAGTATCCCCACTTTCTGGAAATTTAGTGCTTTAAATTCCTTTCTCCTTTGTTCTTTCTCATTCCTACTCTGTTCTATCAATCTACTATACTATCTTCTTCTTTGCTAGACCAGTCACCTATCTTTATTCTTGAAAACTCTTCCGGGACAATACTCATTTGTGTATGAGGTCTGTTGGATCAGCTTGGGAAAATTGGACGCTTTCTGCCAAATGGTCACTGGGGCTTCCTATGATGTTATTATTTAGCAATGTAGGCGTTTTATATGCATGTGTTTTGTTGATATTGTATAATGATGTTTGTAATCAATTTTGTTTTTGTAAACGGGGGTTCGATAAATTAGAGTATAGCCTCGGCGTCCCCTGCATGGGATGTCTTTATTGTAAAGTGACCAGCTGGTAGATTGCCTTCAGTGTTACCACTAGGATTGTTTTGGCAGATCTTTTATGCGGATCAGGTATGAGTCTTCTTTCACTTCTCTGGTCCTCGATGTGGGCTAAAACTATCACGCTGTCACATTTATTTATAGCTCATAGCTATGGACAGTGTTACAGGCACTTGTGCACACATTTCTAGCTGGTTTAAGACCTTCCATAGCTATGGCAGATTTTGGAGACATGGGCAAAATTTGTGTATGGCTTTTATATAAGCTTCATGCACACCACTCCTAGTGTATCTCACTGTTATGTAATAGCAAGATACAGCAGCATTATTTTTGCGCAGCAATGTAAGATGTAATTGTAAATTACCCTTTGGTGATCAGAATCAGAATCTTTATTGCCCCCATGAAAACACAAGGAAATGTGTGTGTGGCGTAAACTTCATCAACACAATGGCCTAAAAGCAATAAGACACAAAAGACTTCAGGGATTAAAACAAACACACCACAAGCAACAGAGAAGCAGTTGTACACAACATAAATGTAGCGTATCAAATTATAAAAGTCATGCATTCTACATTCTAACCCATAGCAATGAACACCCATACACACACACACGCACCAGAAGTTAAAAGTTACCTTCTACAAAGGCATACACTCATGCACACACATATATGAATGCTTTTTAGAATCTGACAATCAGTTGTGTACACAGTCCAATTCTATTTCTGTTATCTACCCTTTGAATTGTTGTGAGAGTAAGAGGTGGTACAATTTGTGCAATGTTTATTTCTTAGGGCGATTTTTACAACTTGTTTGCAATGAATTTTACCTATCTTCTCAATTACTCAACTGTAGTTTAACATCTCGGTCACTCAAGTGTGGTTAATTTTAAAATGTTCATGAAACATGATTAATTCAATTACCCCTTGGGGTCATGAGCAATCTTGCCACTGTAGATTGTTCAAACCTATAAAGGGAACAGTGAAAGCCACAGTTGAAAACCTGTCTTTCCTTTATAGGCAAGACGCTTCACTGCGGCAACAGTACCCCCGTTGGAGTGCCGGGGGTTTTCAGTATAAATAGTATCCCCACTTTATGGAAATTTAGTGCTTTAAATTCCCACTGTCGCTGTCTTCCTCATTTACTTTTTCCTATTCCTGCTCTGTCCTTCACTCTGCTATACTATCTTCTTCTTCGCTAGATCAATGACCTACCTTTTTTCTTGAAAACTCTTCCTGGACAAGACTCCTTGTTTGCGTATGAGGTCTGTTGGATCAGCTTGGGAGTGTTGGACGCTTTCTGCCGGGTGGTCACTAGGGCTTCCTATGAATGTACTATTTAGCACTATAGGCATTTTATATGTATGTGTTTGGTTGATGATTTATAATGATGTTTGTATTCTATTTTGTTTTTGTAACCGGGGTGTTCGCGTAGTTGAGGTCAACCCTCAGCCGTCCCCCGCGTGGGATGTCTTTATTGTAAAGTGACTGGCCGGTGGAGGGCATTCAATTTTCCCACTGGGGTTGTTTCAGCAGATCTTTTATGCGGATCGGGGGTTGTCCGGTCCTGATTTGGCTCGGAAGAGTCCGCTGGACCTAAAGCAACAATCAATCAATCAATCAATTAATTCAATTAATTCAATTACTGCTCCTTCTAACAGATCAAATTCTGTTTATATGGTTGTACACCATGGACATTAAAGTGAGGTAAAATAAATAATTAAAGGCAGATTTGATTCTTTTATTTTACACATTGCTGTCTGAAAAATGTGCTCAAGAATCCTTTTGTTCAAAGGCTATATACACATGTTGTCATTTATAATTAAACAATCATATTTCTGGTGAAATAAGTAAAATTATGTTGTTGGGATAAGAATAAATGTTGGAAACATTTTTTCTGTTTATCTCTATTATCTTTTATATTGGATGCTGCTGTTTGCCTTTTACATGTAGCTTAGGAGTTGGTTTAGTGTGGGGAATTTGTAGGATTAATTTTCCCTTTTGTGGGCATTTCATCTTCAAGCACATTGAATTTTATCTGTTTATGCAATGAAGCCATCTAAAGAGTTTCATTAATGTTCATTTTGTTTGTGTGATTATTAATTCATGTTAATTTGATGTGCATGGATACATTTGGCGTAGGTGTGTTTGTGTGTGTACATTTACTGTGTGTATATGTGTTTCAGATGGAAGTTTATTTTGAAATCGGCAGTGATATATATATCACATATTGCTAAATTACATTATTACATTAAGCGAAATATTATTAAAAACAAGTGTACACAATATATACAGCTTTAGGCTTATAATTTATGAAGAGATGTCATTATCATGTGTTTCAAGCACAAAGCAAAGTTACAGTGATAGATGGCCACTAAATTGTGTTTGTATTTTGTTTCATTAAATATGTTATAATCATGATTTATGATTGTTTTGAAACTGAGTGTGTTTGAACTAGTAATGGGTGACATTTTAAAGTGTATTTTAAGTTTTAAAGTAATGGTTTAAATTTATAAAATTTTATTTGAAAATGAGATATGCTTATCTGCAGTGTTTTTGCTTCCTGCTTTTATTTATATAATATTAAATGATTCACCAAATAATAAGTAGAATTTGTATTTGCATTTGGCATGTGTTGGGAGATGGTATGTGTGCATTTGTTTATGTTTGTATCCATGTGTGTGTGCATTCAAATTTTGTTTTGAAAGAGAAAACGTAAGTTTGAAGAAAGAAGATAATCTACAATCACTTTTCCAAACCTCTTAAGATTTGTATAATTCCCCCAATTTTCCTCCACCCGTACCCCAAGTGTTGAAACCACAGGTGCCAGGGTCTAAATGTGTGATGGCATCCCTGACTACATGCTACTTACAAGGTGCCTAACAAGCTGATATGGCCAATGCATGAACTGGCAGGTCACTATTTTTCTCATAAACCTGAAGAAACTACAATATTTTTTCCCGAAAGAAATTGGCTCAATCAATTCTGCAGACATTCATGCAAACATCCCAAGTCATAAATACCCTCATTTCTATTTTGGGACAAGTTCAATTTCTTTGAAATAGTAAATAAGATAGCTAGCCATTCAAAAGTATCTGTCTGGTCTGCTTGGCAATAGACATTTATCAACTCATGTGCAAGAAATTGTACAGAACATCTTACATGAGCAAGAAATAAAAGATGAACTGAAAGACATTATGCAATGCGAGTTAGAAACTCTCAAATCTCAGGTTAAGAATGAAATTAAAGTACATATTTCTCAAAGATCTGAGGTACTTGCAGAAGAACTGGATGATTGTAAAGCAACACTTGCAAAAGTTCTGAATGAAAAAAATAAGCTGTTGTCCGCCATTGGAGACCAGAAAAAGATCATCACAGAACTGAAGAGTCACATGCATAAGCTACAATGCAAAGATGACAGTCAACATGACCTCATTTCGAAATTCCAACTGGAATTAACGTGTCAAAATCAAGGCCGTGCTTCTGAACAACGTAACATGTTTTCAACAGCTAACACTACAATCATGCAACAAGTTCTTCAGAAGAATACAAATGACCACATGCCAGAAAATGCTCACGCTTCTGCTGCTCCAAAGTATTCATATGCAACAATTGCTGCTCAACGTGTCAGTCAGCAGAAAAAGCATCGCGATAAACAAATCTTCAGTTCTCATCCAAAATTCTTTGCTTAACAACTCACAATCATCTGCAACCTCAGAAAAAAGTAATGATACCTCAGCTACAAGTGAGCACTTACCCCCACCATCTAACATTAGCTATAATGTTGCCACACAAAATTCATTCGCCATTCTCGGCGAAAATGATATCAATGATGGGGCTCACATTCCAGTTCATACTGGAAAACACGACAAAAGGGCAACTCATTCAAATAAGAATACGCCCTTCCAGGAATTAGGTCATGTTTGTATTAATGACTTTCCAACAAACTACCTTCTAATGGGTGATTCAAATATTACAAAACTTCATCCGGCAAAAATGAACACTGGACAATTCAGCGGAGTACAAAAAATATGCATCCCCGGTCTCAAAGGGAAAGACCTGACGCGTTGGCTGCTCTCTTTGCCCTCTGTTGCTCACATTGCTAGAGTAGTTGTACATGTGGGTTTTAACGACTGCAAAGAGGCAACTATCACCTTTAAACAATGGTCTCAACTTCTGTCTGCACTCCGACGTGTCTTCCCATCTGCTGAGATCTACATGTCGTCCATCATTCCAGTGAAAGAAATTCATTCCATGAACGCCTTAGTGCGCACATCCAACACTCATCTGCAAAGTGCCTGTGGTGCGTGTGGAGCAACTTACATTGAAAATTACACCACCTTCTTTACCAAAAACAACCGCCCTCGTCAAGCACTGTATCAAGACTCGTTTAATCCAAGCTTCAAAGGTGCACTTGCCTTGGCTAGAAATATTAAGTATCCCAGTGTCACTCAACAAGAAAATGAAAATGCTTTTCATTCAGATGACTTGTCTCCTACAATGCGCTCGTCAAACCAGCAACAACAACAGCAGCATCACCACCAACAACAACGACTACAGCAACACTGCTATAATGATCAGGCTGTACACCAGCAGTATCATCTTCATCATTTACAGCGGCAGAATCAACAAATGATCACTATGCAATGATCACTATGCTTCAATGCCACAAGAACAACCCCAACATTACACACAATCCCAGGTGGGCCTACAACAACTGTCGTCTCCACATGCACAAGTGCCTTCGCCTCAACAACTACGTCCTGAAACATCAACCAATCCAGACCTTCAGATATTTCCAAGCTCCGCTGTTTCTTCAGCTGCTCTCACCGAGTCTCCACTTACTGGTTTCAATGAGGGTCAGGAGCATTGTACCCACTCTCCCCATCAAGTTTACAACCAGACCCCTGTAACAACAGAAACAATGAACACTGCGAATGGCACAGGGTTTCCAGGTATTCATCCTATGGCAACGAGAGCTGATATTGGTTCAGTCATTGCTTCTTTGCTCCAGTATTTGATATAACTGATTCCAATATGCTTCGGAAGTTGGCCAAGTTGTCAGTTTGCTATAATCGAAGTGCAAATCCACTAAGTAACATTGAGTACCGAGATGCAAACATGCCTAGCGCCTCGTGTGTGTGTGTGGGTGGGTGTGGGGGTGTGTGTGAGTGTGTGTGTGTGTGTTATTCTGTTCACCAAACCGCATTAGGGCTTGCAGTCTTTTTAAAGCGTTCTGTTTTCTACAGAAAGTGCTTTCAGAACTATGTGAGTCATCGTTAGCTATTTGACATCTATATATAATTTGCCGTAGATAACCTTTACGTCTTGTGAACTTATGAACGATACTTCAGATACAATTGGTATAATTTTGTCTTCCACATACTGTTGTGTTTTCATTACTTTTATGTGCTTGGTGTAATTGTGTCTTCCACATACTGTTATATTTACAGTACTTGTGGTTAATATTACCACAGCACCTGAGCATTGAAAATAAGTGGGCAGACTAAATTCTATTACACTTGACTGAACGTCGATATTTTATTATCACTGTTGTGACGATTTAATTTGCATTGCAGTGTGACAATCCTTACGAGAATTAATAATTTTCCTGCCTGCGGTTGTTCTGACTGCCCCACCTCTACCCCACTCACTGTAAAATATTTATCACACTTAAATAACCATTGATTCTCTTTAGTATTATCTTTGCTCGCTCTCGTCATTTATTAATTCATCATGAGCACACTTTCTTCACGTGCATCACATTCAAACAACATACGAATAGGACACATAAACATAAACCATATATTTAATAAAATACATGATATAAATCTACTTCTTATTAGCTCACCATGCATTCATATTCTTGGTATCAGTGAAACTAGACTCAAAGATGTACATTCTGACAATTTATTATCAATTGCAAATTATTCAATGTTCAGAAAAGACTCAAAACTAAGTGGTGAAACAGGCATGGCAATTTATATACATAATAGTCTTACACCGTATATAGTTAGACGTCATGATTTTGAATTAATAAACATCGAATGCATGTGGATAGAATGTAAACCAACTCCAGCTCATCTTTTAATAATTGGTTTTATTTACAGAAATCCTAAGTCACCAACAGAGTGGTATGATGAGTTCATTAAAATGATGGATAAAGTTACTACCAAAAATACCAATGTGCTCTTACTTGGCGATTTTAATATTAACCTCTTAAAACATCAACCATTTTGGGATTCAACCTGTTCTCTTTTTGGTCTTTCCCAGCTAATAACTACGCCAACAAGAGTTACAGCACGCACCTCTACACTCATAGACCACATTTACACAAACGCTGAGCAAAACGTAAACGCTGAACTGAACTCTGCATGCTTAAGTGATCATAGTGTTATTAGTTGTACATGGTTATGCAAATTACCTACAGAAGGTACGTACGGACATAAAAAAATGATATATCGGTCTTTTAAAAATTTCAACACAGATAATTTTCTTCATGATTTAAGTTTTGTCAGCTTTGACGATCTATATAGGCAAAATGATCCTAATATAGCATTGAAGGTTTGGTATGAAAAATTTCTGTTTGTTGTTAACCTTCATGCGCCCCTTCGGAGAAAAAGAGTTCGGCAATGTTCTGTTCCAAAGTGGATCACTTCAGACATAATGGCGGCAATGAAACTAAGAGATTATTTTAAAAAAAATAAACAGTTTAATGACTTCAAAAAACAAAGAAATAAAGTTCTAACAATGGTAAGAGCTGCAAAAAATATCATACTTTGAAAAAATTATTCGCAATGATTCTAACATAGCTTCTATTTGGAAAGTTATGAATGAAATTACTAACAAGAATAAAAGGCCGACGGTCAATAATGCACACTGTTCTGCAGATGATTTTAACAATCACTTCTTGTCTGTAGCTACGTCACTTCTACAGGACTCAGTTTCAGTAAATTGTGATTATTCGGTGCCATCTAATTGTTTTGTAATGAAAGAATTGGTACAGAAGAATCATTCATTCTTCCACTTATGACACTTCAAGATGTAATACAATATATCACTGATCTACCTAACAAAAAATCTTTGGGTACAGATAACATTAACTCATTTTTGTTAAAACTTGCTCTTCCTTACATCGCTTTACCCTTAACCTACATCTACAATTTAAGCATAGTAAAGGAAACATTCCCTGATGAATTAAAATGTGCAAAAATTATTCCTCTCCCCAAAACACAAGATCACACAAACCCAAACAATTTTCGACCTATATCATTATTAAATGTCTTATCTAAGCCCATTGAAAGACACTTACACAAACACATATTTGCTTTTCTTGAAAATCATCTTCTCCTTCATAGGTATCAGTCAGGTTTTCGCACCCATCATTTTTGCCAAACTGCTCTGATCAGGCTATGTGACAAGTGGCTCAATGCAATGAATTATGGTAATATTACAGGAGCCATATTCATGGACCTAAAAAAAGCTTTTGATCTAGTCAATCATTCCATTCTCTTGCAAAAACTTTCTACCTACCTCAAAAATCCCAATGTCGTCAATCTTTTCCAATCATACCTATCACAAAGAATCCAACGTGTATATGTTAATGGAAGATATTCTTCTCCAGGTACCATTTCATGTGGTGTACCCCAAGGCTCAGTTTTAGGTCCTTTACTATTTTGCATTTATATAAATGATCTACCACTCCATATTACTAGCAAAGATACAAGTTGTGACCTGTTTGCCGATGATGGCTCTTTGCACTGCTCTGGTAAATCTGTAAATAAAATACAAACATCTTTACAGAAGAGTATACAAGAAATAACGGATTGGTGCAGCCATAATCGTATGATTCTTCATCCACAAAAATCTAAAAGCATGGTCCTCACATCACGGCAAAAGCGACAGCATGAACCTTTAAAATTAAATCTGAATATTAATGGTTCACAGATTGAACAAGTTTCAGAGCACAATAGGTATAATTATTGATCAAGAATTTACATGGCACTCCCATATAAATAATATATGTAAGAAGTTATCCAAAAATCTCTTTCTTCTTGCTAAACTAAAACCTTACATTGAATCTTCTGCCAGAAAAAATTTCTTCCAAGCCCATTGTCTATCACATATCAACTATGCCTCTGTGGTATGGTCTAATGCTTCAGCAAATCAACTAAAAAGACTTAATCATCTGCATAGACGTGGGGTTAGATTAATCTCAGATAATCGAGAATTAACAACAGATGAAAAATTAACAGATCTTAAAATACTGCCTTTACAAACACAATTCAAGTATAATTTAGCCATACAGATGTTTAAAGTAAAAAATAATATAGCGCCTTCTTACTTACGTGATCAACTAATGTCATTTCCTACACAATACCATTCTGAAAACTACCGACTTCCAAAACCACGAATTGACATTTTTAAATCTAGCTTCTCTTTTAAAGGCCCCCTGTTATGGAACACTCTTTCTTTAGAACTAAAAAAATGCACATCGTTAAACAGCTTCAAGTACAAGATTTACAACATATTTCTTAATAATTTCAAAAATCATACATTCTAGCATGCATCAATTGATTTTCCTCTTTCACCCCCCCCCCCCCTCTCTTTCCACTCAGTCCGTCAAGCCTCTCTCTCTCTTTATTAAATTAAATGGTTCCAGTTAAATATGTTATATTTAGTATTGTTAGTTTCCTTGTTACGAAGTTAGCTTGTTTATTTCAAATCAATGTTTGTCTTTGCATGAATGCGGATGAATGATTAAAGTAAATGTGTGAGTGATTAAAAGAAGGACTGATTGTAAGATTAGCAAATTAATGCTAAAATAATTTTCTTCTTGTAATAAACTATTGAATCTGAAAAAAAAAAGTATTTCCAGACACTCGCACATATAGCCAAGAAATAAACCTTTTCAAAAGTGTAAAATTTCTTGGTGCCAGCAGCGTTGTGACTGCCTTATCTAAATGAAACAAAAAGAAAACAGAATAAGCCACTATTTGAACTATATCTGCTTGTAAAAAAAAATCAAAATCACAAACATTTTGGATATTTTGAGAGCCAATTTTCAGATTCAGTGCAAAAGATTTAGAAAAATGGTGAATATGACTTGACTTTTGAGAAAGTACAAATATGAATAATCTAACGTGCTTAGCAGTACAGTAAGGTATCCTCCAAGTAAATATGATAAATTTCTGTTCGGTTATTCTTGAGACTACAAGGGCAAAGCTCGTATCACATTCTCCTTATGGAACTAGCAATATTTAACATGAAAATGAGTACCTAGAAAAAAAACAAAATGAAAGGTGGCATTAAAATGCAAATTAATACCGACTTTGAGCTTTCTATGTTCTTGACCTTGAAATTAATATGACCTACAGCTCAAATACACTCATTTACTATCAAACCCCCGTTGGGGTGCCGGGGGTTTCAGTATAAATAGTATCCCCACTTTCTGGAAATTTAGTGCTTTAAATTCCCACTGTCGCTATCTTTCTCATTTGCTCTTTCTCATTCCTGCTCTTTTCTATCAATCTGCTATACTATCGTCTTCTTTGCTAGACCAGTCTCCTACCTTTTTTCTTGAAAACTCTTCCAGGACAAGACTCCTTGTTTGTGTATGAGGTCTGTTGGATCAGCTTGGGAATATTGGACGCTTTCTGCCAGGTGGTCACTAGGGCTTCCTATGATGTTATTATTTAGCAATGTAGGCATTTTATATG
Source organism: Oncomelania hupensis (assembly GCA_036898135.1). Taxonomy (NCBI): domain Eukaryota; kingdom Metazoa; phylum Mollusca; class Gastropoda; order Littorinimorpha; family Pomatiopsidae; genus Oncomelania; species Oncomelania hupensis. The sequence continues at coordinate 44,681,228 of CM072513.1, forward strand.
TATGTGTTTTGTTGATAATTTATAATGTTTGTATTCTATTTTGTTTTTGTAAACGGGGGTTCGATAAGTTGGGGTGAAGCCTCAGCCATCCCCTGCGTGGGATGTCTTTATTGTAAAGTGACTAGCTGGTGGAGAGCTTTCGGTTTTACTACTAGGGTTGTTTCAGCAGATCTTTTATGCGGATCGGGGGTTGTCCGGTCCTGATTTGGCTCGGAAGAGTCCGCTGGACCTAAAGCAATAATAATGTAATGTAATTTACTATCAAATAAACTACATCAAAAGTTGTATTATGACAAACAAACAGTGACCTTGTGATGACCTTGACCTTCAGTGACACTAACCTTGGGATGACCTTGACCTTCACTTGACCTCTTATACATGTCTGAAATAACCCAATGTTGTTGCACCCCTTGGGGTCATGAGCAATCTTGCCACTGTAGATTGTTCTAACCTATAAAGGGAAAAGTGAAAGCCCCAGTTGAAAACCTGTCTTGCCTTTGTAGGCATGACTGATTCACTGCGGCAACAGTACCCCCGTTGGAGTGCCAGGGGTTTCAGTATAAATAGTTTCCCCACTTTCTGGAAATTTAGTGCTTTAAATTCTCACTGTCGCTGTCTTCCTCATTTGCTCTTCTTCGCTAGATCAATGACCTACCTTTTTTCTTGAAAACTCTTCCTTGACAAGACTCCTTGTTTGTGTATGAGGTCTGTTGGATCAGCTTGGGAGTGTTGGACGCTTTCTGCCGGGTGGTCACTGGGGCTTCCTATGATGTTATTATTTCGCAATGTAGGCATTTTATGTGTATGTGTTTTGTTGATAATTTATAATGATGTTTGTATTCTATTTTGTTTTTGTAACCGGGGGTTCGAGTAGTTGGGGTAAAGCCTCAGCCGTCCCCTGCGTGGGATGTCTTTATTGTAAAGTGACTGGCCGGTGGAGGCATTCAATTTTCCCACTAGGGTTGTTTCAGCAGATCTTTTATGCTGATCGGGGGTTGTCTGGTCCTGATTTGGCTCGGAAGAGTCCGCTGGACCTAAAGCAACAATCAATCAATCAATCAATCAATGTTGTTGCATATTAAAACTTAAATAAACAGCCATTCCTCTGTACCTATTTTTTGTACGTTTTCCCCAAGGCCTAAAATGACCTTGACCTTCAAGATCAATGCAAAAATGAAACAAATATTAAAGATCAATCTATCATATCTAAATACAACAAGTCTGGACTTTATATCTCTCATAGTTTAGGATCAAGGTCACTTCAAAATACCTATACTGACTTTGGACAGCTCCAGTGACCTTGACCTTGGAGTGAGGTTGACCAAATTTGTATAGTATATGTGTCTCATTGATATCTATCAGGCCTCAAACAATCATAAATTCAATATTAATAACCTAGACAAAAGTGAAATTTGGTGAAAAATTATCATTTGTCGATTAACATTTGTAGCTTTAAACAGAAGTTTTATTATTCACGAGACAAGCAAACAAAACATGGAGAACATAAAGGGCACGCAAAAGCAAAGCCTAAATAAGTCTTACCCTTTGATAGGTGATATCAATAAATTGTCTCTGGTGAACAGGACCAAGTACAAAGTAAGAAAAACAGAAGTATATTAATTAATCTTCTCAACAATAAAAAAGAAACAAACGTGCAAATATAGTGTAAGAGGCAAGAAATAGAATAAAATCGAGGATAAAAAAAGTAATAAGAAAATAAATGAATGAGCTAAATAACGAGAAACGGATACATGAACCCAAGATTAAACTTTACCACAAGTATATCAACTAATATATAGTTGATATACTTGTGACTTTACACAATATAATAGCTGTCAATTAAAAAGGTAAATAAATGCCTGAAGCAATCTAAAACAATGAAAAGAAATCAATTTGGAGGAGAAAAAGAAAGAAAAAAGTCACGTGCAAGTAAAAATGAAAGTAAAATAAAAATAATAATATTTATATAGCGCTTTTTCCCAATGAACAATATCAGTTCAAAGCACAGTACTCACGCATTCATTCTAAACATCCGGTTTCATACAAAATAAAATCAGACACTTGCTAACGAATAAGACGAGGGAGGGAGGAGAGGAGAGCTAAGGAAGGGTGATGGGGTGGGTGGTGGTGATAGTCTGAATCAAAACAAAAATAAAACAAAACAAATGGAGGAATGATGATGATGATGGGAGGCAAGATCAGAAACATTTAAAGAAGAGATGAGTTTTCAAGTTGGATTTGAAAGTAGCTATGTTTGGAGAGCTGCGAAGAGAGAGGGGAAGAGAGTTCCAATTTGAAGGGCCAAGCACTAAGAAAGATCGACAGCAAGCAGAGGAGAGTTTGTAGTGGGGTATGTGAAGCATCAGGGTGTCAGAGGAAGAACGAAGATTTCTAGAAGGCTTATAGAATTGAATGTTCTGGGTGAGGTAGGAAGGGGCTAAGCCATGGACACACTTGTAACAGAAAATAGCGATTTGTAGATAATCTATGAGACACTGGAAGCCAGTGGAGTGAATATAGAAGGGCTTCCTATGATGCTATTATTTAGCAATGTAGGCATTGTATATGTATGTGTTTTGTTGATAATTTATAATGATGTTTGTATTCTATTTTGTTTTTGTAAACGGGGGTTCGATAAGTTGGGGTGAAGCCTCAGCCATCCCCTGCGTGGGATGTCTTTATTGTAAAGTGACTGGCTGGTGGAGGGCATTCAGTTTTCCCATTAGGGTTGTTTCAGCAGATCTTTTATGCGGATTGGGGGTTGTCCGGTCCTGATTTGGCTCGGAAGAGTCTGCTGGACCTAAAGCAACAATTATGTAATGTAATGTAATGTAGACGGGAGGCTGGCGTGGCCCGCGTCAGTCAAGCGGCTGGTCGTGTATTGCCCTAGCTCTGCTAGAAGGCTGCGGCTCATGGGTCAAACTTGAACAAAACCGTAGTGGCAGTGCGGGATTGTCTGGGTGTATATCTCCCCTGTAGCCCTGGTGTGCTCCCTTGCTGGATTTTCCGCTTGGACGCATCCCCTTGTTGGACTCCGTGGTGGGTGGGGAGCAGGGCGGATGAATTAACAAATTAATAACATGGCATCAACAAACAAAAAAAGACTACTCGATGACGAATCGGACAGGGACACGGACAGTGACATGGACGTAAGGAAAAAAGCTTGCGCATCTGGGGTGGATGGGGCCTGGCCTCGTTTTTTGGTTGTGGAGGGGGCCGATCCGGCTATGCCACTAGGCAAGCTGTCTCCGTTCGCCATACAGAAGGGTTTCCAATCCGTCTGCACAATCGGGTTCAAAGATGTGAAAAAACTTAGATCTGGGGCCTACCTGGTGGAGTGCTCAACCAAAAGGGCATCGGATTGTCTTCTAAGAAGGAATTTGACCGTATTTGTTGACAGACAAATCAAAGTTTCTGTGCATGGACGGTTGAATTCCTCCAAGGGAGTCATCCGATGTCAGGATTTGATCGACATGTCGGAATTGGAAATCCGAGATGAGCTCTCCAGCCAGGGGGTCACAGCAGTCCAGCGGGTCTATGTCACCAAAGGACCCCAACGTATCCCCACCAACACACTTTTTGTGACCTTCGCTATGGCCAAGCTGCTGGAGTCACTCAAGTGGGGTACCTTAGGGTGAAGGTGACACCGTTCGTTCCGTCACCGTTGCGATGCTACCGTTGCCAAAGGTTTGGTCACGGTAGCAAAACCTGTAAAAGCAAAGAAATCTGTCGAGATTGTGCAAAAGACAAACATGAAAATGAATGCAAAAATCCGATTTGCTGCGTGAATTGCGCCGGGAATCATTCTTCCAGCTCCAAAGATTGTCCTCAGTGGCAGTTGGAGCTGGAAATCCAAAAGGTGCGGGCCACTGAGAGTTGCTCCTTCGGAGACGCTAGAAAAAAAAGTACTTGAAAGTAGGCCGGTTCTTAAAGAGAGGTCCTTTGCGTCTGTGGCCGGTTCCACATCTCATGTGGAACCTAGCGCACACCCGTCAATGGACACTGCCATGAATAAAATGACGCAGATCTTGGAAACGTTGTGCAGGCGGATGGATGCTCTAGAAAAAATGCTCACGTTGTTTGCTCAAAAGGGGGGTTCTACAGCCCCACCGATTACACTGGAGAACGTGCCGACGGGCACGTCCCCAACTGTCACCCACAACACGCAGACGGCCGTGTCTAAAGCCGTCACACCTGCTGCAAAGGAGGCTAGGCCTCAGGCCGATGCACCAGCAACGACCGGTTTTAGCGACCGGGTCGTTGCTGAGGCGACTAAGATTCTAGTTGCTCAGCAGAAGAGCGTCAGAGGAGGAGAGGGAAAGGTTGGAAGGGGTGAGGGGGAGAGGGAGGATGTAAAGTCCGGTGCTGGGGAGAAAGGGAGGAAGTCGGCTGGCAGTTCGGGTTCCGGGGCTTTGACGAAAAATCAAAGGCCCGGACCCCTTTCTTCCAAGCACCATCAGCCTCTTGGAGAACCGTTTCGGGGGGTTGATGGACCATGAAGAGATGGACGAGGGTCCAAAAGCTAAAGAGTCGTAATTGTGCTCTCAGAGATGAAAATTTTAGCATTCTTTTACTTCATTTTTATGGCCATTTTACTTTACAATGGAATATCCGAGGGATAAGGGCAAATTATGAGGAGCTCTGCTGTCTGCTGACGGAGCATCAACCTGAGGTGTTAGCCATTCAGGAAACTCTCCTGTCAGAGAAACATCTTATAGATATTACTGGTTATTCCTCTCTAGATTGTTTATCTTCTAGAGGCGTTTCACTCTTTATTCATAGAAACGTCCCATTTAACCCAATTTCACTTAATACAAGTTTACCAGCAGTTGCAGCCAGAGAATCTCTTTTTAAATCCCTCACAGTTTGTTCTATATATTTAACCCATCAATAAATGTGAATAAAAATGAACTTGAGACTTTGATCCAACAGTTACCTGCCCCTTTTTTGTTGTTGGGAGATTTTAATGGACGCTCTCCCCTGTGGGGTAGCGATCGTAGCGATTCTCAAGGGAAAATAATTGAAGACATTTTAGACTCGTTGAATCTAGTAACTTTGAACGAGGGTGCTCCAACTTTTTCCTGTTCAAGAACCGCTTCTTTGTCCCACATTGATATATCGATCTGTGATCCATCCTTACTTTTGGATTTTAAATGTACAGTTTTAGAAGATCTCCATGGCAACGACCATTTTCCGGTTTTATTAAAACATGATTCAGACAACCTTGAGCAAACTCATGGCAGGTGGAAACTGAAACAAGCTGACTAGAGTCTGTTTTCTAACCTGTCTGAGGTTCAGTTACGTGCTAAGAAACAGGAATTTTCGAATGCCATAGATCCAATACAGCTCTACACTGACATAGTTATAAACAGTGCTAAGGAGTCCATCCCGCAAACTTCATCAAAACCGTATACAATTAGAAAACCCTGGTTTGATGATGAATGTAAAAAAACTTCAGCAAGCCCGTAAAAAAGCTTTAAGAATGATGTATCTGCACCCAAACTCTGAAAATAAACAGAACCACCAACGTTTGCGAGCGCAATGCCGACAGCTCTTCAAACGTAAGAGAAGAGAATCGTGGAGAGGTTTCTGCTCCACGCTAAATTCGAAAGCGAAACTGTCGAAGGTTTGGAAAGTGGTCCGCAAACTCAAAAATAAAAGTAACAAACAGGTGAGCCCATGCCTTACTGTGCAGGGGGACGTAATCGGAGATTAAAAAAACGAAGTGGCTGCTCGTACGGGACCGTACGACAAGAAAATTTTCTATTCGTACGGGAAATCTCGGTTCGGTTGCGGTACTTGGGAAATCTCGGTTACGGGCCTTGGTGAGAAAAGTCAAAATGGCTGCCAACAGCACGCTGCGCTTTCAGCGCGGCGAAACTTTCTGTAGCTATGAAGAATTTTTAGCAAAAGTTAAAGAGTTTGAGGAATATATATAGGCTTATAAAATGTTCCTACATATAACCGGTTAACAGTTTTCCCTACGGTTATCTGAGGACCCGGCCTTTGAAGCCCTTCAGAAGTCCAGTGCAGTTTGGATAGACTGCCCGAAATGTGACAGCCTCAATTGTAGCTCATTCACATTCAGAAGTTACTCCCTTGACTCGGAGAACTACTATTCCCCCCTCCATTGTCTGGATGGTAGTATCCCTTCACTGAACCAGAGTCGCAGATTTAGTCCACTGAAGACCAGCAGCCCCCATGGTGCTTACACCCACCCCACCTCCCCCACGGCAAGTAAACGTCGGTCTGCAACAGCATCAACAGACAGCCGGAACACCGGACTTCATGAAGAAGACTTACGTTCCTCACCCCCACCCCCCCCCCCAAGACCCCCCATCAAGCCACTCTGCAAGCACCAGCTCCATTTTCGACCTGCCCAGGAAGCAGAACTTACGGATAATGACAGTCAACTGCCGTAGCATCGTAGGGAAGAAGACAGAGTTTGCAGCTGTTGTAAACTACACTAAGCCGGACGTTATCTGTGGAACTGAGTCGTGGCTGGAGCCGGACGTGCAGCAGAGTGAAGTCTTTCCTGACGGATACATCAGCTACAGGAAGGATCGTAGTACACTAGCTGGTGGTGTTTTCATCTTAGTGCACAAGAGCCTGGTATCGTCGCTCCAACCTGAACTTGATGCAGGCTGTGAACTGATCTGGACCCGTATTCACCTGCAACGAAACAAAGACTTAACAGTAGGGTGTTTCTACATGGCACACCGGAATCAACATGACCTCGATGAACTGGACGCATCCTTAAACAAGATCACAACTGGCGACCGCCAAGAACACGTTCTCCTAGTGGGCGACTTCAACTGCCCGAACGTGAACTGGGGCAGTGGCGCTGTAGAGGCAGGAGCTCCTGAGAGGCCAGTGCAGCAGTACCTGGTTGACATCACCTCAGCCAACTTCCTCACCCAGATTCATGACGAACCAACACGTCAAGACAACATCCTCGATCTGGTCTTCACCTCCAACCCATCACTTTGCAAGAGCTCCAGGTCAATTCCGGGCATATCAGACCATAGCATAGTCATCTCCGATGTCGACATCCACCCCCATCGTATCAAGGAAAAACCGAGAAAGCAGCGTATCTACTCAAAAGCCAGATGGGACAACATCACCACTGAACTAGACCAACTAGCAGAAGAAATAAACTCCATGAAAGAGAAGGGTGAAACTGTAGAGGCCATGTGGACCCGCTTCAAATCGTCACTCATGGCAGCCGTGGAGCGTTTTATACCATCCACACTCCGGCGAAGCAACTACAGTTTACCGTGGATCAACCGCAAGATGAAGAAGATCCTGCAGCGCAAGAAGAGGCTCTACAACCAAGCAAAGAAGACTGGCAACTGGTCAAACTACAGATTTGCTCAGAAGGAGTGTCGACGCCAGATGCGACAGGCGGAGTGGAACCACATCAACCAAACCATCGAGGATAGTCTGAAGGAAAACAACACCAAACCCTTCTGGCGATACGTCAAGTCACGCCGACAGGACAACGCTGGAGTCTCGCCACTCTACAAAGGAGGCTCCCTACACAGCGACAGTACCTCCAAGGCCAAGATACTACTGCATCAGTTCCAGTCCGTCTTCACGAAACGTGACGACTCTTCTCCTCCGGAGCTGAAGGGTGCTCCAGTTCCATCGCTTGAGAAGCTTACCATCACCATCGAGGGCGTTGCAAAACTCCTAAGGAACCTCAAGCCCAACAAAGCATCTGGCCCAGACGGCATCCCGAACCGCATCCTGAAGACGTGCGCCGACTCCATCGCTCCCTCCCTGACTGCTATATTCAACACCTCCATCGAGGCAGGACAACTACCAAAGGATTGGCTATCAGCAAACATATCTTCCATCTACAAGAAAGGCGACAGAAACAAAGCAGAGAACTATCGCCCAGTGTCCTTGACCTCAGTCGCCTGTAAACTATTAGAGCACATCATCTGCCACCACCTTCACAAGCACTTTGAACAGCACGGAGTGCTATCCAGCCGCAACCATGGCTTCAGGACCGGCCACTCATGTGAAACACAGCTGCTCACCACCATGCAGGACATCCTGTCGTCACATGATGCAGGCCACCAGACGGACGTCGTCATACTTGACTTTAGCAAGGCGTTCGACACAGTACCGCACAGGAAGCTACTCCACAAGCTGGCCCACTACGGCGTGCGGGGCACTGTCCACACCTGGCTGACCAGTTTCCTGACCAAGCGGACGATGAGGGTGGTACTGGAGGGGGAGACATCTGAAGAGGTAGAGGTCGAGTCCGGCGTCCCACAGGGTACAGTGCTCGGGCCGTTATTGTTCCTATGCCATATCAACGACTTGCCGGACACCGTGAAGTCTACTGTCAGACTGTTTGCGGACGACTGCCTGCTGTACCGCCAGATCCGCTCCTTCCAAGACCATCTTGCCCTACAGGCTGACCTCAAGAGCTTAGAAGTGTGGGCCGCCCAGTGGGGGATGAGATTCAATGCGCAGAAATGCTACGTACTCTCCACCAGATCCAAGTCTCACTTCTTCTATAGCCTCGGAGACACCATCCTCCAACAGGTCGAGCAGAACCCCTACCTTGGCATCCAAATCTCAGCAGACCTCAAATGGGGACCACACATCACCAGCCTATGCAAGAGGGCAGGATCTACACTTGGCTTCCTACGCCGGAACCTTCGGAACTGCCCACAAGAGTGCCGTCGCCTTGCCTACATCGCTCTTGTTAGGTCCACCCTTGAGTATGGGTCGGTGGTATGGGATCCCTACTACAAACAAGACATTGAGAGACTTGAACGCATCCAACGCCTGGCTGCGAGGTTCATTACCAAGGACTACAAGTCCAGGGACCCAGGATGCATTGGCAGGATGCTTGAGTACCTCAAACTTCCCACACTCCAGGAACGTCGCCAGTAACTCCGGCTGACGATGCTCTACAAGATCGCCAATGGTCTTGTCCCCGCCCTACCCCCTGACTCCTTCCTCACTCCTGTGAGCGGCACTCGACGTAGGGTCAAACCCACAGCGTACGAGGGGTACGTGAACCAGAACATTATACAGAGACAGGCAACCAACAATAGCCGCTGTTTCAAGGCTCCTCCCTCCAAGACAGAGCAGTACAGAGGCTCGTTCTTCGTAAAGACAGTGATCGAGTGGAACAACCTCGACGATACCACCGTCACCATGCCCAGGCCCAACGCCTTCTCAGCAGCGTTAGGGCGACAGAAATCAGTGTGAACAACCCTGTGTTTTTATCAAGTTTTTAACTGTTTAGATTATAACCTTTTAAACAGACAGTGTAACCATTGCCTACATCTGGGCAAACTGACTGTTAAAACCGCTAGGTACAGCAGCAAGAAGACCAGCTGAAGTGTAAATAGGACTGTTAAAAATTTTTCTTAGATGCGCACACCCTAAAACGTCACGTTGATAGTCGTCATCGGCTTCTGTGGCGCACCCGCCAATCAACATCCACAGGCGGGCTATCCAGATCCAGATCCAGGATACGGGAACCCGGCTCGGTTCTCGGATCCAAGGCGGCTCCCAAAAAAGGATCTGGGAACGACGGGTAGGGTAAGGCAGTGCCTCGACGGGTAGGGTAAGGCAGTGCTACACATATACTGCTCGAAACGGGTTAGGGTTAGGGCTAGGGCTAGCGGTCCGTCTACAAGTGATTGAATTACATGGAATTATAGAGGGGGTTCCCATAACTTATAAGCAAGGGCGTTTCGTAGGGTGCCGTACAAATAGAATGTTTTCTTGTCGTACGGTCCCGTACGAGCAGCCACGGCCTTAAAAAAAACTAATAGCTGATTTTTTGGCCTCTTCTTTTGCTGCAAATTCTTCCTCTGAAAATTATTCTCTCTCTTTTCAAACAATTAAAACCCGTAAAGAAAAACAACGGTTAAATTTTACCTCTGATAATTCTGAAGACTACAACATTTCGTTCTCATTAGTCGAGCTTGACGATGCAATTAACAAAAGTGCAGATTCAGCAGTTGGACCGGATGATGTACATTATCAATTTCTCAGGCATTTAACAAAGTACTCACGGTCCCAACTGCTGGACATCTTCAATCAGATTTGGATCACTGGTACCTTTCCTCCCTCTTGGAGAAAGGCCATTATTGTACCCATTCCTAAACCTGGCAAAGACCATACTAACCCAGCAAACTATAGACCCATAGCCTTAACGTCTTGCCTATGCAAGACGCTGGAAAGAATTGTTTATTCCCGTTTACTGTGGTATCTGGAAACAAATAATATCTTATCCAACACTCAGTGTGGCTTTCGAAGTGGTCGAAGTACTGTTGACCACCTGGTGCGACTGGAAACTTTTATCCGTAACGCGTTCGTCCAGGGTGAACATGTCGTTGCCATCATGTTTGATTTGGAAAAAGCCTATGATACCACATGGAAATATGGCATTTTTTCCGGTTTTTCAAGAAATGGGTTTGAAGGGACATTTACCTCTGTTTATATCCAACTTTCTAACGGACAGAATTTTTCAGGTTAAGGTTGGGGGATCTTTATCAGATACGAGGGAACAGGAGATGGGAGTGCCTCAGGGTAGCATCTTGTCTCCCTTGCTGTTTAATATTAAAATAAATAATATTGTTCGTTCCGTTAAACGGGGAATCGACAATTCTTTGTTTGTTGACGATTTTGCATTAGTAGCCAAAGGTAAAACCTTGGCATCTGCAGAACGTCAGCTACAGTTATGTGTCAATGCTGTTGAAGACTGGGTTTTACAAAATGGTTTTAAATTTTCTGAAGCAAAAACTGAATGTATTCACTTTTCCAAGCACCGGGGAATTATTCAAGATCATAATATTACCCTCAATAAAACTCCAATAAAGGCGGTCCAACAAGTCAAATTTTTGTGTGTTATTTTTTATCAAAGGCTATCCTTCCTTCCTCATCTGAAAAATCTGAAAACTAAATGTCAACAGGCCTACAACTTGCTCAAGGTTATCAGTGGTACAGACTGGGGAGCTGACAAGAAAACTTTATTGCTGTTATAATTATAGTTCTTTAATTAGATCCAAGTTAGATTATGGTTGCATTGTCTATGGTTCTGCTAGAAAATCTTATCTTAAAATGTTAGATCCAGTTGCTCATCAGGCATTACGCATTGCTTTGGGTGCTTTTCGCACCTCCCCTTGTGAAAGCCTTTACGTGGAAGCTAACGAACCCCCGCTGGAGCTGAGACGTACAAAATTGTCACTGAATTACTATTTAAAATTATAAACTGATCCTATGAACCCCGCCTATGACTGTGTTTTCAACCCAGATTTTGTTCAGAAATGTGAAGCCAAACCTAACACAATTCCTCCGTTTGGCATAAGAATGCAGGCTCATTTGGAAAAAGCAGGCATCGATGTTGCTTCCATCAACGATGACGAGCTTCGGACAAGCTCCCCCATGGAAATTATGTACCCCAAACATTAATTGGCAATTGTCCGCTTTCCTAAAAAACAATACATCTGAAACCGTATATAACCAACTTTATTTAGAACAGTGTGCTTTATACCCGGGATATGAAAAGCTTTTTACAGACGGGTCAAAGAAAGGAGATTCAGTTGCTGCTGCGTCGGTCTCCGGGAGACACTTAGACCAGCCTTTGCAACAGCGTTTACCTGATTTTTGCTCTGTTTATACAGCTGAGCTCAAGGCAATTCATCCCGCTCTGAAACAAGTTTATCAATCCAAAAGAACCTCGTTTTTAATCATGTCCGATTCACTGTCAGCACTTCAGGCTCTTTCCACGAGAAAGATATCACACCCTTTTCTGGCAGAGATCCATGACCTCCATACACAACTTGTCTCTGATAGTTTTTATGTGGGTCCCTGGTCACATGGGCATCCGCGGCAATGTTGCGGTGGACAAAGCGGCTAAAGATGCTCTGCATCTCAAATTCCCTCCAGAGATTTTTCAGTTTGTGCCCTACTCTGACCTACGTTGTATGACTGGATTTTATTGTAAACGACTGTGGCAGACTGACTGGTCTAACCATATCAACAACAAATTATTTCAAATTCTTCCTGATTTGTCAGATTCTTTGCCTAACTTTGCATCCACTCGCAAAGAAGAAACAGTTTTGTCTCGCCTTCATTTTGGGCATACTTATGTCACCCACAGTTTCCTTTTAAAAGGAGAAGAACCACCATGGTGCTTTGCATGTGATCAATCCTTTTCTGTTCGCCATTTCATGTCTGAATGTGCTGATCTGATTGAGGAAAGAGAAACATAGTTTGGTTCAATACCTTTCAAAGAGATTTATGTAATGGTCAACACCTGAAGTATGTAATGGTCAACACCTGTTTCAATTTTTACATGATGTTGGTTTGTTTTATCGCATATAAATCATGTCGTCATGTTTTGTTTTGTTTGGATTTTATTGATTGGACTGGATCTGGATCTGGATACTGCCGATGATGTTGTTGGCAGAAAACACCACAGGAGCCATAGATGGCTATTAACGTGGTGGTGGTGTGTGCGCGCTAATTAATTTGATTTTAAAAAAGGAAAAAAAAATAAATAAAATAAAATAAAATAAAATAAAATAAAATTATGCTTATTAGGTTTTTTTTTACTAACTTCATATTGCCTATTGTAGTTCTGATTTTATTTAATTATATTCTTAAAAGGGCTCCTCTTGTCAGCATCCCTGTACCTCCCGATTGCAGAGGAGAATGAGCTAGGTGAGGATAGGTTGATGATGTCATCGGGAAGGCTATTCCATTCAACTCACGGACCTTTATTATATATATTATATAATAAAGGTCCGTGATTCAACTACTGTCCTTACGAAGAAGGAGTTTCTGTAGAGATCTGATGATGAGGGTGGTAAAATAAAGCATGTGTTGTTGTTGTTTATCTGCCTCTCTATGATGTTCTGTGTGTCATATCCTTTAAAGGTGGTGGGGCGGATTTTCCGTTTGTTCTTAGCAGCAGTAAGGAAGGTGTTGGGAGGGAGAGCAGTAACTAGTCCTCTGGTTATCTTGTAGAGCATGGTCAGCCTGAGTTGTTGGACTGAATTTAGTGATTTGATTTAAGAAAGAGAACATAATTTTAATACATCAGTTTTAAAGAAGATTTTTTAAAGAGGTGTCATGTGAAAGTTTGTTTGGATATTTAAGAGTAACAGGCTTGTTTTTTAAGATTTGAAACATTTTATAATATTTTAAGATAACGTCTCTCTGGTCCTGATTTGGCTCGGAAGAGTCCGCTGGACCTAAAGCAATTAATAATCTTGTATTGTATTGTATTGTACAATTGCCAATTTATTAAAAAATAAAATATTTACAAACTATTTTTAAAGATTGTTTTGGAAATATTAATACTTTTTGCTCAGAGGTATCGTTCAATTTTGAGTTAATTGAGACAATATCAAGTACGTTATTGCATTTTCTATTGTTTTGACAATTTTACTTTTAATTATAATTTCATTAAATGCCTTTCTTTGCTTCAGTAAATATTTCATTTTAATTTTAAGACCATTACCTTGCACTGAACGGAAATTCACAGTGAATTGATCTTTTAAATTTCATTATTTTATTAGTCTCAGGCGATCAGCTCTTTCTGAATTTTTAGTTTCTTTTTTTTTTTTAAATTTTAACAATATGTAATGGTCATGATTACAATAAAATTGGATTCAATTAAGAAATTTGTTGATATGAATCTGTCCTGTTCTCTTCATTCCTTGCATTGTGTGTAGTCAATATATATCGGTATGTGTGTGTGAGTGTGCATAGGTGTAAAAGCAAGCATGTTTTGCACAGCCATGGATGTGAAAAGCCATGCACCAGTCTAATCCCATCATATGCCTAAGTAACTCTGCACATTAAGGAATTTGTGACACTGGAAAGGTGCATTTAAGTTTCCCAATATTTACCTTTGCATTCCTCAAATAACGAAATATGTTATTAGAATGTACAAAAACAGCAATTTAAACCATCATTAAGGTGTTTATGAACAGTATGTTGTTGTTTTTTTTTGTTTTTTTTTATCACCACCATATTTTACACAATTCTCCTTCTTTATTGAGTATTGGCACAGGGTGCCCCATGGGATGACACAATCCGGTATAACATGGGGGGGGGGGGGGGGGGGGGGGGGAGGGGGCGGGGGGAGGTTGTGCACTTTTACCTACGTTCTTATTTCTGCAATGGCATCTATATATATAAATTGCTTAGCCGGAAGTCCTTCTTCGCCACTACTATAAAGTTTGTCCGGTATGGACGCTGATCTGGCCAGGTGCTGGCCGCTGGGAATCGGCCTGCTGTGTGCTCAAAACCAGCGAAATCGTTATAGCCGACATTTCCTTACCGAATGTTTAACCGTTTCTGAGATAAATAAATAAACAAAATGTCCACAAACTGCAATAGCCTCATTCCGCGCGCTTCCATTAAAAATCAAATTGAGGTTTCAGCATGTTTTCCCATATAGACCAAAAAATTGAGCGTTTCTGTACGCAGCATTGATAGCTCAGTTGGTAACACTTCCGCCTAACGTATAGGGCGACCCAAGTTCGATTCCGACGCAGGCCATATTTTTTTGTTTGTTTTTTTTTCCCACTACAATATGGATATTTTTCTTTTTAATTTAGGCTTTTTACCATTATTATTATTATTATTATTACTATTATTATTATTTATAATATTATATCTTATATCAAATTTTCATTTAAAACCTTGGTGTTTATGATTTCTATTTGTATTATTCTATATTCAATATTATTATTATTAGTAGGAGTAGGAGTATTAGTATTAGTATTAGTATTAGTATTAGTATTATTACCAAGGATCGGGATGGGGTGGTACATTATTATTATTATTATTATTATTATTATTATTATTATTATTATTATTATTATTATTATTATTATTTATAAACTAATAATTATTATTATTATAATTATAATATCTTATATCGAATTTTATTTTAAAACCTTGGTGTTTTTTATGATTTCTATTTGTATTATTCACTATTATTATTATTATTATTATTATTATTATTATTATTATTATTATTATTATTATTATTATTATCATCATCATCAAGGATCGGGATGGGGTGGTACGTGTAGGTAAAAGGGGGCTACGGGTAGGTTTAAAGGGGCATGGGTAGGCATAACGGGGATACGGGTATATATAAGGGGGTATGGTGATGGTCGATTCCTTTCATCCATACCTGCGAAACGATCAACGGGGAAGTATCAAGGAGGGTACAGGTAGGTTACAAGGGGGGTACGAAAGGTATCAAGGGGTTATGGAGAGGTATCAAGTGGGTTCGGGGAGGTATCAAGGGGGTATGATGAGGCATCATGGGGGGGGACGGGGAGATATCGGAGGGGGGGGTATGGTGAGGTATCAAGGGGGGTATGGTGAGGTATCATCGTCTAAATGAAACTCGCAGACAACAGTTGTCTCTCTGTCTACATTTTAAACAGCAACCTGTGTACCCTGGCTTGCCAGGGTACAAAAACCACTAGTAATAAATAGGCCTTGAAATGATGTTTTGCTTGTTTTAATTTGTAGATTCTTTTGATGATTTCTGTTAATTGAGTGAATTGAGAGAAGAAGTTAATTTTTCTGGCAGACGGTGCCCCGCCCTCCTATATTTACTTTTACTGTTGAAATGGATAAGCAGATTTGCTTGTAATACCTCATTTTAAAAAAAAAACAAACAAAAAATCTACTGAAATTTAGGATGCAAATACTGTTGCTAAATGTATCATGGCCTAAAATGGCAATGTAGTTAGATCTGTCACAAAGCTGTCCGCTGAATATTTTGAAGCAAAAGTAAGTTTACTTTTTCTTCATATTCACCAATTTAATATAGCCATAAATTTAGCAACTGGAATGACATTTGCACGTTTCCTTGATTTCAATGTTTCTAACGTTCATACGGGATCCTGCGGTTGAAACTGACACTAAAATTAAAGAATATGGGTATACTACAAAGAAGAATCATCACACGATTCTATGCGAAACGAGTGACGTCAGTGACACCACGGCGACACCAAGCGGCTGCGTTGCGGAGCAGGTCAAGGGAGGTAAACAGACCACATAACAACATGTAAATGCAGACGATATTGCTCGACTGTATCGGCGTGTTTCTGATGAATCCCGAACATATTTGTCTGTGATGGATGAGAGGGGGGGGGGGGTGGTTGTTTGTTGTGGTGTGCATGTGTTGGTCGTGTTAGATGTTAAAGGTGGTTTGTTAGACCATTGTCCGGAGTCACACCACACATTTCACCAAATACACTCACAAACATAAATAAAACACGCAGGCTGGAAGGTTGTGCGTTTTAGTCACTTTTACTGGACACGGGCACAGATTTCGAAAACACTCGTCTTTAACTAAATTGACAGTCTTCACAAATATATATGTAACTCTTCTACAGTTCACACACTCTCTATTCTCTGACTACAACATTTGTTTCTACTTCCCTACAGTCTATGTTTCCGGTTTAACTAAACTCCAACTACACTCCATGTCTTCTCTCGGGACCGTCCTAGTCTTTGTATCTTTCTCTTCTGAACATCTCTCTATCTAATCCTTCTCTGACTACTTCTCTTCATAATTCTTTTCTGACTGGACTACCCCTCTTCCTAATTCTGTTCTTTCTAGACTACCTCGAATCCTTCTTGCACCTTGTTTAATAATCATCTTTCAGGGCAGCTGGGTTCTAAGACCTCGACCATTGGTTGGTACACCAGCTCCCTCCTCCCCTCTCCCGTCATTCAAACTTTGTCTCTTCTAAATAGTGTATTCTGTCAGACCCATCCATAAAGGCAATTCCCTCTCCCAGCTTTCCTTCCAGCTCCTCCCCCAACATTCCAAAACCCCGATTCCCATACACCCGAGTACACTTTCTCTAAAACAATAGCCCACTCGTTGACCGCGTCAACCTCCCAAACACAAACTGCCCTTGAGTCTGGCACCTGCAGATACCATTCCACTACATACTTTTCCACTGGCTATTGTATCGTTTCTCTCCGCGGTTCTGACAGATCAGCTATGATACCCTCCCATGCTTCACATACTCTACTACAACTCTCCTCCACTGACTGCACCCTATGACCTATATGTAACATGGATGAGGACAATACAAATACAGCACTCCAAAATCACACACATAGTATATAGGGAGAAATGGACAGAAACCCATACTCTTAATAAGATACATAATAGATTCACAGAGAGAATACAAAATATGCATCACATCAACTACCTTCATTATAATACAATATAGCTTACACACATAATTCATAGCTTGCACAATGATTACATTCCTAACAAAAGAATATCAATTACTGGTTACAAGAACTCTATAAACTTACTAACTAAACATGTCTCTTCATTCATTATTATCATTCTATGGTTAAGTCTTGCACCGAATGCCCAGAGTGATTCTAATGCGAACATCATTGTTGGTATGTACCATCTGTCAACTTCTATTTGCGATACCTTAAGCTTGCCGTACGACGCCTTGCCATTTGACATTCTACAAATTCTCTGGACTTCCAGCTTCCACGGCAGCTGCTAATCTGCGGTCTACCTCTATTTACTGAAAGGTGACATATAGGGTTGCATCATTGTCTTCTTTGTCTTATAGCCCTTAGCAACTCTTGGTCAATTATCATCTACGGGACACTCCACTCGGATCCGCCCTAGCTGCAAACAGTCTATCCTAATATCTAACACAGCAGGGTTTATTTAAATGTACGTAGCGTCTCAAGGAATAGCATCAGTGATAGAGCAAACATGCTTATTAATCAAGGCTAGGCCACTTGATTACATGTCAACAAAATTACTGTGTAATGTGTAGGAAAATGACTCCTTGCAATAATGCGGGTATTTTTGCACATTTGTTTTTCGTCAACATTGTGATATAGAGCTTACAATTTACATGGAAATGGTGAATGTAAACAGTTCAATTCTACAGTTGCATCAGGACCGTTGGACAGGACAGAGCAATACAACACAGATGACTTCAGCTTCATGGCACCTCACACGGATAATGTTTACAAGGTCATAAAATTAGGAGGCGCTGGAGACGCAGAGTATTCACCTCCAATTTTCGAACCCCAGGTTTAAAAAACAGTATAAAAGGAAATATAAAAATCTTAAATAGGCCTACTAAACATAATTAAGTAATTAACAGGCAGAATGTATTTTAGTTGGTGGTATGGTGGCTTTGATGTGGCCATGTCACAAGATCAAATGGACTATCCAAAATAATCTTACAGGGGACAGTACAAGGTGGGAGGAAGATAGACAGACAGAAGAAGAGGTGGGAAGGTAACATTGTAGAGTGGACAGGCCTGAGATTGAGTGATGCCCTAAGAGAGGCAGAAAACAGAGAAATTGAGAGAATTGATTGCCAAATCATCAGTGGTGCCCCCACGGTTCACAAAACTACGGGATAGGTGATGTGGTGAAGGTGATGGTGGCTTTATTCTGCCATATGGCACTAGTATTTGCCTTTTTCTGCCTGTTAATTTCTTGTGTTTATTATTTAAGATATTTATATTTCCTTATATACTTTTTTTTTAAAAAAAAACCGGATTTCGAAAAATTGAGGTGAATTCTCTGCGCCTCCTAATTTTATGACCTTGTAAACATGATCCGTGTGAGGTGCCATGAAGCTGATGTCATCTGTGTCATCTCTGTCCTGTCCAAAGGTCCTGATACAACTCTAAAGAATTAACTGGACCTTAAGCAATGTACAAACAAACAAAGTGTGGGGCGGACAACAAGCGTTAAAGAAAATTTAAAAAAAGTAATCATACAAAAACAACAAAGAAAACCAAACCAAAGGAAACAATAACATATTTACAAATTAAACTGAATTTGACAATAATTATGATTATGCAAAGCAGTGTTAAACTTTCACAAGTTCCTCGTTTGTTCAATTGACAACCAACACTCTTTAGCCCCTAATCAATATTATATTTAATGGGGGGATATTAATTTATGAATACAATTTAGCACTCTGGCATGCTGCAATATTTTTGTTTTATGATTCAGTCACCAACAGCACAAACTTGAATATCATAAAAAGGCCTCATGTTTGTATGAATTTAAAAAAAGAAAAAATAAGTAGAATTCAACTGTTTTCATTCACCATTTTCATGTAAATTGTAAGCTCTACCAGCATTGTTGCAAGGAGTCATTTTTCTACACATTACACAGTAATTTTGTTGACAAATATGTTCGGGATTCATCAGAAACACGCCGATACAGTCGAGCAATATCGTCTGTATTTACATGTTGCTATGTGGTCTGTTTACCTCCTTTGACCTGCTCCGCAACGCAGCCGCTTGACGGCGCTGCTCTTAAAACGTCTTCTTATCGAGGTCTCCCGATTGACGTCATAATTTCATGCGTATCCTCCTTTGTAGGGCAAAACATCGCTTCCGCCCTACATCCGTGTGCGACCTATTTGATAAAATTTTACTTTTTAAATTTAGAATGGTAAACTGTTGTACCAGCAGAAGCTCGTCGAAAGATGGAACCTCTTTTCATAGAATTCCAAAGGTTGTTTCTAACAAAGGTACAAAAATGAGAGAACTTAGTGAAAAGCGCCGTGCTTGTTGGTTGACTGCGATCTTCACGAAGGCGAGTTTGTGATTATTGTTTTAAATTGTAGAGTCTATTTTCCTGTCTGTCCTTGATTATGCAAGCACATTTGTAGGCTACTATTTCTCAGATGAAACCCTCGGATGATTCTTCTTTGTAGTATACCCATATTCTTTGCTCTAATTGATTATTCTTCAAATTTTCTTTTATCAGTACAACTTAGGTTAATCTGATGAATAAAATTTGATACAACAACAACAAATTTTCTTTGCTCATTCACAGTTGGCTTTATCTTCATTAGGCGTTGCAAGGGACGTGACTCCGATCTGCCACATCAGCTGAAAATGGCTGACGATGGAAGAAGGACTGTTCAGCGAATTTAAATAAGTAACTTCACCGAGAAAATATTCGATATATTCTGAAAGGCAAACGTAATCGACACCATGTCGGCAACTACTTACAACAGGATGCCCGATCTTATTAGCAGCAGTGTTAATATAGAGCTGGAAAAAGGTAACAAACTGCTAGTGCTACTGAAAATGTTCATCATAATATTATGTTCAGCAATCAGTGAGTTAGATTCCTTCCCATTTCTGTTGCCTGCCAGCCAAATTGTGGATACTTTTTTTTACGCATAAAGAACTTTCCTGAGGACTTCATTCAGGCTTTTCAGCAAGTCCAGCTGATACACTGACGAGCTGAGAACATAGCGCCATCTGTATCTATGGTACAAATCCACAAATTGTATGCAAACCATTGCCTATCACTTTGCCATTGGCAGCAGAGAAGGGGAGATAGATCTTTCCTATCATCCCCTCATTTTTCCCGAGGAATTAATAATGATTATATCCAAGATGCTATCATTAATTCATTCAAAAATCAAATAGATAAACTACCAAAATTTGAAGTATTATTTAGAAGCTTTGATGAATAATTTAGGTAAATTTATTACATTCTTAAAAATCTGACCTGTAATCGATATCAAACGATAACTACAATGGGACATATAAAGGCTTCACGGCCTATTCTAGTCCTACTACTACTACTACTACTACTAGTACTACTACTAGTACTACTACTACTAAACTCCAGTCCCATCTCTTTAGGCGACACCCCACCCCCACCCCCTCCTCTCCGTGGAGTTGCCGGAGGGATGGGGGGGGGGGGGAGGGGAGGGAGGGCGGGTTCGGTTTAAATAGTATCCCCACTTTCTGAAAATGTAGTGCTTTAAATTCCCACTGTTGCTGTCTTTCTCATTTGTTTTTTCTCATTCCTACTCTGTTCTATCAATCTACTAGACTATCTTCTTCTTCACCCCTTGGGGTCATGAGCAATCTTGCCACTGTAGATTGTTCTAACCTATAAAGGGAACAGTGAAAGCCCCAGTTGAAAACCTGTCTTGCCTTTATAGGCATGACTAATTCACTGCGGCAACAGTTCCCCCCCCCGTTGGAGTGCCGGGGGTTTCAGTATAAATAGCATCCCCACTTTCTGGAAATTTAGTGCTTTAAATTCCCACTGTCACTGTCTTCCTCATTTGCTCTTTCCCATTCCTGATCTGTCCTATCACTCTGCTATACTATCTTCTTCGCTAGATCAATGACCTACCTTTTTTCTTTAAAACTCTTCCTGGACAAGACTCCTTGTTTGTGTATGAGGTCTGTTGGATCAGCTTGGGAGTGTTGGACGCTTTCTGCCGGGTGGTCACTAGGGCTTCCTATGATTGTATTATTTCGCACTATAGGCATTTTATATGTATGTTTTTTGTTGACGATTTATAATGATGGTTGTATTCTATTTTGTTTTTGTAACCGGGGGTTCGCGTAGTTGAGGTAAACCCTCAGCCGTCCCCCGCGTGGGATGTCTTTATTGTAAAGTGACTGGCCAGTGGAGGGCATTCAATTTTCCCACTAGGGTTGTTTCACCAGATCTTTTATGCGGATCGGGGGTTGTCCGGTCCTGATTTGGCTCGGAAGAGTCCGCTGGACCTAAAGCAACAATAAATCAATCAATCAATCAATCTTCTTCACTAGACCAATCACCTACCTGTTTTCTTGAAAACTCTTCGGGACAAAACTCCTCATTTCAACATTTGTGTGTGAGGTCTGTTGTATCAGCTTGGGAATACTGGACGCTTGCTGCCAATTGGTCACTAGAGCTTCCTATGATATTATTTAGCAATGTAGGCATTTTTTTTGTGTTTTGTTAATATTTTATAATGATGTTTGTACTCTGTTTTGTTTTTGTAAATGGGGGTTCAATAAATTAGAGTATAGCCTCAGCACCTCCTGTGTATGATTCCTTTATTCTACAGTGACTGGCTGGTGGAGTGCTTTTAGTGTTGCCACTGGGGTTGTTTCAGCATATCTTTTATGCGGATCAGGGGTGTCCTCTTTCAGCCAAGTTGTGGTCTTGATTTTGTGGTCCTGGTTCGGCTCTTTGCAGTCCGCTGGACCCTGTAAGCAATGAATAACTAACTCTTTAGGCGAGACACCTTCTTGTGTTTGACACAAACTTGTTCTGTTTCATTCTCACTATTCTCAAAAATATATCTATCAATATTAATTCTATATTTATCACATTAATAATTGATTAAAAAAATATAAACATTAATAGGAAATAACTATAGACTATATTACAGAAAAGAGAATCCACAAAACAATTATTTTAAAAATGGCTACAGTGAACATGTTGATGCTCACTCATACTAAAGAAAATCCAATGACAATGAAAAGATATAATTATTGTCCCAATAAAAAAGGTAATTATATTTTACAATACAACATTAATAATAATAATAATAATAATAATAATAATAATAAACTTGTGTTCCGAGCGTTCATTAAAGGCCGAAGAAGTATATTTATTGAGATTTCAACAACCCGTAAACTGAAGAGGCCATTGTCCAACCAGGCACAAAACCAGACTCTGACGCATGCGAAAAAGACTACGTCACTTTTCCTTAGACTACGTCACTTTATCTTAGAACCGAAAATAACACATAACACGACATCTTCCCTCCTTTGAGATTTTGCCAAAAAAATCAGCCAACTGGCTAGTTATTCGTTAGAGTTTGTGATTACCGAGAAGGGAGATTATTTCACTTTAACTCAAAAGTTCAACTTGAAAAATGTTCAAAATATCAATCTTGAAAACGGGCTGGCTTGGTAATGATGCGGCCACTGCGGGTCATCGTCACAACCGGACTGCTTTTGCCCTCGGGAGGTCGGCCTGGAGGTAGACGACCGCTAGGAACGCTGCAAGCGTCTGGACGCAGACTGATGTCATCTGGCGGGAGTTGAGCTAGGACGTTGACTGGAGGTTGACCAATTTGGACTATGGACTTGCCCTGGCTCAGACTAGAACTGTACTCTGAATTTTGTCTGTCAGAGTCGTTGCAGCTAGAACGTGCTGCATTGTGGCGGGGACTGCCACAATCTCCATGCTTGTCACTGGATTCAAGGACAGGGAAAGCATGACTGGACCGGAACAGGCGCTTATGGATAGGGCTGGGGTAAGGACAAGGCTGTTCAGGCTGACTGGAGAACAGCCTGAGATGGCGACGATTTCGCCGAAAGTTCTTGCCGTTAGGCATCTGCACCACATAGGACCTTGGTGCACACAGCTGCTGTACGATAGCTGGACTTCCCCACTTCTTCTCGTTGTCCAGCTTCTGGAGAACTGGATCACCCGGCGAAAGTTCTCCAAGTGGACGGACACCATGCCGTCGGTCAAATGTCTTCTTGTAGGCTGTTTTGACTGCTCTATCTCTGTCGGCTACAGACTTTTTGTCGTAACTTCTGGGTGCGAGGTTGTCAGGCAGTGTTGGGAGTGTTGTACGAAGTCTCCGGCCGAATGCTAGCTTGGCTGGACTCTTGCCTGTCGCTGCAATAGGAGTGGCTCTGTAGGCGAGTAAAGCAATCATTGGCTCTTCTTGGCTCAGAATCTTCTTGGCTTCTTGTACAGCCCTCTCAGCTTCTCCATTAGCTTGTGGGTAGTGCGGAGATGTAGTGATGTGTTTAAAGTTGCAACGTTCTGAAAACTCCTTGAACTCTGATGATGTGAACTGACGGCCATTGTCAGTTATTAGGATCTCTGGAATCCCATGGTGCGCAAACATATTAGACATCCGTCCAATAACTTCGTATGAAGTAATGTTTTTGAGATGCGCTATTTCAAGGTATCTTGAGAAGTAGTCTGTTAGCACAAGGTACTGCTGTCCCTTGAGTTCACAAAGGTCTGCTGCACACTTCTGAAACGGCCTTTCTGGTAGTTCTGTTGCAATTAGTGGTTATTTTCTCTGAGTGGCCTGTTTCTCTTGACAGTGCTTGCAGTTGCTAACAATCTGCTTAATGCGCGTGCCGATTCCTGGCCACCAGCACGCTGCGTTCGCTCTTTCACGGCACTTCACTATGCCGAGATGACCATCATGTATCCTGGGCAAGGGTTTCGTCTCTCATGGACGCCGGTATGACAATGCGGCTGCCTCTGGTGAGCAGGCCATTGTTCTCGCCGAGTTCACCGCGGACTTCGAAGAGATCTCTCAATCCTTCCTCCACGTCTGACGCGTACGTATGCCATCCTTCCCGTACGTAATGTAGCGCTGCTTGAATCAAGCTATCTTTCTTGCTTTCTTCAGTCAGTTCTTTCAGTTTCTTGTCCGGCATTTGGCACGACCAAGACAGGTTAACGCTGTCGACGTAGTCTGCCACGTCTTCAATGAGTAACTCCACTCTGCTCTCATCTTCTACCTTGTACTCCTGCGGGCTACGAGAAAGAGCGTCTGCCACGACGAGCTGTTTTCCAGGCACGTACTCGGCGATGGGGTTGAACCTCATGAGTAGCATGAGCCTTTTCTGGCATCTCACAGGGGTATCCTCAAGGTTCTTGTAGTTGATGGGGACGAGAGGCTTGTGATCGGTCTCCAGCTTGAAACTTGGCAAACCGACAAGGTAGCGACTAAATTTCTCACACGCGTAGACAGCTGCGAGAGTTTCCTTCTCTATCTGTGCGTACCTGCGCTCAGTGGGGGTCAAGGTACGTGAACAGTACGCTACCGGCTTGAAAACTCCGTCAGGGTGTTGTTGTAGTAGGACTCCTCCTACTCCAAAACTGCTGGCATCTGCACTCACTGTTGTGGGTTTTCTTGGGTCGTAGAAGGCAAGTATGGGTGATGACGTCAGCATCTGCTTCACCTCTCTCATGGCTTTGATCTGTGCTGGCCCCCATGACCATGCCCTGTCATTATCCATAAGTTCTGTCACTGGCCGCAGTACTGTCGACAAGTCTGACAAGTATCGGCCCAGGAAGTTGATCATGCCCAGAGCTCTCCTCAACTCTGTCACATTGGTGGGGTCGGGCATGTTGGTGATGGCTTCGACCTTGGTTGGATCAGGAGAGACTCCTTTTTTGCTAATACGATGCCCAAGAAACTCTATCTCTTGTTTTCTCAGCTCACACTTGTCTAGGTTGAGCTTGAGGTTGACACTGGTCAATGTCTTCATGACGCCGTCCAGGTGGCGCTCATGAGACTGCTCGTCTTTACTGTAGACGAGGATATCATCAAAATAACAGACGACGTTGCTTTCATCCTTCAAGATGTTTTCGACTGTTCGTTGGAAGATCTCAGGCGCTGAGGAAATGCCAAAGGGAAGTCTCTTGTAAAAATATCTTCCTGTTTGAGTTATAAACGTGGTGAGCTTTGCTGTAGAAGGGTCAAGAGGCAACTGCCAAAAACCGGAAGTCGCATCAAGCTTGCTGAAGAATGCGGACCCCGATAGCCTGTGCAGAATGTCGTCAAGGGTTGGAAGGACGTACCTCTCCCGCTTCACAGCCAGAATAAGCTTCTTGAAATCTGTACAAATCCTCACGTCACCGGACTTCTTCAATATTGGTACGATGGGAGCGCACCAATCCGTTGGCTCGGTCACTTCTTCAATGATGCCGTTGGCCTCCATCTGCTTCAATTCTGCTTTGACTTTCTCCAAAAGCGGTATGGGAATTCTTCGTGCTGTGTGTAGACTGTACGGTTGTGCGTCGTCTCGCAATAGAATCTTGACTGATGGGCAATCCACTGGCTTGTCGTCCAGTATGCCGAAGGGTAGTTGTCGATCGATAGCGTCGACTCTCTTCACGAGCCCCATCCTCGTTGACGCTTCTCTGCTAAGAAGATTGTCAGTCTTCGAATTCACGACAAAGATTCGTAGTGAGAACATATGTTTATGGACGCTGGTGACTGCTTCAAACTGTCCCAGGCACTCCATCACGCCACCAGCGCTGCGCAGAATCGTGTTAGAGGTCTGTAATTGTGGTCGTGGACTCATCTTGTTGTACTGGGTAGCAGAGATGACGCTCACATCGGCCCCTGTGTCGATCTTGAACGTGATTTTGCTGTTATCAATTGTCCGAACTGTTGTCCACGGTGGTTCACTGCTGGTCTCACTGTTTAACGTGCCCAAGAAGCTTTGCTTGGGTGCCACACTGGGTGCTTTTTCTTTTTCTTCTCAGCGTTTCCCATTACGCACATATGTGCGTAATTCACGCATAAAAATCGGAAGATGACGCAAAGATTTTGATTAAGAGGGTCCCACGGACGCACACGTTGTTGCGCCCAGCGAAAGTGTCGTACCCCCACGTTATCACAGTGGACGTCGCTCACACACACACACACACACACACACACACACACACACCGGCATAGAGTTCTTGTGCTGTTTATTGATAACGTCAACCCCGTTTTGGTTCCCAAATGGAGGAGACTGCTGCTTAAGAGAAATTGATGTCACAGATGACGTCATTTATGAGGTCACTTCCTGGTTTGAGATGATGTCATATATTCCTTATGATGTCATTTACTGTTCACATAGCCTGGTGCTGGTAAGTCTGTCACGTGCGTGCGCGTCAATGTGTTTGTGTGTGTGTGAGAGAGTGTGTTTATGTGTATGCATGCTTGCATCCGTTCGTTTGAGTGTTTGAGTGTGTGCTTATACATCATACACACGCACAAAAAATACATATAAAGTAATGCATACATGCATACACGCGCACCAACGTGCACACATGTACACACACACACGCACACACCCACACACTGTCACACGACACAAAAATTTAGCACCTCGTATAAGATCAAGTTTTTTACTGGTAGTTGATCTTATCAGAGGACTGTTTAGGGTGCCCCTCGGATAAGATCAAACAAAAATTTGGTCCCGTGGGGAGTCACCTTAAGAGAGGAGTACTGTATAAGACATTGTATAAGCACTACACTTTATCTTATTGACTTTAGTCACATTTGTATGCACACATGGAAGGGACCCTCAGAATTTTTAAAAGGACCCTCAAAATTTTCAACAGAGGGTCCCTTGGACCCCTTGATTTGAAGCTTGTGGGAAACACTGCTTCTTCATACGGGTAGTTGTAGCAGTCGTAGTGATACTCTTCCACTGAATGCATCGATTTACTTCTGCATACTGTTGCGAAGTGGTTCAACTTCGAACAGTTCCGGCACTTTTTTCCTTGTGCTGGACAGATTTCTGTGTTGCCATGGTGACGACCGCATCTTAAGCATGAGGATGATGGGTAACCTCCTCTCCCCCTCTGCCTGAAGTGTTGATTTCCACGGTCGCGTGAACTGCCACCAGCATGCTGGTTCTGCTGACCGCCGCCCCTACTGCCAGAGCCGCTGCCCTGTGGATAACCGCCCGGTCTGCCACCTCGACTATCGTAACTGCCGCGTCGACCGCCGCTTTGATGTCCTCCACCAGCCCCTTTGCCGCTATGGACTGCATCAATGGTCTGACGTTCTGTAAGCTGCGTCTTTACTTGTTCATACTGCCGTGCTGCAGTAATGGCATTCTGCAATGTTAGTGTTGGTATGAGCTGTAATTTCTCAGAAAGCTCACGATCAATCACTCCCAGAACGAGACGATCCCGTATTGCTTCATCTTGTTTGTCTATTTTGGCCAACTTTGCAAGATCATATAGATCCCGGACGTAAGCCTCAATGGTTTCTCCCTGCTTCTGGTTTCGCGAGTGGAACCTGGCTCTTTCATGTATGACGTTCACTTGAGGGACAAAATATTCATCAAACTTTTCTAGAACAGTCTCGTAGACTTTTCCTAATTGGTCTTCGGTCAGTTGAAATGACGTCAGAATCTTTTCTGCGTCTTGGTCCATGACGTAAATAAGAGTACTTATCTGAACTTCTGCGTCTTCTTTATTCAGCTTTGAAGCCGTGAAGAATCTTTGGAAACGTTGTTTCCACTCAGGCCATGTTGTAGGGTTGCTAAAATCGAAGTTTTCCGGTGGCTTGAACGGACCCATTTTGACCGTTACTTCACAGACCAGTACCACAAAAAGTTCGCAGCAAGACACACACTGGTTGTAGGTCTCAGTTCAGCACACAGAACTGCATCCGGATTGACCGCTGCCACCAACTTGTGTTCCGAGCGTTCATTAAAGGCCGAAGGCGTACATTTAGTTTTAACAAGAAGTATTTATTGAGATTTCAACAACCCGTAAACTGAAGAGGCCATTGTCCAACCAGGCACAAAACCAGACTCTGACGCATGCGAAAAAGACTACGTCACTTTTCCTTAGACTACGTCACTTTATCTTAGAACCGAAAATAACACATAACACGACAAATAATAATAATAATAATAATAATAATAATAATAATAATAATAATAATAATAATAATAATAATAATAATAATAATAATAATAATAATAATAATAATCTACATGTATGTTCTTCACATAGATGAAAATAGTTTAAACTTATGACTTACCCTATTTGTGGAACAAGGGCTACACAATTCATAAAGAAGTCTTGCCTCTAAGGTTATCATAGCAAAAGTCCAAAAAAATATCTCATTACAGAATATATATATATCCTATTCAAAACTAGTGTTCAACTTTCTCCTAGCAATAAAAATAACCGGTTTATACAACTTACTAATAAGAACAATACTCACAATATGATTAGAAGAATAAAAATACAACCAAGAGAAATAACCAAGGTAGCTCAAAAATTATCTTAGTCATACACTTTTTACTTCCCTCTTCCTCATCATCATCATCTCTGTCTGTCTGTCTGTCTCTCTCTCTCTCTCTCTCTAATTACCACCAAGGCACATCAGACAAAATAAAGAAGAATAAAGGGAAATAACCCATTAAAAATACTGCTGGTAACACAAACATTGTCAATTTTTTAATATGGTCAGATAAAATCAGATTAAATAAAATTTGTACATTTTGTTCTGAAGAACATGGGCTTTTAATGGTTTTAGTCTATAAACAACACACTTATGTCTACTTGGGTGTTTCTTTGATGTACAGTGCAATTCTCAGTGTGGGATTTGGGTTCATAAAACATTCAAATCCTGGTATGCTGTATTAAGTTTCAAACACACCTTTTTAATTTTTTGAATTATTTTTTTTTTTTTGCAATTACTTTGCAAAGAGCAATGACACTTGCATTCTTTTCATCTATGTTACTGATTATGCTGTCATTGTGCCACAGAACGAGGCAATGCACTCTGAGATAAACATGCATATTAATAGTATACCCAACTCGGTGATTACTTCTAGAGCAAAAACCTGGACACTGAAAAGAAATTAAGAATTATAATTTATGTAATTCAATATTGTTTGCTGTTATCCATTTTTTCTGAGCACCTAAGCATGTTATGTCTTGTTTTGTCTTTTCATACAGTTGCAATAATACGTTCATAATTGCAACTATGGATTATAGAGCTTCAAAAAAAATCTGCTCCAAATCTATGGAATTCGCTGCCTCTTCTTTTTTGTAATCACTTTCATATAGAGCTTTTCCAGCTCAAGAACTGCTTAAGATGACTGGGCTGTGAGCACAATTCTCAGTGACCGGGATTGAGGAGAAGGGACCTAATGCGTGCTGGGGGCATTTGCTTACTCACCTGTCTATGACATGACATTAAATTACATTATTATTGCTTTAGGTCCAGCGGACTCTTCCGAGCCAAATCAGGACCGGACAACCCCCGATCCGCATAAAAGATCTGCTGAAACAGCTCTAGTGGTAAAACCGAAAGCTCTCCACCAGCCAGTCACTTTACAATAAAGACATCCCACGCAGGGGACTGCTGAGGCTTCACCCCAACTTATCGAACCTCCGTTTACAAAAACAAAATAGAATACAAACATCATTATAAATTATCAACAAAACACATACATATAAAATTCCTACATTGCTAAATAATAACATCATAGGAAGCCCTAGTGACCACCTGGCAGAAAGCGTCCAATATTCCCAAGCTGATCCAACAGACCTCGTACACAAATAAGGAGTCTTATCCCGGAAGAGTTTTCAAGAAAAAAGGTAGGAGACTGGGCTAGCGAAGAAGACGATAGTATAGCAGATTGATAGAACAGAGCAGGAATGAGAAAGAGCAAATGAGAAAGACAGCGAAAGTGGGAATTTAAAGCACTAAATTTCCAGAAAGTGGGGATACTATTTATACTGAAACCCCCGGCACCCCAACGGGGGTGTCTATGACATGAGCATCAGGATATTTAGTCCATGCAGTGGAATGCGTACTTGCACATACTAGACCTCTGTTAATATTTTTATCCAAAGGAGTAGGAGCACAGTGTCTTGTGGTAATTTTTTATTTATTTTATTTTATTTATTTATTTTATTTATTATTATTATTTCACTCCAAGCCATCAACGATGTTTGAACCACTGCCTGTGCACAGGCTGCAATGTTATGATAACTTATCACCTGACATTTGAGCATACACCACTGAGCCAACTACACTTACACTGAAGCACAGTGATAGTTTTTTGTCTTGTTCAATAGGGCAGCAAAAACTCATATTTTTAACAATGCATTCTGACTCAAAGTTTATCCCAGAACTGTAAATAGGCTACTTATTTATATATTTTAAAATCTGATGCGGCCCTCTCCATTCCCTCCCCCCAGTTTTTTTATTATCTTCTTTTTCCACCTGCACGCGCATCAAACATGTCTACTGATGTGGAGACGGCACTATACAAAACCACATCACCACCCAACAAACTGACAGAAATTCCTCCTTTTGGTATCAGAATACGTCCTCACTTTGACACTGCAGGCATAGATGTTGACTCTGTTAATGATGATCAATTGCTAACCTTGGACCTCCTCAACCCCATTACCTTCACCCTTACATCCTTCATAAAGACCAAAACGTCTGAAACTGTTTATAAGCAACTTTATCTCGAACAATGTTCATTGTATAAAGGATATGAAAAACTTTTTACAGACGGGTCGAAGAAAGGAGACTCAGTTGCTGCTGCGTCGGTTTCTGGGAGACACCTAGACCAGCCTTTACAACAGCCTTTACCTGATTGTTGTTCTGTTTTTACAGCTGAGCTTAAGGCAATTCGTCTGGTTCTGAAACAGGCTTATCAATCCAAAAGATCCTCATTTTTAATCATGTCTGATTCACTGTCAGCACTTCAGGCTCTTTCCACGAGAAAGATATCGCACCCTTTTCTGGCAGAGATCCATTACCTCCACACACAACTTTTTTCTGAGGGTAAAAAGAGTACCTAGTCACATGGGCATCCGTTGCAGTGGACAAAGCGGCTAAAGAAGCTCTGCATCTAGATTTCCCTTAAGAGATTTTCCAGTTTGTTCCATACTCTGACCTGCGTTGTATGACTGGATCTTATTGTAAATGGCTGTGGCAGACTGAATGGTCTAATCAAATCAATCACAAATTATTTCAAATTCTTCCAGATTTGTCAGCTTCTTTGCCTAACTTTGCATCCACACGCAAAGAAGGAACTGTTTTGGCTCGCCTTCATATTGGATATACTTAAATCACCCAGTTTCCTTTTAACAGAAGAATCACCATGGTGCTTTGTATGTGACAAATCCTTTTCTGTTCGCCATTTTATGTCTGAATGTGCTGATCTGGTTGATGAAAGAGAAAGATGTTTTGGTTCAATACCTTTTAATGAGATTTTAAAAGTAACACCTGTTTAAGATTTTACATGATGTTGGTTTGTTTTATCGCATTTAAGTCATATCATCTTGTTTGGTATTCTTGGTTGGATTTTATTAGTTAGACTGATTTTATTTACATCTTTTATCATATTTCAATGTTAACAGTTTATTCTGATTTTACTTAATTTTGTGTGGTCCTGATTCGGCTCTTGGCAGTCCGCTGGACCCTATAAGCACTGAATATCTATCTATCTATCTATCTATTTATCTATTTATCTATTTATCTATCTATCTATCTATCTATCTATCTATCTATCTATCTATCTATCTATCTATCTATCATCATCATCATCATCATCTCATATTTGTTGATTACTTTAGCACATGAAAAGTTGTTTGCGACAAGCCATTTTGATTCTCATAGTCCATTAACAGTTTAAGTCAAATTATTTGCAGCATTAGAGGGAAGGCGGAGAGAGAGAGGGAGAGAGAGAGAGAGAGAGGGGGGGGGATGAAGTTGATGATGTGTATATATATATTCTGGATGGTGAGAGGCTCTTGAAACAAAAGTTGACAACCAGTTTACTCATTACGCTACATGTTGAGGATAAAATTTGCTTATTTCATTTGATTTTTGACTCACATGCTTAGCAATGTGAGTTTATGTCATTACCACACACACCCTCACCACACTCCCACAACCCCCACCAATCACCACCCAAACAAAAAATCTAGATTTTTGCATATCTGTGCTAGATGGTGCTAGTGCTAAATAGTCCAAATATGACATTAAAAAAAAAAAGGTGTCCCTCCGTCTGTTTGTCTTTCCGTTGTCCGTTGTCACCGTCTGGATGTGCAAAACTTACAACTGGATTAATATCTCAGAACCTATTTCAACTATAACAACCAAACTTGGAAATATTGTGTATATCCATGAGACCTCATAAATGATCAGTGAATGAATGACTTCACTTCAAGGTCAAGGTTACAGGGTCAACAAATGTTAGGGAAAAAAAGCAATTTTCTCAAAATTTCCCTTTTTTTTTTTCGAAGTTATTAATATTGAACATGATTTTTTGAAGCATGATAAATAAGATGCACATCCTTTGCCAATTTGGTCAACTCACTCAAAGGTCAAGGTCAGTGGAACTGACTATAGTTCAAACTTGTTGTATTTAGAGATGATAGATTGATCTTTCATATATGTTCTATTTTTGCGTTGGTGCATTCTTGAAGGTGAAGGTCATTTTAGGCTGCAAAAACATTTTAAAAATAGGTCATTGTACAGTGAAATGCCTCTATTTAATCCATAGTAATATAGTATTCAACAACATTGGGTTATTTGATCATACATGAGCATGAGAGGTCATGTGAAGGTCATGGTCATCTCAGTGTCAAGGTCACTCACTTGTCAAGGTAATCCAATAGTAAGGTTTTTTTTGGTCATAATACAACTTTTGCTGTAGTTTATTTGATCATAAATGAGTGTATTTGGATCCAGAGGCTAGGTCATCTCAAGATCAAGATCAAAGAGAGATCAATGCCAATATTACTTTGCATTTTAATGCTACCATTTCATTTTTTTCTTCTAGGTGCCTTATGTTTATCAGTTTATAGTCCCCTCTCTTCCCGTAAGGATTTTCAGAGAGGAGACTCTGAATTCTAGGTGCTCAATGTCATATTAAATATTGCAAGCTCCATAAGGAGCTTTTGTCATAATTATGGGCTTTGCCTTTCTAATTGACACTTTATTGTCCCTTTTTATTAGTGTAGTGGTGTTGGATGTTGTTTGGAGAGAAAGACGAAGTGATGGAGACTATGAAGAATTTCTCACTTGACACATTCTCTCTCTCTCTCCCCCAACCCCAGTCCGTTGATGACCGTTTAAAAGTTTTATTCGAAGTACATCATACTAAGAGAGCAAAGGCAGTGCTCGAGTAGAACAGCTCTTATGTGCTGTGTTGTGCTCTGTGCTGTGCTCTGTGCTGTGCTCTGTGCTGTATGTTCTGCGGTGTTGTGTGTTCTGCTTTTATTTGGGACCGCAAGCCGTACTGAAACCGATGATTACGCGTGCCGTGCGCGCCACAAAATGTTTGCCTCTCTCGCTAATTTGTGTTAGTTACTAATCTTTATTTGACCTATAATGCATGAAAGGTTAACGAATAATATACAAATAATATATTGGCGTAACTGCAGAAAAACGACCTTTCTACTGATATAATGATATCGAACCTATGTGCTTGTTACACTCGGTTTGATGTTGGTGTTTTTCTATCAGTATCTGATTCAGCCCCGATGCTTGAATTCCTGATAGTTGTGTAACTCAGATTCGTTTATCCACGCAGCCTGCTCAAACAGCATACAAGTCACAAAGTCGACGTATGAAGTTTTCCACTTTTATTCAGCACACATCAACAACTGCATACACTCGCTCAATCGTCTTTCCACTTTCAACTTTTTTACTTTCCAACTCACTATCAACAACTCTTTCAACAACAGTGCGGCACACAATTTTATAACCTCTCTCTCTTCCCGAACAATTTCGAACAAAGTAGAAATGACGCACTACCACCAATCGAATAAAAGATCGTCATTACTGACTTACGTCATACATTATTATTTCTCCTTCCGGAATGTCCTCTTGCTTCGACATGTATCGGGAAATTTCTATCGAGAGTAAACACGCAGATCCAGAAAATTCTCCAGTAATATTGACTAACGCAAATCATCAACGTTATACAAAGCCTCTCCTAACAACAATGCAAACTCAAATCAAAGGTAAATAAACTCCATTATTGAATACTTCGCAAAACGAAACGATTAGATCTATCGTGCGCGTTTCCGACATACTTTCGTTCGCGTTTCAGCGTAACAGTGCTACGAAATAAAAATAATAAGCAATTTAAGATGGAGTTGGCTGCTGTTCTTAAGCGTGTCACAACTCTAAACTGATAATAACTCTTTAATTTAATACAATTATAAATAATTAATAATAATAATGACAAAGAAAGAACATCTCCTCTTTCCAATGATATACAATATGGCATGGTTACTATTATGGGTTCCGACTATGACGAACTAAACTAGAAAACACCTAACACAACAACAATTACATCTAGAGCCTTCTGAAAGCTTTTCCCTGTATCTCTTCCGACGTGTCTGTCCCTATAAAACTAATATTTTATTAAGTATATACTGTTAGAGAATGAATTAAGGCATCTGAAAATATCACACTTAAGATGTTACAGTGGTTGGATCTTTGCTGTAGCGTCATTGGAATAAACAAGGTCCAAACACATATCTCTGGCTGCACATGGACCAAGGAGGAGCAGCTGCCATTGACCATAACTGCATGGTGTCAGGTCTCTGAAGATGTTAGATCCAAGTAAGAGCAGGGCCTTGGACATAGCATCCGAGCTTGTGGACAAAAAGAGTGAAGTTGAGTGCCTTGGTGAAGTCAATGATGAGTATGTCTGTCTGCTTGCCTCTATTCATGCTACTTGTCTGGTTCTCTGCAAACTCCAGGAGTTGATGATGGTGATATGGTCTTGTATAGTGACATCAGTAGACATGCTCAATAAGCATGCAGGGTAAAGAAAACAATCCAAAAAGTTGGGGGTGGAGGGGTGGGGTGGGGATGGTGCAGCAATCAGATTAAAAAATAAATGTGCATAATTACAGTTCTGGAGTAAACAGTCAGAATGCTTTGTTGAACAGATGTGGTTTTGCTGCCCTTTTGAATGAAGTCAAACTATCATTTTGCTTGTGTAAGATAAAATGAATTCCAGAGATTAGGAGAAAAATTTTTAAGAGCTTTATAACCCCTAGTTTTCTTGTTTGTATTGCCATCACAGCTTGAATCGATAATGGCTCGAGGATCTAAGATCACATTCTGGATGATGAAGGGCAACAAGCTCTTGAAAATGTTTGCGGAGCAGAATTGTGCAAGCAGCTGTAGGTCAATGATCGCATTTTGTGTTAAATTCTTTTATCAACAAGAAGCCAATGAAGATCCTTGAGAACTGGACTGATGTATTTCGTTTTCTTCTTGTTAGCCACTTTTCTTATAGCAGTATTCTGGGCATGCTGCAATTTTGTTAACTCTGACTTAGAGGTGCTCCACTGACTGTTGGCATAATCAAGTCTGGAAAACATTTGCAGCCTGCTTAGTGAGCAATGGACAAAACTTACAGAAGAAGGCTCTAACTACTGAACTGAAATGGTTGCACATCATCAGCTGTAGACCAAGGTTTCTGAAAGAACTGGTCCAGTCAATGCCAGTAAGGTCAAAAGCCAATCTTCTATTGTTCCATCCCACAGACAGTTTACATGTGTCACACAGCCATGAAGAATGTGTCCTGGAGTGAGACGAGGAATGAGTCTGCAGTATCATGTGGTCCACTAGGTTTCAAGGTCAACACCAGGGGTGAAACTGGAGCCATCTCGTCAGCTTCTCTCTTCTTCCCAGACCCATTTTTTCTTTCCATCCTTGAGGACACAAACAAAAAGAGATCTGGTGCCCGATCCCTACAGAATGCTGTCCCCAACTTACGGGATACGCTACCTGAGACTATCAAAATGGCAGACTGTCGAGTCGTTCAGGAGAAGACTGAAGACTCACTTGTTTACATTGTAGTAACTAAGTGAACCAAGTACCTCTCTCACTTCTATTGTCTACCTCCATCTCCCCACTCCAACACTGGACTTTATTTTGCCTGTTGTTTTTGTTATTCTTTATTTCTTATTATCGTGCATGTGCATTCGACAATGGACGGAGACCCGCATGTTATAAATGGAAATCATCATGGGCAAGGGTTGGGGTCTTTGTAGAAATTGCAAAGAATCAAACAAAACAAGTGAAGCAGGACTAGTCTTAAATGTGAAACAGCTTGAGAATTCAGCAGGTTTCAGTTTTTAGTATCTAGTGCCAATGGTCTAAAGACTGTCTTTTGAATACATAAACTCAACACTAGCTGGTGATAGTGTTCTCGAAGCATTACTGACAACAATCTTGTGTACCAGGATAAACAATAAACAAAGGAAATGGAGATGTTTATAGAAAACATCTGTCCATGACACTGCTCAATATTATGTAGGGTTGCATGTTCCAGTTTCAGCACCTTGGAGTGCAACTTCAGAACTAACACAGATTAGGCATAGCATCACACAAATGTCCGTAAACTGAAGACATACTGTACTGTCTGTGGTATCTAAACGAGCACAAGTTGCATAGGTAGAGCAGAATTAGTACTTCACTTTCAAACTAAATGAGATGCACATAGCATGGATAGCATGGATTATAAAGGCTAGTTTATAAGTGACCACCAGTCGATCACTAAGTACAATTTCCTGTAGTTAAAACCTTTTCAAGACTTTGCATTAATTTACTAAAACCAACGCACTGATTTTTTTCTTTTTGTAAATTTTATTATTTCAGATGGTGGTTCATCATCCCCAAGCACAAAGTACTTCACATCAGTAAGTTGGCCTTTTATGGGTTACTGCATTTTTATGGGATTACAAATTGTAATTTTTATTGGACTTGTTTTTTTATATGAAGAAGTTAATATACCTGGAGATATATTATAATTATTATCTATATTTGCATCCAATTTTTTTGTAAACTTTTTGTTTTTTGATTGTTTGTGGTCTCATGAATATTTATGAAAGCAAGCATAAATAAGGTCAATTTACCAAGGGAATATGTCTTTTTAGAGTCTTTTATGTCTGTTATTTTCTCGACAGATGTGTTTGAAGTATTAAAGTAGATAACAAGAACATGGTGGTTTTAATGTAGTAGTAGGCATCCATCAGTGTCTGCAGAGAATGGAGTTGCGAGTAATGTGACTAGCACTTATATTTATGTTAGTATTACTATAATTTTCGTTTCCATTTCCATTTTTTCATTTACTACTTTATCAGATTTCCATGATCTTTACGTTATTGTAAGAATTTTAATAAGGTTTACATTGGGTTTTTTGTGTGCATGAAATTGAAAAATTCAAATGATAAATTAAAATTTGTAGCTTATTTATTTATGTTTATTTAAACAATTTTTTTCATGTTTCATGTTAAAGCTGGTTCCACAGGAAAGAGCCTTATTACACTTTACCAATTTTTAAAAACAAAAGTATGACTCTTCATAATATGTCATTGTAATTTTAGTATTGTTTTGAATGAAGAATATTTTTGGTCAACAGTATTTGTATATGAAAAAATCTGTTATCAAGTTTATGGAAAAGGTCATGGTATTGGGCCCAGGTCAAATAGGCAACAAAATTGCGTCTATATAGTGAGGACGCATTAAAATTATTAGAAAAATATTTTTTACTTTAGATGATTGAAGCATAAAACTGTTATCTAATAACCTAGTAGGAAGTGTAATAAAATGTTGTCCTGTCATACGTTGGTGACATCATTTGCATGTGTGTGGTGTTCTCAGGGTACCATTTATCCTTTCCCTGGTACAAAACGCTCCTTTGTGGGTTCTCTTGTAAGGGAACTTTCCAGTATTGCTAAGCACAGAGAGGTAGGACTTTTTTCTGGTTTGTGTGTGCCTATATGCATACATTTGTGTTAACGTTATGTTAAACTCCAATGAATCTATCAAGTCAGTAGAGGTGCAGCAACATTTCTGGAGTTTCTTTACATCAGTAACTTATGTTGTTACATGAGAACTGTTAACAAATTGCATAGTTTGAAATGTATTTCCAAATTAGGACAAATTGTCATACCATATACTGTTTTAGCTGAGTTTTATTAGTGTTAAGATGATGTATGCATACAGGCCTGGGTTTTTTTGTTTTGTTTTGTTTTGTTGATAGTTTACTATACTTTGCACTGTTAGGATGATTTTGCAATGTTTGTGAACGATAACAATGTTGATTTTTGGACACATGCATAGCAATGTATGTACTCGCCTCCCTTTCCCCCTGCAAAAATATTTTTTTCTGTATAGATTTTTTTGCAAATCTGTGCGAGATTCCTAAATATCCAAAGAATAATAGTTGAACAAAAAAAAGTTTCCATTTGTCCACTGTCCCTCTGTGCAAAACTTGCAAGTGGCTTAATATCGCCAAAGAATATGCAGTTAACACAAAGAAGAATCATCCCGATAGTATATAAATAATGATTAAATTCCACACGAAGCGCCCCGTGAGTTCATCGTGATAGAAAACTCAGGGGAGGCAATGCGATAAGTAAACAAACCTCGAGTGTTGAATGCTGCTAATTGGACGTTTTTTAAATTAAACAACCCAGAATGTGCAATAAATACGCACATATATATGCTTGTGAAACAATAAGTAAATAATCCTTTTGGGTAATAAAATAATGTACAAGAATATAAGTGCAAAAAAATGGTTTGTATATAGATCAGATGTAGATGTGTTTCAGAATGACGAAGCATGAGACCAAGCTTGGTGACCAAAAATCAATAGTCTAGCACTCCAAAATGTTAATCCAGTTGGCACAAAATCCAGCGTAAAAATAGATCTGCTTGAACAAGAAAGAACACAATAGTTTTGATAATTTTTTTAGTAAACAGATTGATAACAAACACCAAGTATTTCAGAATGACGAAGCACGAGGACAGATTTGATGAGCAAAAACCAAAAGTCTAGAATTCCAAAAAGTTCATCCCGAGGGCAAAAACTACCAGTGTAAAAAGGCACTATTTCTATGCTAATTGATAACCAAGATCATGCCAAATTCACCGATGTGAAGTCACTGCATATCCAGATATGCACTGAACACTGTTTTCTATCAATGGAAGCAATGACAGCATATTGCATAGGCATAGATCCCGCACACCGTTGGTACTCACCAGATATAAGAAGGACTGCCAATGAACATGCTATCATTTGTTATTCGAAAAAGGCTATACAAGACAAAATTTGACCTGACCAGAGTTTAGCAAGATGAGAAGCGGCAGTTCAGGAGATGAAGGCCTATACCACTTTTCCACGACAAAAGGGGAAATCTTTTGGTTTTTGTTGATCATCCTAACTATCAAGAAGCCTGGCCACATTTTAAAGAGTCCAGATTCCTTGGCTCTATGTCTAGTTTCTATGTCGCTGTCGGAATCATGTCCATGAATTTGTTCCAGTCCGTCATAAGTTCTTTTCTGTTTTTTTGTTTTTGTTTGTGTGGTCATTGAAGTGTAGGCTCAACGATGGCAGAAATAAATGGTCACCCTAGGAGAGCTGCCATGCTAGGGAAGGGACAATGGATGGTCAATGACGTCCATAGGCCTGGAGCCGCCCCTCATGCCAGACCCTCCGCATTCGCGATTGTGAAATTTTTAGACAGACCACAGCCTCTGGCCATGCGGAACCAACACAGGTTTGCCTGTAGGGGGAGAATTTTGTGGAGAAAGAAGGGATAGAAAGAACCAGTAAGACAGAAGAAAGAAACTGGAAAAGCTGCAAAGTTAGTGGAAAAAGATTTAGGGTGAAATAGAATACAGGTCAATGGACCGGAAAGGCAGAATCAAGATAAAGGGAAGAAAAAGTGGTGGGCTAGCTTAGTCACCCAGCCAAAGAGAGGTTGGGGTCCACCCCCAGCACACGGAGCCGAGTCCGTGGGGGCTATACACAGATTTAAGAAATCTTTTGAAAATGGGATACATTATTACTGTCAAAACTAGAGATACAACTAACAGAAAGCAATCTTTCAGTATCAATTGGTCAAAAAACAAAAGTTCATTTCCGAGAAATATATACAAAAGTTCATTTTTGAGCAATTTACACCCATAAATAAATGTGAAGTACAACATTCTTAAATACAGTAAAACCTCCATTTTGAGACCCTCTCTTAAACGACTTCCTCCAACATACGACCGGAAAAAAATGCACCGATGGTTTGTACTATATAAATAACCCCTCTTAAACGACTACCTCTAAAACGCGACTTGCGACCTTCAAATAATTAAATTTTACGACCTAGCATCTGAAAAATTCAGATTTGAAAGCAATACTATATTTGTGCGCTTGAAAAAAACAGTTTCGTGTACAACTTTTAACAACAGACGATACATTAAAACAGCTTGAAATACTCTAAGGAGCTGACCAGATTTGCCCTGAGCAGGTGCAAGTCAGATCTTGCTTACACCATATCTGGTGTTCAAGGTGACATACTAAGAGAACATGCACAGGTCATGCACAGAGAACATGCACAGATCATGCAAACAAACAGAAATAACCGCTTTCTTAAAAAAAAAAAAAAAAAAAACTATTCAATGATTGAATAAAAAAATTTTTTAAATGCACCGATGGTTTGTACTATATAAATAACCTCTCTTAAACGATTACCTCTAAAACGCGACTTGCGACCTTCAAATAATTAAATTTTTTACGACCTAGCATCTGAAAAATTCAGATTTGAAAGCAATACTATATTTGTGCGCTTGAAAAAAACAGTTTCGTGGTAGCTTGAAATACTCTAAGGAGCTGACCAGATTTGCCCTGAGCAGGTGCAAGTCAGATCTTGCTTACACCATATCTGGTGTTCAAGGTGACATACTAAGAGAACATGCACAGGTCATGCACAGAGAACATGCACAGATCATGCAAACAAACAGAAATAACCACTTTCTTTTAAAAAAAAAACAAAAAAAAACTATTCAATGATTGAATAAAAATTTTAAAAATGCACCGATGGTTTGTACTATATAAATAACCTCTCTTAAACGACTACCTCTAAAACGCGACTTGCGACCTTCAAATAATTAAATTTTACGACCTAGCATCTGAAAAATTCAGATTTGAAAGCAATACTATATTTGTGCGCTTGAAAAAAACTGTTTCGTGTACAACTTTTAACAACAGACGATACATTAAAACAGCTTGAAATACTCTAAGGAGCTGACCAGATTTGCCCTGAGCAGGTGCAAGTCAGATCTTGCTTACACCATATCTGGTGTTCAAGGTGACATACTAAGAGAACATGCACAGGTCATGCACAGAGAACATGCACAGATCATGCAAACAAACAGAAATAACCGCTTTCTTTAAAAAAAAAAAACAAAAAAAAAACTATTCAATGATTGAATAAAAATTTTTAAAAAATGCACCGATGGTTTGTACTATATAAAAAATAACCTCTCTTAAACGACTTCCTCTAAAACGCGACTTGCGACCTTCAAATAATTAAATTTTTTACGACCTAGCATCTGAAAAATTCAGATTTGAAAGCAATACTATATTTGTGCGCTTGAAAAAAACAGTTTCGTGTACAACTTTTAACAACAGACGATACATTAAAACAGCTTGAAATACTCTAAGGAGCTGACCAGATTTGCCCTGAGCAGGTGCAAGTCAGATCTTGCTTACACCATATCTGGTGTTCAAGGTGACATACTAAGAGAACATGCACAGGTCATGCACAGAGAACATGCACAGATCATGCAAACAAACAGAAATAACCGCTTTCTTTAAAAAAAAAAACAAATAAAAAAACT
Organism: Oncomelania hupensis; assembly: GCA_036898135.1. Taxonomy (NCBI): domain Eukaryota; kingdom Metazoa; phylum Mollusca; class Gastropoda; order Littorinimorpha; family Pomatiopsidae; genus Oncomelania; species Oncomelania hupensis. The sequence continues at coordinate 44,723,260 of CM072513.1, forward strand.
ATTCAATGATTGAATAAAAATAATTACAACAATATTAATGGGGTTATCTTATAAATAGTTATAACTCCAAACATGCACTCAGTACTTACATACACTTTTAAACAACTATCATACTAATATTGATTTTTTATTGTGTAAATAATGAGGAACAGGAAGATATTGACTGTATTGGTTGTGAGACAGAGTTTAATCTATATTTCTGAAAGATTGTAGATGTTCCCTATACTTAATGGTATGTGTACTTTTTGTACATATATTTATTTTACTGAATTAATTTTCTAAATGTCTTTTTCGAAAATGTCCTACCTCCTTTTTAAGACCCCTCCAAGAAAAGACCTCATTTTATTGGCAATTTAAAGGTCGTAAAACAGAAGTTTTACTGTACTAGCGAAGTATACTCGCCCAGCACATTGACAAGGTCTGATTCAGGAAGGAAGCATTCCTGACCACTCTGGCCACTTCCAGCCTTCTCCGTACTTCAAGTATCAGCCTCAACTACTCTTGTGACCTGTAAACAACAAATTATGATGAATCATAAAAAAAATCTTTCATGCTACCCTTTCTGATGAGGCTAATGGTGCTTTTTCTTCTCAACTTACATGATGGTTATCAAAACTGCATGCAGCAGTGCAGAAAATAACTGGCCATCTCTGATTAGTAATACTGCTCAGCTTCACCACATATTCCCCACAACTTAAAAATGCCTCACAACTAACAAATACTTACATGTGCTACAAATTGAGAGATTTTACCTTTCTTTGATTCCACATTGACCAATTGGAACTGCTATGTAGGTAAGGAAGAATTCTAATCTGCAGCAAATACATGCTTTGACAAATTATCCTCTTTATGTCAAAAAGTGTGTGCACATAACTTTATGCAATGCTTCCATAATGGATATGGTCATGAAGTTATGTACAGCCACATGACAGGAAAAAGTACAAGCAGACTCATCCCCAGCAGTGATCAACCTCAAGTGTGAGCTAGGACAAGAAAAATAAACTGATTAAAATTTCAAGTACAATGATTGAAGAGCTGTGGTTGAAAAAAAAGGTGTATGTAACTTCACCATTTTGAGGGGCTTCAGAATAATCCTACACTTTGACAGAGACAATGTTAAGTTATGCACAAAGAATGGAGCAAAAAGGCATATTACCTTAAAGAACAATTGACTAAAATTAGCTACTTTTTAAGTAAGGAATCAATTTAAACTGCATTAAATAGATGCTTTGCCACAATAGCGAAGCGTAAGAGCTCAAAATGTGTGTTCATAATTTTACGCAATGCTATGCACTGGGTCTGGTCATGAAGTTATGTACAGTCGCATAGGGATAAATCACTTAAAGCCCAGGAGTTAATAATCACATCACTCGTGTGAAACAAAACTAGCTTAATTAAATTATTATAATGTGAAATGCACCAATTGAAGGGCTCTAGTTGAAAAATAATGGTGTATGTAACTTCACCATTTTTACGCAGGCTTGCTTTGACAAAGAATGTGAAGTTATGCACAAGGAGTGGAAGAAGGTATTGTTTGTTGGTGTGCGGTGTTGATATATTTTTATTCATGTTTTGAGTGTAATTAATGCATGCATCTTTTAAAAGACAAAGTATCACTTCAAATTTTAAAATAAAATAAAAAAAGGAATTGTGTTCATCATTTCACAAAATCCACTTACTGTCTGGTTTTGGAAGTTAGTAGTGAAGTTATGTATTAAGATAAATGTTCTCATAATGAATAGAAGAAACGAATAAGTGGGATACGTTTTCACTTATTGTGCTTCAAAATAATCCTACACTGGGAAAATCTAGTTTACTATAGTTTCTTTCAAGGATGATTGAGTTCGTCACTTTTTCACAACTTCCAGCATGCAGAATTTTTCACTAGCGGTGTGAAGTATGCATGTGGTCGGTATCACAAAAAATAAAACCTATAGTGACCACATCCAGAAAGAAATCAAATATAATGTTATGAAAACATTTGTGATGCATAATTATCAGTCTATGTAAAGAAATATTCTATCCTTTAAACAATATAACAAAATGCCTATAAGACAAGATGTTTCGGGTTGTGAAGTTACGCACACAAATGAATTAGACAAACAAAACTTGCCACATGAATTTATATGGCTAGCGGTGTATTTGCCCGCAACAAACATATAATCCATATAAAATATTAACATTTGACATTGATTTGACAATGATACGCTTTAAAAAATTGTGTAAGTTGCGTAATGACAAATTAACACAGGTGCAAAAATAATGCATATTATCTACAAACAAGAACGTTTACTCAAACATCTTTGTAGTGATGGTGTTGATTTGAAATAAACCTACATTTTTATCATAAAAGCACAAGACTTACTCTGTCAATGTTGACAGAAAAGTGGAAAAACATTGACCAAGTCACCAAAAATATGAGTTCATAACTTAGATGAAAAATTCATGACACTCGACTTACCTTCATTTTTGGACGAATCCATCTCACCTCTTGCTTCTTCCTCCATCGCACTTTGAATGTTAACAACAAAAGCTGATTGTTTTGTGCGTTAAAATTGACTCTAACCGCCTTATTCAGATAATGTAGAGCCGCCACTATGGGCTCGGCTCCGCATGCTGCGGGGGGACCCCGGCCTCTCTCTGGCTGGGTGACCACCCCCCCCCCCCATTTTTTTTTCTTCTTTGTCTTTTCTGTCTTATTGGTCCTTTTACCTATATTCTTTTCCCCCCTGAATTCTTCCAATATACTGTGCAGTTTTGACTTCCTTTTTCTGCCTTACCGGACTTTTCCTGTCTTCATTTTCCCCATAATTCCTTCTGTGTCTTCCCTTCTTTTTCTCTGTTGGCTTCTCTAGGCCCCCTGCATTTGCCATGCAGGGCAACCCAAGGTGGCGGAGAATGAGATCCTGGAGGTTGAAGTCACTGAGGGGCTGCAGCCCCTCACACCAACACACCTCTTTGGCCCAGACTTCTCCTAGATGAGAGGCTGCTGTGGCCCACATCAGTCAAGCGGCTGGTCGTGTATTGTCCAAGCTTTGCTAAAAGGCTGCTTCTCATGGGTCAAACTTGAACAAGACCGTAGTGGCAGAGCGGGATTGTCTGGGTGTATATCTCCCTGTAGTCCGGGTGCGTTTTCTTGCTGGATTTTCCACTTGGATGCATCCCCTTTTTGGACTCCATGGTGGGTGGGGAGCAGGGGGATGAATAAACAATATAAAAACATGGCATCTACCAAAAAACACAAAAGAACTTCTTGCGGGCTGGACAAGGATATTGGACTTGACTCTGACAGCGACACTGAAACTAGACGCACAGCCAAGGAATCTGGCCTTTTCAAAACATGGCCACGCTTCTTGATAGTTAGTATGACCAATGAAAACCAAAAGATTTCGCCTTTTGTCATGGAAAAGTGGTTTTAAGGAGTATCCAGGCAGATCAGAGATATTAAAAGACTATGAGATGGAAGTTTCTTAGTGGACTGTCCCACATAAAGGACTTCTGAACAACTGAGATTTAAAGATGGCTCTAAGCTGGAGCTAGGTAGCCGAGTGTTTGATGTGAGTGTGAGTTTTCACCACACACTCAACTCCTCCAAAGGAGTTGTGCGGTCATCTCAGTTTGATGGTCTGACTAAGATGGCAATAAAAGATGGCTTGGCTAAGCAGGGATTTACTGAGACACATAGGGTCATGCAAAAAAGACTAAAACGGAAACAAAGTACCCACAAATATTCTGTTTCTGACCTTTTGCACACCTGAAGTACTAAAAAGAGTGATCGTTTTTTATGAATGTAATCCTGTTTCCGTGTTTGTACCTTTGCCACTGCGTTGTTTTAAATGCAAAAGGTATGGACACGGTAGCACGACATGCAAACACATACAGACCTTTTTGAAGTGTGGGGGAGATTTCCATTGCGAACAATGCAGTAATGCTCTAAAGTGCTATAATTGCAAGGGAGACCATCCTGCATCATCAAAGTCTTGCCCTGCTTGGATCAGGGAGGCTGAGATCCAAAAAATCAGAACACGAGAAAGATGCTCCTTTCCAGAGGCAAGAAAACGGTATGAGATTCTCAACACGTGTGATACAAACAAACCGAGTTTTGCTGATGTGGCCTCAACAAACACTGCCAAACATGCTCAAATCCATCTCATCCATGATCTCTGTTGCTGACAAATATGCTTTAGGATCGTTTCTGAATTCTCTGAAAGAATTGATACAAACGCTAGAAAAACGTGTGTTGGATAGTGAAAATAAAGAGAAAGTTAGTGTTGCACCTAGTAATAAGCAGAGGTCGAGCCCAAGCGGGCTGACTTTCACTAAGACAATGCCATCTCCTCAGGTGAACGCGCCGGCGGCTGCGTCAAAAGTCGTTATTACATCTCTACACCCTGTTACGCCTCCGGGACAAGGGAGGACGTCTGGTTCATGACCTTCCTCCTCCTCACCCCATCGAGGTTGAATCCCTTCATCTGGGGCCGTGCAGCGGTTGACGAGCTTGAAGTCTTCTTCAAGGATTGGCAATAGGCCAGGACCGTTGTCTTCCCAAAGAGATTCATTTGAATCGTTTCACCTCCCTGGAGGTAGAATCAGTTGACATGGAAGAGTCACCTCCACAGGAGTCAGCACCTCCATCTACAGCCAAAAAATAGTCTGTTATAATTAAGGAGAAACAAGAGTATAAAATTGCTTGAAATAAAACATACTACTTTTATTTCTTTCTATTATGACCTTTTTAATACAATGGAACATTAGAGGCCTTCAAGCCAATATAAACAGTTGCTCCTGCTTACTAAAAACTGACCAAGTGTAATTTGACTACAGGAAACTTCTGAGTCCTGATAAAATACTTCAGTTATCTGGATACTCTTGCTTGCAATCCAATGTTTCTCATGGGAATGATTTATGTGTTCGTTCAGACATTTTATTTAGCCCAGTTACATTGACGACACCCCTGGAGGCGATTGCTGCTCGAGTATCTTTCCAAAAATTTGTAACAGTCTGCTCCTTATATTTATCCCCTTCCAAAACCATATGCAAAGCTGATTAAATAAACTTGATAAACCAACTCCTATCTCCCTTAGTGATTGTTGGGGATCTGAACGGTCACTCCCCTAGATGGGGAAGTGACCATCAGAATCCCCAAGGCAAAATTTTGGAGAATGTTGTTGATGACCTCAATCTTTGTATTTTAAATTCAAATACCCCTAGGTATTGTAACCATTTAGGAACATTTTCTACCTGGCCATCTGTGACCCTTCTCTTTTTTTGGACCTGGATTGGAAACCTTATTCGGATCTCTGTGGGAGTGATCATTTTCCAATTTTTCTAAAGTTTCTAGATCAATCTGAGGAGCCACATCAGCACTGCAATTTCAAAAAAGCAGATTGGGACCAATTTGGTCACTCCGCGGCTTGTCGAATTACCAATGACATTCTCAATTCCGAAGATCAAGCTTTGGAGTTTTCTAATATCCTAATAGAATGTGCTTCCAAAAATATACCCAAAACATCTATTAAAAGCAGTGCCCCGAAGACCCCTTGGTTTGATGAAGAATGCAAGACTCTTCATCATCAAAGGAAACAAGCCCAACGGAGTTTCTTTCAAAATCCTACAGCTGACAATAAACTTAATCACCAGAAGCTGCGAGCGAAAACTATGTATATCTTTAAAGAAAAAATGCTATCCTGGAAAACCTTCTGTTCCAACTTCATAACAAAACCTCTCTGAAAACAGTCTGGAAAATATTAAAAAGAATTAAAGGAAAAAAGTCCAAAGCTGTTATCCAAAGTCTGAAAAAACGTGGACAGATTATCACTGACAGAAAGCAGGTGGCTGATTTATTGACCTCTACCATCCATCACAATTTTTCGTCTGCTCATTATTCCCCAAAATTCCAAAACATCAAACCCTGCTTTTTTGACTCCGATAATTGTGAACCATATAACCTTACATTTTCTATGGAAGAATTGACAGATTCCGTTTTCCAATCCAATAATTCTGCTTCTGGCCCTGATGATATTCATTATCAGTTTATCTCGCACCTGCCTAAAGATTCCCTTAAAATTCCTTGGCTGTGTTTAATCATATTTGGTCTTCTGGTTCCTTTCCCCCATCTTGGCAGGAAGCAGTTATTGTTCCAATCCCTAAACCTGCTAAGGATCACTCTGACCCAAACAACTACAGGCCCATTGTCCTTACAAGCTGTTTGTGCAACACTATGGAAAAAAATGATCTATGAGTGTTTGATGTGGCAGTTAGAATCTATCAACGCTCTTGATATCTCTCAGTGTGGTTTCCACAAAAACAAGAGCACTTCAGATCACATTCGATTCAAGTCCGTCAGAAACGCGTTGGTTAACAGTGAACATGTTGTTTCTGTTTTGTTTGATCTAGAAAAGGCATACGACATGACTTGGAAGTTGGGGATTCTAAAAGCTAGATCCTAGGCTTCTGTGGGAACTTACCCATTTTTATAGAAAATTTGGTAACCGATAGAAAGTTTCAGATCCGACTTGGCTCCACTTTATCAGATTCTTTTGGAGTAGGAGATGGGTATCCCTCAGGGTAGCATTTTATCTCTTCTTTTGTTTAACATTAAGATCAACAACATAGTTCAAAACGTCAAAGCAATGAATAACTATCTTTCAACTTTAGTATGCAAAACTAAGACAATTTGGCTAATAGTTGTCTTCTTTTTTTTAAAATTCAACTTTTAATGATTAAACGTTTTAGTTACCTTTGATTCATTTTATATTTTGCTTAATTTATACAGTCATTTGTGAAAACTAGTATATACAATTTCAGGCTAAGAAGATACTGGGCTTTCTTTTCCTGAATATTGTGGCTTCAATAGTTTTGCTGCTATGGTGCCACTCTACTAATAGCATGGGTAAGTTTTCTTTATGATTGGTAATGCCATGGGTAAGTTTTCTTTATGATTGGTTATACATTTTTTTGTGAAGCATATTTTGTAGGGACTGTTTATTGTGGATAGTTGATTTTGATCCATACAATAATTTAGTACAGTTATTTTGGGAAAATTAACTGTTTGTGTTCTGTAGTTTTCATATCTTTGAAATATTCAAAACAAAATTGCATGAATGAATAGTTATCTGTAAATACGCTTAATCACAGCTCTGACCAAGGAACACTTCTATTTGAGCTACTTTTATTGTATATTGTTTTATTTATGTTTGTTTATTTATTTTTATTTAATTAACCTTTTCGCTGTCGAGGGGCGCTTACACTGTTACCACAATTTGCAGGCATATCTGGCTCACAATTATAAAAATGTACAAAAAATTCTAGCTTCTAACAGTATCAGCCATAAATGGGTAAAACTTATACATTTCGGAATGTAATTTAATTTTTTGCATGAGAGGGGAGGGTATGGGGATTTGGGTTATGAAATTCTATGTATGTTTCCTTTATTATTTGTGAGGAATTTATAATTTATTGGCATAATTATCATATTTAAATACACGCAAAATATTTAAATACACGCACAATATTAAATATTAATCATTTTTGTTTGCCTTGCAGCTTTGACGGCCTTTGCATATCTCACTCTGTTTGATGCCACGAGGTACGTTTTAATTACCAAACTAACAATTTTTAGTCATTAGCAAAAACCACAGATGAAATAAGCCTCTTTGTGGTGTATGAAGAGGTAAGGAACATGAGGGGTTAAAATATCCCAACAAACGGCAAGGAAAATTATTTTGCAGTTTACAATGATCATTGACAGCCACGCACACAAAAACAGTCGGCATAGAATAAAACATCAATTCATAAAAGCAAGTAGCACCAAACATCCATTCAACCATATCATCTCAGCTCCATGTTGAACTATAAACAAACCCCAGCATTCAGCCCCTCCACCTTCCTTCCCAGCAAGCCACAGGATGTACAACCACTGGACAAAGTTCAACCGTGTATTCAATTGTCATTTGCATACCTACCTTTATCCATTAAAATTATGGTAATAAAAAAACTATAAAGCAATAATCAAATAATACTGATAGTAATAATCAACATAATTATACATCAATCCACATTTTAAAAAAAACAAAAACACCTTCTTACTACCACTGTTAATAAATAACCACCTTAAATATAATGAAGACAAGAGAACAATAACAGGCTAGAAAGAAACACTGGCACCTGCACCAAGAATACCGGCCGATTGCGCCACCACGTCTACACGTGCGCGCAGACCAGACCTAGCATAGTCATATTTCAGTCAACAAAGGCAGTGTGTGAATAGGGAAAGTGGATGTCTGTTAAAAATAAAAGTGAAGTGATTGAGTACACATTCAGGAAAATTTCCACTTATCTGGAAATACTTTCAATCAGGAATCGGAACGAGTCAAATATCTGTCGGTCTGTCCATTGAATGTCATATCAAGAACCACTGAATGCATTTGTAACAAACTTCATAGGGACCTAGGTTATTTGTCTGCATCTCATGCCATCATATATCTTTAGAAGGTCATGGTCACTGGAGTTATTTTGTTGATAACCATGTTTTGCTCAATGTCTCAAAAATGGCCGATTTGTAAGATTTGGTATACAGGTACTTTAAATCATTGGTTTATCAGCATGTTGTATCATTGTATTTATACCAATGTATCATTGTATCATTGTATTTATACCAATGAGTGTGTGGTTTAATTTGAAGGGACGCTACTCTGGAGCGACTGGACAGGTTTTGATCACGCTCGTTCATTATTTGTATTTTAATGTTTTCAATGTTTTAATTCTTCAGATTTTAACCTGAATGTAAATGCAGTTGTCTGTAAGAGTTCGGTACATGCAGGGAAGTGAACGGCTATGAAGTGTGAGCATTCAGCGCGCGTACTTTTCAGTTTTCTTCTCGCAGCTACTCTAGTGTTTACCGTTGTACCTGTCATGGCTGCCAGCGATACAGTGTGTACAGTACAGGGCCAGCATTGTGTGTCTAAGTACACGAAGAATGATTTGCTGATGGTGGTTGCCAGCCTACCCCCCTGCCCACCACTTGAGTCTTGGGTACCGGTTATTCGTCCCCCAGAACAGCAGCAACAAAGTGATGGAGCGCTGAGTGGCGATGTTAATAACAACAACAGCGGCAGCAGCCGGCATCGTGTGTTCTACACGAGGGATGATTTACTAAAGATGAATACCAGCCTACCCCCCAGCCCACCACTGGAGTCCTGGCTACCGGTCAGGTGTCCCCCAGAACAGCAACAACGAGAAGGAGCGTCGAGCGGCGATGGCGACAAAAACAGCAGCAGCAGCAGAAGGAAGAGAGGTAAGAGAGGTGGCGTTAGGCTACGGCTTCGAACAATCAAAACAGCCGTCCCTCTTCCTTCTGTTATACTCGCCAACGTTAGGTCATTCGGCAAACTTGTCAATAACAATACGTTTGAAGAACTTTATGCCAATGTCAAATATATTGCCGACTACCGCGATGCATGCTTGCTGTGCTTCACAGAGACATGGTGGTGTGCTGACACACAAACTGATGCCATAAAACTTGATGGTTTTGGTTCCCCTTTCAGGATGGACAGAGATAGTGATGTGACTGGGAAAGGGAAGGGTGGTGGGGTGGCTGTGTATGTCAATGAAAGATGGTGTAAGAAGAGCAGTGTGATTGTGAGAGAACAAATGTGTACAGTGGATCTTGAGCTCCTGGCATTGTCACTCAGGCCTACCTATCTGCCTCGCGAGTTTGGTCAACTGTTCTATGTTGTTGTCTATGTGCACCCCAATGCAAACATAATGCGTGTCGCTGCTGCTGTTGCAGAGTGTGTTGACAGGCTACGTGCTGTATCACGTGACGCGCCTGTGTTTGTTTTGGGAGATGAAAACACCTGTAATCTAAACACTACATTGCCTGATTTTCACCAATATGTGACCTGTAAAACCAGAAGAGACAATACTTTAGATAAATGCTATGGTACCATCCCAAGTGCTTACAGATCTGTCTTGAAGGCTCCTATAGGAACATCAGATCACAATGCAGTATTATTGTTACCCACCTATGTTCAAAAGTTGAGGAGAGAGAGGGTGGAGACTAAGCTGATCAAGGTGTGGGATTCTGATGCTGTGGAGCAGCTGAGGGGTTGTTTTGACTGCACAGACTGGAAGGTATTGACAGAGGAAGTAACCGATGTAAGTCATGCCACTGATGTTGTCACAAGTTATATGTTGTTTTGTGAAGACATGATCATGCCAAAGAAAAAGATTAAAATTTATCCAAATAACAAGCCTTGGATCACTAAGAAGCTAAAGGCTAAGATTGTACCAAAAAAAAAGCTGTTTGCTGAAAACAAAAAGTCTGAGGGGAAAGTATTACAGAAAGAAATAAACAAATTGATTAAAGAAGAGAAGTTGAGATACAGAGACAAAGTGGAGGGGAGGTTTGTTTCAGGGTCTGTCAGGGATGCATGGAGGGGACTGAGGGAGCTGGCGGGGAGGGGGGAGGTCAGGGAGAGGGATGATTTTGCTGAGAGACTGAATACATTCTACTGCCGTTTTGATACGCAGGACTTTTTACAGGAAAGGAATAAGATATGTGATACTCTAAAAGAGAATCTAGTGATATGATTCCAAAAATTGAGCAGGAGACAGTAGAGAAGGTTCTTAGCAGGGTCAACCATAACAAAGCCTCAGGACCTGATGGTGTTAGTGGCAGGTTGATCAAGGCATGTAGTAAGGAGCTTGCTCCTGTATTCTGTGATATTTTTAATGCTTCAATAGAAACACACAATGTGCCTCAGTCTTGGAAGGCGGCCACTATCTGTCCGGTTCCGAAGAAATCCAACCCCTCCGGCCTGAACGACTATAGACCAATAGCACTAACCTCAGTACTAATTAAATGTTTTGAACGGATATTGCTGGGCATGCTGAAACAGCAGGCGAAGCCTGCGCTTGACCCTCTTCAATTCGCGTATCGGCAGAACAGAGGTGTCGAAGACGCAGTTATCTCCCTGCTTCATTTTGCTCACTCTTATTTGGAATTCGGTGGTGCCTATGTTAGGATCCTCTTCGCAGATTTCTCTTCCGCGTTCAACACTGTTCAAACCCATCTCCTTGTAAGCAAACTCCAAAATATGAATATCAATCCGTACCTGACCCTCTGGATCTCTGACTTTCTTAGCAACCATACTCAAGTTGTTTGTGTAAGGTCCTACTCTTCTTCTTCTTCTGTCTGTTTCTCATCAACCAAGTCTATCAACACCAGAACACCCCAGGGGACAGTTATCTCACCTTTTATTTTTACTCTTTATACCAATGATTGTAGGAGCTCCAGGGATGATTCGCAGATCATCAAGTTTTCAGACGATGCCGCAGTAGTGGACACTTCCGACTCGGCCATAAGCTTTGAGAGGAGTGTGGTTGACTTCGTCACCTGGTGCGAAGGTAACCATCTGGAGCTCAATGTCGGCAAAACGAAAGAGATGTTGGTGGATTTCAGAAAGAATCGGACAGATGTGGCTGCACTTCACCTCAGAAATCAAACTGTAGAGAGAGTGGAACAATATAAATACCTTGGGACCATGATTGACCACAAGCTTTCTTTCACAGCTAATGCCGAAATGATATTTAAGAAATGCAGGCAGCGTATGTACATGTTGTACCAACTCCGATCTCTTCTGGTTTCGCAGAGCATACTTACAAATTGTTATCGTGCCTACGTGGAATCAGTTCTTACGTTTTCATTCATTTGCTGGTTTCAATCTCTCAGTGTCAAAAGTAGGAATTCCTTGAACAGTATTACCAATACCTGCAGCAAAATCATTGGTGAAAAGCAGACACCTCTGTGTGAATTGTTTCAGAGAAGGGCCCTAGGCAAAGCCATCAGCATCAAGGATGATTCCACCCACCCTCTCTCTTCTTGGTTTAAAATTCTACCTTCTGGGAAACGCCTCATGAGCCTTGACCCGCACTGTACGTTACCGATCCAGTTTTCTCCCCTCTGCTGTGGCCTTGATCAACTCAAACCTGACGCGCTGATGGCTCTGCTTGAGGCTCCTTCCTCTTCCTCTTGCTTGTTGTAATCGGCTCTACAGTGTGTAAGCGTGCGTGCGGTTGTGCATGTGTGGTTTGATGTAGGGGAGGGAGGATTACTTTATACTATGTTTAATTTTTTATTTGCATTTTTCTTTTTATTTGTTTTATTTTAGTGATCAAGTGCCTGTCATAATTCCTTGTAAGAGGTAAAAAAGATTTGTTGAATGTTGTATCAGACAATGGGTCCCGACAGGAAGTCCTCTCCAGGATCGCACAAACAACTGCTGCCCTGACAAGGTTGAAGCCCATTTGGAAAGACAGGACCATCAGTCTACATTCCAAAGTAAGACTGCTGCGCTCCCTTGTCATCTCCATCTTCCTATATGCTTGCAAAGCATGGACCCTCACAGCAGATCTCCAACGAAGAATACAAAGCATGGAGATGAGGTGCTACAGAAGACTTCTGGGCATTTCCTATACCCAACACATCACCAACGACGAAGTCCGACAGACCATCACCCAAGCCATTGGACAACACGATGACCTGCTCACAGTGGTGAAGAAACGGAAACTCCGATGGTATGGCCACGTCACCAGATCATCAGGCCTTGCAAAGACTATTCTGCAAGGCACAGTGCAAGGAGGTAGAAGAAGAGGGAGACCGAAAAAGAAGTGGGAGGACAACATTCGAGAATGGACTGGTTTGACACTGAGCGAAGCCATCAGGGCTGCTGAGGACAGAGAAAGATGGAGCTGGTTAAACAATCATCTGTGGTGCCCCTACGACCTCCGGGTTACGGGACAGGATAGGATAGGATAAGAAATCATTGGTAGTGCTTCAGTGGCAGTTCGTTTGTCAGGCACTCTGTCCTTTGCTACAAATTTCACTGTTTTGTTCAAAACACATTTTTCTCTTATCTCAAGAATAACAACAAAAATTTCTCATTTGTACTTTTAGGATACTTTAACTACTGCTAAGCATGTTAGATCATTGTATTTGTACTTTTTCAAATGTAAAGGTCATTGTGCTTCACCATTTTCTAGATACATTTTGTGCTGTATCTAAAAATGGGCTCAGCTGATTTGAATAATTTTTGTGCTTGCAGATAGTTTAGATCAGTGTCTATCATTTCATGTTTTTCTTTTACTTTGTTAACTTAAAGCTGAATCGCAACACTGACAAGAAAATTAATACTTTTGAAAATGCTTATTTTTCAGCTATGTGTTTGAGTGGTAATACATTTGAATTGCTTGCCATCTTGTTTAAATTATTATTATTATGTTTACAGTTTGCTGACTTGTCTTCTAAGTCTTTGGGTGCAAATGCAGCAACCGTCAGCAGCATTTTCATTTGGGTGAGCCTTAAATTGTTGTATATTGTATTAGTAACTCTTTTGGTATAAAAGACAGTGCCCTTAGCTGGATCTGCTCTTACCTAACTGATCGCTTCCAATCTGTCTGCATCAACAACCACCTCTCTGAACCGCCCAGACTTGTCTTCGGTGTTCTTCAAGGGTCAGTTCTAGGCCCTCTTCTTTTCACCCTATACACATCTTCTCTGTCTCATATCATCCAAAACCATTACACTTTCCACCATTTCTACGCAGATAATACATAGCTAAAAAATAAACAGTCACATTCCTCCAAATTTTCCATCCATTCTGACCAAAACGTCTGAATGCTTTGAAGACATTTCTAACTGGATGACAGTCAACAAGCTCCAACTCAATGCAAACAACACTGAAGTTATGCTCACAGGTACAAAACACAACCTGTTTTCTTCCTCTGTAGACACTGTCACTTGACCAGACCACTCTTCCTATGTCATCTTCTGTCAAAAACCTTGGTGTCATTCTTGACATCACCCTCTCCATGTCAGAATTCATCGGCAAAACCTGTTAAACATGCAACTTTCATCTCCTTAGAATAGGCCTCGTCCGCAAACATCTGACCACTGACGCTACTGTCAAACTCATTGTCACAGGGCGATCTGTGGTGGAAGAGTAAGAGCGGTTAGGGGTATGTAATTATAGGCTGAGGTGCGTATGATTGCGATAGCGGAACGTGATTGAACGAATTGCGCAGGGGTAGGAATTGGGAAACGTACTCACTACTTGGCAGAAGGTTTTTTGAGGGAGCTACAGAAAGGACGTGTGGTCTAGAGCTCTGTTTTCTGTGGTGTAGGGCTTAGACTGTTATCGACGGATTATGATAACTGGTCTGGAATACTAGTTAAAAGGTTGCTGATTTCTATGGTGGTAGTACTCAAAGTGGAGTATAGTTATAGAAAAGCAAAGTTGTGGTAGTGTGGTAGTTAGCGAGAGGTAGTGTCCGCTAGGAAGACTAGGCACTACGGATTACCCTACACGGAGTTTACTCGTAGGAGTGTGGAAAGGGGCTACGGGTAGCAACTACATTTCGAACCGGCTGGGTTCGACATCGACCGATTGGGTTCGACATCTTCGAAGTCGCACGACAACGTTCGACAGCATTTCGATCGAGTGGATCGACCGTATCATCATCATCACCATCCTTGTTGTCTGCGTTATCGTCATTTTGTCCTCACAACCTCACCATCGCCCACATCATCATCTTCCCTCAACCCCACCACTTCCGTTGGTGATCGGTGACGTGGATAGTCGGAGCCTGGCCTAGACGTCGCGTGGAAGCTGTCCAGAGGTGTACCGCTGTGCGACGTCGACAGGACTGCCGTGACTACTGTATCACCGTCATCATCATCATCATCGCCGTCAGTGGCGTGTCGAAGCGGGGACGCCACCACGTGTCGTCATCATCAGCACGTGCGACGACTACAGCAACAAGCAGGGGAGGATACTAGCAGCGGGACTTCGTGGACCGCCACGTTGCGAGGAGATACCGAGGACTACACCCACTCAGGTTGGATCTTTCTGTGTTGTCCTCCTCCTGTGCACTTGACCCCCCCTCTTGTATTAGTACATGCGAACGGACGTTTGCTCACGCACGTTTTCGTACGCGGACTGGGTTGATTAGCAACCATCGATCATCACACTGACGTGTCATTTCATTGTGCCATTGATTGTTCATCATCTTTATTTTCTTTTCATGTGTAAATGTTGTATGTGTATGAGTGTGTGGTTTGAATGAATAAATAGTTTGGAAGTTGTATATATACTCGTTGTGTTTTCATCACTTCACGTCTGCTGGTAATCGTCATCCTGTCTGGGCTGTCTGCGTGTGCAAGTTGTTTGTTTGTGTCGTCTGCTTGGACGGGGTCGTGGCGGTGACACTCATTTCCTCTCTTGTTTTGTCACCCTTAGACTACTGTAACAGGGTGGGGAACAACTCATTGAGAAAAACTCTGAAAAGGCCGGTGTCCAGGGGCCGCTAAGGCCCCGGCGGGGTCAAGGGGCAGGGCCCTTGTAGGGGGTCTTTGCCCCCCCGAAAATGTGCACGTTTTTAAGCCATACCAAGAATGGCATAGTAACAGTGCAGTAAATGTATAGTGAACTGAACCAACCAAATATGAAAGAAAAGTAATAATTATTAGAAAAGGCTTGAACAAACACAGGAGCACACACACACACTTGTGTTTTATGACAATAAAATTTCGTATTCGTATTCACACACACACACACACACACACACACACACACACAAGCAAATACCACTAACCTTTACATTTTGGATGTCTGTTTCTTCTTGCTCATTTCAGTCTTTCACAAGTTCAATTTTAATAGAAACAATCTTCTTAGCAAATTTTCAAATAAGTTTCTGCAAGTTAAATTAAAGAGGTTTCATTTCAGCACATTGTCTAATTTTAGCTTCCACAAGTTCACTGTTGTTTTACTTCCTAAAAAAGCTGACAATTGAGCTTTGCTTCATTAATTTTGCTGGTGATGGCACTTTCGCCCGCTCTAAGCAAGTCGCGTTTATGTGGTCGTAAGAATCAACAAGAGCGGGCATGGAGATGTTGCACGCATTCAGTTCTAGCGGGCCCGTTCTAGCAATGAGAAAGTAAAATGTGGACACGAATGGGTACTTGTAATAATAGGTCTACTGGATTCGGAAACGGACAAATTTTTTTCCCTCTGAACTCTTTTTTTTCCCTCTGAAATGGCTGCCGATTTCCTCTGAAATCAGCGGATCCGAGGAGAGTTCCCCACCCTGTACTGTAACTCTCTCCTGCCTGGACTTCCTTCTTCTATTTATCTGCTCCAACATGTTCAGAACTCAGCTGCACCTCTGGTTCTCAAAAAGAAAAAATCTGATCATATCACTCCCCTTCTACATTCACTCCACTGGCTTCCAGTATCTCATAAAATTATCTACAAAATCGCTATTTTGTTTTACAAGTGCGTCCATGGCTTAGCCCCTTCCTACCTCACCCAGAACATTCAATTCTATAGGCCTTCTAGAAGTCTTCGTTCTTCCTCTCACACCCTCATGCTTCACATACCCTGCTACAAACTTTCTTCTGCTGGCAGTCGATATTGGAACTGTAACTCTCTCCTGGCTGGACTTCCTTCTTCTTCTATTTATCTGCTCCAACATGTTCAGAACTCAGCTGCACCTCTGGTTCTCAAAAAGAAAAAATCTGATCATATCACTCCCCTTCTACATTCACTCCACTGGCTTCCAGTATCTCATAAAATTATCTACAAAATCGCTATTTTGTTTTACAAGTGCGTCCATGGCTTAGCCCCTTCCTACCTCACCCAGAACATTCAATTCTATAGGCCTTCTAGAAGTCTTCGTTCTTCCTCTCACACCCTCATGCTTCACATACCCTGCTACAAACTTTCTTCTGCTGGCAGTCGATATTGGAACTGTAACTCTCTCCTGGCTGGACTTCTTCTTCTATTTATTTGCTCCAACGTGTTCAGAACTCAGCTGCACGTCTGTTTCTCAAAAAGAAAAAATCTGATAATATCACTCTTCTGCATTCGCTCCACTGGCTTCCAGTTTCTCATAGATTATCTACAAATCACTATTTTCTGTTACAAGTGTGTCCATGGCTTAGCCCCTTCCTAACTCACCCAGAACATTCAATTCTATAGGCCTTCTAGAAATCTTCGTTCTTCCTCTGACACCCTGATGCTTTACATACCCCACTACAAACTCTCCTCTGCTTGCTGTCGATCTTTCTTAGTGCTTGGCCCTTCAAATTGGAACTCTCTTCCCCTCTCTCTTCGCAGCTCTCCAAACATAGTAGCTGTGCGTATTTGTATATAGAGCAGAGTTGCACATCTCTAGTGCTACAGTGTATAAAGTTTTGTATCGGCATTCTTTACTGTGTATGTAAGCTTAGCTAGTATGTGTGGGTTGCACGTGGGTTACGCATAACGCATAATGCATAGTTGGTGAATTAGGATACTGAGTGGAACTCGATACTGTGTACTGTGAACCAGGTAGATCTTTGCCCGGCAGAGTCAGGTTGGAAGCTATTGCAGGCAGACGTTTTTTGGACAAAAAGTGAGTTTAAGACTGTGTTATCTTAGGATAAAGGAGAGTCATGTTTTCGTAAGGGCTGTTTATCGTGTGTTTCGAGCCGCCCAAGGTCTTGTGTTTTCGTCAGGACAAGAATGGCTAGAAAATTGTAACGGAAAGATTATTACTGCCACTTATTCAGGATAATAGGTGTAGAGTATTTTCTTTAGGTTGTGTGTCCTTCTATTAGGAACCTTCCAAGGCTCAGTGACCTCGCAAGTACTGAGATGCTCCTAGTGCAAAGCATAACAATAGCACGTTAACGAACTTTATACTCTCAAACGGATAACATTTTGTGGTGTATTGTGTTATTGTATTGTGGTGTTGGTGTAGTGTTTATCCGTGTATTCACAGGCCGAGTACTTCAAGGTGAGTGTGAACCCTGTAATTAAATTTCTTAGTGGCTATGCACTCCGAGCTGGCGTACGTGAATGAATGATGTTGAATGAGGGGGAAAGGGAGAGATTTTTCTAATAATATTTTTCGTATATGATTTTTATATGATTTTCTTGTTTAAATATGCAAATGAAATGTTGTTGACCTTGTTGCTACATGGGGTCAAAGGGTGATAATAAAGTATATGTTAAAATGAGAGAGAGAGGGGTGATGAATATGAGGGAAGGATGACTTTGTATTATAGCGTGATAGAGATAATTGTGAATGAGGGGAGATAATGTGCTATAACACGGAGAGGGGTGATGAAGGTGAGAATGAAGCTGAATCAGGATTGTTTAACTGGAAGTGTGATTATATTTGTAATGTATATCTGTGTATAAACAACTATGTTTATGGAAAGAAATATAAATTGTTAGAACTAAGAATTGCATTGAATTGTTGAAATGCATACATAAACAGGTCAAGATGGCGGACGGCGGAAGGAGTTCTTTCTAATGTATTATTAACTTTTATGGAAATAGATTAGTAAGACAATGTATTTGTTGACCAGATTGGGCCTATGTGTGCTGTACTTGTGCTGTACTACCATTTACCTCCTGTTTTACCGCATTACTGCTGCCACCTCTGAGATTTCTGCGGTTGTCACCACCATTGGGGTGTCATCCACCTCTACCTTTACCTGCCGTGGGGTGTGGACTGAGACAGGCGTCGCTGCCACCACCGCCACACCTTTCCTTTTGACATTGGGCACCGCTCTGGAGTGTGCTCGCCATCAACGCCAGGATTCATCTCTGCACCTCAGACGACCAGGAGTTACTGTTGGGGTCTACATTACACGCTTTCGACGCCACAGTCACACACACACACACACACACACTTGCATGACACTCACATAAAACATATTCTCAGTTTCAGCACTTAGTGCAGTGTACTTTATTATCTGTGTGTTGACTGCTACTGTTTTCTGAGATTAGTTAAAAAAAACAAGAGAACGGTGCGAGTGTTGACAAGCCAGTTGCTTTAATATACTCGATTTTTTCCAAGTTTTGCTGGCTTAACTTCTCAACTCATAATCGAATTTATTTGCAGTTTGATTTGCTTATTGCTACTTGTTGGCATTGTTACATATTGTTGTATGGGTATTTTATGTACAGTTCTGGGGTTTTCGGATTAGACAAGGGAGGTAATTGTTCAGTAAATATTGGGTTGTGGGTCTAGATAGGGGTTGAGGGTGGATTAGTGTCCCATTGTCCTGTGTATGCATGGTTGTTGTTGAATAAAAGAGTGTGATTGTTCATCTGGCTTTTGTGTTAGTTTCTTTTGTTTGAATTTGTATCCCCTCACTCGCTGTATGAGCTGAAAGATCCTGGAACCCACTAGGGTGACGTGACAAAGCCCGATGTTTAGAATGAATGCGCGAGTACTGCGCTTTGAACAGATATTGTTTATTGGGAAAAAGCGTTTTATAAATATCTTTATTATTATTAGTAGTAGTAGTAAGTTTATGTATCTCAGTAAGAAAGTTATTAATGTAATTAAAATAGGATGATTTTTGAAACTTGAATAAATTAAACTAAATAACCAGTTGAATTAGGGTATGTTTATAGCGATATACAGTGTTCTGATTTAATTCCAGGTATGAGAGATTTGAAGTGTTGGCGGTCTTTGCAAGCACGATGCTTGCCCAGCTGGGATCTCTTTTCATCATCAAGGAAAGCATTGAGTGCATGATTCAGCAACCAGAAATACACACGTGAGTGTCATTCTTTTATTTATATTGGGCCCTGAGCAGTGGGGGGATGAGGGGAGGCAGCAGAGGGCTTGGTAGTGCAGTTGATTAGGTGTTGGTTTCCTATGCCATGAGTCGCGGATTTGAATGCCGCAGGGTCAAACTTAGATGAATTTAAGTACAAGACTTCTCAGGTCACCGAGAGTTTTCTTTGGGTTCCCTCCCTTCAGTTGTGGCATTGGATGCAGTATTATGGAAAATTTTGAAATAAAAATTTCCTTTCCATCTTCTAATAGTGATCTCTGTGCCTTTACAACATATGTGAGTGATGAATATGTGTTTATTGTGTATGTATGTATGTATGTTTGTACCTGATTAGGGATTTAGGAAAAAGTAATATATCATTCATTATTATTATTATTATTATTATTATTATTACTATTATTATTACTAGTAGTAGTAGTAGTAGTAGTAGTAGTAGTAGTAGTAGTATATACACACATGATATAGATGTTGTTGGTGCTGTAGGTATTTCTCACAGATTATTCTAAGTTTGAAAATCTGTTCAGTGGTACTTCGCCCTGCCCTGAATCCTGCTTGTTCTTCAGCTATGATTTGTTCAGCTTGGGGTTTCAACCTGTTGAGTATTATTTTCAGGAGGACCTTGCTGGGATGGCTGATGAGGCTGATGGTGCGGTAATTTTCACACTCCTCAAGGTTACTTTTTTTTGGAAGAGTGATGACAAGCGACTGGGTCCATGGTGTAGGCCACTCCCCACTCTGCCAGATCTTGTTACAGATAATGGTGAGGGTACCAATCATCGCTTCTCCTCCTGCTTGTAGCCGTTCCGTGGGTATGTTGTCCACTTCCTATGACTTCCCTTTCTTCAGCGATTGCACTGCTGCCTCAACTGCTTCCCGGAGAATTGGGAGGATTTCTTCTTCTTCTCGGTTCTCAGGACATACTAGAACTAATGGGTCTCCATTTAGTGTATGGTTGTAAAGGTCAGAGCAGTACTCTGTCCATCTGTCCAAGACTTGTGGTTCTTCTGTAAGGCATATGCCAGACTTACTTTGGATCGTGGAGACTTTGGGCTGTTTAACACTTGTCAGCCGCTTCACAGTCTGGTAGGCCTTCTTGCTGTTGTTCTTGTTCAGACTGTTCTCTATTTCCTGGCATTGATCTTCTATCCAGTTCTCCTTTGCTGTGCGCATGCCTTTTCGGATGTCATTGTTGATTTTTCGGTAGACATCAGCTCCCTGTGAGGTGTTCTTTTTCTTTTGTATCTCTCTTCGTTTATCACACAGATCCCAAAGTTCAGGTGGTGATCCACGGCTTCTTCTTTGGTCGGTGCTTGCCAAGGATCATTATTATTATTGTGCAGAAAAAGAACTCTTTACTCAGTGTTCCCAGTGAAGATTTTCTGTTTTGCATGATAATCTGTGTTAGGTAGCAAACATTTTCTTTATATTCATTTCCAATGCCAGTAATAACTTTTTCTGCATAGTTATAATTTGCTATAAAACAACATTCAATTGACCTATGGTAGTAGTAGTATAGATCATACAATTGTTTTTTTATGACAATAACTTTTCTGGTAAAATGCTGTATGTTGTGGGTTCATTTTAACATTGTGGATGACTTAGCATCTTCATCATCAGTATCGTCATTATCATTAACATTAGCATCATCAAGGTCCTGCATTGTTTGCTGTCTGTTTATTTAACGTTCTGTTCAGCTTTTTGACTCACATACATAGCTATGTACTCATTACAAAAAGATAATCCACAAAACAATTATTTTAAAAAATGGCTACAGTGAACATGTTGATGCTCACTCATACTAAAGAAAATCCAATGACAATGAAAAGATATAATTATTGTCCCAATAAAAAAAAGGTAATTATATTTTACAGTACAACATTAATAATAATAATAATAATAATAATAATAATAATAATAATAATAATAATAATAATAATAATAATCTACATGTATGTTCTTCACATAGATGAAAATAGTTTAAACTTATGACTTACCCTATTTGTGGAACAAGGGCTACACAATTCATAAAGAAGTCTTGCCTCTAAGGTTATCATAGCAAAAGTCCCAAAAATATCTCATTACAGAATATATATATCCTATTCAAAACTAGTGTTCAACTTTCTCCCAGCAATAAAAATAACCGGTTTATACAACTTACTAATATGAACAATACTCACAATATGATTAGAACAATAAAAATACAACCAAGAGAAATAACCAAGGTAGCTCAAAAATTATCTTAGTCATACACTTTTTACTTCCCCCTTCCTCATCATCTCTCTCTCTCTCTCTCTCTCTCTCTCTCTCTCTCTCTCTCTCTCTCTCTCTCTCTCTCTCTCTAATTACCACCAAGGCACATCAGACCAAATAAAGAAGAATAAAGGGAAATAACCCATTTAAAATACTGCTGGTAACATATACCCCTCTGATAAAAATGGCGTCCTCGACATTCAAAAAAAATTCGCAAAGACTATGAGAAGAAAAACAATATAACATTTCAAAACTCTTTCACCAAATTATATATCAAAAAGATTATCTGGACAACTTTGCGTTTTCCCAATGTCTACATGAATATTCCTATTAAAAATGTTCAATGTGTAAACTAATGAAAGTTACCCAATTTAAACTACAAAACAAAAAAATATCATGAACCAAAAATTATCTTAGTCATACACTTTTTACTTCCCCCTTCCTCATCATCTCTCTCTCTCTCTCTCTCTCTCTCTCTCTCTCTCTTTCTCTCTCTCTCTCTCTCTCTAATTACCACCAAGGCACATCAGACCAAATAAAGAAGAATAAAGGGAAATAACCCATTTAAAATACTGCTGGTAACAATTGTAAATGGAATGGCTTTTTATTTAACCCATAGTATGCATCAACATTGGGTTATTTGATCAGACATGCATGAGAGATCATGTGAGGATCAAGGTCATTCCAAGGTCAAGACCACTGAAGGTCAAGGTCATACCACAGTCACCATTTTGTGTGTGCATAATGCAGCTTTTGCTGTAGTTTATTTTGTATATTTGGAGCCAGAGGTCAATGTCATCTCAAGTTCAAGAGCATAGACAGCTCAAAGTCGATATTACTTTACATTTTAATGTCACCATTTCATTTATTTTTTTCTGGACACTCGTTTCATATTAAATATTGCAAGTTCCATAAGAAGCATTTGAGTTATATGGGCTTTGTCCTTCAAGTTTTTTTAATATCTTTAAAAAAAATTTTTTTAGTGGCCGCCTGTTAGTGGGAACTGTCTTTGGACTGGTTGTCCATCTTGTTCTGACATTTTGCGTTAACAATCGGGCCATGAACCATGTGGTGGATGCTTCCACTTCTTCTTGGCTCCAGGAGCACATTGCTGACATGAGTGAGAGGTATGTGGAAAATAACATCTTGAAAAGGGAGTGTAGGGTGTGAGCAGAACCTTGATTTAGCAATTATGTTTTATTCACACAAGTGGGTTTTTTAAAAACTATCTCTACTGCATTTCTGTACTACTTAACTAGTTAGCAGTTTAATTAGTGCTTATTCACATTTACCATATAGTTGTGTTTGGTATCTTTGCTTAGAAAAATCTTTTTTTTTAAAGAATATGTTAACAGCAAAAATGTTATAGATTCAAAAAAATATTACTGTTTTAAGAAGGGTAGGTTTTTCTGGCTTCTGTAGCAGCAATGATATTAGCAGTAGGGGAAGGGCCGAGTTAGTCACACCAGCAGGACTGGGCTCACATGGTTTATGACTAATTACACAATCGCCATGGCCGACCTAAAAGCACTGTGAATGACATTATATACAATTCCAAAGAATTTCATCTAACATTGCTGATCTATTTTGTTGCATTGTATATAATTTGTGAACCAGAAAAAAAATAACATTTGCTCTAAAAGCATAAAATTAGAATTTATGACAAATTACTCACATTTTGTTACAAATTTGCCAAAATAATATAAATTACATGATTTTGCTCTGTGGGTTCGGGAACTGAATAGAACAGACCCAGCGTTTCTCAGCATTTCGTAAGAGGTGACTAACAGAGGTGATGTCAGCACGGCATCACTGGGCAAAAGTCTTCTGCACAGAATTCACCGGCCAGGATGGAGGAACCTCACGTTACTATAGGTTCAACAACCACGTGCTCGGGGCAAAGGCAAGCCACACATGGATTTCGGCTGTGGCCAACAGCCTGGAGAGGATTGGGCCCCGCCAAGTCTTTTTTTCCCAAGACACACCTTATGATGGAAAGAACCACTCAATCCATTCAGGATCCGTCGTCGCCGGGATCACCAAGGACTGCGCCTTCCATTGGCCAACTTAGCAAGATCTGCATGAGAGACAACATCATCATCATCATAGGAACCTGGAATGTCAGGACCCCAACTGCAGAGGGAAAATTAGAAGAACTGGCCCACGAGCTGGAACACAATCGATTAAACATTTTAGGTACAGTGGAACCTCCGGTATACGACCTTCCAAAATCTGAGAAAAAACGGTCTTATAATAGAGGTGGTCTTATACCGGAAACAAGGGGTGGGGAGGGGGGGGGAGGGTCAGGCTCGGAGGGGTATGTAGTCATAATTTTCACTTTCACCAGCTTGGATTCTCTGAAAAAGAAAACTTTAAAACATGTTTCATTTTTAGCTTTGTCTTTTATTCACAACTTCAAAAAAAGGAAACAGTCGTGTCTTCAGACATTTTGAACAGGGAAAACCTTTCTCTCTGCCAAACTCAAAACTTTCCTCTAGCGCGACGCCATTTTGACAAGCCAGTGTAGGCGAGTAATGTCCCTTACTTGCGAACCGGAAATAGCAGACAACAGCATGAGAGAAAAAACGAAAGGTACAGACAATAAATTAACTAATATCTCTTTTAAATTGCCTAAGACGGTCGTATAAAGGGCTTAAGACATGGTCGCTGGTCGCATAAACGAGGTTGTCGCATACCAGAGGTCATTTATTATTGGAAGTGAATCCGTCAGAAGTGTTCAGGTCACATAACGGAGGGAGTCGTATACCAGAGAGACGGATTCCGGAGGTTCCACTGTATTAGGAACTGCGCTAGAAAGGTCTTGGTAAAACAATGACCAACAAAGGCCACAATCTTTATTTCAGCGAGAGAGATGACAGGCACGAACACGGTTTGAATTTTTGGTCCACAAAAATATTCTAGTTACTGACATAATTTCGAACCAGACTCCTGTAGACTCATTACCATCCGTCTGAGAGCAGCCCCTTTTAACCTCTTGAACCCGAAAGACCAATATATATGTCTAGCCCTTAAACAGCTGTGCCCCGAAAGACCGATAAATCTGTCTCGTAACCTTACCGTTAATCTTGCGGTCCGTACACAGCTTACTGTTCTTTCTAGTACTTGCTGTTTGGAATAGGGTTATTGAGGGTTATTGGGAATAAGGTAAAGCAAAATGTCAGCGCTCTAGTGCAGCACAGTGCGTGTTTTTGTGACGTTTTTTTCTCAATTTTGCGTCATGAAACGAAGGTCTACAAATCAAGGAAGCGTCGCTAAGCGACTGTACACAACTCAGGAAGTAATCGATCAATTGTGGGATGATAATGAAGATGAAGAGATGACATTTGAAGTACTTTGGGTTGTCTAACACTTTGGTTATGTTTTCGTTGTTTTACTAAAAGCATGCTAAAAATGCCATTTTTCTCCGGGGAGCCCAGGCGATGGGGCTCAGAATTGGTGGGGCATCCAGGGTTCAAGGGGTTAACATCATCATCCAGGCCTATGCCTCAAAATCAGACTATGACGAGCGAAGTCAAAGATTTCGATGAACATCTGCAGGCTGTCCTTGACCAAGTGCTGAGGAAGGACTTAGTCATAGTGCAAGGCAACTGGAATGCAAGGTTGGCCAAGATGCGCACCTCTACTGGGGATACACATGTGGACCCCACTGCAACAAGGAGACAAATGACAAAGGTCTGAGACTCTTGGAGTTTTCCAGATACAACAATCTGATACTGCAAACACGCTTGGTCCTCACAAAAAATCCAGACGATGGACCTGGCACAGTCCCAGCTGGGAGCATAACAACCAGATTGACTACATTATAGTCAAGAAACGCTTCAGATCAGGCGTCAACATTGGCTGGACATGCACTTTTCCTGGAGCAGACGACATCGGGAGTGACCAGGATGTCGTGATGATGACTTTCCGGCTCCACTTGAAGAGAGTCAACACAGCAAAGTGCACCAGAATGAAAGTTCAACCTGGACAAACTGCAAGACCTGGAGGTGGCAGAAATATTCAAAGCCACAATTGGAAGAAAATTTTCACCACTGCTCATTTTGAGAGTTGGTGAAATAGATGTCAACAACATGACCACCACCTTCAACTCAGCTGTGACAGATGCCGCCACTGAGATCCTTGGCAAGCACTACCCAAAGAAGAAACCGTGGATCATACCTGAACTTTTGGACTTGTTTGATAAACGAAGAGATATGAAAAAGAAAAGGAACAGATGACTACCAAAAAATCAACAATGACATCCGAAAAGGCATGCGCACAGCAAAGGAGAACTGGGTAGAAGATCATTGCCAGGAAAAATAGAACAGTCTGAACAAGAATAACAGCAAGAAGGCCTACCAGGCTGTGAAGCAGTTGACAAGTATTAAACAGCCTAAGATCTCCATGATCCAAAGCAAGTCTGGCAGAAGAAGTCTTGGATAGATGGCAGAGTACTGCTCTGACCTTAACAACCATTCACCAAATGGAGACACATCAGTTTTAGCATATCCCGAGAGCATAGAAAAAGAAGTCCTCCCAATTCTCTGAGAAGTTGGCAGCAGTGCAGTCGCTGAAGAAGGGGAAATCGGCAGGCGTGGACAACATACCTGCAGAATTGCTTCAACAGGAGGAGAAGCAATGATTGACACCTTCACCCTTATCTGTAACAAGACCTGGCAAGTGGGGAGTGGCCTACACCATGGACCCAGTTGCTTGTAATCACTCTTCCCCAAAAAGGGTAACCTTCAGAGTGGGAAAATTACGCACCATGAGCCTCATCAGCCATCCCAGCAACGTCCTCCTGAAAATAATACTCAACAGGGTGAAACCCCAAGCTGAACAAATCATAGCTGAAGAACAATCAGGATTCAGGGCAAAGCGAAGTACCACTGAGCAGATTTTTAACCTCAGAATAATCTGCGAGAAATATCTACAGCACCAGCAACATCTATATCATGTGTTTGTAGAAGCGTTTGACTGAGTCTGGCATGCATCTCTGTGGGAAACTATGAGAGTGTACAATATCTGCCCTAACATTATTGATGTCATCAGAAGCCTGTATGATAAGGCTACCAGTGCAGTCCTCCACAACAGCGCCATCAGGAACTGGTTCAGAACAACAATTGGCATGAATCAAGGATGCCTACTCTCTCCAACACTCTTCAGCATCTTCCTGGAGCACATCATGTCGATGCCCTTGCAGATCACAAAGGCACAGTCAGCATAGGGGTAAAGCAATCTCCAACATCCGTTTTGCAGATGACATTGATGGATTGGCTGGAGAGGAACAAGAACTTGAACAGCTGGTACAGAAGCTTGACACAACCTCCAGAGCTTAAGGAATGGAAATAAGTGCAGAGAAGACCAAAATGATGACCAACAACACCAATGGCATCAACATGGACATCAAAGTCCAAGGCCAATCCCTCAGCAGTGCATAGCTTCAAATATTTAGAGCCATTGTATCAGACAGTGGGTCTCGAGAGGAAGTCCTCTCCAGGATTGCACAAGAAAATGCTGCCCTGACAAGGTTGAAGCCCATTTGGAAAGAAAGGACCATCAGTTTACACTCCAAGGTAAGGCTGCTGTGCTCCCTTGTCATCTCCATCTTTCTATACTCTTGTGAAACATGGACACAGCAGATCTCCAATGAAAAATACAAAGCATGGAGATGAGGTGCTACAGAAGACTTCTGCTCATTTCCTATACCCAGAACACATCACCAACGACGAAGTCCTGACAGACCATCACACAAGCCATTGGACAACATGATGACATGCTCACAGTGGTGAAGAAACGGAAACTCCAATAGTATGGCAATGTCTCCAGAGCATCAGGCCTTGCAAAGACCATCCTGTAAGGCACGATGCAAGGAGGCAGAAGATGAGGGAGAGAAAAAAAGCGATGGGAGGACATTCGAGAATGGACTGGCTTGACACTGAGCGAAGCCATGATGGTTGCTGAGGACAGAGAAAGATTAAGTATGCTGGTTAAACGATCATCTGTGGTGCCCCAACAACTTTTGAGTTACGGGATAGGATAGGATAGGATTGATTTTTCTGTACTAGTATAAACTGAATTAACAGGAATTAGAAACTATAACAGTACTAACACATTTTTATAGAATGACTGCAAAAATAATGTAAATTAAATGAGATTTTTTGTTAAAATGACCACTAAGTAAATATATATATATACGTAAAAGATAACACATATTATAATTGTATGTTGTCATTTTGCAGCTTGTGTTCTGTAATTCCTGGGCTCAGCAAGATGTTACTGCCACGCATCAACCCCATGGTGCTTATTGGATTCAGCAACAGTGTGGCTCTTTTGGTTTCTTACATCCTTATTGATACACAGTAAGTAAATTCATCAATAACCATTGTGCACATTTTGTCCCTAGAGTAGTGGTGGTATCATTAGTGTAATATATATATATATATATATATATATATATATATATATATATATATATATATATATATATATATATATATATATATATATATATATATATATATATATATATATATTAACTTTGGTAGTAGTTTTGATGAGCTGTACACATTATAGATCTTATTCTGTATGTGTAAGTAAGTGTTGGTCATGTGATTATGGAGCAGTGGTAGTGTAGGTGTGGTGTTGTTTATTATAAATGTTGATTGGGTTTTGATTATGGATTTAAAGTGATTGAAAACATAGTAAAATGTTGTTTTTCCACTAGATACTTTACATATTCTCTCTACACACACAAACACACACACATATATATATATATATATATATATATATATATATATATATAGACAACGCAGAACGTATTGACAAAAATGAAATCACTCAACAGTGGCAGAATAATCAAAAACATGCTATTGACATCATCAAGAATAATAGTGTAATAGAAGCACGCGTAGACTGTCCCATTGACCTACAAACGCTAACTGCATTTTTTCACGACAAGAGTGATAAGTGCTAAAGTATCTCTTCCCCCAACATCCTTAGCCAGACACCGCCAACCCCTTATTATTATTATTATTATTATTATTATTGAGGATTTTTATAGCGCACTTATCTCGCAGTACTTGACCAGACTCTAGGCGCTGGCAGATACAGGATCTAACTCAAACCGCCCAAGACGCCCACCCGCAGCCTTCGGGTGCATGGTCTAAGACAGATCTGGGTACCCCCCGTATTCTTCCATATTTCGTACGGATCATTTTTTAAAATACGGAAATACTGATTTTGGGGGGGGAATCCGATTTATCTTTTTGAAAAATACGAAAATCGTTTGCTACATACAGACGCAAAGTGACACCGACAATAAAGAATCTAAAATTTCCGACTGCCGAATTTTTCAGAGATCGAATAAACAAGTTATGCGCATGCGTCAATGCATTTGTGTCTCTCTAGGTCAATCACGACCAGTTCTGACTACTGCCGAAGATCAGACAAACTTTCTGCACATGCGTCGTTCATTGATTTCCTTTCAATTACAAAAGTTAATGGATAAGAAGGAAAGCGGGAAAGTCCCTGATAAAGAGGAAACCGAATGTTTTTTGCCAGCGAAAAAAAGACGTTTACAAAAGCTCATACAACAAGACATGGAAATGTATTGGGCCTAGCAAACAAGGTGACAGCTATGTTTTTTGCAGACTTTGCGAAACTGACCTTTCGATAGGAAGTGGGGGAGGGAATGACATTACAAGGCATGTCAAGTCAAAAAAACATCAGGAAATCGATAAAGTGAAAACTTCAAAATCAAACACTGCAATTACTGCATTTTTTCATCCTCAAGTGGAAGGCAGCTAAACGAAGATGCCAATGGTGTCAGGAAGTACTTGCAAGCTGTAACAGATTATCTTGTTAGAGCCCCTCCTAACCCATGCCCAGGTAGCAGATGCAAGTCTACAGCAGTCGTCTTCCTAAAACGAATTGGAATTTTTCTTGAACAAATTTCCAGCACTGAGACCTACAGGCTGCTCTCTCAATACAATATTAGAGCAGTTTGCTCTTTATCAGTGCACTGACATTTCCAGCACTGAATCTCGGAGAATGGATGAAGTTTGGCTAAAAATCGGACAGCTAAAAGATGAAAGTGGAGAATTCTTCTTATTTGAACTTTCAGTTGTGATGAGAGGAATTCTGACGATTCATCATAACAATGCCCATTGCGAGAGAATTTTTTCTACAGTTCGAAAAAATCGCACTGAACAGAGAGCATCAATGGCAGATCAAACATTGGAAACTTTGCTGCTTTTGAAGTCTAAGCCTGGCCACCCATTTGCAACCCAGAGACAGCACCCAACAGAAAAATTAAAGCGGTGGAAAACTGCTTACTATAAATCTCTACACAAATAATTTGTTTTCTCCTGTGCTTAATAACATTTCTGCACTAGTATTATAGTGTATATATTTTCATATTGTGAACAATCATTAAAAACAACTTAAACCAAACAGGAACTGACATGATATTTAACATGAAACTATTAAGTGAGCTGCAATTAGAATTTGTTTTCTATCGTGCTTAATATTTCTAATTCTATACTAGTATTATATAGTGTATACACATTTTTGTATTGTGCACAATCATTAAAAACAGCCAAGCATGAGCTGATGTGAAATTCAACATTGAACTATGAAGTGAGCTGTTGGGTAGGGCGAGAAGTGACATTAATTTTATCTGAAGAGTCAAACTTTCTACAGAAACGCTTCAAGGAATTTAATACATAAAGGTAAGGAGTTTGTGTAAATGTCTATGTGTTTCTGTTGCTGTATATTTTCTCTGATCCCGTAACCGAAACGAAATGCGGAAAAATACTGACAGTTTCTGGAAAATACTGGAAAGCATTGTCAAAATACTGAAAGGTTGGTGAAAGTGTACCCAGGTCTGGGTCTGACGCCCGGACAACTGAGCACTATCCTGGCCAGCCGGGGATGGGGGAGAAGTACCAAGTGCATGCTGGGTGTGTTCTTGTTACCGGCTCTCACTTTTGTTTAGGACATGAGCGTCAGGATCTTTAAAGTCCGTTATGATGGAATGTATGCGACACACAGACTAGACCTTGGTTTATACTCTCATCCGAAGGAGTAGGAAACAGGAGTAAAGTATCTTTCCCAGGGACACAACACAATGGCCCGGACAGGGCTCGAACCCGGGACGTTCAGATCCGCAAGCCAAAGCACTATCATTAGACCACTGTGCCTCTCACCTTACCCATGCAGTCAGACATCAACCTTTCACCTTACACCACAAAAGAAATGAGGAGAGTGGTGAAGATGCTGAATAACAACACAATCCCAGGATATGACCGGGTAGAGTTCAGGGTTCTGAAGAAGAAGCTGCCGAAGATCATTGGGGCTCTCTCTGCCATCCTCAATATCACCTGGCGGAACAAGAAGATTCCGACTGGCGGGAAGCATGCCACTACTACCAAAGTAAGGAGGCAACCTGGATCAACCCAGTGACTGGCGCCCTATACCTATGCTAACATCATTTTACAAGATCTATATGAAACTGTTGCAGGGCAGAATACTTCCATGGATAGTGGTGACCTGCAGATTTTCTGACAGCCAGAAGGGTTCATTGCTGAGAAACGGCTTGCAGGAAAACCTCTTATACCTTAAATCCCCCATCGATGACTTCAAGCATGTATCTACGACATTCTTCACTACATTTGTTGACATCAGAGATGCCTACGTAAGCGTGGACCACAGGGTGATGCTGGACGCTATGGAAAGAGCCGGCTACCCCAACCACGTCATTGACATCTCTGCTGATGTTTATGACAACTCCACCTTCCAGATACAGGCAAAGAGTCAAAAGAACGTCAGACATTGTGGTATAATCCAGGGCTGCCCGTGGTCAGCAATCACCTTCATTCAACCTCTAGATTCCTGGGTCTGCAGCAGACACACTACCCAACCCATGTCAGGCCTATATGAAAGACGTGTGTGCGATAGCCTACAAAGAAGAGGACATCCGCCATATGATGGAGAAGACAAAGAGGTTCATGGACTACACCGGCATGCAGGTCAAGCCCCAGAAGTGCGCCACAATCCTTGGCCATTGTTCAGGTGCCGATTGGGCTGACAGGGACCGCACAGCGCAGTTGGAGCTAACAATGCAAGGCGCGACCATCAGTAGGGAAACGTCATACACTTACCTCAGCTTCCAACTCAATCTGACCGTGACAGCAGCCAATAGACAAGCAGACGTGCCAGAGAGGAATTCAGCGCCGCTATTGATCACATCTCCACCTCACCCCTGCCAATTAACAAGAAGATAGTGGCAGTGAATGTGATGGTGACATCCAAACTGAACTTCTATTTCATGTTCATTGAGAAACTTTTGAAGGATCTCTCATTGTGAACTTTGTCATGGAACTGCTGAAGCTGAATTCATCATCTACACGGGCACAGATCTTTGCCCCTAGAAGTCAAGGTGGGCTGGGCTTGCTCAAGCCCATCATGATGTACCATGCTAAGTGCATCTCGTTCCTACTGGTCACCCATAACAGCGACGATCACCACGTTCAACATGCGCTCGTGAGAGCCTGAAGCTTCACATGCAGAAGTGCAAGGTGCAGCTTGCAGAGGCTGGTGAAGACAATGTCGGCAGCTACAAGCTGAACGAAAAGCGAGGGCTGGAGAAGAGTCTGGGCAAGGTCGACGTGGATGGAGGTGCTTGAGCTCTGCATGTGTCTTAATGGCTATCTCGATTATGATCAACACAGCGACTTATATGGCATGATTTTGCCGTTAACTGAGGAGGGCAAAATACGGGAACTGTACTTGGCCATCATGACTGGAGGTAAGCAAAGCCCTGCAATACTTGGACAGCTTCATCGACAGGGCAGGCTTCAGAGAGAGGTGGTGTGTTTCACTGACATGGCGTTTTCTGTGGTCCATCTGACCAATGGCAGTGTCAACAACCACATCACCAGGTTCATCAACAAAGGCAGATTGCAGCTTTTGGAAACCAACGTAGTCAAAAGTACCTACTACCTGGAAGAGTATGGGCAGGCATATTAACTGTGCAGCTTTGTGGGACTCTAATTCCAATGCCTTGAACTGCTGCCGAAGACTGCGAGGCTTGTACTTAGAGTGGCATGATAGATGTGTGGAACTGGTGAGGAAGAACTGGAAAATACTGCTGTCACTGAACACGTGGCTGTGTTCGAGATCCTATCCTATCCTATCCTATCCCGTAACTCGAAAGTCGTTGGTGCACCACAGATGATAGTTTAACTAGCGTACTCCATCTTTCTCTGTCCTCAACAACCCTCGTGGCTTTCTCTTCTTCTGTATCCTTCCCCTGTTCTTGGAGAAGACTTCCTGTAGGGACCCATCATTTGATACAATGGCTCCTAAATATTTGAAGCTATGCACTGTGTTGAGGGATTTGACCTTGGACTTTGATGCCCGTGTTGTTGCCATTGGTGTTGTTGGTCATCATTTTTGTCTTCTCTGCACTTATTTCCATTCCAAAGGCTCTGAAGGTAATGTCAAGCCTATTACCAGCTGTTCAAGTTCTTGTTCCTCTCCAGCCAATCCATCAATGTCATCTGCAAAACGGAGGTTGGAGATTGCTCTACCCCATATGCTGACTGTGCCTTCGTGATCTGCAAGGGCTGACATGATGCGCTCTAGGGAGATGTTGAAGAGTGTTGGAGAGAGTAGGCATCCTTGATGCATGCCGATCAGTTACTTCGCCTTCTTCAGTGATTGCACTGCTGCCTCAACTTCTTCTTGGAGAATTGGGAGGATTTCTTCCTCTTCTCTGTTGTGGGGACATGCTAGAACTGATGGGTCTCCATTTGGTGAGTGGTTGTAAAGGTCAGAGCAGTACTCTGTCCATCTATCCAAGACTTCTTGTTCTTCTGTAAAGCATATGCCAGACATGCTTTGGATTGTGGACACCTTGGGCTGTTCAACAGCAAGAATGCCTACCAGACTGTTAAGCGGCTGACAAGTATTATTTTTATTCAGACTGTTCTCTATTTCTTGGCATTGATCTTCTATCCAGTTCTCCTTTGCTGTGCACATGCCTTTTCGGATGTCATTGTTAATTTTTGCGGTAGGCATTAGCTCCCTGTGGGTGTTCTTTTT
Organism: Oncomelania hupensis; assembly: GCA_036898135.1. Taxonomy (NCBI): domain Eukaryota; kingdom Metazoa; phylum Mollusca; class Gastropoda; order Littorinimorpha; family Pomatiopsidae; genus Oncomelania; species Oncomelania hupensis. The sequence goes on from CM072513.1 coordinate 44,757,260, forward strand.
CTTTTTCATCTCTCTTCATTTATCACACAGGTCCAAAAGTTCAGGTGTGATCCACTATTTCTTCTTCGGGCGGTGCTTGCTAAGGATCTCAGTGGTGGCATCTGTCACATCTGAATTGAAGGTGGTGGTCATGGTGTTGACATTTATTTCACCAGCTTTCAAAATGAGCAGTGGTGAAAATTTTCCTCCAATTGTGGTTTGGAATATGTTTGCCATCTCCAGGTCGAACTTCATTCTAGTGCATTTTGCTGTGTTTACTCTCTTCAAGTGGAGCCGGAAAGACATCATCACTAGGTTGAGTCAGTGTGCATGGTCACTTCCGATGTCTGCTCCTGGAAAAGTGCGTGTCTTGCCAATGTTGCCGCTTGCCTGTAACCATTGATGGAGCTACGTACGTGAACAACAGTAGACCCGATTTATGTCTTATTGACCACAGAAACTTGTTAGCTTTTATAGTGGAGTTTGCCAACCCCTTTGTCTCTGTCATAGAGCAGTGCTACCAGAGTAAGTTTTACAAGTAAGTGCCACTCTTGTCTCCTCATGAGCAATGCTGGCTTTAGTACCTCAATATTTCAGTGATGATTGGGTCAAGGATGGTGTGGGCACAAAGGAATTTAATTTCAGAGGCAGTAAACTCCCAGATAGCCAGATCAATATAGAGGAAGGACGAATTTGACAGCAACTTAAAATTAATAGCTACATAGGAAAACAATAATGCTGACACTCTGCTGTGTATGTGGAATGAGGGGGGTATTTATTATTGTATTTGTTTATTTATGTTGTACATGCATGTATATGTGTGAGCAGATATATATGGATGGGTGTATGTGTGTGTTATGTTGTATTATTGCGTTTTATCCAAAAGTAATTAGTATAATGGATGTGTTTTCTGTGTGCGTGCGTGTGTGTGCATGAGTGTGTGTGGCTGGTTGGGTTTGTGAGCGTGTGTCGGTGTTTGTGTAAGTAGGAGGGGATGTTGGGGGGCGGGGTGTTTGTGTTTTTCATGTTATAGTTCTGTATGTGTTGTTATAAAGTATGAAGGTTGTATTCTTCTGTGTCACTTTCAGTGTTCCAAGAAGTTCTGATGGTTGCTACCCAGTGCTGTATTTGCTATTGTATTATTTGAACTACATATTGCGCTTCTGTTCTTTGCAAGGGTTTGGCAATAAAGTATTAGAAATGCATGTGTATGTGTTCCCTTGCATTAATTTAGAGAGCACCCACATTACTTGTCAAATCCTATCCTATCCTATCCCATAACTTGAAGGTCGTTGGGGCACCACAGATGATAGTTTAACCAGCGCACTACATCTTTCTCTGTCCTCAGCAACCCTCGTCGCTTCGCTCAGTGTCAAGCCAGTCCATTCTCGAATGTTATCCTTGCACCTCTTTTTCTGTCTTCCTCTTATTCTGCCTCCTTGCACCATGCCTTGCCGGTTGGATTTGCAAGGCCTGATGCTCTGGTGACGTGGCCATACCATCGGAGTTTCCGTTTCTACACCACTGAGCATGTCATCATGTTGTCCAATGGTTTGTGTGATGGTCTGTCGAACTTCATCGTTGGTGATGTGCTGGGTATAAGAAATGCCCAGAAGTCTTCTGTAGCATCTGATCTCCATGCTTTGTATTCTTCGTTGTAGATCTGCTATGAGCGTCCATGTTTTTCAAGCGTATAGGAAGATCGAGATGACAAGGGAGCGCAGCAACCTTACCTTGGAATGTAGACTGATGGTCCTGTCTTTCCAAATGGGCTTCAACCTTGTCATGGCAGCATTTGTTTGTGTGATCCTGGAGAGGACCATGTCATGACCCATTGTCTGATACAATTGCTCCTAAATATTTGAAGCAATGGCATCAACATAGACATCTAAGTCCAAGGCCAATCCCTCAACACAGTGCAGTGCATACTTGTCACATGCACAGACATAAATTTTAGCTCCCTGCAAACCTAACTACATTCTATCTAGATGCTTGATGTGATATATCAGTACAATTGTAAGGTAATCTACTGAATTAAACGTGATACTATATCAAGTGCTCTGTGATTTTTTTTCAGAGCATATCATACAGCTGACACTTGGGCTGCCATTTCCATTGCTGTCATGATGTGTGGTACCATGTTTCCTATGAGTGTCTACAGTGGAAAAATATTGCTGCAGGTGAATGTACTGTCAGTTTTACTATTTAGAATTAAACTATGCAGTTATCTGAAGGTCATTATTGTGGTTGGAGTAGAAATTGTAGAGCAATATTTTTAACAGTTATTTTACATGTAGAATTTAATTATACGGATAATAAACGTAGCTTTTGGAATAAAAATTGCAATGCACTACCGAAAATGTAATTTGTAAAGAGTTTATATTTATTTATTTTATCATTCTATATAGTGCTTTTTTAGCTCAAGAACTGCTCAAGTCACTAACCGATACAAGATCTACCTCAAGTTGCCTGAGTCACCCACTTGTTTGCCTTAGGTACATTCATTTGTACCCCCCATGCAACTGAGCACAATCCTGGGTGACCGGGGATAGGGCAGAAGGGAAGTGCTTGATGGGTGTATTTATGTAGCTGGCATTCACCTGTTTAGGAGATGAGCATCAGTATCTTTATAGTCGTGTGTTGGCATGTGTTAATACATGTACTATCATCCAAAGGGTTTAGTGGGCCTTGCCTTTACATCAAGGTCAATTTATTTGTTCATCACTGTTACACTCAGTTCGATGTTGGTGTTTTCTATCAGTATCTGATTCAGCCCCGATGCTTGAATTCCTGATAGGGTGTAACTCAGATTCGTTTATTCACACAGCCCGTCCAAACAGCGTACAAGTCACAAAGTCGACGTATGAAGTTTTCTACTTTTATTCAGCACACATCAACAACTGCATACAATTCTCAATTCAACTCAACAACTTTCACAGCAACTCTCCAAATCACTATCAACAACTTTACTGTCAACAACAATCTCGGCACACGATTAAATAACTTCTCTCTCTTCCGGAAGAATTTCGAATAATGTAGAAATGACGCACTGCCACCAATCGAATAAAAGATCGTCATCACTGACTTACGTCATACATTATTATTTCTCCTTCTGGAACGACCTCTTGCTTCCACATGTATCGGGAAATTTCTATAGAAAGTAAACACTCAGATCCAGAAACTTCTACAGTAATATCGACCAAAGCAAATTATCAACGTTATACAAAGCCTCTCCTAACAACAATGCAAACTCAAATCAAAGGTAAATAAACTCCATTATTGAATACTTTGCAAATCGAAACTATTAGATCTATCGTACACGCTTCCGACATACTTTCGTACGCGTTTCAACGTAACATAACCCCCCACTCAAGAAGAAATTTACCCAATTTCTTTCAACAACGTTGAAACGTAATGCACAAACAAAGTTCAGAATTAAAACTTATTTCGGTCTGTCTGAACACTATCAACGTTCTCAGTTCATTCACTCAGAGTCAATGGTTTTCATCTTCAAATCTGTCTGGATATCGTCAATGTTCACATTCCATCTGCACAGTCAATGTTTTTTACTCACACACTCTGCTGAGGAAGTCCGCACCAACATTGTCTGATCCTTTGATAGATTCTACTCGCATGTTAAAGTTCTGCAAGTACATAGCCCATCTCATGATGCGACCGTTCACAAACTTGGCAGAGTTCAAGTAAGTTAGCGGCTTGTGATCAGTCTGTAGCACGAACTTCACTCCTTGAAGGTACAGTTCGAACTTCCGGATTCCCCATATGATGGCAAGGCACTCTTTCTCCATGGTCGAGTAATTTTTCTCAGCCCTGGACAGCTTCTTGCTGGCGTAACTGACCGGAAATAGTTTCCCTTCGTACTCTTGCATCAGTATGGCGCCGATGCCTTCGTCCGCTGCGTCTGTTCTTAAGACGAATTCTTTGGAAGTGTCAGGCAGTCGTAGTACCGGATCCTTCGAAAGGAGGTCGCGCACAGTCTGGTATGCCTTCTCCTGAGACGGTCCCCACTGCACTTGGTTTGGACAGCCTTTCCGCACCAGGTCCGACAAGGGTGCAGTGATGGCGGAGTAGTTTGGTACAAACTCCCTGTAGTATCCAGCCAACCCCAGGAAAGATCGTACCTGCTTCTTGGTTTGGGGACGTGGAGCGTTCAGAATCTTGGTGACGTTTTCTAGTAGAAGCCCCTTCTGTCCTTCTTTCAATGAATGGCCGATAAAGTCGACGTTGTCAGTCCCCAGAATGCACTTACTGGGTCTCACGGTCAGGTTAGCTTCTGTTAGACGGTGAAACAGCCCCCTCAAGGTCTGCAGATGCTCTTTCCAGGTGCGGGTGTGGACTAGCAGGTCGTCCCAGTAACACACGACGTTGTCCATCCCTTTGAGCATCTTCCTCATTCCTCTCTTCAGGGTAGCTCCGCTGTTGACCATGCCAAAGGGCATCCTTAGGCACTCGTACGTCCCATCAGGAGTTATGAAAGCAGTCTTTGGTATGTCCTGTTGACGCACGGGAACTTGCCAATAACCCTTGCTGAGGTCAATCTTTGAGAAGATTTTACTCCCCGATAGTTGGCGGAAGAGGTCTGCTGCGGTAGGCATTGGCTCAGGGTCAAAGACGGTGATCTTATTAACCTTCCTGTAGTCGATGCATACTCTGTTGCTGCCGTCCTTCTTCTTCACGACCACGACAGGGGACGCGTAGGGGGAACTGGACTCCCTGATGATGCCCATCTTCAGCATCTCATCGATGTCTTTCTTCAAGGATTCACGGGCCTTGAAAGGGATCGGGAAGGGCTTGGATCGAACAGGGATATTCGAAGTGAGGTGGACTTCGTGTTCGACCAAAGTTGTAGAGCCAGGGACATCGCTGAAGTTGTGGGGAAACTCGCCCATAAGGTCCTTGAGCTCCATCTTTTGACCTTCCGTCAAGCTTGATCCTAGCTTAACATCATCGATGCCTTCTTTGCTGTGGAAGTCTCCCAGTTCCAACAGTTCTTCGCTGTCAAAGCTGTTGTCGGTCACAGCTGCTGTTGCTGCATGCACAGTCTCTGATGGCCTTTCCACGTACAGCTTAAGGAGGTTGGCGTGGTATATCTTGGAATGCTGGCCGACCTTCACCTTGTAGTCGTTGATTCCCACCACGGTCTCCACTTCGTACGGGCCTTTCCACTGCATCAGCAACTTATTGTGATCAGTAGGTAGCAGCACCAGCACTTTGTTGCCAGGTTTGAACTTCCTATTCACAGCCCTACGATCGTAGTAGTGCTTTCCACAGTCTTGGGACTTCTTCAGGTTTTCTCTGGCTATCTCGAGAGTCTGCTCCAGCTTCTCCCGTAGCTCAAACACGTACTGGTAGCTGTTCTTCACCTCTGGGGTGTCTACTTCTTTCGTCCACAGTTCTTTTAGGATGTGCATCGGCCCTCGGATGGTTCTTCCGTACAGCAGTTCGAACGGAGAAAAGCCGGTGGACTCCTGCGGTACTTCTCTGTAGGCGAAAAGTAGGGCGTTGATGTAGCGATGCCATTGTCTGGGCTGCTCGCTGCACAGTTTCTTCAGGGTGGACTTCAGCGTAGCATTGAACTTCTCGACAAGCCCGTTGCACATCGGATGGTAGGGTGTCGTAGTCAAATGCCGGATGCTCAGCAGTCTGTTGACCTCCTTCATACAGTCAGAGACGAACTGCGTCCCGAGGTCTGTCAGAATTTCTTCAGGCACTCCAAGTCTACTGAACATGTCCACCAGTGCCTCTGCTACAGTTTCAGTGTCAATCTTCTTCAGTGGCACTGCTTCTGGGTACCGAGTCGCATAGTCTACTAAAGTCAGTACCCATCGATGACCTTCTTCACTCGGAGGTCTTATTTCGCCGATTAAGTCTAAGGCCACCCTCTTAAAAGGTCGGTCGATCAAAGGCATTCTCTGCATTGGCACTTTAGGGACCCTTCCTCGAGGTATGGTCTTCTGGCAAATGTCACATGATCGGCAGAAACGGCTGACGTCCGCATGAAGTCCTGGCCAGTAGAATACCGCCTGGATTCGGTCTGACGTCTTCTTGATACCTAGGTGACCTCCCATGATTGAGTCATGCGCTACTTCCATCACCTGGCGCCTTAGGGGTAACGGTACCAAGACTTGACGTAGTGGTTTCCCTCCGTTGACCCTCGGGTGCTGGAAGATTCGATACAGGATCTTGGCCTTCACCTCAAAATAGACCGTACCACTGCCTTTGGTCACGTGGTCTTGGCGGTTCCTGTACTTGTTTAAAGTGCTATCAGCTTCCTGGAGCTGGATCAGCTTATCTCTGTCCACGATGGCAGCTTTGGAGTTGTCGGCGACCTTCAGTGGTGTAGACACCTTGTCTCTCTTGGCCTGGGCCCTGGTAGTAACAGCACCGACGATCTCTGGTCGGCAGGGCTGAGCCGGAGTAACCACATTGTCCCGTAGCAGCTCTGTAAGGTCTCCATCGGGAAACGGCAATGGATCCTCCTCCACAACTTCGACGTGTTGGGTTGAGGCAGGACTCCATTCTGGATCGGGGTCGTCGGGTCGTCTCGCGCCGTCGATATTCCCGATCATCAAATCATACAGCGGCTTCTTCAGGCAAACCGCTTCGACTTCGCCTATGTAGAAAGGGGTGTTGACATGAATCTTCGCAACTGGCGCTCTCACACATTTGCTGTCGGCCATAAGTGTCCATTTTGAATCGCCAGTGAACTGTTCTTTAGCGATTAGGTCTTCTCTGACGATGACCCCACTACAGCCAGAGTCTCTTAAGACAGTCACTTCATGATTTCCGACGCGTCCCTTTGAAACAGGCATGTTCTGGACGGTCACAGCTGCGCTGGCGACGACGGGGATGTATTTTCCGTTGGCAAGGAGAAGTTGGCCATCGGTCATGCACTCTTGCACGTCCGCAGGAGTAGCTGTGCGCTTGGTCTCACTCGGAAGAATGACGCTCCCGCCGCACACTTGATGGTCAGATCTTCTGTTTTGCCGTTGATTGGAGAACCGCCTCTGCCGGTTGCCCGCCGCTGCATTGTCCGTACTGCTCCGCTGTCCGCTATTTCTGCTTTGAGGGCAGCTGGCAGCTCTGTGGTCTGTAGCGTTGCAGATAAAACAGCCTCTTGAGTGCCCTTCCCTGGGAGGAGGCGTGGAGTCCGTCTGTCTCTGGCTCGTCTGGCTCCCTTGGACCTGGTTCCCATGGTTTGCAGTCTTCTGAAAATGTTTCGTCGCGCTGGGTAGCCCCAGGGTTTTCCCATGAGCGATGAGATATCTTTCAGCAGCCTCAGTCACATCTTTAAGCGTCTGCAGCTTTTGTTCTTCTAAGTGGGTCGCTAGGTCCTTGTGACAGGCATTGAGAAATTGTTCTTTCACGATCAGGTCATGGAGACTGTCGTAAGACTTCCTTTCGCCTGATAACTCCACCCACTTGTGTAGATATGACGACAGGCGCTCCACAAACTGCTTTGGCGTCTCGTCTGACTTAGGCCGGCATTCACGGAAGCGTTTACGGTAGCCCTTCTCTGTAAAGTTGTAGCACTGCAACAGGGCCTCTTTCAAGACGTCGTAGTCTTTAGCGTCATCGTCCGACAATCTGGTGTAGACGTCGAGTGCTTCTCCCGTCAGAAGTGCACTTAGTCGAATCGCCCAGTCTTGAGGTTGCCAGTTAGAGCTTTTGGCAAACCTTTCAAATCTCGCCAAATAACTGTCGATCTGGTCCTTCCCGTCGACGAAAGCTGGCAATTTTGGAGCCATGTGGTCGCTGACGACTTGTGGCGCATGCTGATTGTTTTGGATACGCGCCAACTCCAGCTGGTACTGACGCTCAGCCTCTAATTGTCTCTCGTCCATCTCTCTTTCTTCTCGGCGACGCTGCGCTTCGAACTCTCTTTCTTCTCGACGTCGTTGCTCTTCTTTTTCTTGACGCCGCTCTTCTAGTTCTCTTTCTTCACGGCGACGCTGCTCTTCTAGTTCTCTTTCTTCACGGCGACGCTGCTCTTCTAGTTCTCGTTCTTGTATTCTCTCCTGGGACTTGACGTACTCCGTCAACTGCTTGCCTTTTAGATTCAGTTCAATCCCTCTCTGCCAGAAGTCAGCCATCTTGATGCTTCTGGAAAGTTCTTTTCTGGAAAGTTCTTTTCTGGAAGGTTCTTCTTCTAGAAAGTTCTTGACTGTAGAGTTCTTTTTTTCTGGAAAGTTCTTGACTGTGCTGTACCTTTCTAGACTGTTCTAGAACAGCACGCTTTCTGCAGTAGCGCTGATGCTTGTCACTAGTCGCCTTCGCTGACGCAGGCCCCGCTGTCCTCGTCGTATGCGACGCTGCACCACGCTGGTGTTGATGTATACGCTCCTGTGCTGAAGTAGACGCGACGTCCGCTCGCCGCTCTCTGTAACACTGGCGATGTAGCTCCGAGACTGTCCCTCGACGTAGTCTTACGGCAGCTACGTAGTCCCGATCTGTTGTTCGCTCACGAAGCAACTCTTCAGCGACTATACGCCCTTGCAGTCAACCCGAACCTATCGGATGTAGTCCCAGTATGTTGGCCCCTCTCGACGCAACTCGTTGGCGGCTACCCTCGATGACTGCTTCTCGTAACGTTGACTCGCTTGTTGTAGCAGTTGAACCCTTGGCTATGGCGTGAATCGCGGCTTGACCCCCAAAATGTTACACTCAGTTCGATGTTGGTGTTTTCTATCAGTATCTGATTCAGCCCCGATGCTTGAATTCCTGATAGGGTGTAACTCAGATTCGTTTATTCACACAGCCCGTCCAAACAGCGTACAAGTCACAAAGTCGACGTATGAAGTTTTCTACTTTTATTCAGCACACATCAACAACTGCATACAATTCTCAATTCAACTCAACAACTTTCACAGCAACTCTCCAAATCACTATCAACAACTTTACTGTCAACAACAATCTCGGCACACGATTAAATAACCTCTCTCTCTTCCGGAAGAATTTCGTACATGGTAGAAAATGACGCACTGCCACCAATCGAATAAAAGATCGTCATCACTGACTTACGTCATACATTATTATTTCTCCTTCTGGAACGACCTCTTGCTTCCACATGTATCGGGAAATTTCTATAGAAAGTAAACACTCAGATCCAGAAACTTCTACAGTAATATCGACCAAAGCAAATTATCAACGTTATACAAAGCCTCTCCTAACAACAATGCAAACTCAAATCAAAGGTAAATAAACTCCATTATTGAATACTTTGCAAATCGAAACTATTAGATCTATCGTACACGCTTCCGACATACTTTCGTACGCGTTTCAACGTAACAATCACTCTGGATGTCAACCAGCTTTGAACCACTGCCTGGAATGTTATCTTTTAATGTGCTTCAAATGTTTTTTTCATTACTGACACCACAGCCAACTGCCTCTTAGATATTCAGTGACATTGTTGTTTATGGAAATAAAAAATATGCAATAGTGATCAAATGTGCTGCTAACAAAATTGGTATCCCCCATCTTTATTGAAAACTATATTCCAGTTGTATTTTATTAAGAATAAATCACATTTTTGATTCACATACATAACAATGTGAGTCTATGTACTCATCCTCTCTCCCCCCATCCCATTCATCTACCCTCCCTTCCCTCCCCCCCCCCCCCCCAAAAAAAAAAAAAATCTAGATTTTTGCAAATCTGTGCTAGATGAGTCCTAAATAGTCCAAAAATTACATCTAAAAAATGTTCATCCGTACGTCTGTCTGTCCTCCATCCGCCGTCTGTGTGCAAAACTTTCAGCTATCACAACCAAACTTAGTAAGATGGTGTATACCAATGAGACCTCAGCTATTACAACCAAACGTGGTAAGATGGTGTATACCCATGAGGCCCCAATGAATGAATGACTTCACTTCAGGGTCAAAGTCACAAAATCATCAAATGTTTGTAAAAAAAGAAAAGAAAAAAGAAAGAAAAGAAAAAAGAACATTTTGGACAAAATTTTACTTGTTTTCTAGGTTATTAATTTTGAGCTTATGATTCTTGGATGCATGATAGATATAATGAGACACACATTCTATACAAATTTGGTCAACCTCTCATTCCAAGGTTAAGGTCACTGGAGCTGTCCAAAGTCAGTTCATATAGGTTCTTTGAAGTGTTCTTGACCCTAAACTATGAGGTATAAAGTCCAAACTTGTTATATTTAGAGATGATGGATTGATCTTTCATATGTGTTCTGTTTTTGCCTTGGTCTTGAAAAGGTCATTTCAGGCCTTGCAAAAACATACCAAAAATAGGTCATCATACAGTGGAATGGCAAACCAATTTAGTTGCATACTATGGGTTAAATAAACAGCCATTCCACTGTATGATGACCTATTTTTGGTATGTTTTTGCAAGGCCTGAAATGACCTTTTCAAGACCAAGGCAAAAACAGAACACATATGCCAAAAATATGGTGACCTTGGGATGACCTTGATTCTCACATGACCTCTCATGCATGTCTGATCAAATAAACCAATTTAGTTGCATACTATGGGTTAAATAAACAATTTGATCAGACATGCATGAGAGGTCATGTGAGAATCAAGGTCATCCCAAGGTCACCATATTTTTGGCATAATACAACTTTAGCTGTAGTTTATTTGATAGTACATGAGTGTATTTGTAGCTGGAGGTCAAGGTCAAGAGCATAGAATGATCAGTTGGTATAACTTTGCATTTTAATGCCACTGTTTCAATTTGTTTTTTGTGGACACTATCTTCATGTTAAATATTGTGAGTTCCATAAGGAGCATGTGAGTCATATGGGCTTTGCCTTTCTAGTTTTATCTATACTGATTTTTTTTACAATGTTTTAAATACTTAAATTTAAATCAGTGCTGTTCTCAGTATTATGTGTACTATATTTTGCTACGGGAATATAAATACTATCCTATCCTATCCCATTCTATCCCATAACTCAAAAGTCATTGGGGTACCACAGATGATTGTTTAACCAGCGTACTCCACCTTTCTCTATCTTCAGCAACCCTCATGGCTTCACTCAGTGTCAAGCCAGTCCATTCTCGAATGTTGTCCTCCCCATTTTTTTGTCTCCCTCTTGTTCTGCCTCCTTGCACCGTGCCTTGCAGTATGATCTTTGCAAGGCTTGATGCTCTGGTGACGTGACCATATCATCAGAGTTTCCATTTCTTCACTACTGTGAGCATGTCATCGTTTTGTCAATGGCTTGAGCGATAGTTTGTGTCGTTGGTGATGTGCTAGGTATAGGAAATGCCCAGAAGTCTTCTGTAGCACCTCATCTCCATGCTTTGTATTTTTCATTGTAGATCTGCTGTGAGGGTCCATGTTTCGCAAGCATATAGGAAATGGAGATGAAAAGGGAAAGCAACAACCTTACCTTGGAATGTAGACTAATGGTCTTTCCAAATGGGCTTCAGCCTTGTCAGGGCAGCAGTTGTTTGTGCGATCCTGGAGAGGACTTCCTGTTGGAACCCATTGTCTGATACAATTGCTCCTAAATATTTGAAGCTATTCACCCTGTTGAAGGATTGGCCTTGGACTTCCATTTCTTCACCGCTGTGAGCATGTCATCGTGTTGTCCAATGGCTTGTGTGATGGTCTGTCAAACTTCGTCTTGGTAATGTGCTGGATAAAGGAAATACCCAGAAGTATTATGTAGCACCTCATCTCCATGCTTTGTATTCTTTGTTGTAGGTGTGCTTTGAGGGTCCATGTTTCGCAAGCTTATAGGAAGATGGAAATAACAAGGGAGCGCAGCAGCCTTATCTTGTAGACTGATGGTCCTGTCTTTTTAAAGGGGCTTCAACCTTGTCATGGCAGCAGTTTGTGCGATCCTAGAGAGAACTTCCTATCGGGACCCATTGTCTGATACAATGGCTCCTAAATATTTGAAGCTATGCACTGTGTTGAGGGATTGGCTTTGGACTTTGATGTCTATGTTGATGCCATTGGTGTTGTTGGTCATCATTTTGGTCTTCTCTGCACTTATTTCAATCCCATAGGCTCTGGAGGTGGTATCAAGCCTCTGTACCAGCTATTCAAGTTTTTGTCCTTCTCCAGCCAATCCATCAATGTCATACGCAAAGTGTTCCATCAGCCATCCCAGCAAAGTCCTCCTGAAAATAATACTCAACAAGTTGAAACCCCAAGCTGAACAAATCAAAGCTGAAGAACAAGCAGGATTCAGGGCAGTGCGAAACACCACTGATCAAATTTTCAACCTCAGAATAATCTGCGAAAAATATCTACAGCACCAATATCTATATCATGAGTTTGTAGACTTCAAGAAAGCGTTTGACCGAGTCTGGCATGCAGCTCTGTGGGCAACCATGAGAGTGTACAACATCAGCCCTAAAATTATTGGTCATCAAAAGCCTGTATGACAAGGCTACCAGCGCCATCGGAAACTTGTTTAGAGCAACAATTGGCATGCATCAAGGATACCTACTCTCTCCAACACTTTTCAACATCTTCCTGGAGTGCATCATGTCAGCCCTTGCAGATCACAAAGGCACAGTCCGTATAGGGGGTAGAGCAATCTCCCTCAGTTTTGCGGGTATTGATAGATTGGCTGTACTACAACTAATATAATCATCATCATTGTCATAATCATCATCTTTAATATTATTATTATCAACAACAGTAACATTTACTCCTGTTTTCCTGTGTTCAGACTACACCCTCTCACATTCTGAGTCAGCTGGATAAAGTGTTGAGAGAAGCATCCACATTGGATGGTGTTTTGGAATTTAGAGAGGAACACTTCTGGACATTGTCTTTTGGTGTTCTGGTAAGTATTGTTTTGAAGATTGTTATTTTTGCTAATATCCATGCTACATAGCATGCACAATGCATTTTTGACTCACATGTATAGCAATGTGACTATGTACTCAACCCCCTGCCCCCTTCTGCCCACCCCCCCCCCCCCAATAAAAAAAAATAATAAAATAAGTTAAACAGTTTAGATTTTAACAAATCTGTGCAAGATGAATCCTAAATAGTGCAAAAAATAAATAAAAAAGTAAATAATTGTCCATTCATCCATCTGTCTGTGCAAAATGTGCACCTATTTCAACTATCACAACCAAACTTGGTAAGATGGTGTATATGTTACCGGCAATCTGTGTATTCAGTCAATACTTGTATTGTCTTAAAAAAATCAGTCAATTCGTGTTTTGACTGTGACCACTAGGCAATACATGTAATGACTAAAATTTCCAGTCAATACATGTATTGTCTTAATTTTGACCCACTTCAAAACACACATTGACTGACTGTTCATTTTAGTCAGTGCGTGTTTCGCTCAGTAAAGTCTTCTAACAATTTCAGAGCACATGCGATCGCACAGATAGATAGATAGATACTCAGTGCTTATAGGGTCCACAGCATTATTTATATTATACAGAAATTTGATGAGCTCAGATAATAAACCTTGAGATGTGTTAATCGGCACGTAACTGATACAGTCCAGGGTCTTATTTGAAAATAAATTACTAGGATTTCAGCGAAAGTCTCGTAATGACGATTGAGATTTCAAACCGCGACAAAACCATGGTCGATCATTCAATTTAGACTTGCTTTGCCGGCTCCTCGCCACAAATGATGGATACGAATGAAAACGAACAAAAGTTTTTAAACAAGCTGGCCGAAATTCTAGCGACGAAAGATTCCAGTTGCCTGTTGACCAAGGCGAAATATTATGACTGTTACACGTTTTATCCATAGTCGATTCAGCCCCGATGCTTGAATCTTGATATGTGTAACTCGAATTCGTTTATCCACGCAGCCTGTTCACTCAGCAACAAGGCAAGAGTCGTCGTATAAAGTTTTTCATCTTTATTCAGCAAACACCAACAACTGCATTACATTACATTACATGATTATTGCTTTAGGTCCAGCGGACTTCTCCGAGCCAAATCAGGACCACCCAACAACTGCATACAAGATCGGTTTCCGAAAATCATTATAAAAATAACTTTTTTAAGTAGACATTGCATTACTTAAATAGCATCTCTGCAATCCAGTAAAGCTTAAAACATTCCAGAGTGACGCAATAACACCCAATCAAAATGAAACTAATCACTGGAGCTGTCTTACGACATAGAACATTCCTCAGTTTAGAAGAATTACCTAGCTATTACCAGAGAGGTCTGGAACTTTCGATCGATAATAAACAAGTAATTCCAGAAAATTATCAACGATACTACAACAATATCGACTAACAAAAGAGTCCGCTGGACCTAAAGCAATAACCATGTAATGTAATGACTAACAAAAATTATCAACATTATACAAAGCTTTTTCTAACAACGCAGAATCAAATCAAAGGTAAATACACGCTTTCATTACATGCATTGCAAAACAAAATGTTCGGAACTATCGTGCGCGTCTCAATCGTAACAATGGCACGGACGGACTCTCTCTCTCTCTCTCTCTCTCTCTCTCTCTCCCTCTCTCTCTCTCTCTTTCTCGACAATAATAGTATGGTCTCCCCAATTGCATTCAAGAATTAGATGTAATTGAGAGTGAAACAAAAAGAGACAGGGACAGAGAGGGACAAAGAGAGAAAGTTTTAAATTAAAATGTGTACATTTAAATTTTTTAAAATATACTTTGCATATGAGAGAGAGAGAGAGAGAGAGAGAGAGAGAGAGAGAGAGAGAGAGAGAGAAACAGACAGACAGACAGACAGACAGAAAAGGACAGAGAGAGAGAGAGAGAGAGAGAGAGAGAGAGAGAGAGAGAGAGATTAAAATTAAAGTGTTTACATTTTAAGCTTATTTTTAGTATTTACTAATTTCTACTTAACGTGATTTAGTTGTGTGGATGTGTCCCTGTGAGTGTGCGTATTGAAGTACAAGAAAACAAATGATTGTGTGGTCATTCATTTGGTAATGTTTACAACCAGTTGCAATTTCAATGCCGAATGACAGTTCAGTCAATTTGTGCAGTGACCAGAGCATTTTTTAAGACAATACACGTATTGACTGGAAATTTTAGCCATTACATGTATTGCCAAGTGGTCACAGTCAAAACACGAACTGACTGATTTTTTTAGAAACTACACGTATTGACTGAATACACAAATTGCCAGTAACATATACCCATCTCATAAATGATCAGTGAATGAATGACTTCAGGTCAAGGTCACAGGGTCAACAAATTTTAGTAAAAAATGACAATTTTTCACAAATTTCACTTTTTGACTCGCATGCATAGATAGCAATGTGAATCTGTTTACTCACTCCACCCAGGAATTGGGCGCCTGTGGGGACATATTGATGGCTGAAGCATTTTATGCTTTTACTAAGTAAAACACGTGGAAATCTGGTAATTCAGCAATTAAATTTTCGTAAATTGTACAAGTATAAGTGAGAACAAAAATTTTACCAACATGCACACTGGAGAAAGAGACATACATGTATACCTTCGAAATTGTGTTGAAGCTGAAGCACTGCTTCTTTATCCCACATTGATATATCGATCTGTGATCCCTCCCTCCTTTTGGACTTTAAATGGACAGTTTTAAAAGATCTTCATGGCAGCGATCATTTTCCGGTTCTATTAAAATATGATTCAGACAACTTTGAGCAAACTCGTGGCAGGTGGAAACTGAAACAAGCCAACTGGAGTCTGTTTTTCAACCTGTCTGAGATTCAGTTATGTGATAAGAAACAGGAATTTTCACATGCCATTGACCCAATACAGCTCTACACTGACATAGTTATAAACAGTGCCAAAGAGTCCATTCCACAAACTTCATCAAAGCCTCACACACTTAAAAAACCTTGGTTTGATGATGAATGTAAAAAACTTCAGCAAGCCTGTAAAAAAGCTTTAAGAATTATTTATTTACATCCAAGCTCTGAAAATAAACAGAACCACCAACGTTTGCGAGCCCAATGTCGACAGCTCTTAACGTAAGAGAAGAGAATCGTGGAGAGGTTTCTGCTCCACACTAAATTCGAACGCGAAAATGTCAAATAATGGAAAGTGGTCTGCAAACTCAAAAATAAAAGTAACAAACAGGTCATCCCATGTCTTAACGTGCAAGGGGACATTGGAGATAAAAAACTGGTGGCTGATCTTTTGGCCTCTTCTTTTGCTGCAAACTCTTTCTCTGAAAACTATTCTGTTTCTTTTTAAACTATTAAAACACGTCAAGAAAAACAATGGTTAAATTTTATAGGTTCATTTTGAGGCTTTTTTTTTACCGCGAAGCTAACGGTTCGTCTAAGGCTTTTTTGTAACCGCGAAGCTTGCGCGAAATGTTACGAGAGGTGATCACGTGACCAAGCGAGAGTTCTAAAATGGCTTCCAAACGAAAGCACGAAACCGAGGAGTCTGATAGTGAAATATAATTACTCGATGCTCCAAAGGTCAAGAAGGCTTTAAACCCAAGAAAAATGATAAAAAAAGACTCCAGTCAAGCAACGTTTTAATAAATCCTACAGTGAGAAATACCCAGTTTTGAAGGAAAGTGTTGAAGGTGGGCCGTCACATGCTTGGTGTGAAGTGTGTCAAAAGGCATTCTCCATCGAGCACAGGGGTGTCGATGACTGCAGACGCCACGTAGAGGGTGTCGTTTTTGTGAAAAAAGCTAAGGCTAGGATGTCTACGCCTACTATCAGCACCATGTTCCAAAACCAGAGGAAATCAGAAGCTGCAGGACCAAGCCAAGACTCAGTGATGAAAGCTGCTGCTATCCTTGTTTCAGTGTGCACAGGACCAAGCCAAGACTCAGTGATGAAAGCTGCTGCTATCCTTGTTTCAGTGTGCACAGAAATGAACCTGCCCTTCACAGCAGCTGAGCGCTTCACCAAGGCAGCTCAGGTTATGTTTCCAGACTCTGCCATCGCAAAAAAACTTATATGTGGGTGCACGAAGGCAACTGCCTATGTTAAAACACTGGTCCAGTCGCAAAAAGACAAACTTCAACAAAAAATGAAAACTGACCCATTCACTATATCGACGGATGGCAGCAATGATGTGCAAAATAAGCAATTCCCCCTTGTAGTGCGTACTGTTGACCGAGAGAGTGGAATAGTGTCCTCTGAACTGCTCTGTGTGCCAGTCATCTCTGGGTCAGCTACAGATACGTGACTTAAATATTAGACTAATTTGTTTATTAATTTTATCACTGCTAACCATGTTACTTATTAGTTATGTTAATTTTTTTCTGTTGCTATTTCTTCCTGTCCTATCCTGTCCCGCAACCCGGAGGTCGTAGGGGCACCACAGATGATCGTTTAACCAGCATACTCCATCTTTCTCTGTCCTCAGCAGCCCTGATGGCTTCACTCAGTGTCAAACCAGTCCATTCTCGAATGTTGTCCTCCCACCTCTTTTTCGGTCTCCCTCTTCTTCTACCTCCTTGCACTGTGCCTTTCAGAATGGTCTTTGCAAGGCCTGATGATCTGGTGATGTGGTCATACCATCGGAGTTTCCGTTTCTTCATCACTGTGAGCAGGTCATCGTGTTGTCCAATGGCTTGTGTGATGGTCTGTTGGACTTCATCGTTGGTGATGTGTTGGGTATAGGAAATGCCCAGAAGTCATCTGTAGCACCTCATCTCCATGCTTTGTATTCTTCGTTGTAGATCTGCTGTGAGGGTCCATGCTTCGCAAGCATATAGGAAGATGGAGAAGATAAGGGAGCGCAGCAGTCTTACTTTGGAATGTAGACTGATGGTCCTGTCTTTCCAAATGGGCTTCAACCTTGTCAGGGCAGCAGTTGTTTGTGCAATCCTGGAGAGGAGTTCATGTCGGGACCCATTGTCTGATACAATGGCTCCTAAATATTTGAAGCTATGCACTGTGTTGAGGGATTGGCCTTGGACTTTGATGTCCGTGTTGATGCCATTGGTGTTGTTGGTCATCATTTTGGTCTTCTCTGCACTTTTTTTTTTTTTTTTTTTTTTTTTAAATCAGTTTATAGTCCCCTCTCTTCCCGATAAGGATTTTCAGAGAGGAGACTTTTAATGGTCTCTGCACTTATTTCTATTCCATAAGCTCTGGAGGTGGTGTCAAACCTCTGTACCAGCTGTTCAAGTTTCTCTCTCTCTCTCTCTCTCTCTCTCTCTCTCTCTCTCTCTCTCTCTCTCTCTCTCTCTCTCTCTCTCTCTCTCTCTCTCTCTCTCTCTCTCTCTCTCTCTCTCTCTCTCTCTCTCTCTCTCTCTCTCTCTCTCTCTCTCTCTCTCTCTCTCTCTCTCTCTCTCTCTCTCTCTCTCTCTCTCTCTCTCTCTCTCTCTCTCTCTCTCTCTCTCTCTCTCTCTCTCTCTCTCTCTCTCTCTCTCTCTCTCTCTCCTCTCTCTCTCTCTCTCTCTCTCTCTCTCTCTCTCTCTCTCTCTCTCTCTCTCTCTCTCTCCTCAGTCTGTGTGTGTAGTTTGTATAACATGTCTGTATTTTTTATTGTGCAGCTGCAGCCTGCTTGCCTATGAACCTAGAGTAACTTGTTATAGACATCTACTACAACCTTGACAAAAGTTCCAAGAAGCAGGCAAATCTGAAGATGTGGCAAATACATCATGAGATCAAAGAAAAGAAGATGCGGAAACATGTCCAAACCCGGTGGCTGAGCCTGGGCAAATGTTTGCCCAGAATTTTGGAGTTTTAGAAGGCTCTTTGAGACTTCATCAAAGAAGAAGCTGCAGCATCCAAATCTGCCAGACCTTCGTCTTTCCAGAGCGATCGCCTCTACAGGCTAAAGAGCACCTTCACCTCACCTGTACTGCATCTTCCTCAACTGGAACCTCAGCATTGTTGATGAGACTAACACACTGCTCCCAAGTGGAGATCCCAAGATCCAAATCCTATGCAGGGTACTCCGCAAGCTCCTGAGAAACACTTTTGAATGGTTCTTGAAGCCAGTGGCTTTGCGATGAAAACTCCTCAACGACGTTGACTTCACAGCCCCTTGCCATATGAAAGAGGATGAGGATCTCATCATCGGTGAGGATGCCAGGACTTTCATCTCAGAAGGGGAAAAACACAGTCTGAGGCCAAGCAGAGTGGAAGAATTCTACGGATCTGTAAAGAAATTCTACATCCAGGCCAGCACCTACATGAAGCAAAAGTTTCCACTTGAATGTGAACTGTTGAAACATGCTGAAGTTGCTGACCCTGAGCTTCAGCTAGACAAGGGCCCAAGTGATCTCAGATTTTTCTTGCACCGATTCAAGGCCCTCATGCCCCCAGGGGCTACTGGGGATGACATCCTCCTTGAGTACTCAGGGCAGACAAGGTGGACAAAGTGTGGCAGAACCTAAAGGAACTGAAAGATGAAAGAGGACACCCCATGTTCATATATCTGCCCCATATCATGCAGTCCATCTTGACTATCCCTCACTCCAGTGCTCACAGTGAGCGCATTTTCTCATGCGTCAGAAAAAACAAGACTGATCAGAGGCCAAATCTGGGACCAGAGTCACCGGAGGCTCTGCTGGTGCTGAAATCTGCTCCAAATGATGCTCTGACAAGGCAATACTCCTCAGAGGAGCTTGGATGGCTGAAAAGCTGTTGGCTGAGAGTTTGAAGAAATCAAATTAGAGCTACATCTTGTAGGCTACTGCTATTGTGACTTTTTTTTTTTTTTTAAAATGCTAATTGTAGGCTACTGCCATTTTGACTTTTCCTTCACTCAGTTCTTTTTTAATTTTGTACTGTAGTGTACTACTACTACACATAATAAATAAATAAATAAATAAATAAATAAATAAATAAATAAATAAATAAATAAATAAATAAATAAATAAACTTCAACAAGTGTGCTAATGTTAACAATAGCTGCTTTTGAGTACTCAAGCACCTTATACTAAGGCAAGTAATATTTTTAATACTCTTTTTTTGTAAATAAAATATTTCAGAACCTGACAATCACTTCAGAGCTCTATGAATATGTTTTTTGCTTAGTTTTTGTGTGTTTACATTAGCTTTAAAAGAATTTCTGACGATTATTGAAAAAAGTTCCAAAATTACTGAAAGCAAGTTGCCAAATTACTGAGTCAAGCATCAGGGCGCCTAGGCATCTCTGCTCAAGTGTCTTATTAATACAAACTAAAACAACAACTTATAATCAACAATCTACATCTCCCTTCTCAAAAGAATTTGAACTAAACGAAGTGATAATGAATCAAAACAGAAACATTAAACTGTGGAACACTAAACTCAAATGCAAAGTATTAAATTTTTGCTCTTTTTGAAAGGTGTAAACTGTAACAAAACAATCAAATAACAAAAGTCAATAGTCTCCTTTCTTCTGTAATCAAATAACTTCCTCTTTCCATTCTTTTGTGAGAAAATTTTTTAGCTAAACAATTATGATACTGTAATGTTCACAGGGGCATGTGTGTGTTAGTTTCTTTGAGGGACGCAAGTTCAGTTGTCAACATGATCAAGTGTCAAAATATTTGGGGTTTGGCTTCACAACCCTTCCGTAGCGCATCACAGTAGGTTGAGTGACTGAACCCTGGATCTGGATCTTGGGCTGGCTGGGTGCTGAAGATGACATCAGGTCTGGACTAGATGGCAATGCTGGTGGCAAAGAGTGTATAGAAGGCGTAGACATGGGTGATGGGGATGGCTGTGAAGTGGGGTGGTGGCAATTCTCATGGGCATATGTTGCATGGGACGGGTTGGGGTAAAAGCTGTAGGAGAAACAGCAACCGAGTGCCAAGGAGTTGTCTTTGGCTGAGGACATGAAGCTGGCAGGCTCTGTTCAGTGCTGGGTGCACTGTAACTTGGCATAGTCTACTGCGGTCTGGGTTCACTGACCGGCAGGAGGCATTGTCTATTGCGGACGTATTCTGTGCTGTCGGACGTGACGACATAGGACCGAGGGCTGTCACGAGCAGACTTCACAACTGCAAGCTTCTGAAACCCTTTGTCAGTCTGCATGCGCACCACTTCACTGGGTCTCAGAGGTCTTCTGTCTCTCGCTGACTTGTTGTGATAACGCTTCTGCTGCTGGCGGGCAGACTTCAACTGATTGGAGACGGAGGTTGTGTTCAAGGGTTTAGGTTTCAGGAGCTTTGTAGAGGTTGGTAGTGTGGTGCGGGTTCGTCTGGACAAAAGGCACTGTGCCGGTGACCCCATGGCATCTCTAGGAGTGTTCTGCAAGTTCAGAAGACCAAGCATTACATCAGAGCCATCTCTTTTCCTTTTCTCTAACAGCTGTTTGGCCTGCTTGACAGCGTTTTCAGCCAGACCGTTAGACTTTGCGTAGTAAGGGCTGCTGGTGGTGTGTTTTGAAGTTCAATTCTTTCGCGAACTGTTCAAGTTCACGACTGACAAACAGTCTGCCATTGTCTGTCATAAGTTTGTCTGGGATGCCATGAGCAGCAAATATGCATTTCATTTTACCAATGACAGCGTGAAGAGCTGTCAGTCAAAGAGTCTATCTCAAACCATCCAGAGTATGAGTCCTATCCTATCCTATCCTGTCCTGTAACTCGGAGGTCGAAGGGGCACCACAGATGAACGTTTAACCAGCATACTCCATCTTTCTCTGCCCTCAGCAGCCCTGATGGCTTCGCTTAGTGTCAAACCAGTCCATTCTCGAATGTTGTCCTCCCACCTTTTTTTCGGTCTCCTTCTTCTTCTACATCCTTGCACTGTGCCTTGCAGAATGGTCTTTGCAAGGCCTGATGATCTAGTGATGTGGCCATACCATCGGAGTTTCCGTTTCTTCATCACTGTGAGCAGGTCATCGTGTTGTCCAATGGCTTGTGTGATGGTCTGTTGGACTTCATCGTTGGTGATGTGTTGGGTATAGGAAATGCCCAGAAGTCATCTGTAGCACCTCATCTCCATGCTTTGTATTCTTCGTTGTAGATCATATAGCATATAGGAAGATGGAGATGACAAGGGAGCGCAGCAGTCTTACTTTGGAATGTAGACTGATGGTCCTGTCTTTCCAAATGGGCTTCAACCTTGTCAGGGCAGCAGTTGTTTGTGCGATCCTGGAGAGGACTTCCTGTCGGGACCCATTGTCTGATAAAATGACTCCTAAATATTTGAAGTTATGTACTGTGTTGAGGGATTGGCCTTGGACTGACGTCTGTTTTGATGCCATTGGTGTTGTTGGTCATAATTTTGGTCTTCTCTGCACTTATTTCCATTCCATAAGCTCTGGAGGTGGTGTCAAGCCTCTGTACCAGCTGTTCAAGTTCTTGTTCCTCTCCAGACAATCCATCAATGTCATCCGCAAAACGAAGATTGGAGATTGCTCTACCCCCTATGCTGACTGTGCCTTCGTGATCTGCAAGGGTATCTGACATGATGCGCTTTAGGAAAATGTTGAAGAGTGTTGGAGAGAGTAGGCATCCTTGACACACACGATTGTTGTTCTGAACCAGTTCCCGATGATGCTGTTATGGAGTACTGCACTGGTAGCCTTGTCATACAGGCTTTTGATGACTTCAATAATTTTAGGGCTGATGTTGTATACTTTCATTGTTGCCCATAGAGCTGCATGCCAGACTCGGTCAACAGTATGAGTCAACGACGACTAAGTACTGGTGACCGTTCCAGTCCAACAGGTCGGCAGCAACAGAGAACCATGGAAGATCAGGAACAGGATGATTGATGAGAGGTTGTTTCTGCAGGTGGACTTTGTTGCTATTGCAAGCGGAGCATTGTGAAACAGCGTGCTCAATGTCTTGATGCATTCTGGGCCAATAGACGATGTCACCGGCGAGTTGCCTGGTGCGCTCTACTCCCATGTGACTTTTGTGCAGGACGGCAATGTATGTTGAACGTAGAGATGGAGGAATCACTGCCCCTTTGTCCCTTAAGAATTACGTTATTTTCAACCACCAATTATCGCAAAAGGGAAAATAGGGTTTGAGTTCAGGAGGCACACTACGCTCGTGTGTGGGCCAACCTTCCATGATATACTTTGATAGTTTCTGCATGGTCGCATCAGCCAGTGTTTCTTACTGCAACTCCGTCATTCTGGATGACGAAATTGATAACAGTCATGACGTCATATTCAAATTCTGCTTCTTCAGCAGGATCCGCTGGGTGAGCTCTGAATAACGTCTCAGTCAAGAACAGTTTTTTTCCCTTTCTTGTAGGCAAGCCGCAGGTGGTATTGCTGGAGCTGCAATAACATTCTCTGTAAACAAGCTGGTGCGTCATTCAGAGGCTTCTTCACGATGCTGATCAGTGGCTTAAGGTCCGTTTCAATGGTCACTTGCTGACCATAGATGAAGTCATGAAATTTCTTGCATGCAAAGACTGCAGCTAGGAGTTTCTTTTCGATCTGGGCATATCGAGTTTTGGAGTCAGAAAGAGCTCTTGAAGCGAATGCAACAGGGGCCTTATTCTGAAGACATGCTGCACCAAGTCCACTTTTAGAGGTATCCACAGACAGCACCACAGGTTTTGCCGGATCAAAGAATTTCAGCACTGGGGGATTAACAAGATCCTCTTTTAGCTGGTCAAACGCCTGCTGGTGCATTTCAGTCCAGTTCCATACAACGTCATTGTGTAAAAGCTCGCACAGTATGGCTGTCTTCTCGCTGTAGTCTTTGATGAACTTGTTCAAATAGTTCGACATGCCAAGGAAACGCTGAAGTGCAGCTTGGTTCTCCGGTGACGGCATGTTCCGGATGGCGTCAGTTTTTTCAGTGTCAGGCTTCAGACCTTCCACAGTGAATCTGTGTCCAACAAAAGACATGCTCTTTGCTCTGAATTTGCATTTGCTGAGGTTCAACTTCAGTCCAATCTGGCGCACTCTCTCCAGAATCTGTCTGAGGTTTGCATCATGCTCCTCTGGTTGAACCCCAAATCAAAATATCATCGACGATGATTGTGCATGGGTAGCCCTGTCTTTTCATGGCTTGTGGAAAAACTTCTGATGCAGTGTTGATGCCAAATGGCATGCTAACGAACCGGTATCTCCCAAAGGGTGTGCTAAATGTTCGCAGAGATGAATGCTTGTCCATTTGGATTTGCCAAAATCCAGCCTTTGCGTCTAGTGTTGAGAAGACTTTTGCGTTAGCAATTCTTGATGATACGTTGTCCGCTGTACGCATGGGATGGTGTGGTCTTTGCAAAGCTTTATTGAGGTCTCTAGGATCCAAGCAGATTCGGACATCACCATTTTTCTTCTTTGTAGCAGCCATTTGTGATACCCATTCTGTGGGCTCAGTTTCATGCACTATGACGCCTTTTATTGTCATGTTTTCGAGCTCTTCTTTTACTTTCTTTTCCATGGCCTGTGGGATCTTTCATGCAGGTTTGACTACAATGGGGTCTATTTTCATCACTTACTTCGGTGGAAGTGTTCTTAACTGGTCATTAAACAGATCTGGAAACTGGCAATTTGTTCATGTAAGTTGGTTTCTTCCACAGTCTTGACCTCATACACTGTTTTGTCAAGCTCCATGAGCTATAAGCAAAGGGCATCATCTCCTTTTCCGTTCGCCATTTCATGTCTGAATGTGCTGATCTGATTGAGGAAAGAGAAACATATTTTGGTTCAATACCTTTCAAAGAGATTTTTAAAGTATGTAATGGTCAACATCTGTTTCAATTTTTACATGATGTTGGTTTGTTTTATCGCATATAAATCATATCGACATGTTTTATTTAGTTTGGATTTTATTGATAGGACTGAATTTAGTGATTTGATTGATGAAAGAGAACATATTTTTAATACATCAGTTTTAAAGAAGACTTTTAAAGAGGTGTCATGTGAAAGTTTGAGTATTTAAGAGTAACAGGTTTGTTTTTTAAGATTTGAAACATTTTATAATATTTTAAGGTAACGTCTCTCTGGTCCTGATTTGGCTCGGAAGAGTTCGCTGGACCTAAAGCAATAATCATGTAATGTAATGTAGGGCATCATTCAAGCCAAGGATGGGGGTGGCTTGCCGATTGATGTCTTGAAAAGTGATCAGCTGCATCATGTTACCAATCTTGCAGCAAAGATCGACAGTGCCAAGAGTGGAGAAACAATAACCACCATAGGCCACTAGATTGACTGCTTTTGACTTGTTGATCGCTTTTGTATTTACCGTTTGGAAATGTTACAGCGGAAGGACGTTGCATTTTGATCCAGTGTCAATTTTCAGTCTGATTTTGCGTATATTGGTGGTTGCTGTGCAGTGTATTTCAGTACGATGCTGCGTCTGTGTGACTGCATGAACCTCCCAATCTTCAACAGCCTCTTCGTCGTTATCGACAATGTTCATAGTTTAATTTGCAGAGCGCCTTCGACTCGATTTGCATACATGTGTGAAGTGATTCATCTTTGAACAAGCAGTGCACTTCTTCCCGAATGCTGGGCAACGTTCTTTGTTTATTTCATGGCTGCGGCCACAGTAGAGACACGGTCCTGTGTTGCTTTGTGATGCTTGAGGTTTGTGTGAGACAGCGTTCACTTCTTGGTTCCGTGACACCTGTGTGATCTGCTTCTCTGCACTTTCATAGAGTGGCACATCTCAATGGCCTTGTGAAGGGTCAAGTCTCTCTTTCAACAGCTGCTTTCTCAAAGTATTTGACCTAACTCCACATACAATTCTATCACGAATAAGAGAGTCTTTCAGAGCTGCAAAATCGCAAATGTCAGCCAGAATCTTAAGTGATATGATGAAGCTCTGGATAGGCTCAGATTCCTCTTGAAATCTGGTGTTGAACTTGTGTCGTTCAATAATCACATTAGTCAATGGATTGCAAAGTTCACGGAACTTGGCTTTCAGTACAGCCACACTCTCCAAACTCTCCGCAGCCTGGATGATGTCACCATCATTATTTTTCACCTCTGAAGCATAGGTGGATGTCTTTGCCTTTTCAATAGCTTCTCGGCCTGCAAGATTCAGCAAAATGTATGATCTAGTACGATCATTTTTGTCGCCATGCACCGCCTCGATAAAAATATCAAATTCAGCTTCGAAATGCTTCCAATTTTCTGCAACATGGCCTTCAAAAGACAATGGTTCTGGCTTGCGTAAGCGTTCCATGATTCAGATCTAATCTTAACCACTATGCCACACACTGCAATAGTTTTTGTCAGCTTGTCCACACCTAACACAGCTTGCTTATGTGTCGGGGACCGGAAACATGGAATTCGATTTGTCAACAGTGCAAAGTTTCTACATTTTTGGTGGCATGCAGGCTTCACAATCGGAAAATTCGTGGATTTTAGTCACTTCTGACACCATGTAAGGCACTCAGTCTCACGAATAAAGCTAAATAAAATGACTATATTCTTGTAGAGCTTTTACTCTGGCTTTTACAGTTACAGGCAGGGCTGCTCTAACCTCAAGTGTCTTATTAATACAAACTAAAACAACTTATAATCAACAAATATAATCTACACTATGGATGCATTGTTTATGGTTCTGCTAGAAAGTCTTATCTTAAAATGTTAGATCCAGTTGCTCACCAGGCACTGTGTTGCTTTGGGCACTTTTCGCACATCCCCTTGTGAAAGCCTTTACGTGGAAGCTAATAAATCTCAGCTGAAACTGGGACGTATAAGATTATCACCAAATTACTATTTAAAATTAAAAAATGATCCTATGAATCCCGCTTATGACTGTGTTCTCAACCCAGATTTTGTGCAGAAATTGGAGGCCAAGCCGAACGAAATTCCTCCGTTTGGTATTAGAATGCAGGATCTTTTGAACAAAGCAGGCATTGATATTGTTTCTAGCAACGATGATGAGCTTCAGACTGAAGATCCTCCATGGAAATTAAGTAATCCAGACATTAACTGGCAGTTGTTCGCTTTCCTCAAAAAGAATTCCTCTAAAACTGTCTATAAGCAACTTTATTTAGAACAGTGTTCTTTGTACCCAGGTTATGAAAAACTGTTCACGGATGGATCAAAGAAGGATAATTTTGTTGCAGCTGCTTCGGTCTCTGAAAGAGACTTTGATCATCCCCTGCAAGAACGATTACCTGACTTTTGTTCTGTATACACTGCAGAGCTGAAAGCAGTTTTACTGGCGTTAAAGCAAGTTTATCAGTCAAAAAGATCTTTTTAATCATTTCTGATTCATTGTCGGCACTCCAGGCCATCTCCACGAGAAAACTATCACATCCATTCTTAGCAGAAATGCATGACCTCCACACTACTCGTGTCTGACGGGAAAAAGATTGTATTTTTGTGGGCACCAGGTCACATGGGGATATGAGGGAACACGATAGCAGATCAGGCAGCAAAAGAAGAATTAGATCATGATATGCCATCTCAAATTTTTCAGTGTGTTTCTTATTCTGACCTTCACAGCTTGACTAGATCTTACTGTCGAAAAACCTCTCTGATCTGTAGCCAAACTCTGCTCCCACGCGGAAAGATGAAACTGTGCTGACCCGACTGCACATTGGACACACTTATGTGACCCACGGTTTTCTTCTCAGAGGGGAAGAACCACCTTGGTGTCATGGCTGTGAACAGATATTTTCAGTTCGACATTTTTAACTGAGTGCTGAGATTTGATTTAAGAAAGAACGTATTTTTAATATATCAGATTTAAAGATTTTTAGAGAGGTTGACTGTGAAAGTTTGTTTGAATATTTAAGAGTGACAGGCTTGCTTTTTAAGATGTGAACCATTTTATAATATTTTAAGATAATGTTTCTCTGGTCCTGATTTGGCTCTGAAGAGTCCGCTGGACCTAAAGGAATAATCATATAATGTAATGTAGTTGTTGAAGGTGCTGGCCAATACAGAATCTAACTCAAGCAACCTGAGGCGCTCACCTTCAACCTATGTTTGGCTGAGCGCAATCCTTGATGACCAGGGATGGGGAAAACAGACCTAATGAGTGCTGTGTGTATTTGTGAATGTCAGGATCTTTAGTCCATGCAATGGAATACATGCTGAATGAACATTGAAGTTCAATGTCTAAATCCACCATTGGCAATATAGCAGACGGAGATAACCATCCCATGGAACAAGGGGTAGGGACCTAAATGAACACTGAACCACCAGAGCAATCAAACTGCTAAAATGGACATTGAAAATGGCAACTATAAATTGTTATTCTACAGTGGAAGGGCTCTATATTTGATCCATAGTATACATCAATATTGGGTTATTGATCATACATGAGCATAAGAGGTCATGTGAATGTCAAAGTCATCCCAAGGTCATTTTTGTTTGTGCATACTATATTTGCTATAGTTTATTTGATCATACGTGAATGTTTATTTGGATCTGAAGGTCAAGGTCATCTGGAGAACTGGATCATCGCAAGATCAAAGTCAGTATTGACATTTTGATGTCACCGTTTTGGCACTCTCTGGCAGTGCTTGGACACTCATTTTCATATAGTAGAATATTGCATGTTTCATAATTAGCATATGGGCTTTGCCATTCTAGTTTTAATGAAGATAGGTATTGACGAAGGCCAACAAACCATCACACAAGCCTTTGGACAACATGATGACATGCTAACAGTGGTGAAGAAATGGAAACTCCGATAGAATGGCCTAATCACCAGAGCATCAGGACTTGCAAAAACCATCCTGCAAGGCACGATGCAAGGAGGCAGAAGAAGACAGAAAAAGAGGTGGGAAGATAACATTTGAGAATGGACTGGCTTGACGCCGAGTGAAACCATGAGGACTGCTGAGGACGGAAAGATGGAGTACGCTGGTTAAATGATCATCTGTGGTGTCCCAACGACTTTCGTGCTACGGGATAGGATAGGCATGGTGTACAGAAGATCATATACAAATATTGTTGCAATAAAAGATAGATAAAATTAAAACAAGTATGTTTACAATAGATGATCCATTGCTGTCTAATAATTTAAGCGGAAACTTCACTTTCTAACAAGCACGACCGGGCGGGTTATCAGTGATGCACATGTTTTGGGACCCTAATAGGACATGATGTCCTGAACACAAAAAACCAATAGGACATGATGTCCTGAATACAAAAAAGTTATAGGACACTGGCATTGTTGCCCAAAAGTCTTGTTGTTTACTTGGTATTACTGAACAGTAAAGAGGCACTTCGAAACGGTGAAAGTTCAATTCTTGAAAATGTAGCGTTTTCTCTTGCTTGCCCACTTCTTTACAATCCGCTAAAGATACTCTTTTGAAGCGTTTTCAGTGTACACCCTCTGAGATATCAAGACGTTGAATGTTTTCTGCGTTACTGTCTTTCAAAAGCTGCATAACAAAGCCAAATTTTGTGAGAGGCAGATTTTCTTTTATTAGCCAGTTTACAGCTCTCGCTGTGGTGATCATTGCCTCCTCCAGATTTGTCAACAATAGATCCTCACAAACCTCTTCATTGTGTTGCTCTTGGGGCACTTGGATTGCTAGTTTGTGACTAGCTGTAGTCAAATGATCTTCCAATGCACTTTTTTTAAAAAGTTAACGCAGCCGCGATTATATGAGTTTTTCGCCACACCAGAACTTTTAAATACTGTACAGAACATGGCCTTTTGTTTTTTTAATTACCCGCAAATAAGACGGTTATTGAGATTTGGTTTTTATCCGCCTTCAGTCTTTTTTTCGCAGACATTTTCGATAATTTCGATCGAATGTTTGGCTTACCAAAAGTACAAGTACAACGCCAAAACAGATCCAACGTAAACTGAAGTCGCGAGCCCCGATTGACTAAAACAAAGCTGTATTTGTTTCAAGGGCGCTGATTGGCTGTGTTGCTTTGTGACTCGGGATAAAAATAGCAATCCCATGCAGGCGATGACAAGGGAGATAAGGCATATAATATACGTTTCAGCATGTAGACGACGGTCCCGGGGGCTTGTTTGGTTTTCCGTCTAGCGCTGCATAAACGTTTCGCCCTCTCCGCAAAATACGCGGAAACTATCGGACACGTGTCCGACTCGCCATCGTTTTAATCGGACAAGGTGTCCGCCTTGAGGTTTGACAATCGGACATTTAAAAAAACAAGCGGTCAATGTCTGGTGTCCGGGCAACTTGTGCATCACTGGGTTATACTGCTTGACCCTTTCTTATCAGAGAAGACTAGTCACCCTATCTACTGACCTATCCTCTCCTTTTTTCCTTAGGCATACAGCTGACACAGCTGTAGACAATTTTTGCAGAAAACGTGTGGTTTCTCACTGGATATTGTAGCAGGATAGTGCTTAGTAGTCTTGCCTTTCACCAAAAAAAGTTGTTACCAGTCAATCAATCCTTAATGTAATGTCTTTTCACACATTTAGGCGATATTAGAAGAAAAAAATGTTACAGAACTCATTTTGTGCAAAAATCAAAGTCAAAGTAAAATAATTTTATTGCCAAGATAAAACACAAGGACTTTGTATCGGAATCGAGATAACCATGCACACGCACACACACACACACGCAAACACACATGTGTGTAGCATGCGAAGACAGGCAGTGGGCTACAGAAATACAGTTCAAGTGACTATGTTACTATACAATGTTTCCTTAAAACGTACATCTATAATAGGCCAGAACCCAAAAGCTTTCGCGCACACACGCAGTTCGCACACGAGCCAACATACCACAAGCACAACAGACAGAACCACACCCCTGAGCCACCGCAAAAACCGTATGTTGAGGTCAAGGGGTCAAGGCCAATGTGTTTTTTTCAAAAACTTTTAAAAATTGCAAATATCATTCCAAATTCTATCAAATAAGAAAAAGTTAAAAATTTTTCAAATGTTCTTATAATTCGTTGTTGGTTTAAGGATCATTCTGAAAGAATGTTTTTTCCTAAATAATGACACCAAACACAACTGTTTTTTTTTATAAAATGTGTTGCATGTATGTCTGTTTTAAATGAAGTGTAAACCGAAAACTTTTTGAATGGTACTCATTCACACGGAGTGCCGGGGGTTTCAGTATAAATAGTATCCCCACTTTCTGGAAATTTAGTGCTTTAAATTCCCACTGTCGCTGTCTTCTTCATTTGCTCTTTCCCATTCCTGATCTGTCCTATCACTCTGCTATACTATCTTCTTCTTCGCTAGATCAATGACCTACCTTTTTTCTTGAAAACTCTTCCTGGACAAGACTCCTTGTTTGTGTATGAGGTCTGTTGGATCAGCTTGGGAGTGTTGGACGCTTTCTGCCGGGTGGTCACTAGGGCTTCCTATGATGTTATTATTTAGCACTATAGGCATTTTATATGTATGTGTTTTGTTGATGATTTATAATGATGTTTGTATTCTATTTTGTTTTTGTAACCGGGGGTTCGAGTAGTTGGGGTAAAGCCTCAGCCGTCTCCTGCGTGGGATGTCTTTATTGTAAAGTGACTGGCCGGTGGAGGGCATTCAATTTTCCCACTAGGGTTGTTTCGGCAGATCTTTTATGCGGATTGGGGGTTGTCCGGTCCTGATTTGGCTCGGAAGAGTCCGCTGGACCTAAAGCAACAATCAATCAATCAATCAAACACGCAAATACAGCACTTTTTAATGCAATGTTGCTCAAAAACCTGACTTCCCAGCAACCACTATACTGAAAACAATTCATGTCTGCTTGCAGAAACAACCAATATTTTTTATAAATTTTTTTTAAAGGAGATAAAAGGCCTTGAAGTACAATACCCATTTTTGCTCTGTAATCCACAAATTGATACATTTGGTATGCTGTCAGTTCTTCCACAGGATTTTTTTTAATGGAATTATAATTATGTATCAGATTCTTTCAGTCTTCAGCAAGTTAGGCATAATTTACAATTTTGTGTTCACAAATTACCTCCGTTATATATTACACAAATGTGGAAAATGTAAAGACACACTATCATTTATTACTTTTACTTTAGGCTGGCTGTGTCCAAGTGCGAGTGCGACGTGATGCAGATGAACAGTTGGTGCTGGCTCATGTGTTCAGTCGTCTCTCCAACTTGGTGCGTGTACTTACCGTCCACATCTTCAAGGACGACTGGACACGAGGAGGTTCAGCCTTTGCTGTCCTAGGCTCGTCTCCCTTTGGACCCCTACCAGGTTAGTAATATCTTGGAGCTTACTATTCATTTAGTAATAATATGCAAAAGTATGCATCTTGGCATAACATCCACAATCCTCTCATCTTAGTAAGAAAATTATAATACCACTTTGATTATATAGCTTTGAAATGTTACTGTTTTGTGAGCATGTAATACTGTGCTATTACTGCCAGTTTTTATTCAATCTGATGGAAACTCTACATTATAATACTAATAGAAATTCTAAAATATTCACTCAGGTGGAGGTGGAGGCAGCAGGGCACAGTCACCCACCAGCCATGATTATGCCAATACTGTCCCCTATTTGCCAGTCTCCAGCCTTCGGCCAGTGCCAGCACTAACTGCCACCCCGCTCATGTCCATTTCCATACCAGCACCATCTAGACCCATGACAGGAGAATCCAGTGTAGGTAGGCTGGGAATAGGAAGTCTTGGTGATGGAGCGACCATTAGAACATCAGCTGCAGGGTCTTCTACATCTCAGTTTTCAACTGTGGATTTAACGTAATAGGAGTGTAGAGTGAAAGAAATTTATGATCTGGACAAAATGCTTTGTAAATCATCATGCTCATGCTGAAGTCTTGTTGCTTGAAATTTTCTGAGCTTCACTGTATTTGCAATATCAGATGGGTATTTTGTAATATTATTTACCTTGAGAAATTGAAGTCCATTTTGTGCAGTTTTCAGCAACGTGATTTGTGCAGTTCATTTGTTGAACGAAAATAGATTTTCCTGGATTTTTTATCCTGCAATAATAACAGTAATAATAAGAATAATATGTCAATTATATAGTGCTTTTCACATGGTTGGATTTAGATTAAAGCGCTTGGGTGAAAAAACAAAATGAAAGAGCATTATGTCAGGTCAAGGTGAATTGATGCAAGGTATAAGGTACTCTGGAACAAGTACAAACTGTGTGAGTGCTAATTACACGTATCATCGCATTTCATCTTCATTGTCAAAAATCTCTCTGATGCATCAATGTAACTTTGACCTATAGTATTGTTATGTTCAACCAATTATTGACTTGTGTTCTGGTTTGTGGCCCTGGCAATGAAATATGGCTGACAACTTTCATTTTGACTTGGAAAGAGTGGACAGTCACCGTTTGTTGAAAAAAGAGAATGATGTAAAATTACCTTACAGAGAGAAAGAGAGAAAGAAAGACTGACTGATTGGTTTATTGCTTTAGGCCACACCTCTTTTGCAAGCACATATAACGTATTTTACATGCTACATGAATAATGAACAAACAGACACCTAGACATGTCGCGCGAGTTAGAAAACACAAACACAATAATAAACTGATACAATGTATAGGAAGAAAAAGGAAAATAGTTGATTAAACAATAAAGTAAAAGAGTCATAAAAACAATTTTAAAAACAAACAAACAAAATTTCCAAAAATAATAATAATAATTACAACAGCAATAATAATACAGGGAAGAACTTATGATATATGCACATTTGAACCGCATTACGGACTTCGGTTATTTTCATTTTTCTTGATTTTCTCTGCATAAACCAGGAAGCAAAACAACGCTTCCCCCCGTTGGGGTGCCAGTGGTTTCAGTATAAATAGTATCCCCACTTTCTGGAAATTTAGTGCTTTAAATTCCCACTGTCGCTGTCTTTCTCATTTGTTCTTTCTCATTCCTGCTCTGTTCTATCAATCTGCTATACTATCTTCTTCGCTAGACCAGTCACCTACCTTTTTTCTTGAAAATCTTCCGGGACAAAACTCCTTATTTGTGTGTGAGGTCTGTTGGATCAGCTTGGGAATATTGGACGCTTTCTGCCAGGTGGTCACTAGGGTTTCCTATGATGTTATTATTTAGCAATGTAGGCATTTTCTATGTATGTGTTTTGTTGATATTTTATAATGATGTTTGTATTCTATTTTGTTTTTGTAAACGGGGATTCGATAATTAGAGTATAGCCTCAGCGTCCCCTGCTTGGGACGTCTTTATTGTAAAGTGACTGGCTGGTGGAGTGCCTTCAATTTTACCACTTGGTTTGTTTCAGCAGATCTTTTATGCGGATCAAGGGTTGTCTGATCCTGATTTGGCTCGGAAGAGTCTGCTGGACCTAAAGCAATAATCATGTAAGACAACGCTTTTATAAGCGTCATATCAAGCCAAATATCGCTGGACAAAAACAATTGCTCAAAGTCGCACTTATTAGGAAATATAAACTTACTTCTAAGAGATCTGTACAGCGGACAGACGAATGGAAAATGGCGTTCGTCATCAATACTATCAGGGCAAACAACACGTCATATTGGTGTAAGTTTGCATTTACAGGAAAAATTCCTTCTCTGAATTTTGTAACAGCCTGTCGAAAAGTAGGCACTGAAAAATAGTCTACATATGTTTCAGGAACAAATAAGAGTTTAAAGGAAGTGTAGTTATCGTAAAGTCTGTGACTTTCACACATTGATTTGCTCCAGTTTTGCACAAACATATCAATATCTTTCCTTAAAAAGTTGCAAAAACGCATTTATGTTACCAACTCCTTGATGAAGACATACGATTCCAAAGCCAGTACTAAAAAGCAATTCTTTAATGTTCGTCGCCCAACATCTTTTTCCTTTTTCATTTATGGAGACAAGCATTCTGTAAGCTACTGAAGGAAGCCGATTTTCGTCTAGCTGGAGTAATTTAAGCCAGTATTTTATACAACACAAACGGGAGTTAACATATAAGGGGTACCTTCCTAGTTCGCCATTTACAATATTGTTTGGGGTGCCTCAAGGTTAACCCAGAAATCGTTTACATTAAATTACATGATTATTGCTTTAGGTCCAGTGGACTCTTCTGAGCCAAATGCAAGCAATTAAGTGTACCTTTTCAATGCCTGCAACTTCATGGATGACCCATACCTCAGATGCGTACAACAAAATAGAAGTTACTTTGCTGTCAAATATCTTAAAGAAAATTTTCATATTGAGACCTTTGTATTGTTTTAAAATTCTTAAAACACTGTACGTGGTTTCTCTAGCTTTTAACACTAAGTCCTGAGTGTCTATTGCCACACTTAACATGGTTGTAAAAATATATCCTAGGTATTTATAACTGTTAACAACTTCTAATCGTTTGCCTTCAAAGAACCAAATCTCATTTGCAGCCAAATATCCACCTTTTCGAAATACCATAATTTTAACTTTGGTTTTCTCAGTGCTAACTGTCATGTGCAGCCTAGAGCTACATATAAGCTCAA
Source organism: Oncomelania hupensis (assembly GCA_036898135.1). Taxonomy (NCBI): domain Eukaryota; kingdom Metazoa; phylum Mollusca; class Gastropoda; order Littorinimorpha; family Pomatiopsidae; genus Oncomelania; species Oncomelania hupensis. The sequence continues at coordinate 44,792,372 of CM072513.1, forward strand.
ACATTCTAACTGGTTCTTCAGGCCAACTGGAGTATAAGACATGAGTGTAAGATCATCGGCAAACAGCAAGATGTACAACTCAATAAGACCAGGCATAAGCTGGATTCCATGACGACCAGAAGCATCAATACTGTTTGCTAATTCGTTTATAAAGACTGAAAAAAAGTGTGGGGCTCAAAACACAACCCTGTCTGACTCCCTGCAGACACTCAAAAAATTCTGTGAGCTCATTGCTGTTAAATCTCACACAAGAAAACATACAGGAATACATAGATTTTAATGCTAAAATAAATTTGCTGCTTGAACGAACTTTCCGCAAAGCTTCAAACAAATCAGCATGCTGGACAAGATCAAAGGCTTTTTTAAAATCAACAAAAGCAACATAACATTTACCATCTTTTTTGCTAAAACACTTCTGTATTATAGCATTTAAAGTGAATATGTGATCTGTCGTAGAATGCCCTCTCCTAAAGCCTGCCTGTGCTCTATGGATTTTATCATTATCCTCAAGTCACGAATACAATCGCTTATTTAAAACAGCAGTGTAACATTTACTGGTCACATTTAATAATGAGATGCCTCTGTAATTGTCTGTTGAGTTCTGGTTCTGATTTGGCTCGGAAGAGTCCGCTGGACCTAAAGCAATAACCATGTAATGTAATGTCTGTTGAGTTATTATTGCCACTCTTAAAAATTGGTACAATTACTGCTTTAGCCCATTCATCTGGGTACAACCCATTATCAAAAATATAATTAAAGAAATGTTTCAAGAAAAGCACTTCAGAATCGTTTAGCCTATTTTCTGATGACCCATTTCTTTGAAACTTTTGCAACAACTGATTGGTATGAGCTTTCGCATGTCTACATTCACGATTGAACTCTGGAGCACATTTCTTCTCTACTGCAGATATTTTAATACGCTTCAACATACAGGAGGCAGCTGAAGTTAAACAATCACAAAAAGAGCTTTTTTGTAATCTTCACTAATGGTTTCGGTTATTGCTTGCATTAACTCATTCTTTCCATTCATCTCGGTAATATACTGTTTGACATAGTCATGGTTCCATATAAGCCTGTCCACGTACATCTCCCCTTTGGGTTCAGCTGGCGATTGGACTATGTTATCTTGTAAATTATTTTTTATTAAAAGACAAACAGGCATATGATCTGATTCTGTTCTCGCTAGAATAGATAAGTTTGTTACGCGGACCTCATTAAACAGATCTTTTGATATTGTTACCAGCAGTATTTTTAATGAGTTAGGTACTGTGTTTGGTAGTATGTTCGAGGTTATTTCCCTTTATTCTCCCCCGTTGGGGTGCCGGGGGTTTCAGTATAAATAGTATCCCCACTTTCTGGAAATGTAGTGCTTTAAATTCCCACTGTCGCTGTCTTTCTCATTTGCTCTTTCTCATTCCTGCTCTTTTCTATCAATCTGCTATACTATCGTCTTCTTTGATAGACCAGTCTCCTACCTTTTTTCTTGAAAACTCTTCCGGGACAAGACTCCTTGTTTGTGTATGAGGTCTGTTGGATCAGCTTGGGAATATTGGACGCTTTCTGCCAGGTGGTCACAAGGGCTTCCTATGATGTTATTATTTAGCAATGTAGGCATTTTATATGTATGTGCTTTGTTGATAATTTATAATGATGTTTGTATTCTATTTTGTTTTTGTAAACGGGGGTTCGATAAGTTGGGGTGAAGCCTCAGCCGTCCCCTGCGTGGGATGTCTTTTATTGCAAAGTGACTGGCTGGTGGAGAGCTTTCGGTTTTACCACTAGGGTTGTTTCAGCAGATCTTTTATGCGGATCGGGGGTTGTCCGGTCCTGATTTGGCTCGGAAGAGTCCGCTGGACCTAAAGCAATAATAATGTAATGTAATGTAATTTCCCTTTATTCTTCTTTATTTTGTCTGATTTGCCTTAGTGGCAATTAGAGAGAAAGAGAGTGAGAGAGATGATGATGATGAGGAAGAGGGAAATAAAAAGTGTATGACTAAGATAATTTTTGAGTTACCTTGGTTATTTCTCTTGGTTGTATTTTTATTCTTCTAATCATATTCTGAGTATTGTTCTTATTAGTAAGTTGTATAAACCGTTTTTTTTTTAATTGCTGGGAGAAAGTTGAACACTGTGTGATTAGTTTTGAAATAGGATATATATATATATATATATATATATATATATATATATATATATATATATATATATATATATATATATATATATATATATATATATATATATATATATACTCTCATACTACCTGGTTTCTGGCAACACATGCATGTTACGCGACCTTACTTGTGTCAACATGGATAGGAAAGTGTCAACATTGAAATGTTGTCAGAAAACGGGTACACTTTTTTTGCTGTTTTGGATTACATGGGACATAAATCGTGTTTTTTTGACATGTTGACAAAAACCTGTAATATGAATGCAGTTAGTTCCCTTGCTACACTCTGTCGTGCTTCTGAGGATCCATATTAAGTTTTGATGAGACAGGCTAAGACTGAATCAGAATGAGAGCACGCGCTGTGAAGTGACGTCTTGTCTGTGATGTGTGACGTTGCACGAAGACACTTTCTCAAAATGGCGGAGCTCAAATCGGTGAGTGGATATGTCTTTTGTAAATACTTATCAACGTTTAATTTGTTTTGAAATAACTTTAATAGTACGTAAAGCTCTGCTCCATAGTCTGCTCTCTTCACTTCTGACTTTTACGACCCTCCTGGCGCTCTTGTCTCATCTCTGTGGCCGCTTTGTGCGCTCCATATCACCGTCATCGCTACCTTCAGACTCAATCAATGCATTTCCTCCTTCTGAAAGTTGTGTATAATGTATATCAAAATGTAAGTAGGACGTTTAGACTTTAGTTGGTTTTCAGCCTCGGGGATGCGGTTTTATTGTAGGTATATTTTCTGTCAGTACAAGTTGTTTTGTGTGGTGTTTGAATATATATCAAGTATTTTATTTTTTAGCCGAGATGGTGTGTGTATATGTTCTTGACCATATACATTGAGTACAGTGATTCTTAATTACATATATAATAGAAAGGTCCCCGACTATGACTGTTGAATATGAGTTTCTCGGGCGTTATGATTGCTTGGGGGAGTACATTTTTAGTTCAGCGCATCGAGTTACAATAGACTGAGACTCAAGTTGTTGGGTGGTGAGTTTCTCGGGCGTTATGATTGATTGGGGGAGTATATTTTTAGTTCAGCGCATCGAGTTACAATAGACTGAGACTCAAGTTGTTGGGTGGTGAGTTTCTCGGGCGTTATGATTGATTTGGGGAGTACATTTTTAATTCAGCGCATCGAGTTACAATATTGATTGATTGATTTATTGTTGCTTTAGGTCCAGCGGACTCTTCCGAGCCAAATCAGGACCGGATCGAGTTACAATAGACTGAGACTCAAGTTGTTGGTTGATGAGTTTCTCGGGCGTTATGATTGATTGGGGGAGTACATTTTTAGTTCAGCGCATCGTGTTACAATAGACTGAGACTCAAGTTGTTGGGTGGTGAGTTTCTCGGGCGTTATGATTGATAGGGGGAATACATTTTTAGTAATCATATTTGGTAATGTGGTCATTGTAACTCAGGAGGGAGAGTCAGCATGTATGTTACTTGATATATTGAATGGAGATGGTTTATATGTTTTGTTTGTTCGGTTTTCTTTTCCAGAATAAAGGATATTTCATGTGGGGTTTGGGGTGCGGATTCAAGATGTGGAGTTAAGGGGAAGGGGATAGGAATGGAGATAGGGGGCAGAATATTTGATAGTTACGTTATAGAGTTTAATTTTTATGCTGTTCAGTGTTTATACTGTTCAGTGTTTAGGGTATGCGAGTTCTTTGTTGCAATTGAGCCTCATTTCGGCGAGAAGGGGTGCCTTTTCGTCGAAAGGGGGAAGAATGTAAGGGTGAATCAGAAAGAGAGCACGCGCTGTGTTTAGGAAATGACGTCTTGTCTGTGATGTGACGTGCTGTGTGACGTTTGTGTGTGTCTGTTGGTTTACCTTCTCCCCAGAGAGCACGAAGACAGTGACTGGACTGTGGACACTGACGGTGGACAAAGACAGTAGTTAGTTAGGTTAGACAGGTATGTTTGGAGTACAGAAGCGTTGTAAGTATGGTTTGTTATATTTGCAGTGAATGAGAGTGTGAAAGAAGGTGCAGGCAGAGGCGAGATTGGTGATCCCCATGTTGCGTGTGGTGTGTGGTGGCGTTGTGTATCTTACAGTTGTAGCACCGCTCCTTTTACACGTGCCATTCTACTGCATATTGACTTCTTATAACAACGGCCTCCCTTCAACCAAGTCCCCTATGCGCTAATGTGTCCGGGGACGTTAATCTAACAAACGTGAACGTGCAGGAATGCATTATATACTATGTAGCCATTCTTGCGTTGTAGTTGCACTTCAGTTTTGTAAAATATGAAGTTATAGTAAAAATTGACTTGTTACAATTTGCCATTAATTTTTGGGAAATGCGTATTAAATATTAATATTGTAATGTTACTATGGTAAATATTGCCCCAATTAGAATTCCATAATCGTATAACGCATTGTCTAAAGCAGTGTCGACATCCTGTCTGTACATGTCGATCCTCTTGTCTGCTGTATCAACATAAAGTTTTGCATGGAAAATACACTACAGGCTGTCAACAATTGTCGACCTTGGCATTGTGAGGGTTAAATCAGAAAAGAAATATTACTTTTTTTTTTAGATCTAAATGTCTAATCTGGCTGGGCATTGAATGCTCAAATTTGAGATTTGTTGACTGGCTGTTGTATCTAATTTCTCTCAATATATTTTTAAATCGTTGAAGTCATTATAGACGTATATCTGGTTGTTTATTTTCTTATGTTTAAACAGCGAGTTCCGAGGATAAAGTAGCAGCCTAGCTGGAAACATTACCGTTAGCCCGCAAAAAAGCAGCGCATCGGTCTGTTTCCACTGCCCCATCTCAAACTGGTAAAGAAGAACGTACATGTCGTCCTAAAGTTATTCCATAATTTTTTTAAGTTGCATAACGTTTTTAACATTTTAGTAACTTTTAACATCTTCAGATTTAGTGTACACTTTTTAGTGTTGTCAATTGGACCTGAGTTTGATCATCAGTAAATTATTTTCAGACTTTTACAAACACCTGTTATAATAGTGTACATAATGTTAATGCAATAACAGTAAGTCAAATGAAACATAAGCTGGCTGTTGTAGTATAGTCAAAGTTCAGCGCATTAACGGAGCAAGAAGCTTCTTCTGCTCTGATCCTCAGTCATGGAATTCCTTATATGTTATACAGTATGCTACACTTCCAACATTTAAAAAAAGGCAGTTGAAAATCTGTTTGTTTTTTCAAAGAGTATTTTATGTTACAGTTTCTGATCAGATAGCAGGCTCATCGATTTGTTTTTCAATTGTTGTAATAATTAATAATAATTTTGACTAGTTAAAAACAGGTAACTTTTTTTTGGGGGGGGGGAGGGGGGGGGTGGAGGGGGGAGGAGGAGAGGGGAAGGGTGATGTGTTTCCAGTATGTGTGTATGGATTCTTCTGACTGGTTTTAAATTGAAAATGTTTGTTTTTCTTGTAACCGGTCAAAATATTCAGTTATTATTATATTTATTATTATTATTATAATTATTATTTTTTTATAAATAATTTTTTTTTAAATTTATTATTTATTTTTTAAAATTTAATTAATTAATTTATTTTTTTATAATAGTTCTCGTTATTTGAAAACAGCAAGTCTACCGTACATCTAGATGGGAGGCAAACAGATTTAAATTTTAATGTAAATCACTTGTCAGTCTTGTAAGTTTTTTGTTTTTTTTCTTTTCTGATGTACTGTGTAAATTGTTTTAACAGCGAGTCCTAAGGAGAAAGTCGCAACAGTGTTGGAAACATCACATGAAGGGGACTGTACATGAGGCAGCATCATCATCTCTTTCCCCTAGCTCTGCTCTATCTTCAGTTGGTAAGGAGGTCAAATTTTCTTTAATGTATATGTACTTTAACTGACACTTATACTTTTTTCTCTCCATGTACATGTATTTTCGATTAACTAAAACAAAGGTAACTGCACAGAACTGGAGGTAATGTTTTACTCTTTACAAAAATCAACAATGACATTCGAAAAGGCATGCGCACAGCAAAGGAGGACTGGATAGAAGATCAATGCCAGGAAATAGAGAACAATCTTAACAAATACAACAGCAAGAAGGTCTACAAGACTCTAAAGCGGCTGACAAGTGTTAAACAGCCCAAGGTCTCCACGATCCAAAGCAAGTCTAGCATGTACCTTCAGCCTAATCAGCCATCCCAGCAAGGTCCTCCTGAAAATAATACTCAACAGGTTGAAACCCAAGCAGGTTCAGGGCAGGGCGAAGTACCACTGAACAGATTTTCAACCTCAGAGTAATCTGTGAGAAATACCTACAGCACCAACAACATATATACCATGTGTTTGTAGACTTCAAAAAGGCGTTTGACCGAGTCTGGCATCATCGCATGCAGCTTTGTGGGCAACAATGAGAGTGTACAACATCAGCCCTAAAATTATTGAAGTCATCAAACGCCCGTATGACAAGGCTAGCAGTGCAGCCCTCTACAACAGCGCCATCGGAAACTGGTTCAGAACAACCATCGGTGTGCGTCAGGGATGCCTACTCTCTCCAACACTTTTCAGCATCTTCCTAGAGCGCATCATTTCAAATGCCCTTGCAGATCACGAAGGCACAGTCAGCATAGGGGGAAGAGCAATCTCCAACCTTCGTTTTGCGGATGACATTGATGGATTAGCTGAAGAGGAACAAGAACTTGAACAGCTGGTACAGAGGCTTGACACCCCCTCCAGAGCCTATGGAATGGAAGCAGAGAAGACCAAAATGATGACCAACAACACCAATGGCATCAACACAGACATCAAAGTCCAAGACCAATCCCTCAACACAGTGCATAGCTTCAACTATTTAGGAGCCATTGTATCAGACATTGGATCCCGAGAGGAAGTCCTCTCCAGGATCGCACAAACAACTGCTGCCCTGGCGAGGTTGAAGCCCATTTGGAAAGACAGGACCATCAGTCTACATTCCAATGTAAAACGGCTGCGCTCTGTTGTCATCTCCATCTTCCTACACGCTTGCGAAATATGGACCCTCACAGCAGATCTACAACGAAGAATACAAAGCAGTGAGATGAGGTGCTACAGAAGACTTCTGGGCATTTCCTATACCCAGCACATAACCAACGACGAAGTCCGACAGACCATCACACAAGCCATTGGACAACATGATGACCTGCTCACAATGGTGACAAAAACGGAAACTTCGATGGTATGGCCACGTCACCAGATCATTAGGTCTTGCAAAGACCATCCTGCAAGGCACAGTGCAAGGAGGTAGAAGAAGAGGGAGACCGAAAAAGAGGTGGGAGGACAACATTCGAGAATGTACTGGTTTGACACTGAGCGAAACAATCAGGGTTCCTGAGGACTGGGAAAGATGGATTACGCTGGTTAAACGATCATCTGTGGTGCCCCTACGACCTCCTAGTTACGGGATAGGATAGGATATATTACAACGCTTAATATTAATGTGCTTTGAAACCGCACTGTTTCTGTATTCGTTTTGATTTATGATGTTATAAGCCACAAATTTTGTTTCAAAATTGTCTTCTCATTTCCATCTAAATGCTTTAAATGTAGCCCCTTTTATGAACTTGGCAAACAAATTTATCTGAAATTCGGTAAAAGGAAAAAAGCTTAAGACATCCTGATACTATCATACTAACAAAACATTCCGACGTCTGCAATTCTGAAAATCAAAATGTGTATTCTAAAAATTGAGTGGAGTAATGTTGTTTGTTTTACATTTGCTCTTTGGTTTCTTTGGTAGATGATGACAATAAATCAAGCTCTGGATGGACCAGTGTTGGAGAGCAAATTGATTCTGGTAAGTCATCACATCGGTTATTGAAAAAAATCAGCACTGTTTTTCTCTTGTCAAGAGCAAGAACATGGATCAATCTTTCCCAAAATGGCAACTGAAACCATTCGTACATTTTTGTTTGAGAAGGAACATAAGTTTTTTCAAAATTCTGACGATCCTGGATTTTGTAGATGTTTGTCTGCTAAACTATTGAGTACTCATTGAGGCGCCTGTGCTCAGTTAAAAGTGATCTTTACAACAGTACAGTAAAGTATGTTTTTACAAATGTTAAAGCGCCATTTTAATCTGTCCAAAGAGTATCTATGTTTGAACCACTGATCTGAAAATAGTTTCAACTTAATGCCACGGTTAAAAGAAGGTGAATCAGTTTCAGTGGTCGATGCTAGTGTCAAAACTAAGTGCCGTTGGCCATGGTTAAACAAACAGAATATCACAATAGAGCGAGTTTGTTGTATGAAGTTAAGCCGTCCGAGTCTTCTGTATTGTTGGGTCTGCAGTTTGTGTTGACTATTGCCCCCGTTCTGTGCAAGACATCGTGCAACACACCTATATGAACCAATTTCCAAGACATATTAACCTGAACTTTTCTTTAAATAAAAACTGGAACTGACTGCTTTTTGTTACACATGTCTTTGTTTCTCAGATGTTATGTACACATAACTTATTTTATTATATAAATGTGTTAGTTAAATAGCAATCTTTAACCTCCTGATTTAAACAGAACATTTTGCTTTACAATATTGAATATATATGTTTAAAATAAATAATTGCTGGCCCCTTCTAATTCCCTAGGTTTTAGGATTTATGCGTGTGTGTGCTAGAATTTGAAACCACAAAACATTGTGAACTTTAAACTAAATTGCCCCTGATCCCTCTGCATAGCATAATGATCAACAAAATGATCTCTTTTATGAAAATATTCTTACCAGTGAGTAGCCTCACTACATTCTCTTTCAATGTTCCTTTTCAAGACTCTACTGCTTACATATATATTGTCTCAAATTCTGTCGTTTTTTTCATATTGCCGAGGTTCGTAATCGAATCCTAAAAGGCGGGTGGAGTATTAATGACACTTTGGGTCAAATACATGGGTTTTGTGTGTGTGTGCAGTTGAACATGCCAAAGCTGGGACTGGGAAAAGAAAATACGTCCTTGACTAGAAGCAATACTGCATCTTCTGCAACAAAGGACAACTGGCTCTCCCAAACATTTTCTTATGTGATACAGACACAGAATTTACCATCTTGTCTTGATGCCTGCTGTGTGGGTGGGGTTGATTTAGCAAGATTGTCATCTTCAAACACAGAACAATCTGGGGTTTCTCCACTGTCAATTTTGGCAAGCAATCTTCCAACTTTGGTGATCTCAGTGGTACTTTCATAATAATAATAATAATAATAATAATAATAATAATAATAATGAATGGTACTTATATCGCGCAAATCTCACATTGTGACTCATTGCGCACCCACTCGCATTCATCCATTGTACATCCTGTCATTACAACACATATGGCATACTATTACAATGAAATAAAAACAACAATGCAGGCGATAGTACTCTTTTTCAATGTTCAGAGAGTGGCCCATGTGATTTGCTAGCAATTTCTGCTCATTGGGTGACAAATCAACAGTTGAGTGATTGTAGCTCCATACTTTCTGCATTTCGTCGATGTGATCAACTCTGGCTTCCGTAGCCCAATATCTGATGTGAGTATCCAGGTAACCGTTCACAGACTTAGATGCAAAGAAAAATGGATTCGATACAGGTATAGCTACATCAGTCATCATTTCAAGAAGAATGTACAGAGATTCTTTCACCTGGGGAGGCAGGGAGTAAGGGGGCTCACACGGATTAGTTAGTTCTTCATTTTAAGCCCTAGTGCTCCCGTTTCTCCTGTGAGGTCGTTTATCGCCCCCCCCCCCCCTCCCGCCCCCTCCTCCTTCGACAGTTGATGGTTCGGGTGCATTGCCGCACCCCACAGTCAAAGAGACCGCTAGGGATTCGAACCCTTAAGTGACAGGTTCTGCGCCTCCCGATGACAGTAGAGATCCTGGGCTGCCTTACTCAGGCTCGAAGGCTTGGCGGAGAGACTTGTTCACACCGTGGCTGGGCTTGTCGTTACGGTTCATAGCTTGGCTGTGGGAAATCCGTCTTCTCCCGGTCACACAGCCAGTTCACAGTCCGACTCCAAGGCCCCTGCCTCGAGCCCAAATAGTACGCGGGACGGAATGTCGTAGACCCCCCCCTCCCCGCACCCCGGCTCTGGCTCCCCTGTGGAAATAGCGGAGCATTCCTTTCCTAAGGGACGCCGTCTGTCCGTTTCCGAATTTATTAATCGGCATGATAAGCCCATAGCGGAGTTTGTCTCCATCTACAACCAGCGTTCGGCTAAAGATGTAGTCTATACATTACGGCTGAGACTCAAGTCCCTTTTACCCCCGTTGGGGTGCCGGGGGTTTCAGTATAAATAGTATCCTCACTTTCTGGAAATTTAGTGCTTTAAATTCCCACTGTCGTTGTCTTTCTCATTTGCTCTAGTCTTTCTCATTCCTGCTCTGTTCTATCAATCTTCTATACTATCTTCTTCTTCGCTAGACCAGTCATCTACTTTTTTTTTTGAAAAACTTTCCGGGACAACACGCCTTATTTGTGTATGAGGTCTGTTGGATCAGCTTGGGAATATTGGACGCTTTCTGCCAGGTGGTAGATGTTATTATTTAGCAATGTATGCATTTTATATGTATGTGTTTTGTTGATAATTTATAATGATGTTTGTATTCTATTTTGTTTTTGTAAACGGGTGTTCGATAAATTAGAGTACAGCCTCAGCGTCCCCTGCGTGGGATGTCTTTATTGTAAAGTGACTGGCTTGTGGAGAGCGTTCAGTTTTACCACTAGGGTTGTTTTCAGCAGATTTTTTATGCGGATCAGGGGTTGTCCGGTCCTGATTTGGCTCGGAAGAGTCCGCTGGACCTAAAGCAATAATCATGTAATGTAATGTAAAGTCCCTTTTGACGGAGGCTGCTCTCAAGTCTATGGGCGTGGTAATCCGAGACAATCCTGACCCAGTGGTGGGACCGGATCCTACCTAAACTGGCCTTCCCGCGTGCCCGCTGGCTGCCGCTCTGGTTCAAGCTTGATCTGGTGCAGTTTTCTTTTTAACCCGCTTTTAATCTTACTCGGACGTGTTTTATCATTAATTTTAGATTAAACTTCTATAATTTGATTGTTTTTATATAATATAGGCCCTATACTGTTCCGTGCAATAACCCGGCAGACCTGGTCTGTCTTCATATAAAAATTATTTTATCTCTCCTTAGACATTAAATAATCCGCTCACTCTGCCCTCCTAGTCGCCCTTTGGCCCTCCTCCCTCCCTCTGCTATACCTTTGGCGGCCTTGTCTTGGCGTCCCTTTTGCCACCCTTGTCACATCTTCACTCTACATTATTGACGCCGTCTTCCTTCCGATTCAACGCATCTTCCTGCTGGTTGTTGTAGCAGCTTTTGCGCTCCTTCTTCATTTGACTCCATTCTGCAAAACGACTTCTTATTACATCGGCCCTCGTTCATCCAAGTCCCCTATATGCTTATTTGTCTGGGACGTTAATCTACTTGCCTGACTGCCTGCCTAACCTCAGTGGGGAATTGCCTAACAACAGACAGGAAAGGCCAAATAATTTGGCAATTGCCTTACTAGGGTTTAGGCAGAAATTGCCTTACAGACAGAAATTGCTGTACAGGTGAAGATATTTGTAGATTAGTTATTGCCAAGAATACGTTTGTATGAATATGTGTTTACTGATGGCAGGCATGTGTTCACGCTTTCCTGATGTGTGCTACATTTTCTTGCTTAATCACATAAGGCACAAATTGTCTAATGTACATGAAGTATGGTTGGCGGTTCTCCACCTGTCATTATGTACAATGGTATGTAGTATGCATTGCAGTTTTGCTATACTAGACAACCACTTACTACCAACATCATCGTCTGGGTTTGCTGTCAGTTCCCCCCCCCCCCCCCCCCCCCCCGTTCATTTCCTCCCCGGTCATTTCCTCCCGTCAATTTCCCTCCTGGTCAATTCCCCCCCAGGAAACTTACTCCCTGGTTTCCCCTTGGGGTCATGAGCAATCTTGCCACTGTAGATTGTTCTAACCTATAAAGGGTACAGTGAAAGCCCCAGTTGAAAACCTGTCTTGCCTTTGTAGGCATGACAAATTAACTGCGGCAACAGTTCCCCCCGTTGGAGTGCCGGGGGTTTCAGTATAAATAGTATCCCCACTTTCTGGAAATTTAGTGCTTTAAATTCCCACTGTCGCTGTCTTCCTCATTTGCTCTTTCCCATTCCCGATCTGTCCTACCACTCTGCTATACTATATTCTTCTTCGCTAGATCAATGACCTACCTTTTTTCTTGAAAACTCTTCCTGGACAAGACTCCTTGTTTGTGTATGAGGTCTGTTGGATCAGCTTGGGAATGTTGGACGCTTTCTGCCGGGTGGTCACTAGGGCTTCCTATGAATGTACTATTTCGCACTATAGGCATTTTATATGTATGTTTTTTTGTTGATGATTTATAATGATGTTTGTATTCTATTTTGTTTTTGTAATCGGGGAGTTCGCGTAGTTGAGGTCAACCCTCAGCCGTCCCTCGCGTGGGATGTCTTTATTGTAAAGTGACTGGCCGGTGGAGGGCATTCAATTTTCCCACTGGGGTTGTTTCAACAGATCTTTTATGCGGATCGGGGGTTGTCCGGTCCTGATTTGGCTCGGAAGAGTCCGCTGGACCTAAAGCAATAATAAATCAATCAATCAATCACTCCCTGGTTATTTCCCCCCGTTATCAACTTCATCCCCATAGTCACTTCCCCCCATTTTTTTTACTCCCCGGTTATTTCCCCCCGTTCTCAACTTCATCCCCATAGTCACTTCCCCCCATTTTTTTTACTCCCTGGTTATTTCCCCCCGTAATCAACTTCAGCCCCATAGTCACTCCCCCCCCCCCCCCCATTTTTTTTACTACCCGGTTATTTTCCCTTGTTATTAATTTCATCCTCAAAGTCACTTCCCCCATTTTTTTACTCCCCATTTATTCCTCACTCTCATTCCCATCTCAATCAAAATATTGTTGTTAGTTGTGTTGACGACATTTTTTTAGGGATCACTGAAAATCACTGAAAATGAACATAGCTCACTGTACTCACTATTTCTGTCTCCAATTTCTCATTTCTATTCACATTTTCAAAAGTCATTGCTTCAAAATCGCAACAATATGGCAGAGGTGACACACATAGAAATTGGTACATTCATGACATCGACAAAAGGCAAGACAATGATTGCGGACACTATCAGAAGCCATTAGCAGGAAACAAATAACGTTTGAAATATGAGTTCCACCATGACACAAAATGCAAGGCAGCAGTGCACGTGATGGTAGTGTTACTTATTGTATTAGTAGTGAGGCACGGTGGCCTAAAGGTAGAGCTTTGGCTTGCGGATCTGAAGGTCCCGGGTTCGAGCCCAGGCCGGGGCATTGTGTTGTGTCCTTGGGAAAGGCACTTTACTCTGTTTCCTACTCCTTCGGATGAGAGTATAAACCGAGGTCTAGTCTGTGTCGCATACATTCCACCATAACGGACTTTAAAGATCCTGACGCTCATGTCCTAGACGGGTGAGTGCCGGTGACAAGAACACACCCAGCATGCACTTAGGTCCTTCTCCCCATCCCTGGCTGCCCAGGATTGTGCTCAGTTGTACGGGCGTCAGACCATGCGCCCAAAGGCTGCGGGTGGGCGTCTCGGGCGGCTTGAGTTAGATCCTGTATCGGCCAGCGCCTTGAGCAGCTCTTGAGCTGGTAAAGCGCAATATAAGAACGATTAAGAACGATTAGTAATAGTAATACCGGGTGCTAATACGCGCTTTACATCGAATGATATCAAACTCAAAGAGCGGCGACCTATACCAACACATACACGCTCACGAGGATGAAATTACGACAGGGGGGAATTTTGTGGGGAGGAAAATCCTGGGGGCACATAATCCCGGGGATGAAATTGTGACAGGGGGGAATTTTCTCGGGAGGATAAGTCCTAGGGGGAAATAACCCTGGGGATGAAATTGCGACAGGGGGGAATTTGCTCGGGAGGATCTATCCCAGGGAGGAAATGATCTGGGGGGAAATGACCGGGGGGAAATGACCGGGGAGGAAATCACTGGGGAGGAAATGACCGGATACCCATCGTCTGTGGAGTTTTGATATATGCTTCAGATGTGTTGGCTTCCAATCATTGCCTATATATATGCAGTTTTCCATGTTTGAGAATTGCTATTTTGGAGACGTTTATAAACATTTTGAAGAAAAACTGTTCAAATGAATCATTGCTTATCTGAAGTTGTTTGTTGTTGTTGTTGTTGTTTTAAAGTGAAGCAACGTGTGTTCATTTATGTGTGTACTGATGTGACAGTGACAGATCATAGATGTGAGACAAGTTTCATGCTTCCCTGATGAGGGACCACGGTTTCTTGCCTTCTGATGTACATGTAATGTCTTACAAAACATTTGTATGTGTATGTTTTCTAAAGGTATTATGGAGACATTTAATGTGCAAGTGTGATTGTTTTCGGAACACCCCAGTTGGAGTGCTGGGGGGAGGGGGAGGAAAGGGGGGGGTGGTCAGTATAAATAGTATCCCCACTTTCTGGAAATTTAGTGCTTTAAATTCCCACTGTCGCTGTCTTTCTCCTTTGTTCTTTCTCATTTCTACTCTGTTCTCTATCAATCTACTATACTATCTTCTTCTTTGCTTGACCAGTCACCTACCTTTTTTCGTGAAACTCTTCCGGGACAAAACTCCTCATTTGTGTGTGGTCTGTTGGATCCTATCCTATCCTATCCTGTCCCGTAACCCGAAGGTCGTAGGGGCACCACAGATGATCGTTTAACCAGCATACTCCATCTTTCTCTGTCCTCAGCAGCCCTGATGGCTTCGCTGTGTCAAACCAGTCCATTCTCGAATGTTGTCCCCCCACCTCCCCTTCGGTCTCCCTCCTCCTCCACCTCCCTGCACCGTACCTTGCAGAATAGTCTTTGCAAGGCCTGATGATCCGGCGACGTGGCCACACCATCGGAGCCTCCGTTTCCCCACCACTGCTAGCGAGCCATCGTGTTGTCCAACGGCCTGCGCGATGGCCTGTCGGACCCCGTCGCTGGCGACGTGTTGGGTACAGGAAATGCCCAGAAGTCCTCTGCAGCACCCCATCTCCATGCCTTGCACTCCTCGCTGGAGATCCGCCGCGAGGGTCCATGCCTCGCAAGCACATAGGAAGACGGAGACGACAAGGGAGCGCAGCAGTCCCACCTCGGAATGCAGACCGACGGCCCCGTCTCTCCAAATGGGCCCCAGCCCCGTCAGGGCAGTAGCCGCCCGCGCGACCCCGGAGAGGACCCCACGCCGGGACCCACCGTCCGACACAACGGCTCCCAAACATCCGAAGCCACGCACCGCGCCGAGGGACCGGCCCCGGACCCCGATGTCCGCACCGACGCCACCGGTGCCGCCGGCCACCACCCTGGTCCTCTCTGCACCCACCTCCACCCCACAGGCTCCGGAGGTGGTGTCAAGCCTCTGCACCAGCCGCCCAAGCTCCCGCTCCTCTCCAACCAATCCATCGACGCCATCTGCAAAACGAAGACCGGAGACCGCCCCACCCCCCACGCCGACCGCGCCCCCATGGTCCGCAAGAGCATCCGACACGATGCGCTCCAGGAAGATGCCGAAGAGTGCCGGAGAGAGCAGGCACCCCCGACGCACACCGACCGCTGCTCCGAACCAGCCCCCGACGGCGCCGCCGCGGAGGACCGCACCGGCAGCCCCGCCACACAGGTCCCCGATGACTTCAACAACTGTAGGGCTGACGCCGTACACCCCCACCGTTGCCCACAGAGCCGCACGCCAGACTCGGCCAAACGCCCCCCCGAAGTCCACGAACACACGACACAGATGCCGCTGGTGCCGCAGGCATCTCCCACAGACCACTCTGAGGCCGAAAATGCCCAGCGGCACCCCGCCCCGCCCCGAATCCCGCCTGCCCTTCAGCCACGACCTGCCCAGCCCGGGGCCTCAACCCGCTGAGCACTACCTCCAGGAGGACCCCGCCGGGATAGCCGACGAGGCCGACGGTCCGGCAACCCTCACACTCCCGAAGGCCACTCTCCCCGGGAAGAGTGACGACAAGCGACCGGGTCCACGGCACAGGCCACCCCCCACCCCGCCAGATCCCGCCACAGACAACGGCGAGGGCATCAACCATCGCCTCTCCCCCCGCCTGCAGCAGCCCCGCGGGCATGCCGTCCACCCCCGCCGACCTCCCCCTCCCCAGCGCTTGCACTATTGGACGCTTTCTGCCAGGTGGTCACTGGGGCTTCCTATGATGTTATTATTTGGCAATGTAGGCATTTTATATGTATGTGTTTTGTTGGTATTTTATAATGATGTTTATATTCTATTTTGTTTTTGTAAACGGGGGTTCGATAAATTAGAGTATAGCCTCAGCGCCCCATGCGTGGGATGTCTTTATTGTAAAGTGACCGGCTGGTGGAGTGCCTTCAGTCTTACCACTAGGGTTGTTTCGGCAGATCTTTTATGCGGATCAGGGGCGAGTTCTCTTTCAGCGAAGTTGTGGTCTTGATTTTGTGGATCTGGTTCGGCTACACTTGTCCTGATTTGGCTCGGAAGAGTCCGCTGGACCTAAAGCAATAATCATGTAATATAATGTAATCCGTGTGAGTGAAGTGAGATAAATATAATTTATTTTCATTATCATAAAAGTTATTAAAAAAATTTAATTCTTTTAATACTTTTATATTTTTATGCTATTGACTCATTTTGAAAAAATGTTGAATGTTCCCTTGATCTCATGATTTTGGAAGCCATTTTGGATTTTCATAATTACTTAATAATTTTTGCCTAAAGTTCTGAGCTTATTTTGTAATTGTTCTCAAGCTTTTACAATGGATGATATTCATTACATTATATGTTTGGCTTATTTGATTTATAACTGTAAAGTTTTGCATTTGTCATTAATTCAAGTATCATCTTCATGTTCATAATTTTTTTTTTTATTCAATTTTAAAAATTCTGTTTAGCCTTGGTCTTTATTGTTTATTTATAGAGGGTTGCTTGCATGATCAATTGCTTGATTGATGATGTAAATCTCATGCAAACTCTGAATAAAATCAAATCATCCCAACCAAGTGTTCGTCTTATTGGACAAAGACTGCGCGATATCACTTTCTACTTTTAATCACTCATATGCACACACCCTGCAGCATTTATAATGTATTATTATTTAGATAACAAAAAAAAAACCAATTCTTTTAGTACAAACAAATTGCCATAGCTTTTGGGCTTAAGTAATAACATCTTTGACTTTGACAAATAAATACATGTTTGTTTTTTTTTCTTACTTTTGTTATAATTGTTTTGATCATGTGCTCTCTCTCTCTCTCTCTCTCTCTCTCTCTCTCTCTCTCTCTCTCTCTCTCTCTCTCTCCCTCACACTAATTGTATGTGAAGTGAAAAATACCACAGCAAACTATCCTATCGTATCCTATCCTATCCGGTAACTCGGAGGTCGTAGGGGCACCACAGATGATCGTTTAACCAGCGTACTCCATCTTTTCCTGTCCTCAGCAACCCTGATTGTTTTGCTCAGTGTCAAACCAGTCCATTCTCGAATGTTGTCTTCCCACCTCTTTTTCGGTCTCCCTCTTCTTCTACCTCCTTGCACTGTGCCTTGCAGGAAGGTCTTTGCAAGACCTGATGATCTGGTAACGTGGCCATACCATCGGAGTTTCCGTTTTTTTCACCACTGTGAGCAGGCCATCGTGTTGTCCAATGGCATGTGTGATGGTCTGTCGGACTTCGTCGTTGGTGATGTGCTGGGTATAGGAAATGCCCAGAAGTCTTCTGTAGCACCTCATCTCAATGCTTTGTATTCTTCGTTGTAGATCTGCTGTGAGGGTCCATGTTTTGCAAGCATATAGGAAGATGGACATGGGAGCGCAACAGCCTTACCATGGAATGTAGACTGATGGTCCTGTCTTTCCACATTGGCATCAACCTCGCCAGGGCAGCAGTTGTTTGTGCCATCCTGGAGAGGACTTCCTGTCGGGACCCATAGTCTGATACAATGGCTCCTAAACATTTGAAGCTATGCACTGTGTTGAAGGCACAGTCAGCATTGGGAAAAGAGCAATCTCCAGCCTTCGTTTTGCGGATGGCATTGATGGATTGGCTGGAGAGGAGCAAGAACTTGAACAGCTGGTACAGAGGCTTGACACCACCTCCAGAGCCTATGGAATAGAAATAAGTGCAGAGAAGACCAAAATTAATTATGACCAACAACACCAATGGCATCAACACGGACATCAAAGTCCAAGGCCAATCCCTCAACACAGTGCTTAGCTTAAAATATTTAGGAGCCATTGTATCAGACAATGGGTCCCGACAGGAAGTCCTCTACAGTATCGCACAAACAACTGCTGCCCTGGCGAGGTTGAAGCCAATGTGGAAAGACAGGATCATCAGCTTACATTCCAAGGTAAGACTGCTGCGCTCCCTTGTCATCTCCATCTTCCTATATGATTGCGAAACATGGACCCTCACAGCAGATCTACAACGAAGAATACAAAGCATGGGGATGAGGTGCTACAGAATACTTCTGGGCATTTCCTATACCCAGCACATCACCAACGACGAAGTCCGACAGACCATCACACAAGCCATTGGACAACACGATGACCTGCTCACAGTGGTGAAAAAACGGAAACTCCGATGGTATGGCCACGTTACCAGATCATCAGGTCTTGCAAAGACCATCCTGCAAGCACAGAGCAAGGAGGTAGAAGAAGAGGGAGACCAAAAAAGAGGTGGGAGGACAACATTCGAGAATGGACTGGTTTGACAATGAGCGAAACAATCAGGGTTTTTGAGGGCAGGGAAAGATGGATTACGCTGGTTAAACGATTATATGTGGTGCCCCTACGACCTCCGAGTTAGGGGATAGGATAGGTATTAATGTATGTACTATTATTACTGCGATTATTTGAGAAGGGAGATGTAGCAGATCTTGACTTGGAACTGTATGTGTGTGTTTTATTTCCATGTGCGTCATGGTGTTTATTTTACGTCATTGTATGTAGGAAGTGTGACGTAGGAAGAAAGAAGGAGAAGAAAAATAAAAAAAACGAATCAGCTAGCAAGCTGCCGTCTTCACGGTCTTTTACAGTTTGAATGCATATCTTCCACAGTTCCAAGAACATGTTTCATTTTATTTTTAAAAAAATATTGTTACGTATTTATAATGACAGTTGTCCATAGATTAATCTTAAATGTATTTGTTCAATCAGCATGCCCGTTATAAATATATAAATATATATAGTGTATATGAGTCGCATAACCGTTTTTTGACGACATATGTCACAGACAGGGTGTTTTGGCAACCTGTTTGTTTCTCAAATTTCTCGAGGTGTAATATATATATTTTTAATATTGACCCATATTTATAATCACAGATGTCCATTTAACATTCTGACATCAAATTTGATTTTATATGACCAGTAGAAATAGGTGTTGCCAGAAAACGGTGCCAGAACACATGTCGCGGTAAACCATGTATTATGCGTATATATATATATATATATATATATATATATATATATATATATATATATATATATATATATATATATATATATTTTTTTTTTTTTTTTTTTTTTTTGGACTTTTGCTATGATAACCTTAGAAGCAAGACTTCTTTATGAATTGTGTAGCCCTTGTTCCACAAATAGGGTAAGTCATAAATCTAAACTATTTGCATCTACATGTATGTGAATAACATACATGTAGATTATTATTATTATTATTATTATTATTATTATTATTATTATTATTATTATTATTATTATTATTATTATTAATGTTGTATTGTAAAATATAATTACCTTTTTTTATTGGGACAATAATTATATCTTTTCATTCTCATTGGATTTTCTTTAGTATGAGTGAGCATCAACATGTTTACTGTAGCCATTTTTTTTAAATAATTGTTTTGTGGATTCTCTTTTCTGTAATATAGTTTATAGTATTAGTTATTTCCTATTAATGTTTATATTTTTTTAATCCGTTATCAATGTGATAAATACAGAATTACTATTGATAGATATATTTTTGTGAATAGTGAGAATGAAACAGAATGGAGATTGTTAGTCAGCATGGGTTTTATGTTGTGTGTTTCAGGGTTTCATCTTTCTTTTCTACAACTAATTTTATCTGACATCTTAGAAAAAAATAAACGTATAGCAGTGTATAAACCGAACTCCTTTGGACTGGACTCTGGATGAGAGACTCTTTTATCTTTATCCTTTCCTGTCCTGTCACGAGTGGCGCCCAATAGGGCGCTTCTGATGCTTCGCAGTGGGCACTTCTCTCCCAGTTCTGACTTCTTTGTGTTTGTCTGTTACTAGTACCTTGTTCACGCTGGCCACCAGGTATTCCCAACTTCATTTGTAAGCTTGGGAAGTCTTGCATTGAGGTCATTCTCTGTACTCTAGTAGAAGAATTCTACCTGTAATCTGAAGAAGCGCGCAGAGACCATTAGTATTCGTTCTTCTTGCTTGCGTTTGCCACCTACAGGAATACAAAGTGTACTGCCATCAGCATTCACATCATTTCCATACCTGAAGGCACGGTTGTGGATGACATCATCGAAGTCGTCACAGATGTCCGGCATTTCATCGAAGAAAGGGTTATGGTTCCAGTCGTCTTGGCATCTAGCGTCTGCACCGCTTTTGTGACCTTGCTGTTGTGCAGGAGGCTTGGTTAGACTCTGTGATTTAGGCTTGGTGTGTAGTTTTCCATTCTTGTAGTAACTGATCTGACCTTGACTCTTTACTGCTTGTAGCTTTCTACTTTGTGCAGGGTCAAGTCACCCCTTGGGGTCATGAGCAATCTTGCCACTGTAGATTGTTCAAACCTATAAAGGGAACAGTGAAAGCCACAGTTGAAAACCTGTCTTTCCTTTATAGGCAAGACAGATTCACTGCGGCAACAGTACCCCCGTTGGAGTGCCGGGGGTTTTCAGTATAAATAGTATCCCCACTTTATGGAAATTTAGTGCTTTAAATTCCCACTGTCGCTGTCTTCCTCATTTACTCTTTCCTATTCCTGCTCTGTCCTTCACTCTGCTATACTATCTTCTTCTTCGCTAGATCAATGACCTACCTTTTTTCTTGAAAACTCTTCCTGGACAAGACTCCTTGTTTGTGTATGAGGTCTGTTGGATCAGCTTGGGAGTGTTGGACGCTTTCTGCCGGGTGGTCACTAGGGCTTCCTATGATTGTACTATTTAGCACTATAGGCATTTTATATGTATGTGTTTTTTTGATGATTTATAATGATGTTTGTATTCTATTTTGTTTTTGTAACCGGGGTGTTCGCGTAGTTGAGGTCAACCCTCAGCCGTCCCCCGCGTGGGATGTCTTTATTGTAAAGTGACTGGCCGTTGGAGGGCATTCAATTTTCCCACTGGGGTTGTTTCAGCAGATCTTTTATGCGGATCGGGGGTTGTCCGGTCCTGATTTGGCTCGGAAGAGTCCGCTGGACCTAAAGCAACAATAAATCAATCAATCAAGGGTCAAGTCCGTTGCAACTCGTAAGCCTGCCTTTCACATTTGGTCTCTGGCATCCTTGTTGTTCAGCACTGTCATCACATCGGACCATCGGTGGAAATCGATGGGTTCTATCTATGCAATCTGGGTACCATGCATGTCTTGCTGACGAAATATTCATTCAGAATGCTTAGCATGGTGACCTTACAGCTGTCATATGTTTCTGAGTCATCTCTTTCTGCGACACCAAAGAACTTCAGATTATTTCTGTGCGGGTAGGCTGACAATTTATCCAGTTCACTTTGAAGATATTCCATTCTTTTGCTACTTAGTTCATTCATTTCATGTAATCTTTAAATTTCGCTACTGTTCCTGTTGATTTTTTTGTTGCGCTGCTTGGATATATCTCTTTTCAGTTGACCCAGGTCATGCCCTAGAGTTTTGTAATTGTCATCCATAGTTGTGGAAATCTGGTCAATTTTGGACGTAATTAATGCTTTCAAATGACTTCTGTGTGACGTTTTGGACTCCTTCTTCTTCTTCCTATAGACGACCAACATCAGTATTTTGATGATTTTGTCGCTTTTTGGATGCTAAGACTGTGCTGTGTATTATAGGTCGGGTGTACTTTAAGAATACTAGAGGCTATGAATTTTTACTTAGATAGGAAGAGGGTGGTGTTGCTGCACATCGTGTCGTCGGCGAATAGCCTAACTTTGGACTTGATGCCTGTCAGTAAATCATTTATATACAGGAGGAATAGGCTCGGTCCTAGGACTGAGCCTTGGGGGACCCCGGATTCCACTGGTGTGAAATCGGATCTTGCTCCCTCAACCACCACCAATCTCTGCCGGCCGTGCAGGAAGTCCTCAATCCAATTCTTGAGGTGGCCTCCTATTCCATAGCGCTGGAGCTTGTGGATCAGCAGAGCGTGGTTTACCTTGTCGAAGGCTTTCGAGAAGTCCAGGACGATGGTGTCTTCCTGGTTTCCCCTCTCCAGCTCCTCAGTTGTCTCATCCACGTAGCCCAGCAGCTGTGTCTCGCAGGAGTGCCCACGTCGGAAGCCATGTTGCTCTGGTGCAAGGATGTTATCTTCTAGGTTGGACATGAGATGGCTGGTGATGATGTGCTCCATTAATTTGCAGGCTATGCAGGTAAGGGAGATGGGATGGTAATTTACTGCTGAGTATCTCTCCCCTTTCTTGAATACGGGTGTCTGGTCCTGATTTGGCTCGGAAGAGTCCGCTGGACCTAAAGCAATAATCATGTAATGTAATGAATACAGGTGCGATATTTGTTAGTTTCCAGTCTTGTGGTAGGATGCTTGATTTGTAGGAACAGTGAAAAAGAAGTGTGAAGGCTGGACTGATATCTTCTGCGACTATCCTGAGCAGTCTGGGTGTGATTCCGTCAGAACCACAAGCCTTGTTTGGGTTGAGGTTCAGCTTGATTGATTGATTGATTGATTGATTTATTGTTGCGTTAGGTCCAGCGGACTCTTCCGAGCCAAATCAGGACCGGACAACCCCCGATCCGCATAAAAGATCTACTGAAACAACCCCAGTGGAAAAATTGAATGCCCTCCACCGGCCAGTCACTTTACAATAAAGACATCCCACGCGGGGGACGGCTGAGGGTTGACCTCAACTACGCGAACCCCCGGTTACAAAAACAAAATAGAATACAAACATCATTATAAATCATCAACAAAACACATACATATAAAATGCCATGGATATTGCTAACTAATACAATCATAGGAAGCCCTAGTGACCACCCGGCAGAAAGCGTCCAACACTCCCAAGCTGATCCAACAGACCTCATACACAAACAAGGGGTCTTGTCCAGGAAGAGTTTTCAAGAAAAAAGGTAGGTCATTGATCTAGCGAAGAAGAAGATAGTATAGCAGAGTGATAGGACAGATCAGGAATGGGAAAGAGCAAATGAGGAAGACAGTGACAGTGGGAATTTAAAGCACTAAATTTCCAGAAAGTGGGGATACTATTTATACTGAAACCCCCGGCACTCCAACGGGGGGGGAACTGTTGCCGCAGTGAATTAGTCATGCCTATAAAGGCAAGACAGGTTTTCAACTGGGGCTTTCACTGTTCCCTTTATAGGTTAGAACAATCTACAGTGGCAAGATTGCTCATGACCCCAAGGGGTTGAGGTTCAGCAGCAGCTTTCTAACACCATCCTCTGTGATGTCTATCTCTCCACAAGTTGGGAATTCGGGTAGATCCTTTTGTGGTGTGGTCTCACTCTCTGGGTTGTCTAGTATTAGACCTTCTATGTATGCCCAGTATTGACGGCGGATGTTTTTCTGGACAAGTCGCTTTAGGGATTTGAACTTCTCATAGAGGCTCCTGTCACCATTCTTCTTCCAGCGCTTGTGGACTCTGTCTCTCTTACGAATCAGCTTTTTGGTTTCGTGGTTTATCCATGGGTGGCTTGTTTTTGGTTTGGCTTGCTTATGTCGAACATGCTTTGATAGGGCCTCTAGTAGGCCTGTCTTTAGTTCTGACCAGATTTCTTCTACTGAGCTATCTTCATTGTAAGAGGTCATTATGTGGTCATTTAATAGATGTGCTGCTTGTTTCAGTGGTTCTTTGCTTTCATCAGTGTATATGCGAATCTGTCGGGGTAGCTGGCGTTTCTTTGGTGGGTGGATCTGGACTTCCATGTATGCAGCGTCATGATCTGACAATCCTGGGAGGATCTCTGTTCTTGGTATGAGGTTAGGGTTGTTTGTGAGGAACAGGTTGAGGAAGTTTTCACCTCTCGTGGGTTCCTGAACCATTTGTTACCAGCCAAGATCGTTCAAACTATCCATGAACATACGGTGAATGTTAGGGTGTGGGGCTCCTTTCTTTAGTGTTTTTGATGGCCAGAGCTATCCCGGGAGGTTGAAATCTCCTCCTACAATGATAACTGCATTGTTGGTGTTTGAGGCGCGGTGGGCAGATTCTACAAATGCTTTCATACTTTCCTTGTTATCTGTATGGGGGTGGTAGAAACAGCTTACTAAGAGTGTTCTTCTTCCCTTTAACTTGATTTTGACCCACTGGATTTCACACTCAGTGGATAGATCTGGTTCTTCAAGGGACGTCAGATCCTCAAAGACAGCAATGAATACTCCACCTCCTGCCTGCCTTACTCTGTCTCTTTGGTAGATATTATATCCCTTGGGGAAGATTTCAGCATTGGTATGAAGTGGCGTTAACCAGGACTCTGTTCCTAGAATGACATTAGGCTTCGTACTTTGGACGAGGTTGTCAAATTCCGCCACCTTGCCTAGAATAGACTGGCAATTCACAATCAGGAAGTGAAAGGGCCTTCTCGAGTGTTTATCTTGTTTACTTGCTCTTGAGGGGGTTGATGTATGGTATGGCAGGGCCGGACCTAGGAAAAGTTGAAGGGGGGGGGGGGGGGGGTGTTACAGATTGAACGAAGGCGCGAAGTGCCGAACCTTCTAGGGGGATCCGGGGGGAATGCCCCCCCCCCCCCCCTCCCCCGGACTTTTTTTTTTTCAAGGATGCAAAATGGTGCAATCTGGTGCAATCTGAACCTTGAAAAAATCATTTGTGATGGTCTGGGACTTTGAGCTTTTTGAACAATTGAACTGACAAACTCTGGGGTACAAAAATAATCCTCCGACCCTCCCTTTAAAAAAAAAAAAAAAAACACGCACACACACACAAATTTATTTATCAGCAGAGATGTTTTGTATACTATTATTATTCACTACTTTTTGTTGATCGTTAACGGTATAAAGCTTTACCTTGTAGTTTATGAACATCACCGCCCTGCTTTCACTTTCAGTCTTGCTGCACTAGGTTCCTCGGCATTAGTACCATTTGTGAATTGTATCTTCTGGCAAAACAGTTCACCGCCTCTTTGAAGTCAATATCAACATCCCTGTGCACTTTCAGTAAAGATAGTCCAATGAGTCTCTGTTGCCCCATTGTAGAGCGCAGGTAGTTTTTCAGGTTGCGCAACTGACTGTTTGAACGCTCACACTTGGCAGTAGTGACAGGCAGGGTGCAAAGGTTCTTTAGCATGATGAACAGAATGGAATAAAAATCCCTGTCACAATGTTTCAGTGCTTCTGATGCCGTTGATGGGATGATAGCTGCCGCTTTCTCAGCAGCACTTCGCCATTTGCAAACCCACCGTTGGTATTCTGCATCAAGGGTAGCGTTGTCTGGTAGGTCAGACTCCCACAACATTGCCAGTGTCTTCACCCCTTCTGGAACCTGCATGAAACCATCCTGGTTGTCTATTAAAGTGCTTGGCACCAGACAGAGACCATCAACTGCTAGGTCAGCATTTTTGAACCTCGAGTCCAATTCGGTTGACAGGTGTTCCAAGAAAGGAATGGCAATGCTAATCTTGAAATATTCTTCTGTCCCAGAGTGGCCGCAGGTTGGTTGTCACGGAGAGTCTGTCGGGATGCTTGATGAGGAACAATAACATCAGTTGTCAAAGCATTTGCCATTTTGCTGACTTCACCAAACCAGGCAACAAACGCTGTGTCGACATCTCTTCTAATAGAAGACATGCAGTTACTGAACTCTTTGATTTCCCTGTAGGCATCCACATCTTTTGTCCTTTTCTGCAGCTTCACTGTCAAGGGTTTTAAGTAACGCAAACAATTGCGGACGACAACGAATGCAACGAGGAAAACACTGCTGCTCAAGGTGTGGAGAAAGCCAGTTGCCTTGGTCAATGTCTCACTGTCCCAATTGTCACTGTCTTCACACATTTGTCCCAAACAGTCGTGAACAACCAGGAAGAGAGATGTATAAACCTCCAGTGCTTCATATTTTTCTACCCATCTTGTTCTGCACAGATCAACAAGCTTTGAGATGCTTCGATGGTATCTTCAAGTTTTCTTTGTCTCTTTGGAGAGTTTGAGAAAAACAGTGACAGTTCCCTCGATCAGTGCTCCCATCATGTTTTTCACTGCAGGCAAGCCGCATGCTTTTACAATGCATTAAAAAAATTCAATTTTTGTTTTAAGTTTGGAGGGGGGGTTCCGGAACCCAGGTAACACCCCCCCCCCTCCTCCCCTGGGTCCGGCCCTGGACTATGGTTGAAAAGAACTATCAGGGATAGATTTTAGGGCTGAATCAGAAAGGTTACTTGTTTTGGTGCCTATGCCATGCAGGTCGAACGCCACACTGCTGTAGTTAAGGCCCGGTCTCAGTGGCCGATGGACACAAAACGTATGCAAAAAGGACATAGCGGACGAGCAAAATTTCGGGGGTAGCTCCATCCGGTTTCATCCGCTCCAAAAATGGACGAAATTGGCGAACATTTGCGAAAACAGAACGGAAAATAACGGAAGTGGGTAGTATGTGGCGGGGATGCTAAACGGATGTTCATAGGATGCCTAGAGGATGAAAGTGGATGATAGCTCCGAATGGGTAACCGGGGATAATGGCGAAGCAGACGCATAGCGGAAAGAGCGGATGCATAGCGGATGAAGCGGATGCATCACGTACGCCTAACGGAAACAAAGGGGATGCCGCGCGGATGAATATCAGATACAAACCATTCACTGCGTATGCGGGGGGTATGAATTGCGTCATCTCCGTGGTTATAAAAGAATGCAACACGCACGCAGTCCCATCAATCAACAACATTCTCGCGGCGTTCGTCGCCGGAGCAGGAGTGGCAGTCTTGCTCTGCGCAGGGGCGCTATCCGTTCCTGACTACGGACTTAGCCACACTTCTTGCCATCTTTGCGGTCGAGTCCAGTGGGAGTCCTATGTCAGCCCGGCTCTGCTTCCTGCGGGGAAATTCCTAGGAGTATCGTTCAGTCCCACAGACGGGGCGGCATATGGAGATGATGAGGATGTACCGTCCCACGGGTGCAGTTCCGGAAGTCGACATCACCGCCTCGTTCTGTGGGTGATTCCGACACGTACCTCCGATACACCTTCAACCTACATTTTCTTCTTGTTGGGCTCCCTAGGCTTGGCGGCGTGCACTGTGCGCGGAGGGGCCCGCCTCGCTACGTCTGCGCTCGTCTTGTCTTCGGCTGCCCATTTTCTTTCTCTACGACTGGACAACGCAGGACCCCCTGTGGAGATTGGCAACCTCCGGACTGCAGGTGATTCACCGCCAGCGGTTTCCAGCGTTTGTCTTCCCCCTCACGTGACTCGTGCTTGGTCATCTCTACTTAGCCTTAGTGGCACTTTCCTTTCCGGACGGTATTGGCGAACCTTGCGGCACCCTTATCTTCACCTTGACACCTTATTGCCATCGGCATCTCTACATCAACGAGACTCCTTCTTTCCGCTGGTCCATTACAACTGACTTCAACGTTATCTTCTTACTGTTGTCGCAGCGACGCCGTGCGCTCCATCCTCATGAGAATCTCCTCCTGCTTCACGTCTTCTTCTTCATCTGAATTTGAACTATATCATCATGACCTCTTATTTCAACGTGACAACGACTTCTCCTTGTCTCCTATACGCTAATGTGTCCGGAGACGTTAATCTACAAATCGAATCGAATCGCAGTCCCATCGTCCGGCTGTGCTCGTTCATCGCTCCTAATTAATCCTTCCTATTCTGAGACCAAGGGCGCTATCAAGGCAGCCTTGTGGTCAGTCTGGGATTCTCAGTTCTTTCGTTGGTGCGAGGAGGGGTTCGGCCGCCCGCTTTTGGCCGGATGCCGCCCCCTTCCTCTTTTCTCCTCTGTTCCTGTTGGCATCAAGACAGTGGCCCTTCGCCTCTGTTCTGGCTACTGGCGAACCAGGTTCGTTGAGGTTGGGTGCATCTGCGGCCAACCACTGGATTATGATCATTGCCTCTTTGCATGTGAGGCGCTCTCTGAGGATTTTTCCCCCCTTCGTGCGGCCTGCACCCTTCGCGGTTTGGGCCAGACCTGCGCGGACCTTATTACGTACTCATCTTCGACGGAGCCTGCCCTACTCTTGTTGGCAGCCCGTTGCATCTATTATTCACCTGTGGCTTGTAATTTATAGAACATATCTCTCCTAGCCTTTTGTTGAGTATTGTCTTAAATTAGTTAATCAGTTATACTGATTGCTTATTGATTTTTATCTTGGCTTGTGACCTCTTTGTGGGACGATTGTGGCCCTGAGCCACATCGCCCCAAGCGGCCATCTATTTATTTTATGCCCACTTTGTATCTTTATTGTCTGGCCTTCGGCCAGGCCGTCCACTATTAATTTTAATCCTAATTTTAATTCATGTTAAAAGTTGTTAACTAAGGCCCTTATTGCTGTTTATACGGCCCTATATGGATGTTAACCTTCTTAGTTAATGGATCTTAAATTAATTTTTATCGATGGCGGTCTCTGTGGGTTAAATTGGGATTTTGTTTTCCCTATATGGCTGTTTGTTAAACAGTCCACTAAGAATAGTTAGTACTATTATTAAGTAAATGCATATTTAAAGATATATCAAGGAAATCTATCTTTATTAATTTAAACTAACCCGCCAAGCCCGTCGGCCGGATAGCTGCGGCCTGACTGCATGCCTATATAGGCTGTTGGTTCTTAATCTAATTTTATCATAACAAATTTTATTTTTCCACCTGTAAAAGGTTGGTCGGGCGTTGGGCAGGGGACAGGAACTGCTGCTCCCTCCCCACCTTACCGGTATCCGGTTGTTTTACCGATCTTTGGTCGGGCGGGAGAACGAGATCGGGATCACGACGTGTCCTGTTCCCCCTCTCATTTCTTGACCGCGTATTTTTTGACGTAAATGGATGAGCGGTGGAACACGTATTTGTTGTTCCTCCTCTCTGCCGCTGTACATAATGTTTGTTGTTTATATTTAAAAACTTTTTATTTTTACCTGCAAAGGTTAGACGGGACCCTGGGTTGCGGGCAGTTTTTCTGCCCCCTTCCCACCCTACCCGCCTTGTACTCCTTTTACGACTTGGTTCGGGCGGGAGAACGAGTTCGGGAACACGATCCGTCCTGTTCCCCTTCTCACTTCTCTACCGCGCATTTTGATGCTTCTATGGGTATGAAGGTGGGGAACACTTGTATTTTGTTCCTCCCTTCCGCCCACTTTTATATCCAGTCATGGTATTTTTTACTCCACTTTTATTATTTGTGTTGTGAGGATGTGGTGTGGCTGTTGTGGTCCTTCCTCCCGAAGTTAGCTTGGGTCTTTTCTCCTGTTTTAACCTGTGGTCCTGAAAATTTTAACGTAACTTTTTACTCCCCTCCCCTGGGGCTCCCACGTTTTGAACTCTTAAATCCAAGTCCCCTATACGCTCTATGTGTCCGGGGACATTAATTTAATTAAGAAGAAGAAGCAGTCCCATACAGGGGCCGGGTAGCTCAGTTGGTAAGAGCGTCTTGCTAGTAACCGAAAGGTCGCTGGTTCGAATCCCGGATTGGTCAACGTGTGATCATATTATTTTCCCCTTTACCAACAACTGGCCCGCTGGTGTCAGTATAAATCGGTCCAGTAGTCACCTATATATGCGAAAGTGTCGTGTGACTATAATCTACAAACAAACAAACAAGCAGTCCCATATAGAGGGGCCGGGTAGCTCAGTTGGTAAGAGCGTCTTGCTAGTAACCGAAAGGTCGCTGGTTCGAATCCCGGATTGGTCAACGTGTGATCATATTATTTTCCCCTTTACCAACAACTGGCCCGCTGGTGTCAGTATAAATCGGTCCAGTAGTCACCTATATGCGAAAGTGTCGTGTGACTATAATCTACAAAACAAACAAACAAACAGCAGTCCCATAGAGTCTCCTCTCTGAAAATCCTTACCGGTGTGACATCGTCACAGTTCCTAGTATCTTAGCTGGGCTGGGAGCGAATGTAAAAAAAAAAAAAAAAAAAAAGCAGTCCCAGGGGGCCGGGTAGCTCAGTTGGTAAGAGCGTCTTGCTAGTAACCGAAAGGTCGCTGGTTCGAATCCCGGATTGGTCAACTTGTGATCATATTATTTTCCCCTTTACCAACAACTGGCCCGCTGGTGTCAGTATAAATCGGTCCAGTAGTCACCTATATGCGAAAGTGTCGTGTGACTATAATCTACAAACAAACAACGCAGTCCCTCAAAATTATCTTTAAGCGCAGAGAAGGAAAAACATGTGCAGTGGGGCCGGGTAGCTCAGTTGGTAAGAGCGTCTTGCTAGTAACCGAAAGGTCGCTGGTTCGAATCCCGGATTGGTCAACGTGTGATCATATTATTTTCCCCTTTACCAACAACTGGCCCGCTGGTGTCAGTATAAATCGGTCCAGTAGTCACCTATATGCGAAAGTGTCGTGTGACTATAATCTACAAACAACAGCAGTCCCTCCATCTCCTCTTCCACACCCTGTCTTCTGGTGTATAGGCTAGCTGGTCTCTTGCCCCTGAGGCACACCTTTACCCAGCTTGGTGCCTCTTACATTGTCAGAGCTAAGAGGGTGCCTAATTCCACCTCGGCCGAACTCAATCCGCAATTCATGTGGCCAATTACACGGTGCCCCAAGGTAGGTCTGGCCGAGCATGTCACTAACTCCCTCGAGGAGCCTTTTCGCCGGGGAGTCAGAGTGGAGGCTCTCCCCCCTCCCCGTCCTCCTTGGGAGCTCGCTCCCTTGACCACCATTACTGGTGGTGGCCTTCTCTTGCGCTCAGGCGACCTTCCCGTCCTTACTTCTATGGCCCAGGAATTGATATCCTCGCTTGCTGGAACTGAGTGTATTTACACGGACGGCTCTGTCCTCCCGGACGGCTCTGCCGGTTTCGGAATATACTTTGATGGCGGCGACTCCCTCTCGAATTTTGATTTCTGTATGGAAATGACCTTTTCCAGAAGATTTTTAAAAGTGTTCAGGTTGTTAGCTCTTTTAGTATCAACTGGCAATTTATTCCATATGAGCGCAACCCTGTAGGAGAATGAGTATTTTCTTTTGTTTGTGCGGCAATGTCTTATAAGAATATATTGTCCTGTGATCGAGTTTCTTGTTCTAGAGTTAGTATTCAACTGAAACAAAGTGTTAACATCAATGTTGTCAATCCCATTAAAAATCTTGTAAGTTTAAATCAGGTCACCTCTCAATCTTCTAAATTTCAGAGAGGGCAAATCCAAAACTCTCAATCTCTCTGAGTATGGCAATTGTCTCAGCGATTTAATCATCCGAGTCGCTCTTCTTTGTACTCTCTCCAAGGCAGATGACTGCTTCTTAAGATAAGGAAACCAGATCGCATTCGCATATTCAAGATGTGGCCTTACATGCGATTTATACAGGTGGTTTAAGGTATCACTATCCAAGTAAGTAAAAGATCGGCGCATGATACCGAGCATTTTATTACCCTTGGAAATTACATTGTTTATACGTTTATCAAAGGTTAGGTTTGTATCAAAAGTAACCCCCAAATCTTTTTCCTCACTATTATGGTCAATCGTCACTCTGTCGTCACCTGTCGTCATCAAATAGTCATGTCCAGGATTTTTCTTACCCATATGGAGTACGTTACATTTTGATGCATTAAAGTGCAATTGCCAGGTATCTGACCAAATCAGAAGACTATCTATATCTTTTTGGAATTTATTGCACTTAGATGTCACATTATATATGTGAGAGTGTCGTGCGTGAGTGGGGTGGTGTTGTTGCCTCTCATACCGCACACAGTCACAGGAATATCGGGATAGGTTAGTTCTATTCAGACTTTATTACCACTTGACAGCACGCTGAAACATCAATAAAAAAAACACATATATAAGTATGCCGTCAATAGTTGTTACGGTTAGATGTTACAGTATATAATAATGTGTAAAAGGCAATAGGAAAAATAGACAATGGCATAGGTGGCTTAAAGAAAATACCTTACAATACAAGACAAAATAATCAACGTTAATTACAAACGGGGGCAGCATAAACACACATGGACCAAACAATGTAAATATTCATAAACAATATGTTGCACACCAACATATAAAGGGATGCGCCAATATGCTGGCTATACACAAGCCTAAATAAAAGGGAATGACCCAATGCGCATTCTCACATAGAGGATAGGCCTAGTCTGACAGACAAACGCAATGCCACAACCTAGTCTGGCATATCAACTCAGACATACCTGGTCCTAACATATAATATTAATAATACATCAATAATACAAAAGAAAATGCCACCTGGCCATGCCAGCTATACACAAAATGAATATGAGACAACAATATAAATGGTGGTTGACTAGTTATACAGTATTTAGTAAATACTGAATCACTCAAATTAGCATTCACTACATGATGGAAGACGGTAAAGCAAAATTAATAATAAAGGATTATGAAACATGTTATTAAATCACTTTACATACATAAGCAATACTATAATACAACATGACAAAGTGGTGGCCCAGGCAATAGGCAGAAATACAAGAAATAGGATAAAGTGGAGAAGGCCTAATGCAAGCAAACAGAACTAACACATAGGCCTACACCTTCACATAACATCAGAAGAAGAGATATAAAGGGAGACAAAAGAGAGAAGGGAAGTAACGAGGGAAGGTTGGGGGGGGGGGGAGGGGCTACCAGCAGACGACTAATAAACTCTCAAGCAGCAGGAATAGATCCTACGACTGCACAGAGCATCAGAAATGAACTGTGGTGCACTCAGTCGGCAACTAAGCAAGTAATAAGCCCATGGAGAGCTGACTATTACAGCAGACACTGGGTGCACTCATTCATACACAAGCTAGAAGCATTCTCTGGTAGAGTGTAGATCAAAACACAGCCAAGCCTACGCTGTAGGTGATAGCCACCGCGACAGATAGCCTTATGCAAGATTACAGCAACATCTAACTCAACATACTGAATAGATCAAACATGAAGAGTGATATCGTACCTAAATCCTGTGATCCTAGAAGTAGAATGCCGAAGCCTGACTTTACTTAAACAAAGCAAGAAGCATAGCAAAGTATGGAAGATCCGGGTTACCGGCCATGAGGAAGATAGAAGCCTTGAGACAATCACGATGTATAAATCTAAATTCTACTGTAAAATACAAGTGCATTAAGCACAAAACATGCACATTCTTCTAGTACTATGGATAACAAAGTCATGTAACTAAACAATGTTACTTACATGGGCCATAATGGATTGGGATGGTCTAACGAACGCGCGGATAGTAAAATTTCCGTCCCCTAACACAAAGGCGTATGGGGGTAACGCGCGGAACAGAAGCGTTCCTTTTTTTCAAACATCTTCTTTGTTCACGATAGCCTACCGATATATACCAAACGCAGTGCCAGAGGCTGTTCTGGGCTCGCGCGCAGCAATAGGCACAGGACAGGGAAATTTAATACATACATTCATCATTCAGCACATTTATCCTCTCATTCGCGATCAGACAATAGTGTAACTGGTTACATTCGCCCCAGACTGATCAGAACAATGTCCTCATTGTTTTCTCTGTGCTATTCTAGAAGATTTTCTTACTGGTAACGGTGTTCTAGTTGGTGTGGAATGGGCACGACAAGCAGCCGCTGAGGTGGATGGGATAGGCTGGACAGGAACTGGGAGACGGGATCTGGGTCTGGGACCATTGACACTGGGGAGAAAAATCCAACTCTCCTCCTCCTCATCGTCTGAGAACCGAAGAGATGGTTTGGGTTTTGGAGATGCGGGGAGAGCTGGTTGAGGAGACACAATAGCTTTGACAGGCATAACATTTATCCGGTTAACTGTCTGTTCTTTGCCTCCATTATGAGGTCGCACTCTAACCACGGAATCACTGGGTTGGGAAGTGACCACGAACAAGTCAGATTTCCAACGGTCTTGGATTTTATTCCTCCCGAGGACTCTGTTTGGCAGATAGACGAAGGACCCTATGGCTAGTCCCGGTTCTCCAACTTGCTTCACTCTGCTTGCTCTGGCTGCAGAAGCAGCAGTCAACCTCTCTGTGGCTGTTACATGAGCTTGGCGCAGGCGGTGTTGATGCTGTCTTACCCAATCAACAGCTCCTGATGCATGATGAGACGAATCAAGGAGGCCTAACTTGACATCAACAGGCAGCCTTGGTTCATGGCCAAACATGAGAAGATGAGGGGAGAATCCTGTTGAGGAATGGGGAGTACAGTTGTAGGCCTGG
Source organism: Oncomelania hupensis (assembly GCA_036898135.1). NCBI lineage: Eukaryota > Metazoa > Mollusca > Gastropoda > Littorinimorpha > Pomatiopsidae > Oncomelania > Oncomelania hupensis. Next base: position 44,827,080 of record CM072513.1, read on the forward strand.
ACAACTTCTTGCAGATGTTGTGGCCATTTCTTCTTTTGTTCATCTGATAGGGTGCGCAAAAGTTGATGAAGGGTGCGGTTAAACCTCTCGCACTGACCGTTTCCTTGGGGGTGGTAAGGGGTCGTTCTGGACTTCTTTATGTTGTACATCAGACATAGTTCATTGACCACCCTACCTTCAAAGTCTCTGCCTTGATCACTATGCAGTCGTTCTGGCACACCTAACTTCTGGAACCATTCAGTCACTAGCACCTTGGCTACAGTTACTGCTTCTTGATTTCTGGTTGGAACTGCAATTGTATACTTGGTGAACACATCTGTAATTACTAGGATGCTTTCTCTTCCATCAGACGCTGGCTCGACCTTACAGAAGTCCATGGCGACAACTTGAAGCGGTTTGGTCGCCAGAAGGTGACCCATCGCTGGCCTGACAGTTGACCGTCTATTCAATTGGCATCTCTGACACTGCTCGATGTACCCCTCACAGTCCTTGGTCATACCAGGCCAGTACACCCTTTTACGAAGTAGGGACAGAGTTCTGTCCACTGCCTGATGGGCCATCTTGTCGTGCAGCTCAATCAAGATATCTGGTCGCAGAGTAGAAGGTAGTACAAGCTGTAGCACTGGTCCATGAACTGGGTCTTGCACTGATCGGTGGAGTACACCCTCAATGATCTGGAGGCGGGCATGCTGCCCACAAAGAGTGGTCAGTGACTTGTCTGTAGAAGTAGGGGGTTTCTCGGGCCAAGACTTCAACACTGTGCCAATCGCTGGATCCTCCTGCTGGAGTTCCAACATGTTGTGAGAAGACAGGGTAGGCAGTGCGGTAGACCAGTCTGGAAGGACAGGCTTCATGGGAGCTGTTGGAGCGGGGCCAGGAAACGGACAACGGTCCTTTTCTAGTGCCTGATGTTGACAGAAGACAGATTGGGATTGGGCTACCTCCACTGGGATAGGAGTAGAGGTCGGGGGCAAGCTTTCTGGTGGTCGTCTGGACAGGGCATCAGCTCGATTTGTCTTGCCAGGCTTGTATTTTACCACAAAGTCAAAGACAGCCAGCTGTGCAGCCCATCTCTGCTCAAGAGCACCCAATTTGGAAGTTTGGAAATGGGCGAGAGGGTTGTTGTCTGTCCACACCTCAAACTGGTTGCCTAAAAGGTAGCCTCGAAACTTTTCAGTAGCCGCCCATTTCAACGCCAACATTTCTAACTTGAAACTGCTATAGTTGGTTTCATTCTTCTCTGTGGGGCGGAGTCTCCTACTGGCATAAGCGATGACTCTCAGCTTTCCGTCGGGCTGGCGCTGGTTGAGAATGGCCCCTAATCCCTCAAGACTTGCATCTGTTTCCAGAACAAAGGGTTTGTTGAAGTCGGCGAACGCAAGCACTCCAGCACTGGTAAGCTTCTCCTTGAGCGTCTTGAAGGCAACCTCATGCTCTGGTTTCCACAGATGGGATATGGGTGCGGTCTTTTTGTCTTGGCTGTTGATCAGGGAGTGTAATGGTCCAGCAATGGAGGCGTAATTCTGTACAAAGCGCCGATAATACCCCGCGAAGCCAAGGAAAGATCTCAATTCCTTTGCAGTCTGTGGCGTGGGCCAGTTCTGAACAACTTCTACCTTTTCATCCTGACAGCTCACACCCTTGGCAGAAATGCTATGACCAAGGTAGCTGACCTCTTTCTGGAGAAACTGACACTTTTCAAGGTTCAACTTGAGGCCTACGTCTTCAAGTCTACTGAGGACTCGATCCAGTTGCTGAAGATGGTCGCTGAGGGTCTTCGAGTAGATAAGAAGGTCGTCAAAGTAGACTAAGAGGAACTGGAAAAGCTGGTCACTCATCACTTTGTTCATGAGCCGCTGAAAAGTTGCTGGTGCACCGGCAAGACCAAAGGGCATCCGGGTATACTCGAAGAGGCCAAATGGTGTAGTGAAAGCAGTTTTGCTCTGATCCTCTGGCGCCATTGCTATCTGGTGATACCCGCTGGCTAAGTCTAGCGTGGAGAAGAACTCTGACCCTACCAGCAGGTCAAAGGTTTCGTTGATGCGTGGTAGAGGGTAGGCATCTTTGATGGTCTTGGCGTTTAGCCCCCGATAGTCCACACATAATCTGATTGACCCGTCTTTCTTCCTGACAACTACAATTGGTGCAGCATATGGACTATGGCTCTCATGGATAATTCCTTTAGCCAACAGCTCTTGTAAGTGTTCTCTCACCTCATTGAAATCTTTGGGATGAATTGATCTGTGTGGTTGACTCACTGGTATGTTATCAGTAAGCCGTATTCTGTGAACGTCCTTGTCGGTGTACCCAAGTTCACTTTCTGCAGTAGAGATCACAGAAGGGTGCTTCTCTAGTATTTCAAGCAGTTGGTTCCGCTCCTCGTCGGTCCCTTGGAAGTCTTTTAACTTGGATGCCAAGTCAGCAATGAGAGTAGAAGCTGCTACTGGCTTCCCAACCCGGATCTCCTGCTCATTGCAGACTACCTCTGCTGTAGACGGGGAGTCAATGGAAGCTACATGAAACAGGGTTACGAGTGGAGTGCTGGCCTTGAGGGTGATGCCCTCCTCAGTGAGGTTGAGGACTCTAACATACATAGGCGATGGGTAAGGCCCTAACAAGGTTGGGGTGATGAGACAGCCTGCAGGCAGATTGTGGTCTGCAGCCTCAGCCAGCAATCGATGTGAAGCTCTTTTGGATCTGATTTGTACCGCTACCATGGACTCAGCTGGAATAAACACATTCCTAGCAGCCCGACCGATACCATGCACAGACCCATCATGCGCATGCACCTCCTCCACAACCGATGCTAACCAAGCTGGTTCCTGGCTCTTGCCTTTAAATATCTTACCTATTACATTCATCCCTAACACTCCTGGGATTTCCCTCTTACGCTGTCTAGTAAAAATATCATCAGAATCCCTAACTACCATCAGGGTTGTCACAATCGTGGTACCAAAAACTGTCACTGGACATGTTACAACTCCTACATACGGGATATCAAGGCCATTAGCTGCTTTTAAAGTTAGGTACCCTACTGAGTCTATTGGAAGCTGCCTAAGATATTGTTTATAAAATGTTTCTGTAACACTACTTATCTGACTACCTGTATCAACTAATGCTTTACAGTCTACATGCTGTATGTTCATAGAGGTCGTAGGACACTCTCCTGCCAGTGTAGCCTTACTGGCAGCCCCTGCTGTGTGGCTACTTTCCACAACAGGTGCCTCTAGTTTGGGCACTGCCTCTTGAAATGGCCCTGCTGCCCGCACTTGAAGCAGCCCCTAGGTGCTGGTCTTGTGTTGCGCTTGTCTTCCAGCGTGGCCAATCTCTGGTCCATACTCTTCATCAGAGTGACCAAGGTATCAAGCGCTGCAGAAGTTGGTAGTGCAGCCTGGCTCTGTTGTTGCAGTGGAGAAACATCCTCAGCATCCCCTTCCTCTTCAGCCCATTGGAGCGCCTCTTCCCTCAGCTCCAGCAGTGTGATCTCGCTGTTTCGAGCCCTGCTTCTTCGAAGTTCTCTCCTCAACCCACTGTCAAGGAGACGCTCGATGAAGCGGTCCCTCACATCAGCAGCAGGCAATGCTCCACCAGCCTGACGCACGCGCTCGGCCAACTTCTGAAGTCCATGGCTGAATTCAAGGACAGATTCCCCTGGCTGCTGCCTTCTTTGGTTAAAGTCCTCTAGCAGGAGGACCCTTGATCTCCGCTCACCAAAGACAGTCTTCAGGTGCTGCAAAACAGCATCAGCTGTGTTTCTGCTGTCGTCCGGTAGGGATAGGACCTCCTTCCTCGCCGGGTCATCCAGATGGCGCAAAATAAACTCCACCCCCACACCTCCTTTTAGCTTATAGGCCTTTAAGACCCGGTCTGCCTCAGCTGCAAATTCCGCAACATCTTCAGTCCCGGAGAACTTGGGAAGTCTCGGAGGTGGGTACCAGCTTCCCACTCCCAGTGGTGCTGCTTCCAGTGGTGCTTGTGCGTCATCTGTCATGGCGACACCGTGCTGTCAATCTAGTGGTGGTCAGCTCCTATCCTGTCGGCGACGCCACTTGTGAGAGTGTCGTGCGTGAGTGGGGTGGTGTTGTTGCCTCTCATACCGCACACAGTCACAGGAATATCGGGATAGGTTAGTTCTATTCAGACTTTATTACCACTTGACAGCACGCTGAAACATCAATAAAAAAAACACATATATAAGTATGCCGTCAATAGTTGTTACGGTTAGATGTTACAGTATATAATAATGTGTAAAAGGCAATAGGAAAAATAGACAATGGCATAGGTGGCTTAAAGAAAATACCTTACAATACAAGACAAAATAATCAACGTTAATTACAAACGGGGGCAGCATAAACACACATGGACCAAACAATGTAAATATTCATAAACAATATGTTGCACACCAACATATAAAGGGATGCGCCAATATGCTGGCTATACACAAGCCTAAATAAAAGGGAATGACCCAATGCGCATTCTCACATAGAGGATAGGCCTAGTCTGACAGACAAACGCAATGCCACAACCTAGTCTGGCATATCAACTCAGACATACCTGGTCCTAACATATAATATTAATAATACATCAATAATACAAAAGAAAATGCCACCTGGCCATGCCAGCTATACACAAAATGAATATGAGACAACAATATAAATGGTGGTTGACTAGTTATACAGTATTTAGTAAATACTGAATCACTCAAATTAGCATTCACTACATGATGGAAGACGGTAAAGCAAAATTAATAATAAAGGATTATGAAACATGTTATTAAATCACTTTACATACATAAGCAATACTATAATACAACATGACAAAGTGGTGGCCCAGGCAATAGGCAGAAATACAAGAAATAGGATAAAGTGGAGAAGGCCTAATGCAAGCAAACAGAACTAACACATAGGCCTACACCTTCACATAACATCAGAAGAAGAGATATAAAGGGAGACAAAAGAGAGAAGGGAAGTAACGAGGGAAGGTTGGGGGGGGGGGGGGGGAGGGGCTACCAGCAGACGACTAATAAACTCTCAAGCAGCAGGAATAGATCCTACGACTGCACAGAGCATCAGAAATGAACTGTGGTGCACTCAGTCGGCAACTAAGCAAGTAATAAGCCCATGGAGAGCTGACTATTACAGCAGACACTGGGTGCACTCATTCATACACAAGCTAGAAGCATTCTCTGGTAGAGTGTAGATCAAAACACAGCCAAGCCTACGCTGTAGGTGATAGCCACCGCGACAGATAGCCTTATGCAAGATTACAGCAACATCTAACTCAACATACTGAATAGATCAAACATGAAGAGTGATATCGTACCTAAATCCTGTGATCCTAGAAGTAGAATGCCGAAGCCTGACTTTACTTAAACAAAGCAAGAAGCATAGCAAAGTATGGAAGATCCGGGTTACCGGCCATGAGGAAGATAGAAGCCTTGAGACAATCACGATGTATAAATCTAAATTCTACTGTAAAATACAAGTGCATTAAGCACAAAACATGCACATTCTTCTAGTACTATGGATAACAAAGTCATGTAACTAAACAATGTTACTTACATGGGCCATAATGGATTGGGATGGTCTAACGAACGCGCGGATAGTAAAATTTCCGTCCCCTAACACAAAGGCGTATGGGGGTAACGCGCGGAACAGAAGCGTTCCTTTTTTTCAAACATCTTCTTTGTTCACGATAGCCTACCGATATATACCAAACGCAGTGCCAGAGGCTGTTCTGGGCTCGCGCGCAGCAATAGGCACAGGACAGGGAAATTTAATACATACATTCATCATTCAGCACATTTATCCTCTCATTCGCGATCAGACAATAGTGTAACTGGTTACATATAGTTTAGTGTCATCTGCAAAAATGCTACAATTACTAGATACTTTGTCAGGTAAGTCGTTTATAAAAATTGTAAACAGAATGGGACCCAAAATACTGCCTTGCGGTATACCACTCAGAACTGGCTCGTCACCTGAGAAATAATTTTCAACTCTGACACGCTAGCTGGGTTCTTCCTTCCAGAAAGCACTTGATCCATTATAGTACGTGTCCACTGATCCCGTAAGATTTTAGTTTAACTAAAAGTCTTGCATGAGGTACTGAGTCAAATGCCTTGCGAAAGTCTAAGTAAAGCACATCAAAACTCTCCCCACTGTCAACCATTTTCGTAAAGTCTTCCATTACCTGCAAGAGTTGCGTCACACATGACCTACCTTTACGAAAACCATGCTGGCATTCCGTGTACAGAGAGCAAAGAGTCATATGGTTAACGATAGCATCTCTGACAAATGATTCAAGCACTTTACATAAAATACAAGTTAAACTGACAGGTCTATAGTTTCCTGCATCACTTCTACTGCCTTTTTTAAAAAAATAAGGCTGTGACATTGGCTCTTCTCCAGTCTAATGGTACAACTCCCTCCTCTAAGGACTTATTAAAAAGTTGGCAAAGTGGTACTGATAACTCTTTACTTGCGTCTTTTAAGACTCTGGACGGTAAAAAAGGCCAAAAGCCTTACTTGGATCTAACTTGCTCAACTTCTCCTGAACTGCTTTCGGATTTATAAGAACTTCAGTTAAAGTAACATTGTCTGATCTAGATGCAAGGTCTAAAAATGGTAAATTATTTAGATCACCCTGCGTAAAAACACTAGAGAAAAACTTATTTTATACCTCGATCTGCTTTATCAGCATCACTCCCTGCTATATCTCCATCCTCCTTTACCAGTGGGTTGATACCCGAAAATGCTTTTGTTTTAGATCGTACATATTTACTTTCGGATTATTTTTACAATTTATTGCAATATTTTTCTCAAAATTCTTTTTTCTTTTTTTTAAAGCTTTTTTCACTTCTCTTGGGATTATTGTATTGCTTTTTTTTTCTACTTCATTTCACCTCTTGTGGACGTTTTGAGGGTAATTTAATTTGGGCGTTTCGGCGGCTGGCCCTTTCGGCGGTGGACCTATGTTTCGGCGGTGTCGCCGAAAAAATTACCGGCCGAAACTACCTGCTACCTCCTTCAACCACCACTTCCGGTTGAAGAGCACATCATGTAAGGAGGTCCGGTTCCGGTTGAGAGCCCGTACACGTGAAACCTTAGTACACTTTCTGAATCGTGTTACAGCAGGAGATAGCAAGGAAAGGGAAACGAAATGTCTAGGCAAACGCAAAATCCATATCTGTTGGACAAAAATTTAATCCCACGTATCAAACATGTAAGTTACTGAACCAATTCTGAGAAGTACTATGCTTAGCCCTAGGGATTCACAGATTGGTCACTTTTAACTTTACAGTTACACACGTGAATAACTAGCGTGATAGTCAAGTTAACAGTGGCTATAACTTTATAAGCTGGCTGGCTGTAAGACATAATTTACACTTAAGTGTGTAACGACGTGGTCGTTTTTATAATTTCTTGCAATACTATAGTGTGTAGTACCAGTAACTGGAAGTTTCAAGTGACACTTGAAGGATAGTTAATAATTTATCTTGCCAGTGAAAGCGCTAAATATTTTTTCAAACTGATATGACATCATGAGCTGACCACAATGCTCACGAAAATCGGCCAATCTGCTAAGGCAAACGGTAAAATACAAACAATGACTAAATCAATGTAAACTCACAATCACTTCGATCAATCTTTTAGTTTTCTCTCAGTGACTGTCACTCAGTTCTTGTTTTTTACAGTCAAAAGAGCTCCTTCCATAATTATCAGCTACAGTTTCATGGTGTTTGTAAATACTAAAGTATACCTGCAGTGATTGATGAGCAACCATTTTCACTTTGCAGCGTCAGCAGGCGTTCGAACTTGGCGTTGGCAATATTTTCTTACTGCCATGATGATGTACTGTACTGTCCGGATATGTGCATTGAGACACTTGTTCTAATTTTGTTAGGCTTGCTCAGATGCAGGTTTCATCAAACGTTACTTCTCCAACAGCATTTCTATGACTTAGCGATTTGGAATGATCGTACAGTGAAGAAAGTGAAAATTTCTGATTGGTTTTCACAATGTGCACAAAACATGAGTAAGTTCTCCCACTCCTCCTCAGTCCGCAATCACAGAAACTCTTTGGTCCATTTTTCCTGGAATCATCTGGCAGTGGACAATGCCGATGTTGATGGTTTCTTTGCCACAAATTGAGACTCCGGCTTTGTAGACGTAATAGACTGTAAAGACACTTTTAGTTAGTGTCAGACAATTCGGCCTTTTTTGACCTCTTGGAGGCAAAAACGACAGCAATGCTCATTGCTTCATGGTTAAGATAGCACTGGCTTCAAATGTGTGAGCAAAGAGGGGATCTGGTGTGTGCTGTTGTATCCACGTAATTTTTGACGCACATTTCGTTAATAATAATAGATGTTGCGACACCAAGCGTCATCAGTTTGTTTTCCATGAGGCAATGGCAACATTGTATCAACATGACACCTGCAACAACAAGCCATTCAACTAACTCTCTCCCTCTCTCTCTCATACAGACAAAGGATTTTTTTAAACTCTTTATTTTTTTCCCCGTTCAAACCAAATAACAATTGAGCACTCATTTTTTTTATCAGGGTTTGCGAATTTCAATCTGTAAAATTCTGGAAATTAATGGTAAACGTGATCCATAATCAGGTGAACAAGTGGAATCAGTAATGAACTAGGAACTTTTACTACTTCCACTTGTGGATTTACTATAATCCACTGCAAATCTGAAACCCCATTAACTATACTAGCATTGTTGTTGTTGTGATTTTTCTTCTATCATACAGGGTGTCCTAAAAAATGTACTCACACTTCGAATGGCGAGAAAAACATTATTTATGAACATAGAGTGAAATGGAATAGCTTTGAATACAGAGCGTTGTGGGCTAAGGCGGGACTAACTTGCCTTGTCCACAAGCCAGAAACCAATGGTGCCTGACAGGTGTGGGTTCGAGCCAGCATCTGGGCGTTATGTTTCTCCGAATATTATTTACTTTCGACTCGGGCAACGTCTCGGGGGTTTTCTCCGGGTACTCCGGTTTGCTCCCCCGGCAAAAAATTCACAAACAATTGTTAGGTAGTTTGAGTTTGAGCGCGCCACTGGCTGCGACTACACCTTTCCCGGGGGAGGCGGCCCAGAGTTTCTCGATAGAAAGGGATAATAAACTGCAGCCAACAAAAAACAAAACAAAAAAAAGAAGGCAAATGTGATTGAAGAATCATGTTTGAAAATGTTCAAATTGATAACCATTATTGTCCAGACAATGCTGATAACGCGAGCAATGGTCCGGTGCGTTGGTGGATGTTTTGCAAATTCCCTTCTGAATCGTCTTTGCACTTCAATGGCATTTTCGGTCTTCCAATAACATTTCAGGACAAAGTTCCTCTCTTCCAAACTAAGTTGATTTCCTGCCATGCTCAGCTGTGATTAATTAATTATACCTGCAATACAAAAAAGACAGCATGTTAGCGACAGTTAAAGTGTGAGTACATTTTTTTGAGACACACTGCATATATATAATTGTGGTATACAATTTTGGTTTTCACCTCTCATTCTGTCTTTTGCAATCTTTTATGTTTTCCCACCATATTGTTCCTAATATTATTTGGAAAACAAGTAGTTCTTGACGCGCATGTGTGCAGTAATAATATTATGTATTCAATCCCACCGCTCCCCCCTCCTTGCTGCCCAAATTTTTCCCCCCAGATATTTGCAATGTGCAAATTGAGTCCTAAATAGTCCAATAATTATAATCACGTTATACAATTTTGTTTGTTTGCCGTTTGTCCTTCTGCCGTCGGCCTGTGCAAAACTTGCAAGTGCCTTTTTAAATCTCGGAATTTATTTCATCTGTCACCATCAAACTTGGTAAGATTGTGTATATTCATGAGACCTGAAAAATTATCAATGAATCAATTACTTTGCAGCAGATGTCAGGCCCTAGATAGATGATTGCCGGCTACACAAATACACCCAGTAAGCACTAGCTCCATTCTCTCTCATACCCAGTCAACCAGGATTGTGCTTAATTGTCTGGGCATCAGACTATGCGCTTAAGCTCTGCAAGTGGCAACTTAAGTTTAAGTTATCCTGTATCAGCCTGCGCTGAGAAGCTCAAGCTGAAAAGGTGCCATATATTATTATTAATATAAGAACAATTTTTAATAATAATTAATTTTATAAAATCACAATAGTGCTTTTGATTATTAGTCACTACACATTATGTGACATCATAAAAATATTGCTAAACTTAAAGTAACAATGTATTTTCCAGTTTTTGGAAGACAAAAAGGCAGATGATATCATTGTTCCAGTGACTGTTGCAAGTTATCTTCAAGAAAGATACCGCAGGTAAGACCTTCATAATTTTTTTATTACGAAATCTAAAGTCATCGACAACATTGTACATTAATAAACAAGATGATATGCCATTCAAATGTATTTGGGTCTGTCTACAAAGCTGGTTCACTTTTTGTGACATGGAAAAAAAAAGTTGTCAAATACATACATTTTGTGGTTTATTTGAAAGATATGTATGTGTGTGATCATGCCATGCAGGTTAGAAGATAAATTTTGACCTTATGCATGTAGCCAGACCTTTAGTGTACACACTCAACGAAATTTCCATTGTAACACGGAAACCAAATAGTACTTAAAAACCAACAATATATATAAGTTGGCAAAGAATCTTTATTTATTCACACTTTTCTGCTATCCTATGCACCAACGGGAATCCCCTCTATGAAAAATACTTCCGTTTTTTTTTCTCCGCGTGTTTTAGTGAGTTATTTCCAAATATTCAAGAATAATAACATGTGTCACTGGCCACCTGTATCGTACCCTCACATATTTTTATTTTTTTTGCTGCAGTTTATTATTCCTTTTTATCGCCAGTGGCGTGCCTAAACCCTACCTACCTAACATTATTTGTGAATTTTTGAAAAATATTAGGAAAAACATAACGCCCAGATGCTGACTCGAACCCACACCTGTCAGGCGCCATTGGTTTCTGGCTTGTGGACAAGGCAAGTTAGTCCCGCCTTAGCCCACTTGGCCACAACGCTAGCCTAACACAGTCAGTTACTTCGTGTTTTGTGAAGGTTGCGACGGCGAAGCTATGGAAAACTACAAGAGTTTTCAGGTCCTGTTTCACTTTCTGTCGATGATCGACGCACCTCAGAAGTCGCCACAAATACAGGCCTCTACGATTGTTTTTTGCATTCTTTCACTGAGCATGTACTTCCTCCACTGTTTTTATACTTATCCCACTCGTTTTCTGGCTCTAACAATCGTCGTTTTCGGCAATTGGCCATATTTAAAAGTCACGCATCAAGCTTTGATAAAAGCAAAACAAGCCAAACCGGAACTTGGTTTCATATAACCTCGTTTTAATTTATAATGGCTATACCCACGAGTTTTTATGAGAGGTGCCGGAAAGTTGTGAATAAAGAGATTTGCTATCAAATAGATAAGATTAAAAAGAAATGTTTACATTAGTAAAGAAGCTTATCTATTGATACATTATCAAGTCAGTCAATTTACGACCAATTTTAATCGTTAAAAGTTCTTTTATACTTAAAGTGAACAACCTGAAACAGCTACTGCACAGACAAATTGAGTATAATATTATAACATAATAACAAAATAAAAAGTGAGATCTTACAGGTCTCTATTTTAAAAAAAAATCTGGTTCTTATTTAAAAAATAATGTCCAATGTAACACGGAAACCAAATTAAGCTTGTAAAAATAATAATAAATCAATATATTCGGCTAAATAATATTTATCAAACTTAGCGTATCCAAATCAAGTCAAATAATAAATTTAAATAAGTTTACTCGTCACTGCTGTTTCAAAGAGCATTTTTATTTATTCATTAACAAATTTTGAATGGATCTCATCATCCATCGTAACAAGAATGACAAAAAGTAATGGTTTCTTGGCTTCTAATTATGTTGGACTAGCCGAAGATCTATTTTCATTAAAATAGGCACCACAGTCGAATTAAACTTATCCTATCTAATAATAATAAACTATACTGATATCTAAAGATTTAGGTGCAAAACATTTCTTTTTGCTTTGTTTTGAGTGAAATATAAAGCTGATGTAGAGAAATTCACTGTTCAGAACCATGAACTCATAAAAGAGGAATATTATTTAGAAATTATTATGCCGTCTTTTATTTATGTACAAATAAAAAAAAAACTGCCTAAAATGCTTTAACAACTATTTTTATGATTAAATAAACATTAAATATTATATAAACATGAAGAATCTTACCGTAAAGAGTCAGTTTTCTTGGTGACACTGCATGCGATGTCCAACGTAACAACTACGGGATACTTGGAAACCACAAACAATGAAAAAGATTCCCCGCGTAAAATGAAACCACGCCAGAAGGGACGAGTGTATATATCAATCTGCTAATGAGGCCTACTTTATGTCATTAAAATAGTTCTACTAGGTATGCTTTTGAAATAAGCAAAATAAATTTTGTGTTTAGTCCAACGTAACACGAAAATCCGGAATCGATGTCAACTGATGCTTTTCAGACCATCGAAGCATTTACATAACGACTAAATTGTTATTTGTAAACATTGGAATTCATTCATAACATACCACCAAGAAAGACAACTATAAAAAAAAACATGTATTCTTGCGCTTAAGACAAAGATCAATTTTTGAAAACATTCTGCCTGTTTCGGAAACCATGCGTTACGTTGGACATCCAAATTTACTCTGGCTATAAATTAATACACAAAATACAAAACAAATTGTTTTTTTAAGTATTGTGCATGTTTAAACTATTACTAATGAGTTAGATTATAATAATTTTACATGTTCTATGACATCTTTATTTATGTAAACACACCAAAAAAAAACAGTCATTCTCATGTCACAAAATTAGGTCAAATTTTAGGCCACTTTCAGACATTTACAAAGCAAATACAAAGGTTTTATAGACATTTTCGTCTTGAAATTATTAATACTATCTCCGATCACTTTTAAATAAGATAATAGCAAAAGGGAAGGCAAATAAGCAGCTTGTTGTGATAAATATTATCAAGAAAAGCAGCACCCCTCAGCTTTATAGACAGACCCATTTACAGGCACACATAGGTCATAGCAGAAAAAAGGCTCTTTCAAAAGTGTTAATTTTCTTGGAGGTGTTGTGTCAGTTTTATCCTAAAGAAGCAAAGGAAAACATGGAATGATAGGCCACTATCTGAACTGTATGCAAGCAAATAATAATCAAAATCTGCTATGCCAATTTTTTGAAACAGCGCAGAACATGTTTAGAAATTGGGGAAGCTCAATGTCATTGACAAAGTACACATACAAATGATTAAAAATTTTAATCTGCTTAGCAGTAGTTGAAGTATCCATATCCACAAAGTGCCGAAAAGTACCAATGATTTATATTGGTTCAGTTATTCTTGAGATAAGGCAAAAAGTGTGTTTTGAACAAAAAACTTAAAAAGTTAAATTCAGAGCAACAGACTGACTAACAACTGGGGCCAAGGTTATGAGCTCAACTTTCAGGCCAGCATCGAGCAAATTTCTGTCTCACAAAATGTGCGGGTTATGAACCCGATTACTGCAGTCGCCGGAACCGATAGTCACTCAAGACACAGTTTTGGCATCCTCCCTAACTAGCAGTTGTCAAGGGAACTCTGCGTTCGGACTACCTTTTGTTGGAACCATTTATGTGTGTTAGTGTGTGATTTGGTTTGGTGACCGCAGAAGTGTGTGCCGTGTATTATGTTCTGTGGAATATGAATGAAATAGATGTAATTGTTTTTAATATTTTTATTGTATTATTTTTAAACGCGCAAGGCAAATTTGTGTAATATTTGAAGTGAATAAAAGTCATATCTTATGTCCATTTCTTTTTTCCTAGCCTGATATCAAATAAATTTGAATACACTTTCAATAAGAAAATCAATCTTTTAGCCATAAAGCTAATATTTTTCTTCTCTCTCTCTCTCTCTCTCTCTCTCTCTCTCTCTCTCTCTCTCTCTCTCTCTCTCTCTCTCTCTCTCCTCCCCCTAGATCATTCTGTTGTTATAGGCTTCAAAGAGTTTTTGCACTAGCAATTTTTATGCCTTCTACTTCCAAAAACTATGACCCCAAAAGATGACGCTTTTTTGGGCCCAGCCAAATGGACTTTTTAAGCACTGTAATAGATGAGTAAAGAATTAAAAACAAAACTAGTACTTTAATGTAAAGAAAGAAAGAAAAGAAACACTATTAATTTGCATTCAACCTAACCAAAACAACACACATTCATACACACACACGCACACACATGCACATAGAATCAAAACAAGCAGGTATAAAACATATATTACCCTATGTTTCATATTTTTGTAATAGTAATTAATTAGTACAAAACTTCTTTTATGATTTAAAAAAAAAAAAAAGCCATTTCTTGTATTTGTGAATCGTGAAGTTTATGTAACTGTTCGTGCGAAGTGCAGCAGCACCCAATATTTAAATTTGTTGGGCCGTGGACAGCCAGCAAGTGGTTTTCCTTTTCTCGGTGACATCGTTTGTGTGCTTTTTCTTTAGAAGATCCTTATTTAAGTTATTATCTACGTACAATGGGATTAAGATTGATAGCACAAATAGTGCTAAAAATGGAACAGGTTGAACGATTTCTAAGTTGCACGCTCATACCCAGTAGGCTGCACAGCTCAGATGACTTCATGGGCATTTGACCTGAACGTCATCCGTCCATTAGTGGCGTTTTTCATAACCCTGGCCCCTGGACTGCTACTGGAGGATGGCCCATGATTTGAAGTTCCTGTATACCAAAACTCTACAAAATCGTTTCAGACGTTTTTTGAGATATTGAGCAAAATGTGTTAAACAACAAAATAACTCCAGTTGCCTTGACCTTTGTCAGTTTGTGGTAGAGCAAATATGGAGCACGGGAGGCATGCCACTATCCTAGGCAATGTTCCTATGAAGTTTGGTAATACATCTGTTCAGTGATTCTTGAGAAATAACGTCCCAACGGACAGACTTTGGGCTTCGCATTTATTTCCGACTATTTCACAGTATTTCCAGATGATAAACAAAATAATGGGTCCCTGTAACTCTTTGGTTGTTGTCGAAGGAAGCATTTTTCTCTAGGACAGCTTAATGAGGGCTGTGCCTATAATATAGATCTCATCTCCCTCACTGCTTTACCTTCCCAATTTCTAAGCAGGTCCAGGTACCATTTCACAGCTTGGTGGACTGGGATGTGTTGTTTCATTCTTTTTGTATTGTTTGTAGCTTCCTTCCAAGCATGGTCACCCATCCAAGTACTAACCCTTACCCACGTTGCTTAATCATGAAACATTGCTAGACTTTGCCCAAACTGCTACTTTACTGCTCGAAGAATGAATAAACATGTCTACACCCACCATTGGTGATATGGCAGATTGGAATAACCATCCCATGGAAAGAGGGGTGGGGACCTAAATCAACACTGAACCATCAGAGCAATCATACTGCTAAAATAAACAATGAAAAATGGCCACTTTTTATTTTGCCCACCACGAGATTCAAACCTGAGTCATTGGTGTGCCAGACGTATGCTCTACCAGTTGAGCTACTGCTGGACATACAATAAAAGTGATTTTGTATGAAATTCTTTACAATTGATTTGAAGAGTTATGTGTGTTGGTAGGAGGAGGGGGCTTTAGGCAGTCTGCAGTGATGCACATTTTTTTTATTCTAGAGATCAAAATAACAGATCATGTATAGACAGTAATTTCATTTGTATACTGTTTCCCCCAGGGACTATGGCAGGCAAAAGAAGGATGCGTTTATTCTTTCTGTGACGAAAGGTAAGGCAATCTTATTCATTAAAAAAGTTTAAAGAAGGTTATTTTTGGAGGGGGGGGGGGGGGGGGGGGCGCCAGACCATTAGCCCATTCCTATCCCTATCCTGTCCCGTAACTCAGAGGTTGTAGGGGCACCACAGATAATCGTTTAACCAGCGTACTCCATCTTTCTCTGTCCTCAGCAGCCCTGATGGCTTCGCTCAGTGTCAAACCAGTCCATTCTCGAATGTTGTCCTCCCACCTCTTTTTTGGTCTCCCTCTTCTTCTACCTCCTTGCACTGTGCCTTGCAGAATGGTCTTTGCAATGCCTGATGATCTGGTGACGTGGCCATACCATCGGAGTTTCCGTTTCTTCACCACTGTGAGCAGGTCATCGTGTTGTCCAATGGCTTGTGTGATGGTCTGTCGGACTTCGTCATTGGTGATAGTGTTGGGTATAGGAAATGCCCAGAAGTCTTCTGTAGCACCTCATCTCCATGCTTTGTATTCTTCGTTGTAGATCTGCTGTGAGGATCCATGCTTCACAAGCATATAGGAAGATGGAGATGACAAAGGAGCACAGCAGTCTTAGGAATGTAGACTGATGGTCCTGTCTTTCCAAATGGGCTTCAACCTTGTCAGGGCAGCAGTTTTTTGTGCGATCCTGGAGAGGACTTCCTGTCGGGACCCATTGTCTGATACAATGGCTCCTAAATATTTGAAGCTATGCACTGTGTTGAGGGATTGGCCTTGGACTTTGATGTCCATGTTGATGCCATTGTTGTTGTTGGTCATCCAGGGATGGATTTAACCGGAAATTACCGGTATTTTACCGGTTTGAGAATAAAAATACCGGTTGAAAAATCAGTAGCCGGTAGAGCCTACCGGTTCTTATTTTGTTTGGCTGGTTTCAAAAATAAAGGAAAAGAGAAAGAAAAACAAGAGAAATGAAGAGAGAGACTCGAGAGAGAGAGAGAGAGAGAGAGAGAGAGAGAGAGAGAGAGAGAGAGAGAAAGAGAGAGAGAGAGAGCCTATCCAGTGGCAGATAGGCTAGTAAAAATGAAGAAGCAAAAATCTCTTTTTTCATTTTTTTGCTAAGGGGGAGAGGGGCGATAAAAGAAGTTTATGTGAAGACGAAGATGTTTCTAATGAAACAGAAAGTGCATTAACAGAGTCGCCATCTACTTGTACTAGCCTACGTGAATCAAGCCCAGACACTTCGAGTGCAAAATCGTTGAAATTGTCACGCTGTTTCCGAGAGGAATGGCGAAATCAATTCACGTGGCTGCGAACAGAGGGTGACAGGGACAGTGTTGTGATGTTTTGCATTGAATGTGACGGAAATAGGTAAGAAAGGTCTGTTATTTACTTTTATTTTTGGCAAACATCGTTTCAATTATAGTTAGTAGGCTTTACGGTGAGCAATAAATTCATCACTGCATTCGTCAGCAGATTTTCAGTGGCAAAAATAGTGACGCATTATTAAGCTTTGCTATGGGTCATACCGGTTTCCGTGACGGGCCCACCGGTTTGCGTTCAAGTGGGTTTGTTTATTGTGACGTCGCACCGGTTTTGCAAATCCCTAGGACGATCACTGGTCATCATTTTGGTCTTCTCTGCACTTATTTCCATTCCATAAGCTCTGGAGGTGGTGTCAAGCCTCTGTACCAGCTCTTCAAGTTCTTGTTCCTCTCCAGCCAATCCATCAATGTCATCTGCAAAACAAAGATTGGAGATTGCTTTACCCCCTATGCTGACTGTGCCTTCGTGATTTGCAAGGGCATCTGACATGATGCGCTCTAGGAAGATGTTGAAGAGTGTTGGAGAGAGTAGGCATCCTTGACGCACACCGATTGTTGTTCTGAACCAGTTTCCGATGACACTGTTATGGAGGACTGCACTGGTAGCCTTATCATACAGGCTTTTGATGACTTCAATAATTTTAGGGCTGATGTTGTACACTTTCATTGTTGCCCATAGAGCTGCATGCCAGACTCAAACGCCTTCTTGAAGTCTATGAACACATGATATAGATGTTGTTGGTGTTGTAGGTATTTCTCACAGATTATTCTGAGGTTGAAAATCTGTTCAGTGGTACTTCACCCTGCCCTGAATCCTGCCCATTGCAAAACGGGTTTAGGATGTCAGGATTACAAACGAAAATCAAAAACATATACATAACACACAGTACCGCACTGACATGGATAGCCATATAAGGATTTGGTGTTCATTATGTTTCATGAAATGACAAACGAAATTAAAACCAAAAGTCAATTGATCAGATAGTATTGCACAAGGTCATCACAATAGGAGAAATAGTTGATCGATGACTGTGGCTTCTACAAGAAGAACCACTTCAGTATGTCAACAGGTCAGGTGGTTTGATGATGTAAGGCATCATGGTTGATGTTGCACAGTCAAAGCCCAAGAAAAAGTTGTTGCTGTCACCTATCAACTGTGTGCCATTGTAACTGTCAGTGGTCGTTTTGTTTCTCTGAAAATTGGCTAATCTTTCTTTCATGTGTTTCGTCACCCTTACTTGCATCTTGACTTTTTGTAGGTCAGAAGTTTCTCACTCCTCACTCTGATGATGGCGTTTCGCTATGTCTACTGTATGCTCATCGTCATGTCAACCACAGCAGTAAGATGATAAGCAGTATGTTCCATTTCCACATCATGGCCATAAACATTAGTGGGTTCATTGATGGTATTTGAGAGTGCAGCACTTGCAGATGTCTCAGCAGTGGTGGTGTTAGACCTGTTTCTGTTGACTTTTATCAAGATCGTTGTTTCACCAATGTTGATTAAAAAGCTCAGTCAAATTCAAAGTTTTGACTGCAGAAGAAAATTATACAACCTTGTTACGGTCGTTTCGCCAATTTACATTTGATTGTGGTGAATCTGACTTGGGACTTTCTTTTTATAGGTCAGAGCTCCCTGTCATTTCATATCGGTAGCCATAGTGGTATCTTTATTTTGACACAGATGCAAAATCAACACTGTTTTCTGGTATTTTCCAGGAGGAAATGTGGCTGATGGTCTGTAATGCATTTATTGAGGACACATTCCACTGCATCTGGCAGTCTGGTTAGAGACATGCTGACAGTAGAATGGGGTAGTTGTAAGGTTGAGGCTTTTGGGATTATCAAAAATACACCTGACCACCTCAGTCTTACACATAACAATACTGCAGTGAATTCAGTAACTGATTTTTTTTTTTTTTTTTTACAAATAGTAGGTTTTATTCAGTCCTATAGCTAGCTCTCACTCTCTACCTCTCGACTTTGCTCACAATGGACGCAATGATTACAAAAAGCACATTTTTTCAAAATCACTCATGCGATTGGAGCTGCCAAATGCACACCCTCTATAAAGGCTCTTTTGTCAACCCAAGGACAGATGCTGTGCAGATCTCCAGCAACAAGTGGCTAATGGCAGGCCCAGATGTGTCGACTGATTGCATTTGTCAGTCTGCCACTGAGCAGCTCAGGCCACGACAGATTTTGGCAAAGGTCAAATCACACACCCCACCCCCACACCCCACCCCCACACCCCACCCCACCCTACCCCACCCTGATGCTTGAATCTGTGTAACCCGAATTAACTCAAAACAAGGAAAGAGATGTTATTGTTTTCCAACTTTATTCAGCAAAAGATGTAAACAGCATCAACAACTGCAATAAATAACTCTTTCCAAAAACTACATCCACACGCACAGACAGTGCTGCTTTTATCCTCTCTCTACAATGTAAAAAAACATGGAAAATTCTATAATGATGCAATCAATAACCAATAACTGAATCAGAATAAAACTCGTAACTGGAGACATGTCATAAAATGTTTTACGAACTTACGATATTTGACACGATATATCTTGAATTTGCTGTCATTGGTAAACAAGCAATTATAGAAAGTTCTCAACTTTGCTGCAACAGTATTGACCCATAAAAACACACATACAATACATTATGCCAAGCTTTTATAGCAACAGCATAGAATCAAATCAAAGGGAAATAAATGCTATTATTGCACACTTTGTGCCTAAACACAATATTTGCAATAATCATGAGCGGCTCAGTTGTAATTGTTTGTGTTTCCTGACAGTTAACCCACACAAAGTAAGGCCTTTCTAGTGCTGAAATCAAGACCATACTGAGCACAGACTATTGCAGAGCTTGTCCAGCTGAAAAGTGCTTACAATAGAAAAGTATGAGGGATATAATTGCTACTCAAGTGCTATTCTTGGTAGGATTATCAGCAAGAAACAACATACAATAACTAACATAATGAACAACCACCGGACTGATAATTGCAGTAAAATGTCAGTGCATCTGATGCAGCAGTGCAGCTTGAGAGATTGACAAGGTTTTCATTGTGTAAGAGGGAAAAAAAGGTATTTTATTAGCAGATTTGTTTATAGAAGGATCAGGTTTGAATTAATTTCAGTTTTAAATCAACATAATTTTCTTTCACTTTGATTCTGGTGCCTTTTTATGTTTAAGGATCTCTTTTGGCCTGAAAATTTCAGAATAGACAGATCTATGATGTCTGTATCTACAATCACTGTACCCTTACATACCTGTGTATCTATCAGGTCTATGTATCGTAGTCCCTGCAGAGTTGGATATGTCCCTCGCAGCAACTATTAGACTAAGCGCTTTTCAATTAAAAAAACACACTCCTATAAATTTGACATTTTACTATTGCTTATGGCTTAGTTCCCATGCCACAGCTGCAGGACCCAATGCCAAAAGCCCCTTTTTTTTAGGTGGATAAACCAGTGTTGATGGCCTCTGTGACGCAACGCATCATAACGCTTAGGAGTGGCAAGCTGGCATGGCCAAGCGGTGGTGTATATATATGTATGGGGAGTGCAGTTGGCTCAGTGGTGTACGTAGTGTACTCGAATGTCAGGCGATAGCATTGCAACCTGTACAGGAAGTGGTTCAAAGCCAGTTGATGGCCTGGAGTAAAAACTAAAAAACAACCACCACCCTGACTGAGACCTTGCACCCCTATAATAACTGGACATTTTTTACTCATCTGTGATGGGCCGTGACTGGAGTCTTTGCAGCCTAGCATCGCTAACTGACGGGCAGCATCTCGAGTTGCTTTAGTAACTCATGTTAGCTTCCCTGTTTTGAAGCTTGCAGTAAATTGAGTTGTTTCTTATAAATAGTATGGCTGAACTGGGCGTCCATTTTACATTTGGTACTCAAATTTTGGTGGCGATTGGACTTAATTCAAACGGTCTGGTTTTCTGGAGGTGTCTTGGGCTAGCAGGAGGATGGGACTTTCGCAGCCGAACAGCAGAATGGTCAGGACCGTAGGCCTAAAGAGTTTAACCTTGGAAGAGAAGAGAGATTTATTTCTGCACCAAGGTGAAACTCTTCACGTCTACGGTCCTGGCAGCCTGGTCTTTACCTCTGTTATATAATGACAATAAGCACTATATAATCATTAAATAAATAAATAAATACAAAGTTTATTTAAAAATCATCTTTCAGTTGATTTACGTTTCGCTTTTTAGAAAGCGAATATGACTTTTCTTAAATACCATTTTTGCACAATGTATTGAGAAAAAGTGACATTGTTCTAGTCTAATTTATTATTTCAGTGTGCCATTTTTTGACTCATATGCATAGCAATGTGAGTCTATGTACTCACCCCCAACCCCACCCCCCCACCCCACCTCTAACAACAACAACAACAAAAATCCAGATTTTTGCAAATCTGTGCAAGGTGAGTCCTTTGTCCAAAAATGGTATTTAAATATAAATTGTCGGTCTGTCTGTCTGCCGTCCAGTGTCTGCCGTCCGTCTGTCCAAAACTACTGTGGATTAATATCTCATAACCTATTTCAACTGTCACAACCAAACTTGGTAAGATAGTGTTTATCCATGAGACCTCATTAATGAT
Source organism: Oncomelania hupensis (assembly GCA_036898135.1). Lineage (NCBI taxonomy): Eukaryota > Metazoa > Mollusca > Gastropoda > Littorinimorpha > Pomatiopsidae > Oncomelania > Oncomelania hupensis. The sequence continues at coordinate 44,848,792 of CM072513.1, forward strand.
AAGTTAATGAATTACTTCATTTAAAGGTTAAGATCAAATTCAACAAATAGTCAAAAAATTTAAAAAAAATTAAAAAAATTTCACTTTTTTCAAAGTTATTAATATTGAACATGACTCTTTGATGCATGATAGATGTAAGTGACACACACATACTATGCACACTAATTTTCATGTTAAATATTGCGAGTTCCATAAGGACTCATGGATTATGTGAGTCATATGGGTTTTGCTCTTCTTGTTTAAAGGAAGATATGACTGTTCCAGGTTCATTATTGTGACCCAGGTGCACTCTTCGTGTGTCGTTTATGATATGAAAATTCTATTCCAGTGTGTGAAAAGAAAAAACTTGATGAACGATTTGTACAACTTTCTCTCTCAATCTCTGTTTTTGCATGTGTTTGTGTGGACAGAGTTTTAGTAGTAATGGTAATTGAGGCCTTGTTGATTGATATTTAATTAGATCAAACCCTTATTTTCTAACTCATTGACCATTTGCAAGCGAGTGCATGTGTATGTGTTACATACTAATCAAAATCAAATAAAATCATATCTCTTACACACACACACAAACCCACACACACCCACACACACACACACTAACACACCGGGCTCTCTCTGGCTGGTAATGCTTATAAATAGATATTAATTGGTTGATGTAAGTATTATATGCCTAAATGTTCTCTTGTAAGAACGAAAAACAGTTTTATTCCAAAATCTATTGATTTTTTAAATAAGCTCTAAGTAATATTTTTGTATATAAGATCTTGATGTTTGAGATGTCATTTAATACTGGAAATTTACTATAGATGTAGTCTACTGTGTACTTGTTTTATGTATGTATGTATTGTTTTAATGTTTCATACCGATCAGCAATTGTATGTCATAATTTCTCTGTTGAGATAATAAAGTATTCTTGAACTTGAACTTGATACCAACAATAACAGTGCTAACTTTTTCGTGTTTAACAGCTCTTGTCAAAGCAAGAAAAGAGATGTTTGGCAAAGAATCAGCACGCACTCCATCAAAAAGAAGGTATAAAATTTAGTCAACTTTGATCACATAAGAGATTAGGAACCTTGCTAAATGAAGACACCATTACATTGTTGCTGATGTAAGATCTGTTTTGTATAACAAAATCTGTTTATTTACATTAACTGCAGAGGTAGTGTCTCATTTGGATGTTAAATGACAGGCTTTTGAAAAACATTATTTTGTCATGTATAATGTAGTAAACTGGTCATAGCAATATTTTTAAAAAGAAATTGTTCATTTGAGAAGAATACAGAAAAAAATTTGATTCCATATGATTGTTTTTTCAGCTGTGAATCAAGTTCAGGTTCTGACCCCGAGACTCTGGTGAAGTACGAGGTATGGTACCGTACTGCAAAACCTATGAAGCATCAATGTTCTTAAACAAACAAATAAAATTTGTGCGGTGATTTACATTTGTTTATGGAATTTTGTTGAGCCTTGGATGTTATAGAAATGGTAGAACCAAGGATACAACACCTACTTCCGGTTCCTCTCATTCACATCCATCCCCCACCCCTTCTCAATAAATATGTGTAGTGTTTAGTTTTCCAATTCTAGTTTGTTTATCACAAAGTTCACAGTATAACTAAAGTGAGTGTCCAATCACACACACACCCACCAACCCCCATCCACGCAATAAATCACAAGATTCTGTGCATTTTTCTTTTTTCCTCAGGACACCAATCTTATGAATTTGGCTTTGAGAGACATATACAAGAAGACAGCCCATAAAAGCACCTTAGTTCAGAGTCCTCAGTCAGACGCCCAACCTACAAAGGCTTCAAAGAATAAAAAGAAATACCCTGGCATGGTGACCAGCAGCACCTCCAATCCTTCTACACCTGTAAGCAGCACTGCAACACCATCAGCAAGTACAAAAACATTTTCACAGGGGCCCACAGCTGCTTCTTTATGGACAGTGGATTGTGTGGGATCAAGAGCCAGCCATGTGATTTCAGATGTTGATAGTGCGGTTGCAGACAGCAATGAAACTGGCTCTTTTTGTTTAGAGTGTAGACGTCCATTTGATGGACATGGAATCGCTTTCAAAAGCACACCAGATCAGGCAAATTTTGCCCCACTTCTTCAGAATGGACAGAACATTTCAGCAATTACCGATTTTTCATTTCCTTATTCTGATGCAGAGATGAAGACCAGAGTTAGCTCCGTGGTGAATTTGGAAATGGATGTAGAAGGAAAAAGCAAACAGGTGGAGAGAGAAGTTGTAAATAAATTGTCAAAGAAGAGAGCACTGGTCCAAGATGAACAAGACAGTGGTACACCTGCAGCTAAAGAGGTCAGCATCTTTTTTGTCTGTTGTTCAGCAACTGTGCTTCTGTTTTTTTCTTCTTTTTGTATTTAAGTGACTATGCTTACATTTTGTCTTCTCTTTCAGTTTTTCAAGGACTGTACTTTTGTCTTCCTTTTCTGTTTCAGTGTTTATGAATTTTCCTGATACAGCACAATTACAAAAGGAGCACATTATGGGACAAATAGAGCACATTATGGGGCAAAAGCAGAGTATACCTTTTGATCTATGTGAAGGTGTTGGCTGACACTGTGATTTGTTTTAAAAATATGCCTTGATTATAGTACGACACTTGATGTGTGCTTATTTGTAGTAAATTTCTTGCCATGACCGATTAATTATTCATTGATTTTGTTTTTCACAGAAAGTGAAAAAGAGGAAGGTAAAAGATCCTGACCTAGAAATTGACACAGGTAGGAAATATTAAAGTATTTTTTTTTTAATTCTTTACTATTTTAAAATGGTTATTTTTATTTTCTTACATTCTTTTATTGACTCACATGCATAGCAGTGTGAGTCTATTCCCTGCTTTCTCCAACCCCCTCTACTCCCCTCCCCCCCCCCCCCCAAAAAAAAAAAAAAAAAAAAATTCCAAACCTGTGCTAAGCTGTCCTAAATAATCCAAAAATGACATTATCCTCCCCCCCTTCCAGCCCCCCCCCCCTCCCCCCCAAAAAAAAAAAAAAGAAAAAAAAAAGGTCTGTCTGTACTGCATCTGGTGTCCACCGTCTGGATTTGCAAAGCTTGCAAGTGGATTTATATTTCAAAACCTATTTTAACTATCATAACCAAACTTGGTAAGATGGTGTATTTCCATGAGACCTCATAAATGATCAGTGAATGAATGACTTCAAGGTAAAGGTCACAAGCTCAACAAATGTTAGTCAAAAAATGAAAAATTTTCAAAAAATTTCACTTTTTAAGTTATTAATATTGAATTTACGATTCTTTGATGCATGATACATATTAATGAGACACACATCATGTGTACATTTGGTCACCCTCACTCCAAGGTCAAGGTCACTCAAACTGTCCAAAGTCAGTGTAGGTACTTTGAAGTGACCCGGACCCTCAACTATAAGAGATATGAAGTTCAAACTTGTATTTAGAGATGGTAGATTGATCATTCATGTTTTCCGTATTTGTATTGATCTTGAAGTTCAAGGTCATTTTAGGCCTTACAAAAACATTTTTGAAATAGGTCGCCGTACAGTAGAGTGGCTCTATTTAACCCATATGCAATAATGGGTTATTTGATCATATATGTCATGATAGGTCATGTAAAGGTCAAGGTCATCCCAAGGTCACTTTTTTGCATAATAAAACTTTTGCTTATTTTAATAGTACATGAGTGTATTTGGAGCAATAGGTCAAGGTCATCTCAAGGTCAACAGCATAGAGAGATCAAAGTACGTATTGCTTTTCATTTTAATGCCACTGTTCCATTTTGTTTTGTTTTTCTGGGTACTTATTTTCATGTTAAATATTGCAAGTTGTATGTGAGCAGGCATGCATGCGAGCATGTGAGTTATATGGTCTTTCCCTTTCTAGTTTTACTTTAGTAGTGCAGACTGCAATCATAAGTCCATATTCATTTGTGTGTATTTTATAGCAGATTTTATTTAATTCGCATATATATATATATATATATATATATATATATATATATATATATATATATATATATATATATATATACACAGTCAAACACGCTTAAGCCGAACTTGCCCGGGGAATGAAAAATAGTTTCGCTTATCAGAGTTTGCGCATATCCGGGTTCGGATAAGCCAACCTTTTCCCGAGAAATTACCCTAGAATTCGGCTTAAGCGAGTTTTTGTTCAGGATAAGTTGTAAAATCACTTGGAATGTCTCTCTCATGTTCTTTCTTTTTCTCTCTCTCTTTCTTTCTCTCTGTCTCTCTCTCTCTCTCTGTGCGTGGTGTGTGTGTGTGTGTGTGTGTTTAAATGAATAAGATCAAAACAGTGACAACTTACAAGTGTTTTTTCAGTGGGGCTTTATTAATACCTCAAAGCCAAATGGGAAAAAAAAAGGTGAAAACAGTGACAACATCTCAAAGATTCCCTTTCAAAGGACTAAGCAAAGAACAACGGCTAGTTAGAACAAAAAGATAAACGTTTGAAAACGAAACCTTTAGACGGCCCAAAAAGACAACAAAATTCGGCTGAGGTCACTTACCCAGACACGAAAACATTAAGCTTACAGTATTCGTTAAACTTTAATACTACATGCTAGGATAGGCACACACTAGCAATCTGAGCACTCAAAAAACCCTGGGCCATGGACCCTGGGGAGGCACGGTGGCCGAATGGTTAGAGCGTTGGCGTGCGGATCGGAGGGTTCCGGGTTCGAGCTCTGTCCGGGCCATTGTGTTGTGTCCCTGGGAAAGACACTTTACTCCCGTTTCCTACTCCTTTGGATGAGAGTATAAACCGAGGTCTAGTCTCTGTGTCGCATACATTCCATCATAACGGACTTTAAAGATCCTGACGCTCATGTTCTAGACGGGTGAGTGCCGGTAACAAGAACACACCCAGCATGCGTCTTGGTAAAAAGTGCCATAATGACCAACACGATTGATTGTGGGCATATACGGCAAGACAAGACAAGACAACACACGCTAGGTGATATGCTGCAAATCGCGTGACGCCCACCATCATCCTCCGCAGCCACTAATCTTCTGGCTTAATCTTTCAACGCTGAAAGTTAAAAAAAAAAAAAAGCAGAACGGCGTGCACATTACCTTTCGACCTGCCCCTCCCCTGTACCCCTCCCTCGGCCATCCCCTCACTAACCTTGAAACCACCACCTAATTCACGCAAGCAAACTTACCACTCTTTCTGTCTAAACAATGGCTCCTGCAAAACATGTGGCCACAAGTCGTCAGTTTCCCCGCATAAACAGGTGAGGTGTTCCTTTCCGTATGATAATTATAGTGGGGCCCCCCCCCCCCCCCCCCCCCCCCCCCGAAGTGTTTTTTAAAGAAAAAAAGTGTTCAGCGTTTGGCTTATCTGTCAAAATCACGTTTGAGATATCCGTGTTTGAGTTAGCTATTTTTTGACAGAGTGTGGCTTATCCGAATTAGAAATAGTCTTACAAAGAGGGGGGTCTGGCGGGGAATTGGTTTTGGTTTCAGGTATCCGAGTTTTTTGCTTAAGCGTGTTTCGTTTAGGCGAGTGCGGCTGTATATATATCAAGGACTACTAAGCCTCGCGGCTTTTTGAATGTCCCTTTTATTTTTGGGCATTTTTACTTGTCCGGTTCCATTTGCGGTTGTTCAGGGAATACTAAAGATAGTATGCTAATTAGTCATCATACTCAAATTTTGATTTCTGTATGGAAATGACCTTTTCCAGAAGATTTTTAAAAGTGTTCAGGTTGTTAGCTCTTTTAGTATCAACCGCAAATGGAACCGGACAAGTAAAAATGCCCAAAAATAAAAGGGACATTCAAAAAGCCGCAAGGCTTATACAAGTCCCTCCCAACTAAACTAAACTAAACTAAACTATATAAAATAGTGACGCATTATTAAGCTTTGCTATGGGTCATACCGGTTTCCGTGACTGGCCTACCGGTTTGCGTTCGAGTGGGTTTGTTTACTGTGACGTCGTACCGGTTTTGCAAATCCCTAGGACGATCACTGCTGTGACTATTTACTACAATCTGTGATAGATGCAAAGCCTTAGTGCAACCTAGTGCAGATTAATCAGTTCAGATTGAAGAGGGTTCTTTTTCACTGTTTATAAAGTTTGACAATAATTAAATACTTTTCATAAAGCATTGGTGACTGAACACTTGAACCATCAATCATATTATTTCAGCTTTATTTTCATATTGTTATATTTTGATTGTGTTGGCATCTTATGTACAGTGTCAGGGATCACGGATTAGACAAGGGAGTAATTGTTTGTTAATTGTTGGGGTTGTGGGTCTGGATAAGGGTTGGGGTTGGTTTAGATTTCCCATTCTCCTGTGTGATTGTAAATATTCATCTGGCATTTGTGTTAGTTTTTTAGTGGAGTTCGATTCCTAACACTAGCTGTTTGAGCTGAAGTCGCTGATCCCGCTCGGGTGATGTGAAACAAGAGAACTCCTCTGTATATAACAAATGATTTATTTTTGCAGATACTGTCCTAGATGTCAGTCATCCCACTGACTGCTTTGATGATTTTGGAGGGAATGGAAACGTGGTGGATGTATGTTATGTTCTTCTTGCCTTCATAAATGTATTTGTTTTATTTATTTTATATTCATTCTGATTCATAGCTTTTTTATCAAGCAACTTCAATAACAATAACAAATAACTACTTGTTAGTTCCTAAATTAAATTGTCACATCTGATAGATGTTTTCATCTTGAATGCATTATCTGGTGTCAGAATTCTCCGCTCTTTACTGGAAATCCACCATTTTTATTTCCCATCTTCGCCAAAAATAAGAAAATTTAATTGAAATTTTTTAAAAAGCAGATTTCATAAGGTGGATTGTTTATACCGGTACTGTGGGCAGTAGTTTTATCTGTATCCAGTCATAGTTTTGAACGACTATCTCAAAGCTCAATTTGATTCACATAACTATTTCTGTGGTATGACCGAGCTAAGCTGCCACATGATTAGGGGATATCTGGCTAAAAATCAAGTGCAAAGTAGGTCATCAAATGGACAATGTTCTTTCTACAAAGAGGTCATAAATGACTCTCAGACAGCTGCTGAGACACGGTAGCTCGGAAGGTGCTGTTAAGAAGCCTAGATGGGCAAGCTATAAATATCTTTGCTTTGGAAAAGGGAGGATTTTTTCCGGCTAGGCTGCTGCTGGGCAACAATGAAAGTGTACAACATCAGCCCTAAAATTATTGAAGTCATCAAAAGCCTGTATGATAAGGCTACCAGTGCAGTCCTCCATAACAGCGTTACCGGGAACTGGTTCAGAACAACAATCGGTGTGCGTCAAGGATGCCTACTCTCTCCAACACTCTTCATCTTCCTAGAGCGCATCATGTCAGATGCCCTTGCAGATCACGAAGGCACAGCCAGCATAGGGGGTAGAGCAATCTCCAATCTTCGTTTTGCGGATGACATTGATGGATTGGTTGGAGAGGAACAAGTACTTGAAGAGCTGGTACAGAGGCTTGACACCACATCCAGAGCTTATGCAGAGAAGACCAAAATGATGACCAACAACACCACTGGCATCAACACGGACATCAAAGTCCAAGGCCAATCCCTCAACACAGTGCATAGCTTCAAATATTTAGGAGCCATTGTATCAGACAATGGGTCCCGACAGGAAGTCCTCTCCAGGATCGCACAAACAACTGCTGCCCTGACAAGAAGCCCATTTGGAAAGACAGGACCATCTGTCTACATTCCAAAGTAAGACTGCTGTGCTCCCTTGTTATCTCCATCTTCCTATATGCTTGCGAAGCATGGACCCTCACAGCAGATCTACAATGAAGAATACAAAGTATGGAGATGAGGTGCTGCAGAAGACTTCTGGGCATTTCCTATACCCAACACATCACCAATGACGAAGTCCGACAGACCATCACACAAGCCATTGGACAACACGATGAGCTGCTCACAGTGGTGAAGAAACGGAAACTCCGATGGTATGGCCACATCACCAGATCATCAGGCCTTGCAAAGACCATTCTGCAACGGAAACTCCGATGGTGTGGCCACGTCACCAGATCATCAGGCCTTGCAAAGACCATTCTGCAAGGCACAGTGCAAGGAGGTAGAAGAAGAGGGAGACCAAAAAAGAGGTGGGAAAACAACATTCGAGAATGGACTGGTTTGACACTGAGCGAAGCCATCAGGGCTGCTGAGGACAGAGAAAGATGGAGTATGCTGGTTAAACGATCATCTTTGGTACCCCTACGACATCCGAGTTACGGGACAGGATAGGATAGGATATGCTGCTCCGCTGACCCAACTACAGGCACCATGGACATTTTTATAGTATAAATAAGCGGCCTTCTCGCACTGCATGCAGGCCTACAAGTACTATTTTGTGATTGCTGGATATTATGGGCCAGCGCCTTGAGAAGCGCCTTGAGAAGCTTTCTGAGCTTGTAAGTGCGCTATATAAGAGAAATCTCTTTCTTTTTACTTGGCACTGTATACTGAAAAGATAAATTATAGAAATTATATGCTTGTATTAAACTATATTTTACAAAATATGCTTTACAGAAACACAATATTATAATGTAAAAATCTGTTTACAATGAAGAGTGGAAAACATGACTATCTCTGTGAAAGTTTTAAAAGACAATTGCAGGAACAATGATTAGGTATAGAAAAACATGTATGCCCATGAGCTATGTACAACACATACAGTTTTAATTTAAAAAAACAGAACAATAAGCATGCGCATGATACAAGTCACGCTGGAACATGATAAACACATAACAAAGTTACAAGTAGAAGAAATCAGTGCGGAAAACGGATAAAATACAATAATGCGGAATTCACAAACGCTACAAAGACGATAAAGAAAGTAAAGAAATACTGATTATTGAAAACCAAACAAAACACATACAAAGTTTACAATCATTTCACGATCCATGCGGGACAAAGACCAGTAATAAGCAAATTCATGCATTTGCATTGTATGTGCATGTGAGAACAAACGAACAAATACACAGACAAAAAATGTGTCTGAGAAGGTGTTTTGTTCGTGTCTTTTGTGTGAATAAGTAAATAGTACTCACAGATTATGATAATGTTGATGATGATTGTGATGGTGATGAAGATGATGAGGAGGTAGTTTTGTATAGTGCAGGTATCCATTGCGCTTGAGAAGGAACGAGACAGTGGCCATCATATGTTTAAAAAGTTCGAATGTATGTACACTATTATAATTATGCAAGTAGGACCAAGATCAGCATAACGTTTTAAAGAAAACTGTCTTGAGAGACTTCCTGAACATGATGCCAGTTGACAACTGACATTCATTCAAAGCAGCTAGTGTTACAGCCGACCAGGTCAGGCAGTTGATCAGAAATGCAAGTGTCTGTGTTTTCTAATTTGTTTTGATAGATACAGGACAGTGCAGTAAGCATGGTTGAGGACATTCCAAAACACATGGCGAATGTCTCCATCAGAATGCAGATACAGATGTTTTTTCCATTTTCGTATTGATTCCATACCTCACTATGACAAACTGCTACAACATTTACTACCACTATTACTACTACTACTACCACTTCTACTATTACTATTAATACGAGAATTTATGATGCGCACATATCTCACTACATGCACAATGTGCTATTGCTACTAGTATTACTACCCCTCCGGCTGTTGTTGCTGATGAAATCTTACCTGAATTGTGATCTTTAATTGGAGGGGTGGTGGGTGCATTTTAAATTACGCGCTCCCCATGATAATGTCTGTTAGTCATGGAATGCCTACAATTAATTTTCTTTTATCTCATTTGTGAAACTACCACCACTACATCATACATGTACTGCTGTTAAATAAAGTGATGACTGATGATATTTTGTCAAGTTTCAAACCGTAACTGTTCGTTACAGTTCAAGCTCAAGTGAGAAGATTTATATTGCCTTCTTTTCTGGTGTGACAACGATGTCTGGGGCTGTTTGTGTCAACTGCTCTTTCATAAGATGATACAGTCTTTCTTTTTTATACTCCATGCTTGTCTTTTCAGCAAATTAACAACAGCATGGACTTGTTCGCCAGCTTGTTCGCCATAGAATGCCATTCCCATTCCCCACCTTTGTATCCACTCTGTGATGTGCGTTTCTAAGATGTGTTGCTTGAATGTGACATTTACACCTTTTTCACAGCTAATTTTTTCTCGGAATGTAGACATGTACAATTCAATAGCTTCCTCAATTTCAGGGATTTCAGTTTCTTGGATTGAATTATGTGCAACCAGTTCGTGTACAATTGAATATTGTATGTTGAGTCTTAAAAAATCTGTACGAATTTGCCATGCTCTGGTATGGATATCTGCCACCGATGACAGTGGCACTGCTGCATTTGGGATGCTGTCGACAATATCATTGATGACCTCCTTCTGCATAATATACTTGTTACAGTGATTGGCAATCATGGCGCCGCTGTGGTAGGCCTGTCTCCTGATATTATGTTTCTGTAGGACAGCTCCAACAGCAGCGACAACTGGTCCTTCATATGATGCAAATTCTAATTGACTATAGTTTAATCACCTAGATTGCGCATCATGTGCATGTTTTTGACACAACTTTGAAATTCGCTGGTTGTGTTTATCATTATATCTGGAAGATCTGCTGGTTTCTGTTTTGATAGTGCATCTGCAAGTTGTTTGTCTAGACTGTGACACTGAACTAGAAGTGCATCATGATGTTTTTTGACTACACCCAGAAGAATGTGCAGGTAGGGTGGACATACATGGTCTATTTCTATGTTCCAAATGGGGTCTCATGTTACATTAAAGTATAGCTTTGCATCTGATTTTTTGGCAGCCTTGTTTTTCATAGTTTCTGTAATCTCTCTTCAAACTGCCTATGTGTCTTTCTGGCATTGCTTCATCTCCTGGATATGACTGCATTTGTTCTCTTGACGATTTACACCATAAACAACAATGTGTGCTTGATGGCCCTGAAATACCATGCATCTTAAGCAAAAAGCCCAGATCACCAAACATAAAGACCCTAAGCTGTTTGTCCCTCTAAACTCCCAATTTCAGCCTCTCAATTTCTCCTTTTAATGGGCATAGAATGGATGCAAGATTTTCATTGGTATCTTTACATTCAGCCAAAACAATCATATGTGCATTGTCTTTGGCATTGGGGCTTTCTACATTAAGAACTTGCAAAACCATCTTGAAGCTTTCCCCCCCACCCCCCCACACCCTTTGGTTTCCACCTAGTTTTATCCATACTTCATCTGTTGGGATGGTGCCATCATGCCAGTCTAGCATTTTCTTTTCATCATACTTTTCCAGCAAATTTAACACGAATTGGGTTATGTCTCTGATCAACGCCACAGGCTCTTCCTTTTCTTCACACTTCCCTGATTTATTGGTAGTTTTTATTTGTTTATCTTCTACAACAATCTCACCACACATTGCCCCTTTTTGAAATTCTCTTTCTGTATGTTCACTTGCCATTGAAATCCCATGTGATCTGTTTAATTGCCTAAGTTTTTTCTGCTTATTCCATGGCAAATTAAGTTGTGACCTCATACGTGCTGCTTGTTTTGCAGAGATAATTGGTGCAATACATTTGGCGTGTGTAAGAATTTGTAGGAACAAGAACTTGAACAGCTGGTACAGAGGCTTGACACCACCTCCAGAGCTTATGGAATGGAGATGGGTGCAGAGAAGACCAAAATGATGACCAACAACACCAATGGCATCAACACGGACATCAAAGTACAAGGCCAATCCCTCAACACAGTGCACAGCTTCAAATATTTAGGAGCCATTGTGTCAGACAATGGGTCTCGACAGGAAGTCCTCTCCAGGATCGCACAAACAACTGCTGCCCTGACAAGGTTGAAGCCCATTTGGAAAGACAGAACCATCAGTCTACATTCCAAAGTAAGACTGCTGCGCTCTCTGGTCATCTCCATCTTCCTATATGCTTGCAAAGCATGGACCCTCACAGCAGATCTCCAACGAAGAATACAAAGCATGGAGATGAGGTGCTACAGAAGACTTCTGTGCATTTCCTATACCCAACACATCACCAACGACGAAGTCCGACAGACCATCACACAAGCCATTGGACAACACGATGACCTGCTCACAGTGGTGAAGAAACGGAAACTCCGATGGTATGGCCACGTCACCAGATCATCAGGCCTTGCAAAGACCATTCTGCAAGGCACAGTGCAAGGAGGTAGAAGAAGGGGGAGACCGAAAAAGAGGTGGGAGGACAACATAATAATAATAATAATAATAATAATTTATTTTATAAAGCGCGATTCCAAACAACTGTCTGCTCAAAGCGCTCACACGCATGCACACACTCTCACACTCGCAGGTTAACATTATAATCTTAAAGTATCGAGTTTAAACGAAGGGTAAAATATGTATACTAAAAGAAAGATGTACATGTACAAGATTTAAACTTTAACACTAAGGTAAAACACAGGACAGCAATTTTTAAAAAGTTAGGGCAAAAAGGGTACAGTGGTTACAAATACATGCGAATCACAAAACCAAACCATACACAGATTTTTAAAAAGTATGTGATAAAACAAAATGACATCGTACTAAAACGTATTGCACATAACATTGCATTGCACAAACACACACACATACACACACAAAGAATAAAATTACGGATTTAACCGTCTTATAAAATATTACGTATTACATTTAAAAACAAAAATTAAAATAATGAAAATGGCCAAAATTTAAAATGAAAGACTCCAGCGTAAGAAAATAATTTTCATAGCCTACACCTCGACCGACAGAACGACCCATGCCGAAAAATTGTTGAAATTCTCTCTCTCTCTCTCTCTCTCTCACTCTCTCTCTCTCACTCTCTCTCTCCCTCTCCCCTCATCCCCCTCCTCCCTCGCCTCACTCCAAAACTCATACATACACATTTATTCACAGATGTTTTAAAAACAGGTGTGTCTTCAGTGATTTCTTGAACGATGAATGGGACTGGGCAAGACGAAGGTCGGACGGCAGGGAGTTCCATAGAGCTGGGGCATACCGGGAAAAGGACCTTTTACCAAAACTATTAAGGGAGTATCTAGGAACTGTAAGGAGGGATGCATCTTGTGATCAGAGAGTGCGTGTTGGCCTATAGGGGCTGAAGAGTTCGGAGAGATAGGAAGGGAATGTTTCAGAGTGGAGGCACTGATAGCAGAGAGAGGCAATCTTGTAGTCAATTCGAGCTTTAACAGGGAGCCAGTGTAAAGTTGTCAGGGCAGAAGAGGCACTGGAACGTCGAGACTGACGAAGGACAAGACGGGCAGCGTTGTTTTGGATGCGTTGAAGTCTGAGGAGCTTGTTTTCAGGAAGATCAGCTAAGAGGGAATTGCAGAAGTCAAGACGAGAGAGAATGAAGGCCACAGCAAGTTTGTTTGATGATTCCATTGAAAGATATTGTCTGATTTTGCCAATTCTACGAAGGTGGAAATTCAAGGTTTTGCACATGTTGTTGATGTGAGTGTCCAAGGAAAGACATTCATCAATATGAACGCCAAGATTTCGAACTGATTTGGAAAATTCTATATTGTTGTTCATCAAGCTTAGGGAGTGTGTTGATAGCTGCTGAAGTTTACTACTTGTGCCAATGGCGATCACCTCGGTTTTATCATTATTCATCTGCAGTTTGTTTGTGCTCATCCAGTCAGCAACCGAGTTAATGCAACGCGACAGGTCGGAAGCAAGTTCCGGGATATCGGCCGGAATAGCAGAGTTTTGTAGTTGAGTGTCATCGGCAAAGAAGTGGTAAAGGTGGTCAAAAGTCTTGATGATAGAGCTTAACGGTTGGGTGTACATAGTGAAGAGTACAGGCCCAAGCACGGAACCCTGTGGCACACCATACTTCAAAGGAGAAGGAATAGACTGAGTATTGTTAACAAGGACAGACTGAGTTCGTTTAGAAAGGTATGAACGGAACCATGCAAGAACCGTTCCAGTGCAACCAAAAACCGTTCGAGAATGGACTGGTTTGACACTGAGCGAAGCCATGAGGGCTGCTGAGGACAGAGAAAGATGGAGTATGCTGGTTAAACGATCATCTGTGGTGCCCCTACGACCTTCGGGTTATGGGACAGGATAGGATAGGATAGGAAGAATTTGTGTCTTTTTCTGTGTGGCTTGAACTTTTAATTCTGTCCTCTGTTGTTTCTCCAAGTCTTCCTGTGTGGATCCTGAAATGTCCTGTTTTTTTTATGTTTTTTTTTTATCTCAGCTGCCCTTTTTTTTCTTAAACATGAACCAAACATGTTAAATAGGCCTCTTCTTCTCTTGTCAGTAGTGCTGCTAGCTGCTTAAGAGGTCGGATTGAGTTTGTTTGTGTTTGCTCACTGTCCATTTGTGATGCAGAGTCTGCTGTGCTTGTGTGTTGCGCAGGTGTGTGACCCTGCTGTGTGGTAGTGACAGATGAGGTGGATGTGCAAGTATCTCTATTTGTTGCTTTTCTTTCTCTATCAGATGTCACTCCCTTCTTTCCCAAGAAGTCTAGAAGTCGTGTTTTTACATTGACTCGTACGGGAGTAGATGTAACTGTTGGCTGGAAACTAGTGTCAGTGGAGGTAGAGGTGTTCGTGGAAGTGAAGGTCGAGTTATGCGTAGCTGTTTTAGTGCATCCATATTTTTCAGGTTTCTTCTTTATGCGTCTTTCACATGCACTCTTGTTCAACTGTTTATACTGAATACAAACTGCACAATAATAATAATAATAATAATTTATTTTATAAAGCGCGATTCCAAACAACTGTCTGCTCAAAGCGCTCACACGCATGCACACACTCTCACACTCGCAGGTTAACATTATAATCTTAAAGTATCGAGTTTAAACGAAGGGTAAAATATGTATACTAAAAGAAAGATGTACATGTACAAGATTTAAACTTTAACACTAAGGTAAAACACAGGACAGCAATTTTTAAAAAGTTAGGGCAAAAAGGGTACAGTGGTTACAAATACATGCGAATCACAAAACCAAACCATACACAGAATTTTAAAAAGTATGTGATTAAACAAAATGACATCGTACTAAAACGTATTGCACATAACATTGCATTGCACAAACACACACACATACACACACAAAAAATGAAATTACGGATTTAGCCGTCTTATAAAATATTACGTATTATATTTAAAAACAAAAATTAAAATAATGAAAATGGCCAAAAATTAAAATGAAAGACTCCAGCGTAAGAAAATAATTTTCGTAGCCTACACCTCGACCGACAGAACGACCCATGCCGAAAAATTGTTGAAATTCTCTCTCTCTCTCTCTCTCTCTTTCTCTCTCTCTCTCTCTCTCTCTCTCACTCTCTCTCTCCCTCTCCCCTCATCCCCCTCCTCCCTCGCCTCACAATCACTGACCTGTATATTGGGATTATAAACTGACCACAGATGCTGTGAACCCTCAATACGCTTTGCAGCTATATGACGCAACAAACTCGAATCAGACCGTGATTTGATTTTTCATGTGCGGTGTCGACATGTGAAGCATAATGTACTCGGATAGACTATACCATCAGTCTCAACAGAATACTGTACACCATAGATGTCCAAAAGTTCAGATGCCACGGTTTTATAGAATCTATGATTTGGTATGTTTTCTCTCGGCCTTTTCGATATTTCTCCACACAATCTGCATAATGAGTTTAACCTATCTCTGTGATACTGTTCTGTATGAACTATTTGAGATTCAGTATCCATTTTAATGTGATTTTTGTTACCTCCTACTTCTTCCTTATATATGCAATAAACTAAAAGCTAACTGAAACTTTTCAGTGCAACTTAAACTACGTCTTCCACATGATTTAAAGACAACACTGCAGTAAAATCTAAGGAATTGGGCGCCTGTTGCACACAATTTACCAGTAACGTACCAGTCGAAAAACTCACTAAAAACACAGTCCCAGCAAGGGATACATTTCAAAAATCACGTCAACTTGAAGTACTCATATCAAAGTTTCTTCACACAAAAAACCACACAATACAAATTCTTGAGCAAATAACAAACATAGACCGTGCGACAAGATGTACACGCTGCTAGTACAGTACAGTGCTGAAGCCGGTCTCGCCTCGATAGCTTTCTTTGTGTGCCTGGCAGTCTGCAGAGGCCTGACCCCCGCAAAAGAAAGGGGAATGGGGGACTATGTCTGTGTACAGGAAGCTAAACATAGGCTGTTGCATTCAGAACTTAGAAGTTGTGTTCGTATAGGCACCGAGAGGGTGTGGAGAGGTTGTTATTCCCTGACGCCATCTTTACCGGCTTTGAGCTGATCAGTGTTAGTTAGGCCATCTGGGCTAACCCAGTTCATCACCCGGGTCTTTGTCTGATTCTGCTTAATCAGTTGGGCATCAACCAGGCTTGCCCTGGCCATGTTCTGAACAAAAATCAAGTGCACCAAGTGTTCAGCAGCACTTCCATTTCTGTTCTGTTGGAAAGTATGATGTATAGTTTTCAAGAATTTGTAAACCGTGGGGAAAATTTCAATGAGAATTAAGGAATAGGTGGAGATGGGAGTGGATGGTTTGAAGATGGAGATGAACACATTGGTTCTTTCATCCGCAAACTGAGTGCTCCAGGTGTAGCATTCTGCCAGTTATGCAAAACAGTAGACAGAATCAAAAAATATAAATGTTGAGGAGGATGTGCAAGCACAACGGATTTCTCACATTACCAAGAAGAACAAGATAAACAAACCGCTTTCTTTATATTTTGTTTTCAAAAGCTGCAAACAAAATTAGACTGCTCTCTGTTTAATAGGTTATGAATCTATTTTCAGTAAACAGTTTGACCTTCAGTGCACTTGTTTTACCTTTACAGTATTCCCCGGGCTAACCCTGTCAATGTGCAACCAATCACGTAGAATTGGGCTATTTCTGCCTTGGCCCGAGTTAAATTGTTCGGCTCAAAGCTGGCAAGATGTCAGTTAGTGCGGGTGACGGGAACCTTGAGTGTGCGAGTGTCAGCAGAAGATCTTAAAGTGCGTGAAGGGGAGTAGACAGACAGTAGATCAGCAAGGTAGGAAGGACAAGAATCTGTGAAGAAGTTGTGACAGAGAACAGAGAGTTTGTACTCTACGCGTGCTTGCACAGGAAGCCAGTGAAGGGAATGTAATAGAGGTGTGATGTGATCTTTGGCGGCAGGGATAGCTCAGTGGTCAGAGCGACGTGGGTTCGAATCCTGACTTCAGCAAACTATTTTGTGATTGCTGGATATTACGGGCCAGCGCCTTGAGAAGCTCTCTGAGCTTGTAAGTGCGCTATATAAGAGAAATCTCTTTATTTCTTTATCTCGTTTCTTTGCTCGGAATACTAGTCTAGCTGCTGAGTTCTGAACTTTTTGTAGTTTGTCAATGATGTGTTTTGGGGAGCCAGCGAGGAGAGAGTTGCAATAGTCAAGACGAGAAAGGACGAGAGCGCAGACTAGGGTTTTGGTGGCAGTGACTGTAAGATAGTGGCGAAAGGAGCTGATTTGGCGGATGGCCGTGTATGCAGAGCGACAGACGTTGGAGATGTGGTTGTTGAGGGACAGGTCATCGGAGAGAATATAGCTGAGATTTCTCGCTGAGGATGAGAACTGAATGTTTGTTGTTCTTACTGTAAGTGATGTTGGAAAGGCGAGAGTGAGGAGGAGGTGTTGTGCTTGTGAATGAGGAGGGCTTCGGTTTTATCGTCATTAAGCTTAAGCTTGTTGAGAATAGGTGTAGAGTCCTTTTATAATGGTTGTATTTTGTGTTAGAACTACCCGATGTCTTGTACCTTTAAAAAGGACAAGAACGACCAGTGTGCTGTGGTGCAACTGTCATGAATAAGTACTTTCATAACAGTGTGTGTAGGAGAGACCTCACAGTGTTCCCTCCAGACACAAAAAAAGAGAGTCCTTGGGACTCCCAGGTATAAAATTTTAAGGGTCCTTGTGCAAATTTTGGGAGTCCCCAAATCGGAAAAAGAAATGTAAAAACAAGTCCAAGCCTCACTTTTTTTTCTTTTACTCTGTTAAAGCGTCACATTAGTGATCATAATCATATAAAACCAAAAAATTAAAACATGTATTAAATACCCTCCCGCTTGCGTCAAACTGGCACCACTGGAACTCTTGCAACCATCTGTCGTTGAGTTTCCGTTTCTTTGGACGCTTTACTTCAGTTTGAGTTTCATCATTTATTTGTTTATCCATGTTTTGGAGTTCCGTATTTTCGATAATGACAGGATCTGTACTTGATGTTGCTGTGGATGAACAAGTTTTGGGCACAGTCAACCAAGTCAGAAGTGACATGATCGTGTATGATAGAATCAAAGAATGGATTCACGAAGATTTCTTCTGTTAAGTGAATGGATTGCTTGGAATAAGTTTACAATGCGCGCGCATGTGATTTTGAAGGACGACAACTCCCGACACAATCTTTAATCGTCTGCAATGGCAGTCTCAGTTGGGTTCTGATTCTGATTATGCCGTGAATTAGTTCGTTGGTCGTATTTTTGACTTCAGCGATTCGAAAAAAATGTGTACGTCCACGGGACGCACACATGCAAATTTTTCTGCGTCATTTTTCATATTTTGTGCGTAATTGACGCACTACTGTGCGTAATCGGGAACACTGCCTCACTACCACAATTTCTGTGTGAGACCGTGTAGAGTGGGTCTCTAAGGGTGTGTGCTCTTCTATTAGAGATTGTCCAACAGTCCAAGGCCTAAGTATCGTTAATATTAGGATGTTCTGGGATAATAGTTAAAGCAACAAACAAACCATCGACTCTCGTACAGACTGTGTGGTGTGCTGTGTTGTGTGTCTGTACCATCACAGGCCAAGGACTAAAGGCTAAAAGGTGATTGATGCCCAGCATTCTAGTTTTCGTAGTGGCTATACACTCTGAGCATGCGTACGCGGTTGAATGACGATGGATGAGGGGGGAAAAAGGGTATTTTGATAAATATTGTTTTATATGATTTTCTTGTGTGAAATGTATAATGGAATAATGTTGTTGAGGTTGTTGCAAGAACGAGGTCAAGGGTGATGATGTATGATTGTATGGTGGAGGGGTGATGAATATGAGAGAGAGGATGAATCAAGAGTATTGATTAGGAATGGAATAATAATGCATTTGTATAATAATCACGTTCATTTGAAGGTATATAAATTATAGAAGAATTGTGAATTGTTGGCAATGCATAAATAAACAGGTCAAGATGGTGGATGGCGGAAGGAGTTATTTCCCATGTTATGTTTTTACATTGCATATTGGTAGCCTAGTAAGATGAGTTATTATGTTGACCAGATTGGGCCTGCTTGCTTGTTTGCTGTTGCTTCCATGCTGTTGTTGTATGGTGCCGGGCTATGGTTCAACGATGTTCTGAACCGATCCAAGAAGCTGAGAAGTTCCTCCCGTTAGGGTGCCGGGGGTTTCAGTATAAATAGTATCCCCACTTTCTGGAAATTTAGTGCTTTAAATTCCCACTGTCACTGTCTTTCTCCTTTGTTCTTTCTCATTCCTACTCTTTTCTATCAAGCTACTAAACTATCTTCTTCTTTGCTAGACCAGTCACCTACTTTTTTTCTTGAAAACTCTTCCGGGACAAAACTCCTCATTTGTGTGTGAGGTCTGTTGGATCAGCTTGGGAATATTGGATGCTTTCTGCCAAATGGTCACTGGGGCTTCCTATGATGTTATTATTTGGCAAAGTAGGCATTTTATATGTATGTGTTTTGTTGATATTGTATAATGATGTTTGTATTCTATTTTGTTTTTGTAAACGGGGGTTCGATAAATTAGAATATAGCCTCAGCATCCCCTGCGTGGGATGTCTTTATTGTAAAGTGTCCGGCTGGTAGATCCCCTTCAGTGTTACCACTAGGGTTGTTTCGGCAGATCTTTTATGCGGATTGGGGGTTGTCCGGTCCTGATTTGGCTCGGAAGAGTCCGCTGGACCTAAAGCAATAACCATGTAATGTAATGTAGCTGAGAAGTTGCGGCTGTAGCGTGACCTTTGCTACCTTGGGCTGCATGACCCGACTACCTTGATGCTGCAAGACTGCTTGATCGCATGACCTCTTCTGCTTGAGGTTGCGGTACTCAGGGCCTCGCACACGCACAAACATACAACATTACACGCACATAAAAACATATTAAATACTTAATAAACATTTAATATAGTGATTTTCATAGAATTTTTTGAAGGACATGATCAAAGACATTCTATTTTGGAATGTGCTAGTACTTTGAAGACAGTATGGTGATTTTTCTGGAATTTAGTTGTGAAGAAGCAAAAGACTTGTGTTGCTGATTCCAAATGATATATAGTTAAGCTTAGAAATGAATAATGATCAATTGTGCTGGTTTATGTAAAGGGTTTGATATTAATTAAATACATTTCTTTCAAATCTTATTGGTTGAATACATAAGCCATCTGTTGTAATACTTCATCCTTATTTTCTTATTGTTATATCATTGGATGTCTTTTGGTTTGGCACTTTGTGTTCAATGTTTAAGGGGTTACTAATTAGTCAAGGGAAGTAATTGATTGTTAATTGTTGGGGTTGTGGAAACCGGTTAAGGGTTCGGGTAGGGCCAGATTTCCAATATTCCTGTGTGTATGTGTGTTGAATAAAAGAGTAACTGTTCATCTGGTATTTGTGTTAGTATTTTAGTTTGAGTTTGAATCCTTCACTCGCTGTTGAGCTGAAGTCACTGATCCCATCTGGGTGACTGCGAGTGACTGGAAATACATTAAAATTGCTTGCCATCTTATTAAAAGTCCAAAAGAAAGAAAAGAAGCAGGGATAGCATTTAGTGCAACATTGATTACAGGGATGCAAAACAAAGGTGTATTATTTATTTATCTGGCTGTTTTGCAGGAACTTGAGGAAATTTGTGAGGAGTTCGCAGACTTTGAAAGCATGGTGACTTATCATGAAGAAATGACAGAAACAAGCTCCATCCTCCTTCATGGTCCATCTGGTTCAGGAAAAGAACTACTGGCAAAATGCATGTCTAATGTATGTTAAGTCGTCTATTTATTTATTGACATGTGCATGCAGCAAAATGAGCCTATGTATTCACAGACTTGCCAACCCTTCCTTTTTCGACAGAATTTCTTCCACCCAAGCCTTCTGCATTCCACAATTCCACCTTGGTCCAAAATCTTCCGTTTTGTTATTTTATGTAAAAAGCCACCATTTACAGACGATACCATACGATATTTGAGCGTATTTTTACGAAATTTGACTTGCTAGTACGACCGTACGCCAAGTGCGACAAAAGTACGAAAAAAAAAATAATTAGTTTTGTTTTTTGTTTTAAGACGCAAGTTGGGCGAGTTGTCGCCCCTAGTAGTTTGGGGCTCTTAGATGACCACTTCATGGACGCCATCTTATGCAAACAGGCAGCATGTCGTATCCAGCAAAACGCTCTCTTGATTCTTCAAGTGACTGTGAAGATGAAGCTACAAGTAAAAAATCTGCTAAAAAACACCATAAAGCAGGCTTTTATAAAGGCCTACAGTGAGACATGGCCATGTAATGCTTCCCAGACAGACCCCACACCACACAAGAACTTTTGCAGCTGAAAAGTGCTTATTCAAAGGCACAACAACAGTACAAACATTGAAAACCTCAATTCAAATCGTTGTAATTTTTTTCTTCTTCTCCCAATGGGTTATTGTTTTGTACTTTTTTAAGGATTGTGGGCAGAGCAGGGTTAAGTGGCATATTTGAATCGCTTGTTATTTGTACTATATAGTCTTTGAGTGTGGTATCAATTCTTTTTAAAATGTTGATAAACACAGCATTCACTGTGGCCTTTTCTTGTATCAACATGTGAAGAAATCAATAATTTTGTACCCAACTACAAATGTGTTGTTACTTTATTATCATAAATTGAAATTTAAAGAACCCTTTTTTAAAAAAAAACAAAAACAATTCCTATTCTAAGTGTTGCACAGCCAAAAGTACTACTTTTTGTCTCAGAATACTAAAAGTTGCTGTATAGAATACTATTAAAAATATTGTGTGGTAGGCAGGTCTGCATTTAGGTTTGCTCTTTACTTGTCAGGGCATGTCAGCACGTTTTAATCTCCCTGGTATGAATAACCTGTCTGCTCCAGTTTCAGTTTCTCACTATTCAAAAGTGACTTCATGTACCATTGTGTAAGGAGTAGCCAATGAATTTGAGTTTGCACACCACTTGAACTAAGCTTTGTGGAAGTTTCCTAAGCGTTGAAGTGAAATTGTGAGCATTTTCATCAGCCAAAAAACTAGGACTGAGCAAAAGTTTCTCATGGTTGAATGCAAAACATTGATAAACAGATGGAGACACCCCATCTCAAAAAATGAGCAAAGTCACCTTCAGTAAGGACATTCTTCTCTGCACCAACAACTGAGGATTATGCTGTAATTAGAGCTGAGGCCATTTCATCATGTTCCTTGTGGAGCACAGTATTTCTCTTTTGCTGACCATGCACCAGAAACCAGAACTTTTTGAAGTCTGCAGACTTGACAGTTTATAAAAATTGGCAATTCAATAAGGTGGCAGTACATGAATAGCAAAACAACAAAACTCTTCAATGGAAAGTTCATTCCTACTTAGTGTCCAAAATTCCTACCTCAAATATTCCTACTGCATAGCCTGATGGGTTGGCAGGTCTATATTCACCCCAAAATGTCACATTTTACAAAGTTTGTATATTGCAGGAACCTGGTTGCCTGGTAGCACAATAAATAAGATTCTGGTGGTTTGAGTGAAAATGAAATGTAGTAGTAGCTTATAGCGTAAACAACTAGAATGCTATTTGATTTATTGATTGTTTAGTTTTGATTGTGCAGTATTTGGGATGTGCATTGGTGAAACCTAAGCACTTGTTAAAGCTGGTATCAGGTGTGTCTGGTGATTCTGAACAGAAAATCAGAGACATGTTTAGTCAGGCAGTGGTAAGTTTATTTAAATTCCTACAAGATGCTTATCTATGAACACATTCTATCTGTACTGTGATTATACTCACTGTGCACATATGTAACCTGTGTATATATTTGGATGTATGTACCTGTTTTTAATAGTTAAGTGAATGCAAAATATGTGTTGCAGCATGAGAAAACCAGGCTAAAGTGTCAAAATATGAAAAATTACTTATTTATTTATTAACAAAGTACTAAAAATAATCTTCAAAATGCAAAAAACAGAATTGTTTTATCTTTATTGGTTGATGTTTTATGATTTTTTAAAATATTGTATTTTCTCGGGGGCTAATTTCCAGAAATTGCCTTCAAAGTTTTGAATTGTAAAATGATCATTACTTCACAACCAGAATTTTCCCATGCATGTATTTGGTATCAAAACAATCAGGAAGATGGCAGCAATATGGCAGTGAGTTGAGATAAGATGAGAAAATTCACATTATACACCATCCACACAATACTGAACATAAACAAATTAAAACAGTACGCACAATTTTATTCTGTACCCATCCATAATGCATAGTGTTTTTAAACATATTAGAAATAAAACAAGTGTTTAGCAAATCTATAATAACTCAAACACATAAATAATATATCAAGAACATGGCCTGAATCAATCATTTTTCTAAAATAAACCCTATCATAATGCTCCCTCCCCCCCCCCCCCCCCTCCTCTTAAATCCCTCGTCCGTCAAGTAATCTTTTGTTTAATTGCAAGCAGCTACATCAGCTCAGTTCAAATAGTCAAACAAAGATTACAAACCTAAAACAAAAGTTTCATTAGGTAGTTTTCAGTCCTAATAATCAAGCTTTAATAATTCCCCGATTCTCCACTCCCTTCCGCACGTCGAATAAATCTGTCGCGTCACAGGTGTAAATCAAAATAACATGTCATTTTGCTCTATAAAGTTTAAATAAACACAAATATCAAAGCAAATACTAATTACTAGTAATTTGGTAAATAGTCCTCATGTTCATTTCCTAAAACAGGCAAACCAACAATAATAAATACTGAGAACATAAACTTGTCATGCTAGTAATCTTGAATGCAGGCCAGACTACTTAACCTTTTCAACCCTCCCCACCCCACCCCACCCCCACCCAACAAAATATACTACTGAAATATTTTCCACACTCCTACTGTAATTCTTTCACTGATATCGCCTTTTCAACCTTTACCTAAATCTATGCAAGTAGAATGACGGATTATTCTCATGTTAAAAACAGCCTACAACCAATAAACAAGAGAAAACCAAGCTTGTCATAAATCTTGAATGCACCAATACTTTAACCTTTTCAACCCCCCACACCCACCCCACCCAACAAAATACTACTGAAATATTTTCACACACTCCTACAAAATTCTTTCAAAACCCCTTGTAATACATTATCTTATAAATCACTTTGAAGAAAAACATCGAATCTAAGACATTGAAAAAAGAAGTTGTAGCATTAAATAACGAAAACAGTCAGAGCATAACGGGATCAAGCTGCTCGAATCATCATCAAAATCATCAAAAAATTCCTGCCGAGCTCAGAAGCAAAACGCCTATTCTCTTCTAGCAAAACTCTACCAGACGCTGGAGACGAAGCCATCACTTCGGTCACTACACTATGACAAATTGTTTCTAACAAATGCAACATAAATATTGCAAGAACAAGAAAACACTTGAAATAGATGTAAGATGAGTTTATCTACATTAAAAAATTCACTTTGAACTAAAAAAGTCGAAAATCTATAGGAAACACTCTTTTGTTTTTCACGACCGGCTAGAGATGCATTCGAACACAACTTGTGTCACAAGCAAGCTTCAGAACAAGGAATTTCATGAAAAATTCAAACGCCACACACTTTTGTGTACCAAAAAGTAGTACCAATAGGGACTTTTCACTCCCCAGACGTTATATATCAATCCACATTTGGGATTTCCCTTCATAGTCGGACAAGAAAAGTTGGGGTATCGGAAGTCAATTAGTGCCATTGTTTTAGCAAGGTGTGATCAACACCCTTATCAAAATCAACAAAATAAACAATGTTTTAGTAATTTTTGAACAAAATCCGTTTGGGATATTAAAGAAAAGTCTTAAATAAAGACAAAGAGGCAACAATCTTAAAATTGATGGGGTAGCCTATTTTTAGTGTTCTACGGCTGTAGCAGCGAATCAATCCTGGCGTCTTTAGCCGGGTTTTGTCATGCGGCGACACATATAATTGACTCCTAGATCAAAATAAAGTGTGCGTGCAAGTCTCTCTGTTAACTACCACACCCACAAATTCACAGATTCTCACTAACACAGGCAAGCAACAATACAAATATAAGTTCCACGCTCTCAATACTTTATATAAATAAACAATATTTTACACCAATCTTTTTACACCAATCTTATTACACTAATCTTTCATACCTCCCTGTCCAGTTTAAACGACTGCGAAGCTCACACGGCCGGCATTCGCATGTCCTGAGCCAAAATAAACACAAAACTCGTTACCTGTGGTAACGCAGGGAGTCCGTGCACGAATAAGCCTGAATGAACAGTTGATGTTGTAGACAGGCAGATAGACGAACAGTGATGATGTAGACAGGCAGATAGACGAACAGTGATGATGTAGACAGGCAGATAAGCTCACCTGCCCTATCTGTCTGGGGTAGAAAACGTGTCTTGGTCAGGTACTGCAAGAAGCACGGCCGACCCCGATGTTCCTGGAGTCGCCCTTTCTCCGTTGTCCGAGAACGCCGTGTGTCCAGGTGTATAAAGCTAGCACCAGCTTCCCATAGGCAGCTACAACAATATATACACACACGTCAATGCTCTGGCTTTTATAATCATATTGTTCTTCTTTGTTTCCTCCTTGATCCTTAGTTTCTTCAATTTTCCAATTCCATTCCATATGTGATCGTTTTTTTCCTTCTCCCACTATGTTATCCATATCCAGGTATAATTATTTCATGAGTGAAAATTACTATCAACATGCTCACACCTTCCATTCATATTACATTATCTACCACTCTATAATTATAGCCCCATGTAATTAATAATATTACATCAATGAAAATTATATTCCATATTAGTGGACAACAGCTCAGCACCTCTCAACACAATAAATCCAATGCAAAAATATACCTCTCCAACATTTCACAATCATTAAAAAACATAAATAGCTGTAATCTTTACAGCACAATGTACAATCCACTTTCAGAGAGAAAGTCCATCAAACCTATACACCCTGATAAGTTCTCAATGCTTTCTACCTCTTCACTATTCACAACAATCTTTTCTCTTTTTCTTTCTTTATCTTTTTTTCCTGTCCTGACACAATGACTCGACACATCCTCACACATTGGGACACAATACTCGAGTGACTGCAATTGCCCTTTCTGCCATCTATTCATTATTCGATTGGTTTAACAATTTCGGCCAATAAAAATAATAACATAAAATATATTTATTAAAAAAATTAACTCACTCTAAAAATAAAAATATTATTGAGAAGCGGAAAATTCACGTTCTCTACAACATACTTGTTTTGTTCTAGTTAGCATATCGTTGACTTTCTAATAACCTGTAGATCTTTAGCTGGCCATACCTACTCTGGGATTTGTTGTTCAACATCTGAAGATTAAAGTTGAGTGGGCTCTGAAGTTTACTAGAAAGAGATTGTGTATTTTGTATGGTGTGCTTGAAAAATTGTGTTTAACTTTTGTTATTGCAGGAGCTTGCTCCCTGTGTTCTTTTCCTGGATAGAGTAGAAGTGGTTGCTCCAAATCAGGCAGTTCAGTCATCTTCAGATATGGTCAAAAGGATGATTACTCAGCTGTGCATGTCTATTGAAGGTAAATGTAGCAGTGTCGGTCTGTGTACTGGTTTCACCCAGAGAGAGTTTTTTCAGATTTGTGCAGGATCTGCATAGAATGAGACAGTGTTGTTGGTGTTGTTTATCTGGAAATACTTTGAAATAGTAGAGAATCAGAACGAGCCAAAATATCTGTCTGTTGGACAACATATCTCAAGAACCACGGAACAGATTTTAACCAAACTTCATAAGAACATTTCTTGTAGATAGTTTAATGTTCTATGATATTTTTCTTCTGCTTTGTTAGGATTGTCTGGATAAATTTGAATGGCTTGGCATTTGTTTGTTTTGTTTTTTATTTCCATTTGTCCTTGCAAAATAATTGTTGCCTTTTGAGTGTTCATGTGTTTTGGTGGATTTTATTTTATTTTTTTAATTTATTTACTCACGTCCTTGCAGAAGTGTGTATGTATTTACCCTAAAATTAGTTTTCCAATTTGGCGTGAGAGTAATATGAGCATCATTTCAATTGAGTAAAACATTTGTTCACACTCATTTAATTTTTTTTGTTTGTTTCAGAATTGAAAGCAAGTCGGCAACAGGTCCTAATTGTAGCAGCAACTAACAATATAGGATCTGTAGACAAGCAACTGCGTGATTGTTTCATGGAAAAACATCTTAGCATGCCAGATGAAAAAGACAGAGAAGCAATATTGAAGAGAGTGTCTCTGGCCAAAACCTGGGCATTTCCCAGCGATTTCATTTTTAGGACAATGGCCATACTTACTCCTGGATTTGTTGCTCGAGATCTTAAGATAATGGTTGAGTGGGCTTTGAAGATTGCTAGAAAGAGACTGTGAGTTTTACTACATTTTGTGTATGTGTGGATTGTGATGATGATGATGATGATGATGATGATGATGATGATGATGATGATGATGATGATGATGATGATGATGTCAGCTTGTAACAGCACTGCCAGAATATGCAGTGTACTGAAAGGGGAGTGTGTTTGGAGTTTATAGGAAGGGACAGGAATGTGCAATGCAGAATAATAGCTATTATCCTGCACTTTATGTGTGAAGATAGAAAGAAGATAAAAAGGTTTTCAACAATTTCTGAAGTGAAATCAAAAACTGTTCAAATGTAAAGCTTTAAGGGTTCTGACTATCCTTGCAAATATTTATTTCCTAAGGACAATATTTATGATGAAAATGATTTAGTTTTAAGGGTTCCAACTATTATTGCCAATATATATTTCCTAAGAAAAACATTCTTTCTATAGTTAACACCCCCGTTGGGGTGCCGGGGGTTTCAGTATAAATAGTTTCCCCACTTTCTGGAAATTTAGTGCTTTAAATTCCCACTGTCGCTGTCTTTCTCATTTGCTCTTTCTCATTCCTGCTCTGTTCTATCAATCTGCTATACTATTTCTATTTTGTTTTTGTAAGCGGGGGTTCGATAAGTTGGGGTGAAGCCTCAGCCATCCCCTGCGTGGGATGTCTATTGTAAAGTGACTGGCTGGTGGAGAGCTTTCGGTTTTACCACTAGGGTTGTTTCAGCAGATCTTTAATGCGGATCGGGGGTTGTCAGGTCCTGATTTGGCTCGGAAGAGTCCGCTGGACCTAAAGCAATAATATTGTAATGTAATCTATAGTTAACTTTTATTTTATGATAATAAAAACATATTTCTTTTCTGGATTATTGGTCTTGTAATCTCCATTTCAGATGAAAAAACGTGTTTCTGTATTCATTATTTTGTTGCATTTATTCTGATATTGCTTGATGATTACAGAAGAAGGAGCCAAGTCGGCTATGCAAAGAGGAAAAGATATCAGCCACCTTGTATGTACATCTTGTTTCCTTTGATGTTCATTTTTTGACAAATGTGGTTGGGGGAATATGCATATAGCAATAATTATATATAGGAGATTATGGCAAGTGTCGAACCGATATGAGAGTTTTTTTTGCATATATGTAATAATAAATATAGCTGTAATGGCTTAGTGGCCTCTTGACCTTTTCACCTAGTTGATAATATGCTAGTTCTTAGTATCAGACAATCTTTAGAAAATCATCAAAAGTGTTCCCCCACCACTTCATTGGTAGACCCCATTCCCACACAAGTTATCTTGGACAATCTAGACCTACTTCTCTCTGTTCTTGTGAACATCATAAACTGCAGCCTGTTTTTCATCCACTGTTCCCAAAGTGCTGTTGTGAAGCCTCTTCTTAAAAATCACAACCTAGATCCTAATATTCACAAAAACTACAGGCCAGTATCAAACTTGCCATATGTCTCCAAGCTTTTGGAACGTGTAGCTGCTTCACAGCTCTCTGCACACTTGGAAAGCAACTATCTGCTGGACACATTTCAGTCTGCCTACAGAGCCAAGCACAGCTTTGAAAATGCTCTTCTGCGTCTGGTCAATGACCTTCTTTGCAACGCTGACGCAGGAAATGTGACACTCCTGGTCCAGCTGGACTTGAGCGCTGTGCTCGACGTGATTGATCACGACAGACTGCTGCATCGCCTTCAGTTTGAAGTAGGATTCACAGGACCTATGCTAAAGTGGTTTCATTCATATCTGAGTGATCGCTTTCAATACATTTCTGTTGGTCAGGCCTCTTCAAGAAAAATTCACCTACAGTGTGGGGTACCTCAAGGATCTGTTCTGGGGCCAATTTTGTTCTCTCTGTACACAACCCAGCTTGGCCGCATCATTGAAAAGCATGGTCTCCTTCGCAAAATTTTCGCTGATGATACAGAGATGTATCACTCGTTCCAACCAAACCCACAATCCACACAAGAAGCACTGTTAGACATTGAGAGCTGCTGTTTGGAAGTGAAGGCATGGATGTTAGAAAACAGGCTCAAGCTGAATGATGACAAGACTGAAGTGCTCTTGAGTGGCTCAAAGTTCGCCCTTGAAAAAGTGTCTGTGAAGGCAGTGCAGGTTGGTGAGGATAGAATCCCAGTGTCAGCTTCAGTTCGAAGTCTCAGCCTACACCTAGACTCCCATCTGACTATGTCTGAGCACGTCAGTTCCGTCATTCGATCATGCTATTTTAATCTGCGTACAATTGGAAAATTACGTCCTCTCATTAACAAGAAAACGGCAAACTCTGTGGCTGTGTCAATGATTTTGTCAAGACTAGATTATGCCAATAGCTGCCTTTGGGGCATCTCAAAGAGTGATCTAAGTAGGCTACAGCGTGTACAAAACACTGCTGCCAGAGTTGTGACTCAGAAACGAAAGTCCGACCACATTACGCCATTGCTGACAGATCTTCACTGGCTCCCTGTCAAGAAAAGAATTGACCACAAACTCCTCACCATTGTGTACAATTGTACGAACAACTCTGCTCCCCAATATCTCAAAGAACTCGTCTCCCCTCACGAACCTCAACGTTGTCTTCGTTCTTCCTCACAACAACGGTTAAGACTTCCAAGCGTGAAGTCTGGCAACACCAACAAGAAAACATTTGGCTATCGGGCCTTCTCCAACACAGCTCCAATGCTATGGAATGGTCTTCCCATGACCTTGAAACAATCCAGCTCTGTGGCGGTTTTTAAGAGAGCCTTGAAAACGCTCTTTTTCACATCTACCAAATAAACGTTTAAGAAATCAGCTGTACATAGTTTTTGTCTGATGGCCACATCTTTATCTCTTTTTTTCTTCTCCACAAGCGCAATGAGCATGAACCTTGTAATCGTGGATACCTGCGCTATACAAGTCTACATCATCATCATCATCATTATATGTAAATAAAAATTAAGTCCCTATTGACACCTGTGCCTTTAATTTTCCTTCATATAATACAGTACATGGCTAGTTAAAAGTCATGCTTGTTTGTGTACAGCACATCGGATAGAACGCGTGAAGCATCTTAAACAGCAATTGATAGAAGAAAACAGAGAGGTCACAATTGCTGATAAGAAAGCAATTTTCACTGATGAGGAGCGCCAGTTGTTGACTGTAACAGATGACGATTTTAAGGTAATCTCGTATTTTTTAATGAAAACTTTATTTTTCAATAGCATGCATATTGACGGAGGGAGGGGGGGGGGGGGAATGAGGGGGGGGGGGGAATGGGAAATGGGAGGTTAAACACACACAGTTGGCCTACCTTCCTCCCCCCACTTCTCCCCTTGCCCCCTCACCTCCATACATTCCATCATAACGGGCTTTAAAGATCCTGACTTTTATGTCCTAGATGGGTGAGTGCCGGTGACAAGAACACTTCCAGCATGCACCTAGGTCCTTCTCCCCCATCCCTGGCTGCCCAGGATTGTGATCAGTTGTCTGGAGCATTATTACGATGCACCCAAAGGCTGCAAGTTGGCGCCTCAGGCCGCTTGAGTTAGATCCTGTATCGGCCAGTGCCTTGAGTCGCCAAGTACGGCGAGATATGTGCGCTATAAAAATCCTCGATAATAAAAATAATAAAAATTTGCAGATCCCTGCACAAAATTTCCCTAATACTTGTCTCCACCAAAATTGAAAGACCTTTGGAAAACATTTACTTTGTATGTTCCGATCATAAAGAGTAAAGGATCTCTTACTATGATATTTATTTTGTTTATTTAATTTTAAACTTTGCAGGCAGCATTGCGCATGGTGGAACCAGCAGCCAAGAGAGAAGGATTTTCCACTGTTCCGACCACTACCTGGAAAGATGTTGGGGCGGTGGATCATGTTAAAGAAGTCGTGGAGAGCAGAATACTGGTATGCTTGTGAATATGGATGATTGTCAGCACGTGTATTGATTAATTTGATCATAGCTCATTGAAAATATTATGTGTATATATGCAATCTTTTTATCTTGGAAGTACATTTTTGTGTGGCCTTATTTCTGAATGCCTGAAAACTGTACGCGCAATATAAATTATTATTAGCGCATATATTGAGGTACCCATATCTTACCAAGTACATGCAAAGTAAGTTGAGGTTATTACCAAATACGTGTGTGTGCTTGTAGAGCGCTTGTTAAACTAAATACAAGTCCACTTATAGGGTAAGAAAGATTGCTCTTTTATAGCACACTTACAAGCTCAGAGAGCTTCTCAAAACATTGGCCCCCATGGGCTTAGGTCCGCATGCCGGAAGTGGACCCCAGCCTCTCTCTGGCTGGGTGACTAAGCTTGCCCAACACTTTTTCTTTTCTTTTGTCTTGCGTCTGCCTTTCCAGTCATTTCACCTGTATACTATTTTATCCTAAAACTCTTCCGAACAACTTGGCAGCTTTTCCCGTTTCTTTCTTCTGTCTTACTGGTTCTTTCTATATATTTTTAATCCCTAAAATTCTCCCCCATGCAGGCAAGCCTACGTTGGTTCCGCATGGCCAGAGGCTGGATGGTTGTGACCTGTTAAAAAATTTTACAACCGTGAATGCAGAGGGTCTGGCAGGAGAGGCGGCACCAGGCCTATGGAGGTCACTGACCATACATTGCACGACAGCTCGCCTGGGGTGACAGTTTATTTCTGCCATCGTTGAGCCTATGCTTCAATCACAACCCAAATAAAAACCAAAAAACATAAAAGAATTTATGATGGACTGGACATGAATAATAGATACGATTCTGACATTGACACGGAAACCAGCACAGCACAGCCAAAGAATCTGGGGTCTTTAACTCTTAGCCTGCTGACATGTTTTTCCTGCTCTGTGCTAAAGAAAATTTTGACTTACGATTAAAAACACACATGCCTTATTATATATGCCATTGTTGCTAAACTATTACACCTAGATATATAAAAGTATATATCAAATGAAAGGAAATTGAATAAAGATTCCAAAGAACAGACACAATAAAGTGTAAGATTGTTGGTTAGTACAATTATGGGATGGAAAGTTAGGGGCATGACGCCATGAGCAAACAAATTCACTCTCACTCAACTGCACACCCATTCTTGAAGTCATACTCAAAGAATTGCAAAATAGAAATAAGATTAATTACCAAAAATTATGTGAACCAAAATGGACTGTAATCGAAACCTGATAAATATAGAAATAGTCTGTGTAAACGGCAAATATATTATTATAGATCTAGTGAAAATAACAAAGATTTTTTTCACCTACTATCGTCTGCTAAAGATTGTAGGCGTCGATCTTCTTCGTCCGAATCATAATCATTCCCTCCAGCCTCCGTCAAATAAACATCATCACCTGCATCAAAATCTTTATCCCCACTATCATCATCAAAGTTTTCTTCATGAAACATTTGCTCCACCTCTTATGCCATGTATGTTCTGCGTGCCATGATGGCGACGAACGAGGCGAAAAATTTTGCCAGCAACAAGTGCTTCGACATGCGCTTTTTGTTTGAAAATTACCTCTAAACCAAAAGATTTTTCTTTCCAAAACATTACAGTTGAAGGGGAACAACTTTTGTTTTATATTTATGTCCAAGGATTTATTTTATAAACGCTTTTATCTCCCTTATACTATCACTCGTACAATGTACGTAGACATCGCATTAGGCTTGCGTTAAACACCTCGTACTACATACGTAGACAGCGCAGCCTAAAGGTTAAAACATGACCATGCTTCTTGATTGTTAGGATGACCAACGAAAACTATAAAATTTCCCATTTTGTCGTGGAAAAATGCCCCAGACAGATCAAACATATTAAAAGACTGAGAAATGGAAGTTTCCTAGTGGACTGTCCCACAGAAAGGACATCAGAACAACTACGAGCTAGAGATGGCTCCAAGCTAGAACTAGGTAGCCGGGTGATCGATGTACACGTCACCCGAGCGGGTTCCGTGAACGTTCAGCTCAACAGCAAGTGAGGGGATAAAACTCAAACAAAAAAACTAACACAAATGCCAGATGTACAGTCACACTCTTTTATTCAACAACAAACACACAGGACACTGGGAAATCTAAACCACCCTCAACCCCTATCCGGACCCACAACCCAACAATTAACGAACAATTACCTCCCTTGTCTAATCTGAAACCCTATAAACTGTACATGAATGCCAACACAACAATATGTAACAATAGCAACAATCAAATAAATTGCAATAAATACGATTACAAGCTGAGTAAACAAGCCAGCAAAACTTGAAAAAATCGATTATATTAACTGACTGACTTTATAAGTTAATGTTCACTGATTGTAGCTCTATTGTCTTTTAGCTAATCTCGAAAGGACTATAGAAGTTGATCACACAGTTAATTAAAGTAATTTGCACTAAGCACTGAAGATGAAGATATGTTTTATGGGAGTGAAATGCAAGTGTGTGTGTGTGTGTGACGTGCGTGTAGTGTGTGGCCTGTAAACCCCCAACGGTAGGCTCCCGGTCACCTGAAGTGCAGCGACGAGTCCCGGCGGTGATGGAGGACCACACCCAAAAGCGGCGCCAATGACAAACGAAAGACAAGGTAGTGGTGGCGACGGAGTCCACACCTCACAGTGGCAAAGTCAGAAGTCTCAGAGGCAGAAGTGGTAGTGGAGTAATGGCATAGGCAGTGAAGGGCAGAAGTATACGTGGAAGTATTAACAGTAGTACACGTAGTAGAAACAGTAGAAATATTGTAGTGGAATTATAGGCCCAATCTGGTCAACAAATAAATTGTCTTACTAATCTATCTTTATACAACATGTAAACACTACGTAAACAATATCTCCTTCCGCCGTCCGCCATCTTGACCTGCTTATATATGCATTTCAACAATTCAATCCTAATAATTTATATTTTCCACATAGACATAGTTGTTTATACAAATATACATAATAATTACCATTACACTTCCAGTCACACAATCCTGATTCATCTCCATTTTCACCTTCATCATCCCTCTGCATATTATAGTAAATTTTCTCCCCTCATTCACAATTATCCTTCTCTGGTCATGCTATAATACAATGTCATCCTCCCTCATATTTATCACCCCTCTCTCTCTCATTTAACCATATATACTTCATCATCACCCCTTGACCCCATTTTGGCAACATCAACAACATTATTCATTCTACATATTTCACCAAGAAAATCATATAAAAACATAAAAAATACTATTAGCAAAATCTCTCCCTTTCCCCCTCATTCACATCATTCATTCACGTACGCAAGCTTGGAGTGCATAGCCACTAAGGAATAGAATTACTGGGTTCACACTCACCTTTAAGTTCTCGGCCTGTGAAACACGGATACACATACACCACACCACGACACAAAACAGTACGCCACAGTGGTTATCCGTTTGAGAGTATAAAGTTCGTTACTGTGCTAATGCTTTGCTTTGCACCTGGAGCATCTCAGTACTGACGAGGTCACTGAGCCTTGGGAGGTTCCTAATCGAAGGACACACACCCTTAGGAAAAAACCCTACACTTATTCCTTCCTGAATAAATGGCAGACAATTGCGTACTTTCTTGATCAGTCGAAGAAAAAAGAAAAACAAGCATTTTAACAATTTTCGCAAATTCAAAATCTGCCACCTTTTACACTTGGTTCTCACAGTGAGTTTATGCACATGGGTATTACTCAAGTTGATCCCTTGTAGCAGATCCCCAATAGCAAAGCAGTAGATAGCAACCCTAGCTATACAAGGAAACCAACTGAGTACCCTGCAAAGTGGGGCCGGGTAGCTCAGTTGGTAAGAGCGTCTTGCTAGTAACCAAAAGGACGCTGGTTCAAATCCCGGATTGGTCAACGTGTGATCATATTATTTTCCCCTTTACCAACAACTGGCCCGCTGGTGTCAGTATAAATCGGTCCAGTAGTCACCTATATGCGAAAGTGTGCGTGTGACTATAATCTACAAACAACTACCCTGCAAATCTGACGGCATCAACTTGACAAGAATGCTTTGACAAGAAACATGCAAACAAATATGTAAACAAATGCATATAATAAAGAATTGAAAAGAATTAATAGCACAAGTACACTGTCGCTAAAGTGATAAAAAATAACTTTTGCACTGGAGAAATCAATAAGCCATAGTAATTACTTGACCTGAAATGTCCTTAAAGAATCAAAAAAAGGACCAAGAAATTTACCCTTTCAAAGAACACTATGTTTATTTGCTTGTTTCCTATTGCATTTGTTTGTAATATGCTGTATAGAATTATGCATGTGAATAGATATATATAAATAATTAAATTTAAAAAAAGAAGAGCTAACGTAACAGCCCAGCAGCAAAAACGTTGAACTTCCAAGAAGTACAATGTACTTATTATTATGTAAATAGTTTGAACATGTCTCAGCAATGTTGTGAGTGCAGTTTGCTGCTATGACAAGAATTGAAATTAAGAATGTTGTTATTGATCACGCAGTATGGCGCATTGGTTTTATCAACGTAACGTGACTGACTGTTGGTTACTTTGACCATCTCATATGTAAGGCTGTATGCTCTGTCTGCTATGCTATTGAAGATTCGCGACAGGCACCCAACTGGAGTAATGCCCCTGTGGTTTATGAATAGTAGACTTGGCTATCACACTGCTGTTTTGGTATTCCTTCAAGTTAAGATATGGGTTAATCTGATGAATAACAACAATAAGGCACCAAAATCAAAAGATATACATGATAAATAAAAAATGAAAATAGTAAAAAAACAAAACAAACACAAAAACATGTGGAGGACTCTGATGCTTACATTTTTGCGTAACCATGGGGAAAGAAATACACTTTCTGGCATTCATCTGTCATAAACTACACATATGATATGTGCTACTCACCAGTTTGTCAGTTTCTTGGACAATGTGTAGGTTTCTTGGACAATGAATTCATGCACTTTATGAATTATTTCAGCCCTGGATTCATGAGCATGAGGTAGCAGAAAAATTCAACCTGTCACCTAAAACGGGCATCTTGCTGTATGGACCTCCAGGCTGTGGCAAGACTATGGTGGCAAAGGTATACATTTTATTGTTACTTTGTTTGCATTTGCAAATAGCCAGCTCTGCAGGTCATTCAGTCAAAACTATTGGTTTTTTTTTATTTGGTTTTTATTAAACCCTCAAAAGTGGGGAAAAGAAAAATTTTCTCTCCATTTTTTTCTTATGTTTTTTTCATATACGTATGAAAACAAAAACTTTACAATTCTCATGCATAGTACATTCAACTATGAGAAACAAATATGTACATAAGCCAAAACGATGCTAATTTGGACAAAACAAAACTACACAATGCAAATTTTAAAGTTAAGCATTTCATTGGGCAGAAAAAACCCAAAACATCTAGAAGCACAAAACCCATATGACTCACATGCTTCTTATGAAACTTGCAATATTTTACATGAAAATGACTGCCCAGTACAAAAAAAAAACAAACAGTGGCTTTAAAATGTAAAGTAATATCGACTTTGATCTTTCTATTCTCTTGACCTTGGGATGTTCTTGACCTCCGGCTCCAAATACTCGTATCTTCCAAATAAAGTACAGCAAAAGTTGTATTATGCCAAAAAAAAACCACCCAGTGACCTTGGGATGACCTTGACATTTAGTGACCTTGACCTTGGGATGACTTTATCTTCCTTGTGCTGTATGGACAAATAACCCAATGTCGCATACTATGGATTAAATAGAGCCATTCTATTTTATGATGACCTATTTTTTTGTATGGCTTTGCTAGGACTGAAATGACCTTGACCTTCAAAATCAATGCAAAAACTGCATATGAAAGATCAATCTATCATCTCTAAATACAGGTTTGGACCTTGTAACCTCATAGTTTAGGGTCAAGGTCTTCAAAGTATCTACACTAACTTTGGACAGCTCCAGTGACCTTGACCTTGGATTGAGGTTGACCAGATGTGTACAGTATATGTGTCTTATTTATATCTATCGTGCATCAAAGAATAGTACACCCCATTGGGGTACCGGGGGTTTTAGTATAAATAGTATCCCCACTTTCTGGAAATTTAGTGCTTTAAATTCCCACTGTCACTGTCTTTCTCATTTGTTCTTTCTCATTCCTGCTCTGTTCTATCAATCTGCTATACTATCTTCTTCTTCGCTAGACCAGTCACCTACCTTTTTTCTTGAAAACTCTTCCGGGACAACACTCCTTATTTGTGTTTGAGGTCTGTTGGATCAGCTTGGGAATATTGGACGCTTTCTGCCAGGTGGTCACTAGGGCTTCCTATGATGTTATTATTTAGCAATGTAGGCATTTTATATGTATGTGTTTTGTTGATAATTTATAATGTTTGTATTCTATTTTGTTTTTTGTAAACGTGGGTTCGATAAATTAGAGTATAGCCTCAGTGTCCCTTGTGTGGGATGTCTTTATTGTAAAGTGACTGGCTGGTGGAGAGCTTTCAGTTTTACCACTAGGGTTGTTTCAGCAGCTTTTTTATGCGGATCAGGAGTTGTCCGGTCCTGATTTGGCTTGGAAGAGTCCCCTGGACCTAAAGCAATAATCATGTAATGTAATGTAATGCAGGGGTGGGAATTGTCCGCCATTTGGCGGATTTCCGCCATAAAAAAAATCCCATCCGCCAAAAACAATAATGCTTCCGCCAAAAAATTAAAAAAATTTTTTTTTTTTTACACTATTGCGGTGTTTAGACACAGCGCAACAGAAGTCTCACCGGAAGTGAGAGGTCGAGGTCGTTGTACTTAATCACCGCCATCATGTCTTTAAAGGCTATGATTGTACAGCGTGGTGAAACTTTTCAAGAAGGTTTTGGTGTCAAAAACAAATGGAGGTGGGATTGGTTGGAGTACGAAGTCAATGATGATCGTCTCTCTCTCTCTCTCTCTCTCTCTCTCTCTCTCTCTCTCTCTCTCTCTCTCTCTCTCTCTCTCTCTCTCTCTCTCTCTCTCTCTCTCTCTCTCTCTCTCTCTCTCTCTCTCTCTCTCTCTCTCTCTCTCTCTCTCTCTCTCTCTCTCTCTCTCTCTCTCTCTCTCTCTCTCTCTCTCTCTCTCTCTCTCTCTCTCTCTCTCTCTCTCTCTCTCTCTCTCTCTCTCTCTCTCTCTCTCTCTCTCTCTCTCTCTCTCTCTCTCTCTCTCTCTCTCTCTCTCTCTCTCTCTCTCTCTCTCTCTCTCTCTCTCTCTCTCTCTCTCTCTCTCTCTCTCTCTGTCTCCATCAGCTTGTAAAGGAATCAACTTGAATAACACCGAACTCCTCAACTCTTCTGGATCATATTTACACCAGTCAGAGGAATAGAGTTGATAAAGTACTGGTGATTCAAAGTGGCATGAGTGACCACTGTCCTACTATTTGCACATGGCTATGTGAGCGTGAAAAGTATACTAAAACAGAGCATAATTACATACAATACAGGTCCTTTAAAAACTTCGATAAAAACGCATTTTTGTTTGAGCTTAGTTTAATTTCATTTGCGAATGTTCTGAACAAGACGGATCCAAATGAAGCTCTTGAAGAATTCTATTCACTCTTCCTTCCCGTTATAAATAAACATGCACCTATGTGTAAGAAGAGAGTAAAAAGTCCAACACTTCCAAACTGGCTAACTCCCAAAATAATGGAAGCTATGAAACAGCGAGACAGATACAAAAAGAATAAGCAATTTAATGAATATAAAATTCTAAGAAACAAAGTCAATACTCTTGTTAAAATGTCCAAGAAGAATTATTTTCAGAAAATAATTGAAAATGGGGGGATACCGCTTCACTCTGGAAAGCAATGAATGAAATCACACACAAATCACGTAATCAGAACCATGTGAGTAAAGCTACCTTCTCTGAAGAAGAATACAACAGCCACTTCTTAAGCATAGCCAACATTGGTCTCAAAGGTAAACATGAATACACCACCCCATGTAGACTAGAAGACTTTTGTAATCAAAGAAGATCTTCAAACTCTTTCGCATTCCCCCCGCTGGCCGTAAATGAAGTAGGAAAATATATTATGGATCTACAAAACAAGCGGTCGACGGGTCCAGATAACATCAATTCTTTTATCCTAAAAATATCTCTGCCATACATTGTTGAAATTGTAACTTATGTTCTTAATCTAAGTCTTGAAAAAGGTGTATTTCCGACTTCACTCAAAATTGCCAAAGTCATCCCACTACCAAAAATCAAAACCCCGAATGGTCTCAATGATTATAGACCCATTTCTTTGTTATCAAATTTGTCCAAACCCTTGGAAAAACATATGCATAAACATCTTTTGCAATATATAGAAAACCACAAACTGTTACATAATTTGCAGTCTGGATTTCGTAAACATCATTCTTGTCACACAGCGCTAACCAGATTATGTGACACATGGTTATCAGCTATAAATCGATCAAAAGTTACCGGAGCAGTTTTTCTTGATTTCAAGAAGGCTTTCGATTTAGTCGACCATAGCATATTATTAACAAAATTAAGCCTTTATGTTAATAGCAATAACACCACTTCGTTCCTCAAATCGTACCTCTCAGACAGAACACAATGTGTCCATTTAAATGGTAAATCGTCAAGCTATAAAACTTTAACATGTGGCGTTCCTCAAGGCTCAATTATGGGTCCACTTCTCTTTTGTTTATTTATCAATGATTTACCCTTATTCTTGAAAACTCAAACATATCATGCGAATTATTTGCTGATGACAATACTCTACATACTTCTGACAAAGATCTGTCCAAAGTCCAGCTTTCACTTCAGCAAGGTCTGTTGGATGTGCAAAACTGGTGCAAAGAAAACAAAATGTTACTCAACCCCATAAAAACAAAATCAATGGTAATAACTACAAGACAGAAGCATCAAATACAGCCTCTTAATTTAAACCTGGACATTGATTCTAAACCAATTACTCAAATCCGTGAACATAAACTACTTGGTGTAGTTATTGATGACGAATTAAACTGGCACTGCCATGTAAATAAGGTTAGCAAAACTTTATCTAGAAATCTGTTTCTACTTAAGCAACTAAAGCAATATGTAGGACTTGAAGCTAGAAAAATATTTTTCTATGCACACTGTTTGTCTCATATAAATTATGCATCATCGATCTGGTGTATGGCGAGTGATAACACTTTAAAAAGTTTGAACTCTCTTCACCGACGAGCTGTTAAGCTTATTCACGCTGACCCGACTTTGACTACTGTACAAAAAATGAAAACTTTGCAAATATTACCTTTGGATAAGCAATTTATTTACAACAAAGCAATGCTTATGTACAAAGTTCACACAAATCAATCACCTGAATACCTAAAGGTCCTTCTCTCTGCAGCCCCAAACAGTCGATCCATCAGATCTAAAAGGTATTTATTGCCCTTACCACACACTGATAAATTTAAATCCAGCTTTTCCTTTTCTGGACCTTCAATCTGGA
This sequence comes from Oncomelania hupensis, assembly GCA_036898135.1. Taxonomy (NCBI): domain Eukaryota; kingdom Metazoa; phylum Mollusca; class Gastropoda; order Littorinimorpha; family Pomatiopsidae; genus Oncomelania; species Oncomelania hupensis. The sequence continues at coordinate 44,889,809 of CM072513.1, forward strand.
ACCTCCTCCCTACACAAATCCAACAACAGACAACAGTTGGCGGTTTCAAAACAAAATTACGCTACCATTTATTCAATCAAATAAAATAAACCAATATTATTAATGCTCAGTTGGTAATTATGTCACAGCCTTAATTTTCATAACGTATGTATTAAGTTTTATTTTAAAAAAAATAATATTTTGTAATATAAACTGTATCAAAATTGCAAATGTAAAATTCATGTTGTAATGTATATCATTAATGCGCATGTAAAAATGAAATGTATTGCTTAATATCGATTAATTTGTTTCCTAAATATGTAAAATTTTTGTTGCTGTGTACTTTGCTTTTAACTAATTAAACCTCTTAAGATTGTTTCATTGCTATTGTCTCCTAAATAAGATTGGCTTTTAATGTTTCTAGCCGTTTACTATAGTAGTAGTGGTGGTATATATATAGTTGTAGCAGTAATGGTGGTTGTGTTTTTTTGTTTCGTATTTTTTTTGTATTTGTTGTAATAAACGTTTTTTTTTTTTTTTTTTTTTTTTTTTTTTTTTTTTTAATGTAAGTATTTTTAAATTGTCTAGTTCATTTTGATGTTATCGTTGTTATCTTATTACAAAAGGTCTGATTGTAAGAATAGGCTCATGCCTAAAATCTTAACCTTTTAAAATAAAGTTCTGAAGTCTGAAGTCTCTCTCGCTCTCTCTCTCTCTCTCACATAATCACTGTACATGTATACAGTTATATACAAAAATCCTTTTTGAATTTATGTTATTTTCTTTATGCAACGTGTCTGTTAGTTGTACATTGTTTATCAGCACTACATTACAGCATTATATTCTTTGGTCATTCAAACAAAAAGCACAAGAAAAAAAGACAAAAAAGAATGTTTTTCATACTTCAAAACTACTTACATTTTGCAATCAGAATACGCCAGATTGCACAGATTTTGTTCTTGATTTTGAAAATTTTCCGGGGGGGCATACCCCCCGGACCCCCCTAGTTTCCTTTATTTTTCACTTCAGCAATTCCCACCCCTGGTAATGCAAAGAATAGTAAGTTCAATATTAATAAAAGGGAAAAAAATGAACTTTTGTGAAAAATGATAATTTGTTTACTAACATTCGTTGACCCTGTGACCTTGACCTTAAAGTGGAGTCATGCATTCACTGATCATTTATGAGATCTCATGGATATACACCATCTTACCAAGTTTGGTTGTGATTGTTATGGAGATGAACCGGGCTGCAGAGAGAGAACAAGTCAAAAGTTTACTGAACTACAGCCTGTTCAGCAGGAGGTCAAACACAAAACAACAATCGTAGAAACAATGGCGTAAATAAACAAATAGTAATATCGCTATCTCTTAGCTTCGCAAACCAGTCTTGATTATAGTAATCTGTCATACGTTGCTTCAAATGACGTAAAACAATGTTTTGTTGCCAGCTCCATTTAACAAACCTTTGAAAAACTAAAATGATCCAGTGTTTTATCATGTACACCCAATTTCTCATGTCGGGCTGATTTAAAGGTTGTCTAAGGAAAGCATTTTTATCCATTTCATAAGCTTGTTTTGGCAGCCAATTTGGGAAAAAAGTTTGAAGTTTAAACCAGTATCTAATTGCTCTTATGTTGCTATGAATGTACATTGGCCTAGCTCTCCAAATACCATCATGTTCGTGGTTTTGGGTGAAACGCGCAAAAAGCGTTTACAAGCGAATAAATGAGCAGATTCAATAGCAGAGAAACGGACTATGTCCCATATCTTCGCTGCATACAAAAGCAAAGGATTCACTTGTGCATAAAACAACTTTAAAAATACAGAAATATCTAAACTCCCCAGTCTCCACATTGTTTTCATGATTTCCACCACCTTGCCTTTTTAGCTCTGCCTGCAAATTCTTCCAAAGCAAAATCAAATGGTAATTTAGTTATCAACATAAAGCCAAAATATTTATAGCTGTTTACAATTTCTAATTCTTTTCCTTGATAATACCATTTCTTTGATTTTGCCAAATGTCGTCCTTTTCTGAATACCATAACTTTAGTTTTATTTAAATTAACAGTTAATCCTAAAGTGGTTGAAGCGTTTTCTAGGTTGTTTATCTGATTTTGCAGACCAGCAGAAGTGGAGGAAATCAAACAAACGTCATCTGCACAAAGTAACCAAAAAATATCTTGTCCTGGCAAAAATGTAATACCATTATTTACCATATCTAGTTACTTTATCAGCAACTTCAGTAACAGGGAAAAAATTAAAGGTGATAACATACAACTTTGTTTCACTCTTGAGGAGCAATTTAAAAAATCTGACACTTTAGAATCCCATCTAACACATTACTGTAACAGCAGAAATAGTGACGACAAAATGTAGGAAATTAGCTTGGCGCAAAATAGATATCATCGAATGAAACTTGACATTAATTCACCAGTTACCTAAAGGAAAGCAGACATATGTTAAATTAACTCGCTTCAGAAAGTCACACCGCCAGCCTCTCCAGATAATATCTAACAGACTTAGCAATTCATGACTGTAATTAGTATTTGCAAAACTGACCAGAAGGTTGTCCCCGTTAATTAGCTTACTTTAGCCAAACATCATCCCCGGTAACTAGCCAAGCACCGCTTATCGCTAGTGAATCTGTCCTACGCCCGGTCACTGATGTTCCAAGTAAGACATAATCGCACGTGTCCCACTATTAGGGCAAGTGAAGGGAAATAGTCAAATAAAAACGAATAATCCCGTATATGCGAGATTAACTAAAACGAGAGTTACACGATTGGTCAGAAGACTACTAGGAACCCTTGCATATCCTTGGGGGCCCAATCTTAGCTCGTCAGTCGATTTTTTTCATACGAAGCTGCGAGGGTCAAACCAAGGAACAAGCTGCAGTGAACGCTTATCCTCAGCCTTATCATCAAGATAGACTAGAGAAGGTTTCACGGATCCCAGAGTCTAGAAGTAAGATAACATTAGTAGTTTTGATATGTGTATGTGTATTTTATATTGATTGCCATGTATTAATAATATGTTCTTGATATATATATATATATATATATATATATATATATATATATATATATATATATATATATATATATATATATATATATATATATATATATACATATACATATATATATATATAGATATATAGATATATATATCTATATATCTATATATCTATATATATATATATATATATATAGTTACAGAAACAGATTATTGTTTCTGAGACAGTATGCATGTGGATTGATGTATCGTAGCCTTAAGATTCGAATCGAATTGTGCATATGGGAACCTTGCCGGTGTCCTATGGACACTTTGCAGAGGAGACCGCACACTTATATCTAACGAGAATATTGTAGCCAGAGCTCCGACTTTTACAGGTCAGCTCTGGGAAAGTTTGTGGGGACAAACGCATGACGCTTGCTCCCGTGGTACAGAAGGAGAACAACCAAGATTCTACCTCTCCACGTCCAACCCTCGTAGCTACAAGAGCTAAACGACTCACCCGCTCAACCTGAGAGGCAAGACTTCTCAGAAGGACCCAAGCACTCTTAATCGACAGAGCAGCTAAGTCACCCACAAATGCAAACTGAGTTCTACCCTCGAGAAAATATAATCGACCACTAGATCATTTAGTGAACTATGAATATATTCGCGTAGCATATGATGAAAAAGACATGCTGACAAACTTTCCCAGCACATCGAACTCTTAGAATTATTAATTTACCTGTTTAATGAAGTACATGTAAAAGTTGTGTTGAATATATAAAACGAGAAATAACTTACATACAACTGGTGTCATTCTATTTGTATTGTTGCGTAGCTATTAGTTTTCTTCTCTCGAGACATAATAATCTAGTCTTTTGATTAGTAATCAACGTTTCTCAAGTTGAGCCAAATGATACTAAAAAGCCCGAGAACAAATATAAATTTTATGTGACCAAAGCGCAGTGATCAGTCTCTCACACAGCTTCGGAATTCTGGTAAAAGAACGATCGATAGTGGTAGCCCATCGCCCATTTATCAATAAGTCTTACCCCCTAGTAAGATAAACGTAACTTCCCCAGAATATCATCACATACCACAATTACTGAACAGATAAATAAATACCCTGCAACATTTTTGTGGATGTTTTTATCTTTTGAAGTACTGACTATAAGATATCCCTGTCCACAGAATCAAATGCCTTAAGATAATCAATAAAAATTTCAAGTGTCATTAGCCATCCAAGAAGTTCAGGTATTTTGATGTGACCTTGATCCTTAACTGCAGGACATAATGCAAACTTGTATAAGAGATCATAAATCAATTATTCATATGTATGCATGTTTTTTGCATGTATTTTGAAAGTCAAGGTAATTTTTTACCTTAAATAAAAAGCAATATTTTAAAAATAAAGCAATATTTTTAAAAGGCTTAACTTTTTTCAGGCAATGGCAAACGAAGCTGGCCTCAATTTTATTGACGTAAAAGGTCCAGAACTGCTAAATAAGGTATGCTTTTAGTTTTTATTTTACCAATATATCTTTAAATTTACTACTATTGTGAGATTTCTCCTAATATTATTTGTTGTCAGCAAAATTGTGACATCATGTTCCTGAGTCCAAAGATAATAAATTGTACATTTCGACAACGGAGGTATGAAATCCTTTGGAAACATATGTTAGTTAGTGCATTGATATGATTAGGATGATACCCACCTATTATAGTGCTGATACTTCATACCAACATAGCATGCTCGGGGCACATAGAAAAACTAGATAATAATAAAACAAAATATTTCTTGAAGAAAAATGCTGTATGAAAGTTATTATTTTTAAATGTATGCATTTTGCAGTATGTGGGTGAAAGTGAGAGGGGATTGCGACAAATTTTTGAGAAGGCGCAGGTTTGTGCCCCTTGCTTAATCTTCTTTGATGAGATTGATGCTCTGTGTGGTAACAGGCAGGACAGAGAAGGGGTAAGTCAAGACAATTATTTGTTCCATTGGTGACTAGTAGATATTTAAATGGGAACAAATGCAAAGACTGGTCTGGAAGAAATATGATAAATGTATTCCTTTGAATCCCTCGTACAATCCTTTGTTCTTCATCTGGCACTTTACAACAATATGACTCTTTTATAAAATAATGTATTTTATAATGGGTTGTGTGAACAACAGGAGTGATAACTTGTAATCATACTTTTAATTTATTGCTGTGTGTTTATGTGATTATTTGCCAACACTGTGCATTGCTTATTGTTGTCACTTTGCAGAATAAATTATGTAATCTATATGACTTTAATTTCAGAGTGCAGTCACTAGACAAGTGACCACTCAGTTTCTCACCTTGATGGATGGCTGTACTGAAAGAAAGCAAGTCTTTGTTATGGGAGCAACCAATATTTTAGGTATGTCTGTTTTGCTAATCAGAAAATACTTGGAAACTGACAGTCTCACAAAAATGGTGTTTTGATGAGCCAAGTTTGTGCTATCATTCATGAATCCCAAAGTCGTTTCAGTCTTCACCTATATTTTGTATATTTTTATTATTCATACTGCATATATGATTTATATTTTATGTAAATTTAAAACATTTTCAGAAAGCCTGGACTCTGCATTGCTTCGACCTGGAAGGTTTGATGACACAATTTACATTGGCCTGCCCACTCTTGAAGGGCGAGTTGAAATTTTGCGAGCACTGACCCACAATGGTACACGCCCGGAGCTAGACGAGTCTGTAGACATTCAATATCTGGCTGAACAAACTGAAAACTTTTCGTAAGTGCACTATGGTCATCGTTATACAATTTTTCCCCCAGTGGACCTGCAACAGAGTGGGGGAGTGAGTGTGGAGAAGGGGATGGGGGTAAGAGAGGGCCTCAAGTCAAGTCAAGTCAATATATTCTGTATTCTATCAAAAAGGAAAATTTGGTTTGCCACAAGGATACTCACTGTATACAAAAACGTTACATAGGGCAAGATCATAAATAATTATCAACAAAATAAACCTGTTGTGAGAATGATTTGTGAGATGGGAATGTACACATGGAATAAAAGCACGTAGTCACTCACGCACACACCTGCATACACACCCACCTATAACCACTCACACGCCCACTGCATTTATGCCCACCACATACTCATCGTCATCCTATCATAACTTAAGACAACAAAACCATATCACATGTACACTAATACACTACTAATACAGTCTAGCACAAATAAAATAATAATTTTAATAAAATAGACTTGTCTTATTTAATTATGTCCTAACACTATTCAATTTTCTTCCGCTATCTTAACTAAGGGAACAATATATATATATATATATATGAAGGGTTGCATGACAAAACGCACTATATCCAAATTTGTCAAGTTGAGATATTTGGCAGTTTTTAAAGGCAGGCCTTGTAGCAGATATTCCTTATTTGTACTTATACTAAAAAAATGAGAACATTAAAGCTTTCTTAAAAACACAAATCACCAAATCAATGTTTGATATCATATTTACTGGACCATTTTTTATATTGACTGTTTTGACAAAACGCATTATATCCAGCGAAAGGCTATTTCACAAAACGCACTATATCCGTTACCTAGCAAAAAAACTATTTAAAGTTGTCTCAATACTATTTAAAATTCACTGGATTCACAGCAGATCTCCAACGAAGAATACAAAGCATGGAGATGAGGTGCTACAGAAGACTTCTGGGTATTTCCTAAACCCAACACATCACCAACGACGAAGTCCGACAGACCATCACACAAGCCATTGGACAACACGATGACCTGCTCACAGTGGTGAAGAAACGGAAACTCCGATGGTATGGCCACGTCACCAGATCATCAGGCCTTGCAAAGACTATTCTGCAAGGCACAGTGCAAGGAGGTAGAAGAAGAGGGAGACTGAAAAAGAGGTGGGAGGACAACATTCGAGAATGGACTGGTTTGACACTGAGCGAAGCGATCAGGGCTGCTGAGGACAGAGAAAGATGGAGTATGCTGGTTAAACGATCATCTGTGGTGCCCCTACGACCTTCGGGTTACGGGACAGGATAGGATAGGATAGGATTGGAATAATTATGTAAAGTAAAGTGCAAAGATTATAAGTTTATAGACAATAATAACACAATGCTAACCATAATAACTAAAGGTACTACACCTGACTATTAATCAATTATTTTCACCACTGATATTAATTTACTAAATATAATAATAGGCTATTGATATTAATGATAGGGATGATAATATTATTATTAACAAGACTTGAGCAATCAATATGAATAAGAATGCGAGTGGTCCTGATATGACTTTAATAGTTAACCGCACTTTTGTGTTAACAGAAACATTATCTGCAGTTAAAATAAACTCGGTCACACTTTATGTAGCGCATGTCCTACTCCCCTCCCCATCTTTGTCACATCGTATTGGTCGCCTCCCCGCCCTCTTTCCTAGCCTAGGTGTTACGCAATTTGTGAACAACCCGTAATAATGATGTTCAACAATCAAAAAGCTGATCTCGCCTTGTTTAAGGAATCATAAAACTTCTCTTGATTTAGAGCAAGGTCTGTGGGTGTCAGGTTTGCTGCCAAGCAGCCTTTGCACTCTGCATTGTCATTGTGTGAGTAGGCAATGGCTGGGATTTTGCCACCACTGGAATGACGTGCTCGCTTCACTATTTCTTTTTTGTGTGTAGTCTTATCCTTCCGTTTTCTCCTCCCTCCAATTGTCAAATTAACTTCTTCCAAACTGTCATCAAAGTTATCCATCATAAATTTTGACGGATGGCTCCGTTTTATTAAGATTATAAATCAAATGTGCTAAATAAATCGCTTTGTTTACACTTATCAACAAGACTGGAGGTGTGGCCGGATATAACACTTTCGGGCGATCTGATTGGCTGAACGGATATAGAGCGTTTTGTCAAAAAGAGGCCGTGGCTCATAGCGCGTTTTGTAAAGAACTGTCATGTTACGCTGGCCGTTAGTTACGGTTATAGCGCGTTTTGTGAAGAAATATTTTTACAGGCAGTTGCAGCTATAGGAGCTGAGTGTGTCAAGGGATATAACTCGATTTTGTTACTTTTGGCGTATAGCGCGTTTTGTCATGCAACCCTTCATATATATATATATATATATATATATATATATATATATATATATATATATATATATATATATATATATATATATATATATATATATATATATATATATATGGATATATATATAGATATATATATAATTATGCAAGTTATCAGTACATTACATTAACCATTTACATTAATGTCAATCTGGCATCTGTAAACTACAAAATATTGACAGCACAATTTAATTAGCATAGTCATATTGTAAAGGCTTGACTGTATAGTTGACTCTGCTAGAGTGTGCAGTGAGTGGGGGGGTGGGGGTGGTGGGGGCAGTGTCAATGTCCGGTGCGCCCGCTGGAGCCAGAGGCAGCATTCAGTTTGCCCACTGCCATGGGAACAAAGCTGCAAGAGTACTTTGCCTTCTTGCATTTGATGGAGCGATACCGCCTGCCTGAGCTAGCAACGGAAGCGTTCTTTTTGTCAGGAGAGGTCACACAGAGTGGTCCCTATATATGCTAAAGTTTGAATTGCCCCCCCACCCCAGCCTCCTTACCCAGGGTATTCTTTGCCCCAGGAACCCAGACAATTTACAGGTTTTTTTCTTCGGTTCAGCTCAGTTCTTCAGCCTGGTTGTGTCTAAATGTGTTATTTTAACATTTTATCTTTGCAGGGGTGCAGATTTATCCAAGTTGGTGAGGGAAGCATCACGAATAGCATTTATGCAGAAGGAGCCTGGCAAATACTCTGTCTCCAGCAAGCATTTTGAGAAACCCTTGAAGACCATTACCCCTTCTGTTTCTCAAAAGGTTTTAACTGTTTTATTGCTTATTTTCACATGTTTAAGTGTACATAATTTGTTGAAGATAATGTCAGAAGAAACCTGAAGGGCAAAGCATGCTTCTTATGGAACTCGCAATATTTAACATGAAAATGGGTGTCGAAAAAAACTCAATGAAATGGTGACTTTGGTCAAAGAACGTACAGCTTCACAAAGAAGGATCATAACGCCACACCGCTATATAAAAAGTGATGACAGATGCGTTTGGCGCGCACCAAGCGGAGGGTCTGAACGCTCGTTGCAAGGGACGTAATCCTCTGCTTAGCAATATGTAAACAAACCTTGCCGCAGGACTTTTTTTGAACCCTAAACATTATCCTTTTGTAGTAAAACGAACTCAAAAATGTTTTATTTATACAAGTAAATACTTTTTTAAAATTCACATTAATTACCAAAGCTGTTCGATTCATGATTTTATGCAGACCTATCACACAGTAACTGACCAGCAAAAAAGTGTGACATTAAAAACAAACTTGGTGCTTGCCTTTATTATAGATTCATTAGTGCGCAACCACTTGGCAACAAACCTGTTAATTAATGCAATTATTCAGTATTACTGAATTGCTCTTGTTGTGCAGTTATTGCCTTGTTTTCTCCTTTATATGAAAGTGTGAATCTGCCTATTAATTGAGTGCATGACTGCGTGTGTATTAATTTGTGCTATAGGCCTACACATGCAACAGGGTTGTTTTCTTCTGAGAAAGCTCGAGTGCATTTATAACTTTTGTCTGAACTTGTTATGTTATGAAATAACTTCATAATGCATTCCTGTGTAGCCTACTCAGGCCTGTATGTGTGCAACTGTATAATAGGCATATTTGCCGAGAAAAAGAAATCGGTGACCATACATATAATAAGACAGGGAAAAGAAATCAGTGACCAGACAGTTAAGAAGACGGACAAGCAAGTGAAAATGAACAAAAACAGTGCATTACTGAACTTGCATGTCATTTAATTGTATTACAATACAACATGCAACAAATTGAAACATATCCATGTAAAGTGCCAAAGCACAAAAACATGCCCAAAGTTAATTGATAAGAATTTAGAGAAGCAATATGAATTATTAGGAAATCTACACACACACACTTGATTCTGAAGAAACATTTTGATTTTAATAATTCACTTCACTTTTAAGATTCCTACAAACTTGATATTAGTTTGTAAACTGTTTTTAATGTTTCAATTTCACAAATACACGCATTCATCAAAAGGCCTTTCTTATAGAATTACTCAAGTTAAGACAGGGAGATAAACTAGAAACACTGAAGACGTAAAATACACAACAGTTGGAACGCAACACCAATTTACGTTTTGCTAATTTTATGGTTCTCTTCTTCCTCACATAAGCTAATAGAATAATAATTAAAACGGAATTCCAAAAAAATATATTCAAGAAAACTATAAGTCTTATAGTAATAAAATAATAAGTAGCTGAACTTTAATATGAATTTATCTCTCTCTGAAACAACCCCGTTCCGGTCTGACAGACAATTACGTTTATGAAAATATGAAAACATTGTTACAAACTTAGTTTCAATATTATATTTTGAACATTTAAAGTGCAGGAGGCTTGCGCCTATTTACACTAAACGCTTTTGTTGGGTTACCAGAATACTAACTACTTATATATACAAATATATATAAATGTATAAATATACAATTTAAACTGTAAAATGAATGAACAAAATGTAAAATTATTTCAGTGGAATAGTCGATCTCTAGGCACAAATTTACTGTCTTTTCAACAACATATATCACAGGAAAATTGTGGCTTGTCAGCACAAAAAGATACTTAAGTCGGATTTGGGGGGTATTGAGATATATATATCAATAGAAAGAAAATTGAAAGGGCTTTCTGTTGATATAAAAATAAAGAGTGTAGGACAAAATATGGAAAAGTTATGTTTGTTTGAAGTGCACTACTGTCCGGACGGCCATTTTGAGAAAATCGGCCTAAAAGATTGAACACATTTCTGAGAGGTTTTTCCTTAGCAACCATATATTAATCTGCTTCATTTGCAATCAGAGTTGAAGAAGACACAATAGCTAACACTGTAATAACTATAAACAACAAATATATTGTTATATCATTACAGACAACAGTCTTTTTAAGCCATAACGATTAGAATTTCTGTATTATTATTATTATTATTAATATTATTATTATTATTATTATTATTATTATTATTATTATTAGTAGTAGTAGTAGTATAACTAAGTAGTAGCTGTAGTATTAAAGATGGTAGCAGTAATTAGGCAACATCCCACACAATTTAACAAACAAAGGGCCTTTAAAATGAATGCAATGCAATACTAGCTTATTATAAAGCAGTTGTTTTTTTTTATACCAAGAAAGAGAGGAAGGTAATTAATATACTAATGGTATATAATATAAAAGAAGAAAACACATACAAACACATTCATAAACAACTTGCTTTTTAAAATCGAAACCCAGTATTCAGTCTGTCGGTAAAGAATGGGGGGGGGGGGGGGGGGGGGGGGGAGATGGTGGTGTGGTGTGGAGAAAAACAGAGTATGGGAAACTATTGATAAAATAATTGTTTAATTACTTCTGTCCATTTCCATGAAAGAAAGGTTGAACCCAAGTATCTCTGCTGGTGCAAATTGAGTTATACAACCATGCCTCGCATCCCTGGCTCAGGTTGATTGATTTGATTTGCCGTATATGCCCACAATCATCTTGTTGATTATTATGGCACTTTTTACCAAGGTGCATGCTGGGTGTGTTCTTGTTACCGGCACTCACCCGTCTAGGACATGAGCGTCAGGATCTTTAAAGTCCGTTTAGATGGAATGTATGCGACACAGACTAGACCTCGGTTTATACTCTCATCCGAAGGAGTAGGAAAACAGGAGTAAAGTGTCTTTCCCAGGGACACAACACAATGGCCCGGCCAGGGCTCGAACCGGGACCTTCCGATCCGCAAGCCGAAGCACTACCATTAGGTGGTGTAGTGTCGATCTGTTTGCACCCACATGACCAGTTTTCACAATCTTTAAGTTCACTGTCTTCACTAGTTTCGCCTGGTCCGCAAATGCTGACATCTGGCTCTTCTATTTCAGTATCACTATCAGTTTCAATGTCATGAAATAACACACTTACACTGGCACCGCTTGTGGCACTGCCAGCTGTCGTCTGCTTCGTCTTTTTCGTTGTTCGATCACGCGATTCGCTGTCCGTGTCACTTTCAGATGAAAATCCATCAGCTACATCCTCATTAGCAAAATAATCAGATATCAAATCTTTAATCTGAACGCTTTCTTTTTCTAAGATGTTGCTTTCTTTACATGAATTCAACAAATTCGCGATTCGTTCTCCATGTTTACATTACGCATTACAGGACGAAACTGTCTCCCTTGTGTGCGTTTCAACCAATCGCGACCGTCTTTTTATGAGAGCATGCTTGGTAACTTAGCAAGCTTTGATAAACTGTCTGCGGATTGGCTGACGCTTTTCACTTTGTTTACGCCAAGCACAGCCTTATAAAACCTTCTGATTAGACGTTATAAATAACCAGTGTCGTCAGCATAAAAATAGGATTTTCCCTGAGCATTCTGATACACAACATGATGAGGTTCAGCCAGGGATTCTACCGTCTACGATCGTCAGATTATAGCACTTTTGGGCCATATTTTTCCTTCGAAGTTAGACAGTAGGTCACAAAAAAATAATAATAAAGCTATTTTTAGTTTGAATTAAGGAAAAACACGCTAGTAATTTGTTGTTCGATGGTTTGGGAACACGCTAAAATGAAAATCTCAATTTCACCCATGCAGACCCCCACCTTCGTTTTTGCCGTTTTTCTTGGCTTAGCCTTGCGCGACTTAAGTATCTTTTTGTCCTGACAAGCCACAATTATGCTGTATTAGCGTTACAGTCACTAAATCTCAATAATAACAAATTACCAAAACTAAAAAATTATTACTTTCCTCCCTTATTCCAAACTAGTAACGACACACAAAAGGTTCAAACAGCCCTGTACATAAGATGTGATTTAGAATATTGTTCAATTCCATCACCAATACCAAAAACAATAAAAAATACTTTTGGAAGTGTTGCAATGATCAAAATAAATAAGCACACCATTTTTAATATAATATCCGTTTATATGCCAGATGGTCCAAAGGAAGACAACTCTGACTGGGTAAAAACTATAGGTAAGTCAGATGAGAAGTGGATTATTTTGGGGGACTTCAATGCTCATTCTCCTTGGTGGGAACCGGGATGTCAAATTACAACAAGTAATCGTTTTGTTGATAATTTATTAGATTCTAAATTGTGTTTATTAAATGACGGTCAGTTTACTAGAATTCCTGACGTTCCTTACCACAGGTCTACATCTATTGATCTTTCCCTTGCCACTCCAGATATTGCCTTAAATTCTGTTTGGTGCCCTCTTGACGATTGTTTAGGGAGTGATCATCTTCCAATTATTATCACTTTGAATGAACAAGAAACAGAACAAAGACAAAAAGAAGATAAGATACCTAAATTCAAATATAAATATGCAAATTGGGACTTCTTTAAAACATGCCTAGAAAATAATGATATTAATAATGTTCATGATGAGGATATAGAAATTTTTTACTCAAAATTTAGAGATTCTGTATTGAAGGCAGCAGAAAAAAGTATTCCAAGATGCAAACAAAAGAAGCGAATATCTCATTCCGGAAATGTGTGGTGGAACAATGAATGTGAAAAAGCTGTTAAAAATAAAAAGGTCACATATAAAAATTGGATTAGGAATAAAACATTTGACAATTTTACAATCATGAAACATGCTAAAATATATTGCAACAGAATTATTGCCAGTGCTAAGAAACATTATTGGTCAGAATTCTGCATGTCAGAAATAACCGAGTCAAAAGATATGTATAAGGTTTGGAGAAAAGTTAAAGAGATGAAAAATGGATTTAATCTACAGTCTTATCCTATTAAATTGCAAGACAATATTTTCCCCTCATCTGAGGATAAAGCAGAAGCATTTGCAAAACATTTCTCAGTAAATTCATTGTCCAATAGTCTTGATTTACATATACAAATGTTTAGAAAAGAAGAAGAAATCAAAGCAGAATATGAAGATCCTATACCAGATAATTTGCATTATTTAAATGCTCCTATTAATTATGAAGAGTTTTTAGAAACTTTACAATCTTTTTCATTAAACAAAACTGCTGTTGGTCTAGATGGTATCTCTTATCAATTACTGAATCACTTGCCAGATACATGGAAAAAATTGCTACATTCATTATGCCAAAGATGTTGGCAAAGTGGAATTCTCCCTACTATCTGGAAGAAGTCTGTAGTTATTCCAGTACATAAGCAAGGTAAGTCTCGTGCGTCAGTAAATAGTTATAGACCAATTGCATTGACGTCTCAAGTTGGAAAATTATTAGAAAAAATAATTTTAAACAGGTTAAGTCAATTTTGTGAAAAAAATAAAATAATCCCTACAAATCAAGCCGGGTTTAGAAAGGGTCGGTGTACAACTGATCATCTTGTTAAATTAACCAGTCATGTTAAGAAACAATTTGCTCATAGAAAAAGTATTCTTGCTGCTTTCTTTGATATCAAAAAGGCGTATGACAGTGTTTGGCATGCTAGACTGCTTTATAAATTAAAACATATTGGAATAAGTGGTCATATGTATCATTACATACACAATTATTTAAGTGGCAGATCTATATGCACAAGAGTAGGGAATGCTTATTCATCTTTTTATAACATCGATATGGGAATAGCTCAGGGGTCTATTCTTGCCCCTTTATTGTTTTCAATCCTCATTCATGATCTTCCCACATTTATTTCTAAATCAGCAAATGTAGTTCAGTATGCGGATGACATTGCTATGTGGATTAATACGTCTCTCAGAAAGCATACTAAAAAGATAGTAGTAATGTATGTACAGAAACTTTTCCAAGAAGAACTAAATAATCTTTCTAAATTTTTGAAAAATAATGGTCTGGAACTGTCTACTGATAAAACGTATTTGATGCTTTTCAATAATGGAAATAATCCTAAATTATTACCTGTTTTGACATTAAATTGTGAAGTTCTTGCTTACAAGCAGCAGGTAAAATTTCTCGGAGTTTACCTAACACCAAAGTTGAACTGGAAGTTACATATTGAGCATTTAATAACAAAAGCAAGAAAAACCTTGAATTTATTGAAAATTATTAATATGCAAATATGGGGTCAAAACACTAAATCCCTATTACATTTAGCTATATCTCTAGTTCGATCAAAGCTTATTTATGGTCAGGAAGCATATTTTTCAGCAAATAATTCATTATTAAATAAATTACAAAGTATTGACAGTAGGGCTATTAAAATTGCATTAGGAGTTCCAGTTCATGCTAACACTTTACGAATATACCAAGAAGCTGGAATATTATCACTAAATCAACAACGTCAACTGGCTACTTCCAAATATGTGTTAAGATGTTTATCTGTTCCAAATTCGGTGTATGATGAAATATATATCGACGCTCAACAAGATTATCCCAAAAGAACAAAAAATATGAAGTACTTGCAGCCAATTAGAAACTATACAAAAGACCTTTTTGATAAGTGTGACATTGGTATCACATCAGTTTCAGTTCTTCCATTAACACCATTGATTCCACCATGGGAGCATTTATGTGCACATATTGATATTGACTATAGCCAAACTAAGAAAGAGGATAATCCTAATTTATTAGTTACTGAGGTAAAAAAGCATATTGAAAGTAATTACAAAAACCATATGCAGATTTTTACTGATGGATCAGTTCTAGATTCTTTGGATAGTGGATCAGCATATATTATTCCTGAATTAAATATCAGAAATTCATATTATTTAGGAAGGGGATTTTCTATATTTACAGCTGAGCTTTATGCTATTTTAATGGCTTTAAAGTTCATTATGTCGTCACCTTTAGAATTGTTTGGTATATTAGTATGTGTTGATTCAAAAGCGGTTCTGTATGCATTAAAACAGTGGAACTGTAAAGATAGAAGGGAGATTATCTATGAAATTAAACATATGATACATTGTGTGATTTCTAGAGGAATAAATATTGATTTCTGTTGGATACCATCACATTGCGGAATTCATTGGAATGAGGTATGTGACAGATTAGCTAAGGAGGGAGCACAAAGGTCGTCAGATTCTATAACAGGGTTCGTACTGAATCAAAAAAACAAAATTCCCAACCTTTTCCCAACCTTTACCCAACCCATGAGTAAAATTTCCCAACCATAGACTATAGTCTGCATATAATAAAGATCAGAAATCGAAACAAATTAATTTTAAAAAAAAAGCTTTAGGAAAATTCTTTTTTTTATTTGCAGTAAGCTTAAAATACACCAAACTTTCACTTAATGAGTTAATCCAAAACGTTCAAACAAATTTTAAAAAAATTTTTATAAAAATGTCTAGTTTTATATACTGTAAGCTTAAAAATTACAAGATCACAATCACAATGAAAGTCATGGTTATATTAGATAGAAACTTTCACTTAATCCAAAACATTATTGATTTTAAAAAATCTTTTTAAAAAAGCTTAAGAAAAATGTCTTCATACTCATCACAGACATTGTAGGAGAGCCTGGCTCTTTTCCGCTATGTCTTTATTTACACTGGCTATTTCAGCCTTCTTTTTAGTTGCCCTTCGTCTCAGGGCATTAGATTGAGAGAGCAGAGATAGAGCACTAAGTCGTTCCGCTTCATCAGCCCTAGCTGCAGCCTCCAAACTAGTGATGTCCTCTTGAAGGCGCTTTCTCTTAGCCTTAAGCATATCCACCTCCTCAGTCGCAGCCTTTCTTTTTTGTGCTCTCATCTCTGTGGCATGTTTCTCCCTCTCGTCCTCCAGATAGGCATGGTACTTACTCCTAGATGAAGATGCATATACCAGCATCTCTTTAGTTACTGCAACTTTGTCAGGGCCACCAGCTCTTCTTATTTTATATAACACCAGCCGCCTGGCAACTAGATTATTTTTCTTTAGGTTCTCCACCATGGTCATCTTGTTAATGCTGAACCCCCTCTCTACTGTCGCCTGGCCATGGCTGAGGATCAGCAGCTGCTGGACTACATCCCAGAGAAGAGAGAACTCCTTTCGACTAGCCAGATGTTTGAAAAACAGTTCATCTACTCGGTCATTGCTTGGGTCGAAGTTTTGAAACTGTAGTATGCTGTTTTCTGACAGCACACTTTCACGAAATCGCCTGAACTGGGACTTGATTTGATCGCAGTTGACTTCTTTTACTCTTCCAGCATCACAGAGAATTCTTAGTGACAGCTCCAGTTGTTTCAAATTCAGACAAGCCTTCTTCTGACAGAAGCAGCTTAGGACTCATCCATGCTAAATTTCTAACAATTTGATATTTAATTGGGGCTTTGTCCATGATCTTTTTAACTATAGCCAGGAGAAAATCACGGCATTCCATCTTAAAAGTTTGACAAGCCTTTTCAGTTGCCCCATTCTTGATGGTGGTTTTTGAGCATGTAATTGTAAATGAGACATTAAAGATTCAGAGAGAATAAGAAAGAAAATATTTAATAGCTTTGAATTTAAGAAAGTAAATAAAATATTATTTTAAAAAATTTAAAAAATATTAAAATCTTTAAAGGTTTTTAGGAAGATAACTGAAAAAAAACAATCTGCCAGAAAAGGGAGGTAATTCAAAAACCGTTCCCTAAAAAAATTAAGATTTCAAAGATAGTTTTCTTTATTTTCAAAATTGTATGCTATAATAAATTGAATAATGAATGTTAACAAATAATTATAACAATTTTAAAAAAGGTCAAAACTAAGTATTATGAAAATTTCTTATGGATTTGGATAGAAAAATACGTTTTTCTTTATGCAAAATTTTATGGTCAGTGCATGTGTTTGACATGTATGAAAAAAACAAAATCCCTTGTTGCGACATCTCATTTTTGATATGATGATGATGGTCATTGTTGTCAGGGTGGCGAAGTGGTGATCGTCCTTAACGCTCATGCAATAGGACGTTAAGCATCGTTTTTCGTTCGACGCTCATGCAATAGGACGTTAAGCATTGTTTTTCGTTCGTTCATGTAGGATCTCATTTTTAATATGATGATGATTTTCATTGTTGTCAGGGTGGCGACGTGGTGATCGTCCTTAACGCTGATGCAATAGGACGTTAAGCATCGTTTTCCACTCCAGCCAAAACGAATTTTCCCAAACTTTCCCAAACTGATGCCATTTTTCCCAGACTTTCCCAACTGGGAAAAGGGTACCTCAGTTTTCCCAAACTTTCCCAACTTTCCCAACCGCGTACGAACCCTGTCATGCAATAGGACGTTAAGCATCGTTTTCCGTCCAGTCAAAACGAAGAAGATCCGTTGGATCTCATTTTTGACATGAAATGATGGTCATTGTTGTCAGGGTGGCGACGTGGTGATCGTCCTTAACGCTCATGCAATAGGACGTTAAGCATCGTTTTCCTTCCAGTCAAAACTAATTTTCCCAAACTTTCCCAACCTGATGCCAATTCTCCCAGACTTTCCCAACTGGGAAAAGGGTACCTTAGTTTTCCCAAACTTTCCCAACTTTCCCAACCGCGTACGAACCCTGTATAATTATAACAAATTTGAATATGTGTAATCATGAAATGTTTTCCTTACTAGAAAAGGCAGTTTATCATGAAAATAACATTAAAAATATATCTATACTGAATTGTTCAAGACCACTTTCTAAATTAATATATAAATTAAGAATGAACGCATGGAACACTAAATACTCAGCTGATGTTCAGTGTATATGTAATACAAGTCTATCAGTACATCACCTTCTCTTTGAATGCTCAGTTTTAACAGACATATTCAAAGTAAATGGACATAGTATAACTAAATATGGACATTCTGTAGACATGGTTCTATATCATCCAAATGTTACAGACATTGTGAAAGTTATTGCTAAATCTCCTGTTGGTAGACTCTTATAGACTGTTTTGAAATTATGTTTTGAAATAGTTAACGTGTTTTAAAAGTTGCATTTTCAATGTCTACTATCACCAAAATGTGTTATCCAAATGTTACAGACGTTGTGAAAGTTATTGCTAAATCTCCTGTTGGTAGACTGTTATAGACTGTTTTGAAATTATGTTTTGAAATAGTTAAAGTGTTTTACTAGTTACATTTTCAATGTCTAATATCACCTAAATGTGTGAAGAGACGTTAAATTAAAGATTGATTGATCGCTAACAGCAGGATATGACAACACAATTATGACTATAAAATAACAATACAAGCACAATAATATGCAACTGCATTCAACTCATTTTTCACGCCATGTACACAGTGTCAGCTTTATATCGCTCTTTGTAAAATTAAATATATGTACACACAGTTACTAATTAATAAAATTCCTGCGAGTCTCATCACTAAAATATTAATGAACTAGGAAATATAGTACCCACGCAAAGCGAATACATATGCCACGGGCCTATGTCAATAGCCTTCGCTCTATAAACATGTGATGTATACACAAATGTAAATATTTATCAAGTCACTTCGTGACACATATGACCCCGCGTCCACTGTGTGAAAAACAATAATACACACAAATATTAATTTTGTCCTCTACAGGCTGCAGTGAGTGCTATATTTGGGTCTTTTCGCATGCTTGCAACCTCCTGCAGCTTCACACATGCTGTCCGCCATGTTATCAACACTAGCCGGCTAGCAAAGCTTCAGACCTCCCGCTTGGGGGCGCTGGGTGCTTTCAATTTTGTACACTTTTGAGTTATGCACCTTCTTTGTGAAGCTGTACGTTCTTTGCTTTGGTCTGTCTACGCTCTTGACCTTGAGATTACCTTGACCTCCGGCTCCAAATACACTCACGTACTATCAAATAAACTATAGCAAAAGTTGTATTATGCAAAAAAAAACTAAAGGTGACCTTGGGCGACCTTGACATTAATTGACCTTGACCTTGGGATGACCTTGACCTTTACATGACTTCTTGTGCATATCTGATCATATAACCCAATGTTGTTGCATACTATGGATTAAATAAACAGCCTTTGTACTGTACGATAGCCTTTTTTTTTTTTTGTATGTTTTTGCAAGTTCTAAAATGCCTTGACCTTCAAGATAACGCAAAAACAACATAAATGAAAGATCAATCTATCATCTCTAAATACAAGTTTGGACTTTAGGGTCAAGGTCACTTCAAAGTACCTAATGTAACAAATGGTTTGTTCCCATTATAATTGTATATCAGAGCATGGAAGTTTCCGCGATTTTCCGCGCTACAGGGCCTTGCTTTTCGCGGAAATCTTGTAAGTTTCCGCGGAAAAAATAATCTGTATGGAGGTGTGACAGCTAACCGATTTTTTTTCTTGTTCTGATCCAGTGAATCTCTAAACGGGTTGCTTATCTCAAAAAGCGCGATTCACACTGCTGTAGCAGGGTAGCTTTAGTTGTCAAAGATGGCGGAGAGGCGAATTGTCAATCGTGGTGGTTTTCGTGGATGACACTGCTAGAAATGGGTGGAGGTGGGCTTGATTAGAAGTTAAAGTCGGAGAACTGCTTTCATTTCACCTTAGAAAGCTACAGCTGTTGAGTACTTTCAGAAAAAAGACCCAAAGAAGGGTCCAGTGTGCCCCAGGCTGACCAGCAATATGGCTACGGTCACAGCCTGGACAGTGAATGAGGAGAGAAAGGAGAAAAACCGGGAGACAAAGAGCAAGAAAGCAGAAGAGCTCAACGTTACACTTAAAAAACTACCATCCAAAAGAAAGGCAACAGAAACTATTGAGTCAGAAAATGAGAGAGCAAGGCAAAAGCATCAGAAATCTCTTGCAGTGTCATCTTCCTGCGTTGCCCCTGTGGAATCAACAAATCTAGAGCTTGAACCATCAACCAGCCAGATCCAATCATCTTTCGTGGAAACAGATTGTGCTCATGCTGCCAGCCAGTCACCAGTCCCCACAAAAAAAAGCAGAGTTCATTGCTCTTAGTTTTCAAGTAAACTCAAACTGGAATTCACACACATAAACTGTGTATTGTTAAAATGCTCTTGAATGAATAATGAATGAATGAATAATTTATAAAGCGCGTAAATATCTCCACGCCGTTGGGCATGATCGCAGCGCTGGTGGGAGGGAGGTGGATAAACACACACACACATACACACACACCCACATTATTTATGAATAAATTCATTAAAATGTATTTCCAGTCAAGTGTAATCAAATTATTTTGAACTCTATACAACCTTTTTTATAATTCGGTGACCAGAGAAGGAAAAATCCTTGTTTTCACCTTTATAATCAGATCTTATTGAAAAAAAAAGTTTATATTTTTTTAAAGGAAAAAAAGGGCAGCATTTTTATGGGGTTAAACTGCTAAGTTTTTCTATAAAATGCACCAGATTGCAGAGATTTTAATATATATTTTAAAATTTTCTGGGAGGAGGGGGGGGGGGGGGGAGGGCATGCCCCCAGACCCCTCTAGGGGAGATGGTCTTTCCTCTTTTTTTAACATGCTCTATAAAAAGGGATAATAAACTGTCAAAAATCGAAGAAAAAAAAATAATATTCATAATAATACAGAAATAAGAATGAAGATCATTCAATTGAATAGAATAGGCATGGTACTTGTACCTTAATTTCAAACATTCAAGATTTCTGCAGGCAGACAATTTATTCTTTTATACACTAAAGGAAACATTGCTTTTACATAAAACATTTAATGAACGTTGACTGTTTTCCAATGAATCAACACACTTCTTATAATTAAAACAACACTACCGTTTCAACAGTGTTCTTTTAAAGGTGATGATTGATGTTGAGTAAAAGTCTCTAAAATGTCAAACTTCTTTGCTTTCACCAGCTTTAGGTTGATGCAGTCAAGTTGATTATGGCTACAGATGAAGTGTGGAACTCGACTCTTGATGATATGAGTAATTGTAGAATGGGATTGAAGATAAAGGAATAAATATGCAATTTTGACTTACATTAAAATCCTATTATTCAGCAACAATATTACCCAAATGTTGACTAAATGATACTACAATAAAATTCTCTAGTTTCGTTTCTTAATGATTATACATTTCAAAGATAACATTATCAGTCTTTTCATCCAGCAACAATATTACCCAATCATTCCCCCTTGGGGTCATGAGCAATCTTGTCACTGTAGATTGTTCTAACCTATAAAGGGAACAGTGAAAGCCCCAGTTGAAAACCTGTCTTGCCTTTGTAGGCATGACCAATTCACTGCGGCAACAGTTCCCCCCGTTGGAGTGCCGGGGGTTTCAGTATAAATAGTATCCCCACTTTCTGGAAATTTAGTGCTTTAAATTCCCACTGTCGCTGTCTTCATCATTTGCTCTTTCCCATTCCTGATCTGTCCTATCACTCTGCTATACTTTCTTCTTCTTCGCTAGATCAATGACCTACCTTTTTTCTTGAAAACTCTTCCTTGTTTGTGTATGAGGTCTGTTGGATCAGCTTGGGAGTGTTGGACGCTTTCTGCCGGGTGGTCACTAGGGCTTCCTATGATTGTATTATTTCGCACTATAGGCATTTTATATGTATGTGTTTTGTTGATGATTTATAATGATGGTTGTATTCTATTTTGTTTTTGTAACCGGGGTGTTCGCGTAGTTGAGGTCAACCCTCAGCCGTCCCCCGCGTGGGATGTCTTTATTGTAAAGTGACTGGCCGGTGGAGGGCATTCAATTTTCCCACTAGGGCTGTTTCGGCAGATCTTTTATGCGGATCGGGGGTTGTCCGGTCCTGATTTGGCTCGGAAGAGTCCGCTGGACCTAAAGCAACAATAAATCAATCAATCAATCAATTACCCAATCATTGACTAAATGATACTACATTAAAAATGCATTAAAAAATCTAACAAACCTATAATGTTAAGGTGCTGTCATTTTACACAGAGTTAAGCTCTCACAGTATGGGTTTATTTTGGATCCGTAACAGCCAAGTTAGTTGAAAGATGAGACACGGTCTGCAACCTCCTGGACACTCCGCTTTTGTTGGCCTACGCGCAACATCGCAACTACACCTCTGGAAAAAACCCGCCCACGTCTGCACCAGCAAGTCTGTAACAGTCAACGATTCACCATGGCAATCCCCCTTACTGGCTCTTTTTCTACTTTATGGAGAGAGGCAGTGATTATTCCCATTTCTAAACCTGGTAAAGATCATTCCGATCCCAACAATTACAGACTAATTGCTCTGACTGTCTGTGTAAAACGATGGAAAGAATAATCTATGAACATTTGATGTGGCAACTGGAGGCTGTCGGGGGGCTTACATTCAACTCAGTGTGGGTTCCAAAAAAATAGAAGTACAATAGACCATCTTGTCCCCTTTGAATCGTTTGTTAGGGATGCTTTGGTAAACGGTGAACATGTTGTTTCAGTGCTATTTGACCTTGAAAAGGCCTGTGATACGACATGGAAATTTTGAATCTGAAATATTTGGGATTCCAAGGCAATTTACCCATTTTCATAGATAATTTTTGAACAGACAGTTTCAAGTTCGCATTGCAGCTACCTTATTTGATCCCTTTGAACAAGAGATGGGTTTTCCTCAGGTTATACTTGTACCTCTTTTGTTCAGTATTAAAATAGACAATATACAGACCTGCAAAGCAGCAAAGGAAGCACTTAATCTTGATTTTCCTTCTAAGGTTTTTCTGTTTGTCCCTTACTCTGAACTGCATTGTGTGACTCTCCTCAAATCATAGACAGCTTTGGCAGGGAGAGTGGTCTGGTCAGAGTAATAACAAACTGTTTCAAATTTTGCCAGAATTGTCGAACCCTTTGCCCAACTTTGCTGTCACTCGTAAAGAAGAAACTCCATTGCCTTGATTACATACTGGACACACTTGTGTGGCTCATGGGTTTATTTTGAAAGGTGAAGAACCACATTGGTGTTCCGCATGTGTTCTGTATTTTCAATTCGTCACTTTTTATCCGAGTGCTGTGATTTGATCGAAGGAAGAGAACAATTTTTAAATATATCAAATTTAAAGAAGATTTTTAGAAAGTTAAGTGTGGAAGGATATTTGAATTTTTAAGAGAGACTGGATTGTTTTTTTAAGATTTGAATAGTTTTATATCATTTTTAATCTACCACTTTTGAGGTCCTGATGCAGCTCGTTGTAGTCCATTGGACACTTTAAACAATGATTAACTAATTAATTAATTGATGAGATAGACTTCTATTTCATTACAAAGGTTACTTAAAAGTACCTAAACTAACAAACTTTGGACAGCTCCAGTAACCTTGATTTTGGAATGAGGTTGACCAAATTTATATAGTATGGGTTTCTCATTGATATCTATCATGGATCAAAGAATCATGTTCAATGTTAAGAACCTAGAAAAGAAGTGAAATGTTGTGATAAATTGTCTTTTTTTTTTTTAACTAACATTTGTTGACTGTGACCTTGAAGTGAATTCACTCATTCACTGATCATTTATGAGGTCTAACAAGTTTGGTTGTAATAGTTGAAATAGATTCTAAAATATTAATCCAATTGCAAGTTTCACACAGACGGGGGAAAAACAAAAAATTCTTATGTCATTTTTGGACTATTTAGGATTCATCTCAGACAAATTTACAAAAATCTTCTTTTTTTTTTCCTTTCTTTTTTTTTTGGGTGGGGGAGGGGTGGGGAAAAGGAGGAGGGAGAGGGGGAGGGGGTGAAGTACATACTCACATTGCTATGCATGTGAATAAAAATGGAAAATGTCTCATGGAAATTCTATATTTGTGTAGCTCAAGTCTGTCCCATAGAAAATAAATAGTTTTTATGTAGTATCTTTGTTTCTCCTTGGGGTTTGGGAGAGTGGTTTTGCTTTGTGAAAGCAATTTGATTTAGCACAGTGGTATTATTTGAATATGTCTGTAGATCTGGTTGCTATATATGTGGAAATGTTTTGTTGTCTATTTTTGTTCACTTCAGGATTTGAAGAAGTACAAGTCTGACATTTGGCAACAGAACAACTCTTCCTGACGCTGATATATTGTGAGCATTACTGAACCAAAGAGACGATGAAACACTGTCCGGATCTCTGCTGGTGGACTGATGGTCTCATGGACTGCTAAACTACTGTTTGCAATTTTGCATTGTGACATTAATATACAACTGCTGAGATAGTTACAATTAAATGGTCGTCCGAATCTGCCGATTAAAATGAAATGTACTATCTACACTGCCAATTAGCACCTGTTATTTTAGAATAACTTGTCAGCCATTTTTTTTTTTTTTTTTTAATAATATGCAAGTAATTCATTGTATCATTCTGTCATTAAACATTAATCAGCAGAAGATGCATTTCACATACTTTTTAAATTAAAAACTGGCTTGAAAAGGCATGCAGATAAAATAGTTACAATTTATGTTTATCACATTATATAATTTGGAATTCAAATACAACTTTATTCAGTGGCTTTGCTTCAGTACATCATGGATGGAAATAATGTTTAAAGCTTCAGTATATCATGGATGGAAATAATGTTTAAAAACAGGAAATGCTTGCCACACACATACATTCACTAAAAAATGCTCTACATTCTTCAACTACAAGGGCAAGGTCCATATGACTCACATGCTCCTTACAGAACTTGCAATATGTCATGAGTGCACAGGAAAAAAACGAAACGAAAAAGTGGCAGTAAAATGCAAATACCCAGTTTACTTTGATTTCAAAATGACCTTGACCTCAGGTGCCAAAACCATTCATATGCAATCATATAAACTATAGCAAAATTATTATGTCAAAAAACTTACTTTGGAATGACCTTGACCTTCAAGTGACCTCAGATTTTTCATGTATGATCAAATAACCCAATGCTGTTGCATACGATGGGTTAAATACATATAGCCATTCTACTGTACAATGAGACATTTTTTGTATGTTTATGCAAGGCCTAAAATGACCTTAGATCAATGCAAAAATGGAACATTATTAGAGATCATTAGAGATTATTATCTCTAAATACAAGTTTGGACATTTATACAGTTTAGCCTTTAGCATGCTACAGTCAATATATATATATATTGTCGAGCCCTCTCTCCTCATTCACTGCGAGCGATTGAACTCTACAGCGGATTCCTATTATAAACTCTCCCTTCACAACCATGGTTAATGCACATACAATACAATGTCTTTATTCATCTCTATAAGAAATTAGGCTTTGATTAACTCTTTCCCTGCCAGGCATGTTTCCACGTTTGTGCCAGACATTTCTCTGGCACCGGAAAGAAAGTTCAGTACCTTTGGCATTTAAGCTACTGTTCTTTCAATAATAGTTGTTAAATAGACATATTTCATATCAAATTAAAGGTAAAAGATTGAAGAATAAGAAAGAAAACCACACAAATGTTAATTTGATTATGTTATTGAAATATGTGTTTTGAAAGCATGTTGATCTTTTTGAAATTATAAAATAAAATAAAAATATTTCTACATACCACAGTGATAAACAAAATCCGGAGGAATAATTCCAATCACTGCAGCTTCACACACCAGAAAGAAAATTTATTTTAGATCAAAATACACTTTACAGTTTGAAATTATATTGATTATTACCAGAGTTTGACACACTGCCGATTGTGCCCATCACATATGCTTAGTAAAATGCACAAAAAACACTAAAAACGAATCAATTTGAAGAAACCACGCGCGTGTCGATCGGGAACAAAAGTAGGAAGAGTTATCTCTCTTTGGTTAAAATAAAACTTGGATTGGACTGCGCAAAAAAACGGAACGAAACGGAATACTGAAACCGACGATATATCGTCGATTGGCACAAACATGGCGGCTCAGATCGACGATATATCGTCGATTGGCAGGGAAAGAGTTAAGACAAAATTGGGCTTAGAGGGGGGATGCACCAGCTAATATGGAGTTAAATGATGTTGAAGTGAATTGTGTTTTTTCTGTTTCTTTCATGATAAAGAGATACCCGATGCATGCGACCACAAGTCGCTACAAGATGTTTTTATTCATTTATTTTTCTTAACACAAAATATATTCAATATTAGACAAATTAGATAATAGGAAATGATACACAAAACATTCATCCACTAAAACACAAAATTTTATGAAGATAGGACTTTATTTTTACTGGATGGTTAGAATTTTAGCAATGCGTACGTGTGTGTGTGTGTGTTGATAGGCAACTAAATATTTGCCCTTTTCTTTAGTTCAACTGTTTTATGATTTTAATCTTCTTATCCTTTTATTGTGATTTGCTGTCAACTTGTTCACTATGTTTTATATAAGCTTTGGTGTTTCAGTGAATTTCCCGCTATTGAAAAAATATTTCCACCAAGACCAGTATGGTTTTCCACGGAACAAAAATGTTTGACGATTTTCCTCCAATAAAAAAGTGTTTGGTGCTTGGCCACAAGTAAAACGGAAACACTGAACTGAGCATGCACGTTTCTGAATCATAACCAGTAAAATGGATGCAAGTTAATGATAAAGGCGTGAAATACGCATGGAGATGGGAATGGATGGAAAAAGAAGTGGGTTATGAATGACTAGGACAATGTTTGAGGAAGATCTTAAGAAATAGAACAGCCTTTTGTACAGTGTGCCAGTTGGAAATCAAATACTGTTTCAAGATTTGAGTTGTGCATCAGAATGTATGAAGATTTTAAAATTAAGTTGAACCTTTATTAATGAATATTGACTGTCTGCTGAGCATCTTTGCATGTTTACTCTTAGATTTGTTGTTGGACTTTGTTCGTGAATAATAACTGTAAGCTATTCATTGATAAAGACGGGTTACTTCAAGAGTTCAGTTGTGTGTAAGCACGCTAATCTTTTCTTCACTAAGTTGTACGTCTTTTGCTCATCAAAACTGCACGATTAAAATGCAACACTTTGTATTCGGCGGTGGGGGAGCGTCATTCCCCTACACTTTCTACCAGCGCATAGGCAGTCCGTGGACCCTGGCCAATTTACACTTTTTAAAAACTCCAGACCATTACAAGCTCTGATATTATTCATTTGGCAATAAAATATCTTGTAGTTGGCTGATTAAAAGGGCATTAAGTGAAGTGAGTCATGCTAAAAATATACATCATGAAAAAGCCAGTGGCAGGGGAAAAAAAATACGCATAGAGAAGTCGGCATGCTAAAGATTAGGGTTAAAGGTCACCAATATGAATTATCTTTGGAGCAAGGTTGACCACATTTGCAAAGTATACTACTCAAAATAATACAAGGGCCACTTGGACATAAGGGTCGCTCTTTAAATCAGAAACACGAATTCAATTTATTAGTTCATCATATTTTATTGCAATCATTTCTGCATCAATAACAAAAACGATTTTAGACATCGGTGGCTTAAAATTTGAGTAAATTCAATTTAACTGGACATACCCCTCGTATACAAAATCAAAACTTTAGAAACCAAAAATCTATAGAGTCAGTATCGGGTGTGGCCACCGTTTGCATCAATGCAGTCTTGGCATCGTTGTCTCATGGACCGTATCAGGTTATGTAGGATGTTTCCTGTGATGGCCAACCACTCTTGCTGGAGAACTTGGGCCAGAACTTCAAGGTTAACTCCTGGAGGGAGGTATGCCAGTGTCTGTCGACCCAAGACATCCCACAGATGTTCTATGGGGTTTAAATCGGGTGATCGAGCTGGCCAATCCATCCTTATGACGTGCTGTTGCTGCAGGAAGTCATTGACGATACGCGCTCGGTGGGGTCTGGCATTATCCAATGATTATCGTCCTGTAGTATGGCACCTTCCCCAATGGACCGCAGAGCTGGGAGAACCCTAGGTTGTAGGACGTCATCCCTGTAGCCAATACCCTTTAAGTTGCCATGAATTTGGAGCAGGGGTGTTCTGAAGTTTAATGCGAAGCCACCCCACATTATGACAGATCCACCACCAAAGCGGTCATGCTCGCGCACCATCGCATCAGCAAAACGCTCCTGTGGATGCCTCCAAACATTCACTCGACGGTCGTTGATAGACAAGGAGAACCGAGACTTGTCTGTAAAGAGCATCCTTGACCAATGTTGCCTAGTCCACACCAAATGACGCCAAGCCCAGGCCAAACGCGCTGCACGGTGAGCTGGGGTGAGCAAAGGCCGTACTGCTGGTCGTCTTGATCGCAGGTTTGCCTCGTGTAGACGGTTGCGAATTGTCTGGTCGCTGACGTTAACATTGCTGGCTGCGTGAAGCTGTCTTCTGATGGTGTTTGCTGTAGCGGACCTCATCCTCAGAGCTGACAGGGTGATGAAATGGTCTTGTCTTGCAGTGGTAACACAGGGGCGTCCGGACCTTCTTGGTTCTTGGACGCTTCCAGTGACTGTTGTTAAAGCGCTCCCGCAGCCTTTGGACAACGGAGTGGGACACTCCCAGCCGCCTGCCAACTTCTTTCACCCCCACCCCTTCCTGAAGCCATGCAATAGCTCTGCCTCTATCCGCATCAGTCAATCGTCGCCTTGGGGGCATGGTTAGAAAAGCAGCAAAAGCGCTGCCATTTAATTTATACCCAGAAAAAAGCGCCGATTGTTGAACTGAACTCAGAAAATGCAAGCCTTTCGCCTGCAAATCACTTTTTAATGTTGAAAATGTTGCATTATTAGCAAGACAACAGTAAATTAGGGTCATTTTTTGGTAAAAATTGGGTTTGTTTTTCAACTCAGTGCACAAAGTTTAAAACTCACACATGTGATTACTTGTCAGAATAAAATTGTCTTGAATGTTACTGTACAGGATAAGTTTTGAAATAAGTAATAAAAGCGATATTATTGATAGCAGCAAAAACTAATTAAATTAAATGAAATAGAGTCACGAGTGGCCCTTCAATTATTTTGAGTAGTATATGTGTGTTTCATCTATCATGCCTCAAGGAATCGTAATATCGGTATTAATAACTTGTCAAAAAAGTGAAATTTTGTGAAAAAATGTCATTTTTTAAAACTTTGTTGACCCTGTGACCTCTAAGTGAAGTCATTAATTCACTGATCATTTTCAAGGTCTCATCGGTACCCACCATCTTGCCAAGTTGGGTTGTGATAGCTGATATAGGTTCCAAGGTATTAAGCCCCTTTTTTGCCAGCTGACGGACTGACGGATGGAAAACAAAATTTGTGTTTAAATGTCATTTTATGACTATTTAGGATTCATCTCACACAGATTTGCACAAATCTTCAAAACAAATTTGTGGGGGTGTGGAGGGTGGGGTGTGTGTGAATACATAGATTTGCAAAGCTGCACGCATGCGAGTCAAAAATAGGGATGGGTAGCAAAAGTTACAACAAGTGAATTGTTTAACATGAAGACTAATTGTGTTGCTGATTGTTAAAAATGTGTAATTGTCTATGAAGCAGATTAAATCCAGATTCAGTAAAAGGATTCATATTTGCAATTTCAGTTTTGCGTACACAGTACAGGTTTAAAAACAACTTGCATCTACAACAATTTGTGCGTATTAAAATATCATATATTGATAGTATTTATCATCAAAAATGCCAATAAGGCCCACATGCGACTTTGAAACAAAAGTTCACAAATTAATGCTCTAATAAAATAATAAAGGTCTCCAAAACAAACATTAAAATAAAATAAAATGTCAGATGTAATGATTTTCAATTAAAAATGAGCTCCCAGAAAAAAAAACGAAATAAAACTGTGGCATTGAAATGCAAAGTAATGCTGACTTTGATCTTTCGATGTTCTTGACCTTGAGATGACCTTCACCTCAGGCTCCAAAGATCAAAGCTATAGCAAAAGTTGTATTTTGCCAAAAACCGTGACTTTGGGATGACCTTAACCTTTAATGACCTTGACCTTGGGATGACCTAGACCTTAACATGACCTCTGATGTCCATGTATGATTAAATAATCCAATGTTGCGTACAATGGGTCAAATATACAGCCATTCCATTGTATACATACATACAGGATTATTGCTTGAGGTCCAGCGGACTCTTCCGAGCCAAATCAGGACCAGTATAACCGAATCAAAATCAAGACAACAACTTCGCTAAAAGAGGACTCGCCCCTGATCCGCATAAAAGATCTGCCGAAACAACCCTAGTGGCAACACTGAAGGCACTCCACCAGCCGGTCACTTTACAATTGTTGCATCAATTTTTATTCATCAGATTAACATAAGTTGTACAATAAAGACATCCCATGCAGAGGATGCTGAGGCTATACTCTTAATTTATCAAACCCACGTTTACAAAAACAAAATAGAATATAAACATCATTATATAATATATCAACAAAACACATACATATAAAATGCCTACATTGCCATAATAACATCATAGGAAGCCCCAGCAGCCCTGAAAATGAAAAAAATGTACCAGTAGCCTTTGGCTAGTAACTTAAAAATTTTACTAGCCAAACTAAAAATTGTACTAGCCAAACTAAAAAAAAAGTTCATTTTAGCGCACTCGCATTTGGCGACTAAAGTTTTTTTTTTAGTCGCCAATTTTTTTTTTCCACTAGCCATGGCGACTAAATTAGTCGCCATTTTCAGGCCTGCCCAGTGACCACCTGGCAGAAAGCGTCCAATATTTCCAAGCGGATCCAACAGACCTAACACACAAATGAGGAGTTTTGTCCCAGAAGAGTTTTAAAGAAAAAAATTAGGTGACTGGTCTAGCGAAGAAGATAGTATAGTAGATTGATAGAACAGAGTAGAAATGAGAAAGAACAAAGGAGAAAGACAGCCACAGTGGGAATTTAAAGCACTACATTTCCAGAAAATGGGGATACTATTTATACTGAAACCCCCAGCACCCCCACAAGGGTGTTCCATTGTATGATGAACAATTATTTAGGGCCCGATGCATAGCAGCAGACTTCAATTCGGAAAGTTACAAACTTCAAAGTTATAAACTTTCATGTAGTTGCGAACTACGGTAGAGCGCTATGCACATATGCAACCCATCTGTTGACTAAGAAGTTCTGACCTGATATTTTTAGGCAGGGAAATCCCCAGCATTGTGCATGCCCATAAATGTTAGGCCTAGGCCTATATGGAGTCTACCAAGCGAAAGGCAGATTTTTGCGAAAGAGACATTGTTACTCTTATTACTACGATTGGCCCAAATTACACAGTATTTCAGCGAAGACAGGCAATGTTTGTCAAACAGGACTATGAATTAAAGATTTTGCTATGATTATCCAATAGTCAATACTTTTTTTTATACTTTGAACAGTATAAATGTTCTGTGGAATATATTGTTGTTGTTGTTGTTGTATCAATTTTTATTCATCAGATTAACACAAGTTGTACTGATGAAATATATTGTTGCACTGCAGTCATGAATGATATGTTTTTATAGTTGTATTATTTTTTCAAATGTAAACAATATTTTTGAAAGCATGTGTCAGGCTACAGCCAGTGGCGTATCACCGGAGTACAAGACACAATTGCAACAAGGGGCTGAATGACCTATTTCTTGCAAGGGGGAAATTCGATGCTGTCTTCTAGCACATTGGCTAGCTCTAAAATCATGTGCCTCACCAATCGGAATCTTTCTACAAATTGACTATTGTTCCACACCTCAAATGGATGTGTTGTGTCTCTAAATACTCGATTTCTTTGAAGCAATCGGTGATTTTGCCGCCTACACGAAAGAACACACGCCACGTTTGCTGTCGGTAGTTACTAACTTTGAGCTCGTAGTCCACTTCCGATGCGGATTACTGTAGTTGGTAACTTATGTGCGGCCTACTGGCTCATGCATTACGAACTACCGCTCAAAGTTCATAACTTGCCAACTAGTTGATAACTTCGTGTGAAGTCTATCGCTGTGCATTGGGCCCTTAATGTTTTTGTATGACCTAAAATGACCTTGACCTTCAAGATCAACACACAAACGAAACATGTATGAAAGATCAGTCTACTATCTCTAAATACAAGTTTGGACTTTATGTCTCATAATTTAGGGTCAAGATCACTTCAAAGTACCTATACGACCTGACCTTGGACAGCTCCAGTGACCTTGACCTTGGAGCAAGGTTGACCCAATTTGCAAAGTTTGTTTGTCTATTGATATCTATCATGCACCAAATACAAATAATCATAAGATCAATACTAATAACTTTTTTAAAAAGTGAAATTTTGTGAAAAATTATAATTTTTTGACTAACATTTGTTGACTTTTTGACCTTAAAGTGAAGTCATTCATTCACTGATCATTTTCAAGGTTCTAACAAATTGGGTAATTGATGGAGAATATATAGATAGAGAGTACATAGATTCACATTGCTACACACACATGCGAGTCAAGGAGGCTTATCTGTAAGGTGAACTTCAACTTTTATTTTACAATATATAAATATAATGTGATGCCTTAAGGGAATTATGTTGAGCATGTGTAGCTAGTACTCAGGATTCACTCTTGAACCAAGTCAGATGAGATGAAAGGAATTATGGGGTGGGTAAAACCAACACCCAGGGTAGGGAACATAATATCTTCCAGGCATCACCAGAATCTTCTGTGACCTGTACTTTACACACTTAAGCACATATTCAACTAACCCAATATTATTGAAACACGTACTCCCATGCATAATAATATCATTGGAATGCATTGTGAAGGTACCTACAAGAAATATTTTACATGGATGTGAAATGTTAAGCAGAGAGAGGGGCTTCAAGCGATGGGAGGAGCTGAAAAGTAAGGTACCAGATGAATACTTCAATAATGAATGTTTAGTATTCAATATAACAAAGATAAACTTAATTCTGTCTTTATAAGAGAGAACATGCCATTCGAGCATTCATTTATGGCATAGGCTGCTTGTACGCTTGAAATCAGCAGTGACAACAGTCGCACCTTCATTAACAACTCCATCCAAATTAGCTGTAATGTAAATCAACCATCTGATCTAGAACTAATAAAAGGGGCGTAGAAAAGTTCCAATCAGCAGTAGTTCACAACACAGAGTGTAATGCATTTGTTGCTTTTTTCTAGTTTTGTCATCTGTTCCCCTGCACTGCAAGCCAACAAATAAGAACAATGATTAGAATTTCTACAAACTAAATTTTGATTGGAATAAATTGTTAAAATAATAAAAATAACATTTAAAATGTGTATAAAATCACAGGTAAACATTAAATACATTACTGAAAATGACAGCATTGAAATATTAGAACATTTAAAATGTGTATAAAATCACATGTAAACATTAAATAAACTACTGACAAAAATGACAGCACTGAAATATTTGAAAACAAATAATTAGTGAATAATCTAAAATACGTTCTTTATTTAGTTTATTTTACAGATCTGGTGTACAGATTGGGTGAATGTTGATTAACATTCTGACACATATACAGAAAGAAAGAAAATAGCAGAAGAGACCATATGTGTTTGGTGGGTAGGAAAATGGAAACTTAGACACTTACTTTGTTGAAGGACTTTTTGCCTGGCTCGCATAAAGGCCATAATGTCTGCATCTGCTTCAGGATCTCCTGTCAATGGTACATCTCCCTGACTCCCACCATTCTCAGAACTGTTAATAATAATAATAAATAATAATAATATTAAAATTACTATAGTGATTGAAGGGCACTTATAGGCAGCATGATTATTTTCCTCACAACTTTCCATGTGACTGTGTATGTGATACTTCGGAGCCATTTGTTGATTCTGCTTTGTAATGTTTCTCATGCAATAATATGAATGAACTCAGGAAGGTAAAGAAGACATCAGCTGACCCTGTTCCAACGAAACTTGTCCTTCAGTTCCTGGACATACTTCTGGTCATTTTGAAGGTCATAAATGACAACCTAATTTCAGGCAAAAGATCTACAGGTTTTCAATGCACCAGTAAAGCCCTTGTTGAAAAAAGCAAATTTTGATCCCACTATTTGCAAATATTTTCTACCTGTGTTGAATCTTTCATACGTTTCTAAACTACTTGAAAAAGTTATTGCATAGCAACTGGTGCATCACTTGAACACTTGGGGTCCATTATCGATAACAAGTTGGAATGGTCCCTCAACACTGCTGCTCCACAAAAAGGGCAACCAACGCCTCTACTTTATGAGGAGGCTGAACGCCTTCAAAGTGAGTTCCAGGATGTGGGAGCTTTTCTATGGGGCAGTCCATACTAACTTATAACAACCTATGCTTCTTCGGCGGCCTGGTTGGCAAAGGTCACAAAGACTGCTGGCAAGCTGATTAGCAGACCCATCTTTGAGCTTCAGGGGCACTTGGAGGCAAAATCAGTGAAGTGCTTGGGGACCAGTCAGCGTGACCTAACCCATCCGCTGTGTGACAAACTGCTGGTGCAGACCTCCAGATCCACCAGGCTTATCAGCTGCCATGCGATGACTGACAGGTTCCGCCGGTCTTTTCTGCCAAGCGCCATTGGACTCACAAATGCTATTCCCTGACTTTACGTATGATCCAGCATACAGTATATACAGTGTATAATACAGTATTTTTTGTTGTTGTGAAAACTGTGCACTGTGGGTCTGGAGATGTGTGGGCGTGTATTCATGGAAAAATGAGGTGCTAAACTTCCCTTTTTATGCACAAAATGGGGCTTTTAGCTATAGAGGCCCACTTTTTTCTAAGTACATGGAAGTGGAAGTGCTCTTGTAGCACATGGGGCTGTTTTAAGTACATGGGAGTGCTTTATTAGGGACAAGCTATTTTCTGGACAAATTTGAAGTAAAAGGAGTTAGGATAAGGGTTAGGGTTATGAGATGAAATACGGGGGTCGTCCGATAAGTACTTAGCGTACAAAAAAAAAGGCGATTTATTTTTCAATATAGTCTCCTTTTAGTTCGATACACTTGACCCAGCGATGCTCCAACTTCTTTAACCCGTCTGAAAAATACGTTTTCTCGAGGTCTGCAAAGTAGGCCTCCATAGCAGCGATGACCTCATTCGACTCAAATTTCTGCCCAATTAGTGACTTTTTCAAGTTTGGAAACAAAAAGAAGCACAGGACCAAATCTGGAGAATATGGTGGATGGGGCAGCAGTTCATAGCCCAATTCGGCCGTAGCAAGGGCAGAGGTGTGAGCCGGTGCGTTATCATGGTGGAAGAGCACTTTTTTCTTCACCAAATAGGGCAATTTTTTCTTCAATTCGGCGTTGAATCGGCCCAATAATTCGGCATAGTACAGCCCTGTGACCGTTTTGCCCTTCTTCAGGTAGTCGATGTAGATCACACCTTGTGAATCCTAGAAAACGGTGGCCATCACCTTTCCAGCCGATAGGACAGTCTTTGCCCTTCTTTGGAGCACGTTCGCCGGGTGAAGTCCACTGTTTCGACTGTTCCTTGGTCTCTTATGTGTACCAGTGGATCCATGTTTTGTCACGAAATGACGCAGAAACTCCTTTGGATTGAGCTTAAACAGTGTCAAACACTGCTCTGAAGTGGCTCACGGTTGCGCTTGTTCGGAGTGAGCAGACACAGCACCCATCGCGCCAACAGCTTTCTCATGCCCAAAATTTCATGCAGGATATGACCCACACGATCTTTTGAAATGCCTACTGTCTTAGCTATCTCGCGCTCCTTCAATCGGCGGTCTGCCAATACGAGATCGTGGATTTTTGTCCCGTTATCCTCCGTGGTAGCCGTTTTCAGGGTACCTGAACATGGCTCATCAAAAACCGACGTGCGTCCACGTTGAAACTTGACGGTCGCCATCAAAGGAGAAGAGTCACCATGCACAGCATCCAAACGCTCTTTGATTTCACTGCGCGATTTCCCTTCCAAAAACAAGAATCAAATCAACGACCAATATTGCTCTTTTTCCATTTTTCTAAAATCCGCTTCCACACATCGTCCAAATAAAACTACGAGTCCGATCCGGCTGAAATTTCAACAGTAGCAGTCTATGAGAATGTACTACACGACAGTAAATTGCTCTAGCAATACTGGCGCCATCGGGCGGTGAGGCTAAGTACTTATCGGACTGCCCTCGTAAGTCAACTTTTTGATGGAAAGATCCCTTTAAAAAAAATCTAATTCTTACATTTTTTAGATCAATTTTGCGCTCTTTCCGTTAAAAAAAACAAACAAATTTCCTATAACATTTTGTCCAAAACCCTAATTTGCCATGAATACACGCTTGTGTGTAAGTGAGTGTTAATTTTTCGAACATTCCCGTTTTGTGATCTGGCTTAGCATGTGATGATACATGGGTTGCATGTGTTGTTCGCCTGTGGTTGGTGTTTGTGCGTGATGGTGTGTAGGGGTGTATGCGGGAGTGTACAGCACAAGTATGTTTGGGGTGTGGGATAGTAGTTGTTTTATTATATTTTATGTGTTGACCTAATTATTTTTTGTTTGTACATGTCATTCTTTTAAAGATATTCTATATTTTACATGTACAATGTTTGTGCAGCTGAAAGACAAATTTCTATGTACATTTCATAGATGAATAAAATCTCAGTCTCAGTTCATGGCATATTTTGCTGATCGATTGCAGAGAGTTCTTGTTGGTTCCTCCATCGATACTTCTCAACTTGGGAAAGTTATACGACATTTTCAGATTGAATGCCAGTTCTTTGTGGATGATTCACAGCTTCTCAAGAGCTTCACTACAGAGCAAAAAGTTGCCAAGGAGTCAATTGAAACACTTCAATTGTGTTGTTCTGCTGTAAAGTCCTGGATGACAAGATGTCGACTAAAACTCAATGATGACAGAACAGGCATTTGTCTGTGATTTGGGTCTCATCATGCTGATGTCAATTCAGTTGTTCGCAACTGTTACAATCAATTGTGGATACTGGGAAAACTTCACCCAGTGCCAACCTAAACTACAGCCAACTCCATTGCTTTGGCAAGTCATCTCCAGAGTTGACTATTGCAAAAGTGTGTTGACACGCTTCTGGATAAATTGCAGAAAGTCCAAAATGCTGCTGCCACATTTGTGACCAGCTCCAAACCATCTGAACACATCACACCCATTCTTCTTTGGTCCTTGTTTTGGCTTCCAGTGAAAAAATGTACTGACCATAAAATCCTGTTTCTTGCCTACTCTTGAAGTCTGCTCCAATCTACAGGAGGTGGTTCTTACTTATGAACAAATCCTTCATTATTCCTCCCAGTCCTAGTTTCATTTGCTAGCTTCTGATGATACCAACAGAAAGCATTATGGGATGAGAGCTTTCAAGAATGCAGTCCCAAAACTCTGGAATCCTCTGCACGTGCTTCTAAGAATGCTGAAACTACTAGTCTAAAAAAAACCTGAAGATGCATCCTTGAGTCTCAGATTTAATGTTTTTGCCAAGCACCACTCTGATTCTGTCTATTTCCATACCCCTTGTCCCACAGGAATAGCTTTCCTATCATTTTTGTTTCCTTGCACTCTATGTGCAATGAGCACGCTTTGGGATGGGGTACCAAAAGTTGCTCGTTGACAATTGCGCCCTGACAGTGCTCCGCGACAATTACTTCTTGACAAAAATTTTCTTGACCAAATTGCACCTTGACTAATCATTCCTTGAGTAATTGCTCCTCGGACACTTGCTACTTGACTAATTGCCCCTTGGATAGTTGCTCCTCAATGTTTTCACCCCTGTAATTGTAGTTGACTAAAATAAAATTATATATATAAAACAAAAACTGTTCACTTGGGCTAAGAAGTGACTTCTAGTCACGACACAAATACCAAGTGAACACTTTTGTTTTGGGCAGCAGCACTCCAGCTTTATAAACAAATATGACTTTCACAGTGCCACTATCCTATGTGATAAACATGCAGCATATATTTATTTATATTTTTTAAACGTTTCTTGGAACTCTTTTTGAACTTTGTTTTATTTCAAAAAGCATAATTTTAACCAAGTATACAACGAAAGACTATATGCCTAGGAGGCGTTATCTTTGATAATAGTTGGTTTTATGTATTGGCCTCTTTGTCTTTTAGGCATAGACAGGTAGGGCCGATAGATTGGCCCGATTGTCTCCTATGGGTTAAAAACATGGTGGCAAAACGAAGATTAATTTAGCTCACTTAGAGAACTTGAAATAATATCGCATGTGGGAGCGCATCCACACAAGAAAAAAAAAAAAGCTGATATAACCAAGGAATTTTAAATTCCAATATCAGCGCTAAGAATACAGAATATTCAGTTAACTGACAACTCATCAGCGATCATCTATCTAAATAATCTATCCTATCCAGTAACTCGAAAGTCGTTGGTGCACCACAGATGATCGTTTAACCAGCGTACTCAATCTTTTTTTCAGCAACCCTCATGGCTTCGTTCAGTGTCAAGCGTTTATTCTCGAATGTTGTCACCCCACCTCTTTTTCAGTCTCCCTCTTCTGCCTCCTTGCACGTTGCCTTGCAGGATGGTCTTTGCAAGGCCTGAGGCTCTGGTGACGTGGCCATACCATCAAAGTTTTCGTTTCTTCACCACTGTGAGCATGTCAACATGTTGTCCAATGGCTTGTATGATGGTCTGTCGGACATTGTTGTTGGTGATGTGCTGGATAAAGGAAATGCCCATCTACATGCATGAAGTAAAATAACTGTTCTCATTATAGAAGCCAAACCTAAAAATGTTGAAAAATACAACTTTGTTTTTCTTGTCTTTTTTTTTTATTTTATTATTTTTTTTTTTTGGGTAATTGCTCTTTTTAACATTTTAAAAATGAATATTCAGCAAAAACCCACCCCATTGTGTATGGTCCTTCCCTGGGCGTTTTATAGCTGATTGCATTGCCCAAGTTTGCAGCCATCCTCCTCTGCACTCCACTAGGTGGCCTTGACATCAGATCAGCCTCTCTTTCTCCAACTGTCTGCTGGGAGTAGTTTCTCTGTATTGCTACTGCTCCCATTGGTAAGCTAGTGGCACTACCGCTTCGAGATGGTGGAGTGATTGGGGGAGTGTTCCAGGCATTGCGCACTCCTCCAGGCTGAGCCTTATTATCAATAGAAAGTCTTACATTCATATAAGTATATTCATAAGACACTCGCACACTCAAGGTTCCCGTCACCCGCACTAAGACATACGGCCAACGTGCATTCGCTTACTCTGCACCTAAGCAGTGGAATTCCCTTCCCTCCCATATCCGCAACATACAATCAACACAAGCATTCAAAAAGGCCCTCAAAACCCACCTCTTCAAACTGCATTATTCAGATTGATTTGTATCCCGCTGCCATTCTCTCATCTTTTGTCTATGTCTGATCCGTAAGTGTATAAACGGCTGTAAATATTTATACTGTTTTTCTTCCTGGGCCTAACCGGGCATATAAATAGCTATGAATAGGTTTTTGCTATTCTATTTTCTGTCTTTTTTGTCATTTGTGTACATAGTTGCAAATAGTATATTTTTGTCTTTTTTGTAATTTATGTACATAGTTGTAAATAGTCTGTACCTTTACTGTCCCGTCTTTTGGTGTATTGTAGCAAAAGTGATGTTTCATCGAGTGCATGTATTTATATGTAATGACTATGTAAAGCGTGGTGAGTCTGGTCATAGGCTGGAGTACCCGCTATATAAAAATCCGTTATTATTATTATTATATCACTTATATTCAACTCCTGCTCTTTGCCTTTGTTAATAAAGATCATATATATTGAAAGACTGGATATAGTTTTAGTTCTGTTTGCTTGGGTGTACAAATTTGGTTATGTTATAGAGAAGGCTTGCATCAAAGAATCATAAGTTCAATATTATTAATCTAGAAAAAAAAAGAAATTTTGTGAAAATTTGTCATTTTATACATTTTAACATTTGGTGACCTTGACCTGAAGTCATTTATTCACTGATCATTTATGAGATTGTTCGATTGTGATACTTGAATTGTGTTCTGAGATATTAATCCACTTGCAAGTTTTGCACAGACGGTGGTAAACATTTTTTTAACTATTTAGGACACATTTTGTACAGATTTGCAAAATGTTTTGATTTTTTTTTTAGGTATGGGAGAGGGGTGGGTTGGAAATGGGGGTTGTTTACATACTCACATTGGTATGCATGCAAGTCAAAAATCACAACCCACACATACCTGTTGTGCGTGTGTGGACTGAGCTGCCCACCACAGTTCAAAATCTTTCATCATCTTCACCTTGGCCTTCTCCAGCAAGTGTTGCAGGTGCTCTATCTCCGTCTTCATGGTGCGCAGTGCCACAAATGCATCCTTGTAGCTGTATACACATAAAAGTGGTAGGGAGAATAATAGTTTTTTTGTTAATCTCCCAACAAATCCAGTGCAGGTTTTCACTTATTTTCTGTGGAACAAAGATGACTGCATTTGACTTTTGAATGTTCAAGTTCTACTGCAGTCATTTGGCTTCCACTACTTTAGCTGTTACTTATATAAAGGTCTTTGGCAGAGGAACACAGCTAAAGTAGTGGAAGTCAAATGACTGCAGTAGAACTCAAGAATTCAAAGGTCTTTGGCAAAGGAACACAGAGAGAAGTGGAAGTCAAATGATTGCAGTAGCACTCAAAACCACAATATCCAACCTTGTAAAAATTACATTACATGGTTATTGCTTAAGGTCCAGCGGACTCTTCCGAGCCAAATCAGGACCAGAGAAGTGAAAGAGGACTCACCCCTGATCCACATAAAAGATCTGCCGAAACAACCCTAATGGTAACACTGAAGGCAATCTACCAGCCGGTCACTTTACAATAAAGACATCCCACTCAGAGAACGCTGAGGCTATACTCTAATTTATCTAACCCCCGTTTACAAAAACAAAATAGAATACAAAAATCATTATAAAATATCAACAAAACACATACATATAAAATGCCTACACTGCCAAATAATAACATCATTGGAAGCTCCAGTGACCATTTGGCAGAAAGCATCCAATATTCCCAAGCTGATCCAACAGACCTCACACACAAATGAGGAGTTTTGTCCCGGAAGTTTTCAAGAAAAAAGGTAGGTGACTGGTCTAGTGAAGAAAAAGATAGTATATAGATTGATAGAACAAAGTAGGAATGATAAAGAATAAAGGAGAAAACAGGAGAAAGACAGTGACAGTGGGAATTTAAAGCACTAAATTTCCAGAAAGTGGGGATACTATTTATACTGAAACCCCTGGCACCCCCAAGGTGGGGGGGGGGGGGGGGTTGTAAAAATAATCATAATAATACTGGATGCTATATATGCACTTTTCCCCCAAATCACCAATCAGGCTCAAAGCATAACAACCTGTAGAAACATACATGTTCACATGTTAAACACACTCTCACATAAACAACCAACATCTATTATTCAAAAGTGTGGTGTAAAGACAAAGAGATCTCTATTAGAAGATAGAAAGGAAATCTAATGTCATTTTTAACAATTTTAGATTGACTGCATCTAATTGTAGCTATATAAGATGAGACATGAAACAATTGTAAACAAGTTCTGCTGAGCTTGCTATAAAACAATCCAATAAACATGAATAAGTTAACTTTTGATATTTTATAACTGGCATATATTACACATGGTAAATAGATCACGACTTTTGTAGTATTAAATTCCATAATGTGCTGCATTTATATTCATTCCAATCTATTATCTCCAAGAAAACAGCTCTTTTTTACATGACTGCAAATAAATATAGCACTTTTCTCTTTCACCGCTGATGTTTACTGAGGTAAGGTGAGTGTAGCGAAGCGCCAAAGTCACTTTTCTGTGACAAGGCTACCCATATGTGACCTGTCAGGACAAAACCAGGGTTCCTATCCTACCCTATCCCGTAACTCAAAAGTCATTGGGGATGCTACACATGAACGTTTAACCAGCATACTCCATCTTTCTCTATCCTCGGCAACCCTCATGTCTTCGCTCAGTGTAAAAGCCAGTCCATTCTCGATTGCGTTGTTCTCTCACCTCTTTTTATGTCTCCCTCTTCTTCTGACTCCTTGCACCGTGCCTTGCAGATGGTCTTTGCAAGGCCTGATGCTCTAGTAACATGGTCATACAATCAGATTTTCCGTTTCTTCACCACTGTGAGCATGTCATCGTGTTGTCCTGTGATCGTGTGATGGTCTGTCGGACTTCGTTGTTGATGATGTGCTTGGTTTAGGAAATACCCAGAAGTCTTCTGTAGCACCTCATCTCCATATTTTGTATTCTTCATTTTAGATCTGCTGTGAGGGTCCATGTTCCACAAGCATATAGGAAGATGGAGATGACAAGGGAGCGCAGCAGCCTTACCTTGGAGTGTAGACTGATGGTCCTGTCTTTCCAAACCTTGTCAGAACAGCAGTTTGTGTAATCTTGAAGAGGGACTTCCTGTTGGGACCCATTGTCTGATACAATTGCTTCTAAATATTAGAAACTATGCACCGTGTTGAGGGATTGTCCTTGAAAGGTCATAATTTTGGTATTCTCTGCACTTATTTCCATTCCAAAGGCTCTGAAGGTGGTGTCGAACCTCTGTACCAGCTGTTCAAGTTCTTGTTCTTCTCCAGCCAATCCATCAATGTATCCACAAAACAGAGGTTGGAGATTGCTCTTCCCCCATATGTTGACTGTGCCTTCATGATCTGCAAGGGCATCTGACATGATGCGCTCCAGGAAGATGCTGAATAGTTGTGGAGAGAGTAGGCATCATTGACACACGCCGATCATTGTTCTGAACCAGTTCCCAATGGCGCTGTTGTGGAGAACTGCACTGGTAGCCTAGTCATACAGG
The DNA here is from genome assembly GCA_036898135.1 of Oncomelania hupensis. Taxonomy (NCBI): domain Eukaryota; kingdom Metazoa; phylum Mollusca; class Gastropoda; order Littorinimorpha; family Pomatiopsidae; genus Oncomelania; species Oncomelania hupensis. Next base: position 44,933,352 of record CM072513.1, read on the forward strand.
CTTTTGAGGACTTAAATAATGTTAGGGCTGATGTTGTACACTCTCATGGTTACCCACAGAGCTGCATACCAGACTCGGTCAAAGGCTTTCTTGGTCTACAAACACGTGATATAGATGTTGTTGGTGCTGTAGGTATTTCTCAGATTATTCTGAGGTTGAAAATCTGCTCTGAATCCTGTTCGTTATTCAGCTATGATTTGTTCAACTTGGGGTTTCAAACTGTTGAGTATTATTTTCAGGAGGACCTTTTTGGGATGGCTGATGAGGCTGATGATGCAGTAATTTTCACACTCCTGATGGTTACCCTTTTTGGGAAGAGTGATGACAAGTGACTGGGTCCAAGGTGTAGGCCACACCCCACTCTGAAAGATCGTGTTACAGATAATGATCCCCTTCTTCAGCGATTGCACTGCTGCCTCAACTTCTTCTCGGAGAATTGGAAGGATTTCTTCTTCTCTGTTCTGAGGCCCCCATGGGCTCTAAGCCCCCTGCGTTTGCCATGCAGGGCAACCCACACCAGCTCAATGCCTATGTGAGCAGCACAGTTTAGTGCCTCCACATTTTGCTGGCTGTGGGCTATTTATAGCTTGCCTGCACCGGCCCTTCCAGTTAAAGGAAAGGTAGCATCGGCGAAGCTATTTATAGCTAATCTGGCTGACCTAACCTCAAAACTAAAAAGCTTTGGTTGAGTCAGTGCCCAGCAAACCAGCCCGATCTGGGACCCAATCGTGGCACGTAGGGCACAGTACTTATCCCGACTTTTGTCTGGCTAGAGTAGGCTACAGAAGTCTTGGACAGATGGACAGAGTACTGCTCTGACCTTTACAACCATACACCAAATGGAGACCCATCAGTTCTAGCATGTCCCGAAAACAGAGAAGAAGAAGAAATCCTCCCAATTCTCCGGGAAGAAGTTGAGGCAGCAGTGCAATCACTGAAGAAAAGGAAGTCAGCGGGAGTGGACAACATACCCGCGGAACTGCTACAAGCAGGATCGAGGAGAAGCGATGATTGATGCCCTCACCATTCTCTGTAACAAGATCTGGCAGAGTGGGGAGTGGCCTACACCATGGACCCAGTCGCTTGTCATCACTCTTCCCAAAAAAGGTAACCTTCAGGAGTGTGAAAATTACCGCACCATCAGCCTCATCAGCCATCCCAGCAAGGTCCTCCTGAAAATAATACTCAACAGGTTGAAACCCCAAGCTGAACAAATCATAGCTGAAGAACAAGCAGGATTCAGGGCAGGGCAAAGTACCACTGAACAGATTTTCAACCTCAGAATAATCTGTGAGAAATACCCACAGCACCAACAACATCTATATCATGTGTTAATAGACTTCAAGAAGACATTTGACCGAGTCTGGCATGCAGCTCTATGGGCAACAATGAAAGTGTACAACATCAGCCCTAAAATTATTCAAGTCATCAAAAGCCTGTATGACAAGGCTACCAGTGCAGTCCTCCATAACAGCGTCATCGGGAACTGGTTCAGAACAATCGATGTGCTTCAAGGATGCCTGCTCTCTCCAACACTCTTCAACATCTTCCTAGAGCGCATCATGTCAGATGCTCTTGCAGATCACGAAGGCACAGTCAGCATAGGGGATAGAGCAATCTCCAATCTTCGTTTTGCGGATGACATTGATGGATTGGCTGGAGAGGAGCAAGAACTTGGACAGCTGGTACAGAAGCTTGACACCACCTCCAGAGCTTATGGAATGGAAATAAGTGCAGAGAAGACCAAAATGATGACCAACAACACAAATGGCATCAACACGGACATCAAAGTCCAAGGCCAATCCCTCAACACAGTGCATAGCTTCAAATATTTAGGAGGCATTGTATCAGACAATGGGTCCCGACAGGAAGTCCTCTCCAGGATCGCACAAACAACTGCTGCTCTGACAAGGTTGAAGCCCATTTGGAAAGACAGGACCATCAGTCTACATTCCAAAGTATGACTGCTGCGCTCCCTTGTCATCTCCATCTTCCTATATGCTTGTGAAGCATGTACCTTCACAGCAGACCTACAACGAAGAAAACAAAGCATGGAGATGAGGTGCAACAGAAGACTTCTGGGCATTTCCTATACCCAACACATCACCAACGACGAAGTCCGACAGACCATCACACAAGCCATTGGACAACACGATGACCTGCTCACAGTGGTGAAGAAACGGAAACTCCGATGGTATGGCCACATCACCAGATCATCAGGCCTTGCAAAGACCATTCTGCAAGGCACAGTGCACGGAGGTAGAAGAAGAGGGAGACCGAAAAAGAGGTGGGAGGACAACATTCAAGAATGGACTGGTTTGACACTGAGCGAAGCCATCAGGGCTGCTGAGGACAGAGAAAGATGGAGTATGCTGGTTAAACGATCATCTGTGGTACCCCTACGACCTCCGGGTTACGGGACAGGATAGGATAGGATAGGATAGGATAGGAAGAGTAGGGACTGATATACCCCTACATAAACCTGATGCGTAGCGGAGTCCAGAAATGTGGATGTGTAATGATTTGCACTCCCACGTGTCGCCCGATTCTGCCCACCACAAAGGCACGCTGAGCACAAGCTAACATAGGCCTACTCTCACTTCTCATTGGCTAAACTGTCTGTGGACTGTTTTGTCTGCTTCACATTTGCTGCGGCGTATATATGTGAAAACTATTTACACAAAATCAATTCAACAAGATATCATTATTTAATTGTGCTTATAATTCTTCATTTTTATCATACAATATGTAAAATATTGTTAAAGTTTTTTTTTTAATTATTGTATTTATTAATACATTATAAGCCAACGGTAAACTTCCGTGCCCATTACTGCTGGTCTTTTCTGGTTGTCCTTTGCATAAGGCGCCAGGATCTTCTACAGTTGTCTTCTTCTACAGCTGCATGTGCTCAGATATTTTGTTTGCCTGCGAAAACCTATTCCGCTGTGGTTGTTTTTTTTGGACTTTGCCTTTTGTTTATGTATTTACACACGATTTTCATAGCGAAGAAGATCACGTTAATATATATCGTTATCGAAATGGTGTGTAAATACTTCAGTGGGGACACACCAAGGACTTCCAAAAACAAAAACGCCTGTGCCAACAGTCCCTATTAACACCAGACATCTCAATTCTTTCTTCATGCAATAACATACCATAAACAATATGTGGGATATGATTTCAGGGTAAATCGGCATTGGCCAGGGATGGAGCATTATCGGGGTTGTTTCTCACTTTCTGGTTTAAGATGGGCTACAATAGGGTTGGTTTTGGGTATGTTGGGTTACGGTCGGGTAAGTTTTGGGTACCCCGACGATCGCCCAATCTTTATCAAAAATCGAATACTGTTGGGCGAACGTGCGGTTATGATTGAGTAAATTTCGGGTAGCCCGACGATCGCCCGAACTTTTCCCGAATCAGGCCCCAGTCGGTTCCAATTTCCATTTGCCCAATCGGACTGCCCGATCAAGCCCAAAAATTGGGTGTGAACCCGTGTCAGGGGAGAATGGGATCCTGGAGGTTGAGGTCACTGAGGGACTGCGGCCCCTCACACCAACACACCTCTTTGGCCCGGACTTCTTCTAGACGGGAGGCTGGCGTGGCCCGCATCAGTCATGTATTGCTCTAGCTTTGCTAGAAGGCTGTGGCTCATGGGTCAAACTTGAACAAGACCAAAGTGGCAGTGTGGGATTGTCTGGGTGTATATCCCCCTGTACCCCTGGTGCGTTTCCTTGCTAGATTTCCCGCTTGGACGCATCCCCTTGTTGGACTCCGTGGTGGGTGGGAAGCAAGGGGGATGAATAAACGATCTAAAAACATGGCATCCACCAAAAAACATTAACGAACTTATGACAGACTGGACAAGGATATTGGACATGACTCTAACAGCGACACTTAAGAATGACAAACAAAAACCAAAAGATTTCCTTTTGTCGTGGAAAAGTGGTTTGAAGGAGTTTGATGGTCTGACTGAGATGGAAATAACAGATGGCTTGGCTAAGCAGGGAGTTACTGAGGCACATAGGGTCATGCGAAAAGACAAGGATGGAAACAGAGTACCCACAAATGCTCTGTGACCTTTTGCACACACCTGAAGCACCAAAAAGAGTTATCGTTTGTTATGAAAGTATTCCTGTTTCTGTGTTTGTTACTTTTGCCACTGGGTTGTTTTAAATGCCAGTGGTATGGACATGGTAGCACGGCATGCAAAAACACACCAACCCGTTTCAAGTGCGTGGGAGATTTTCATGGCGAACAATGCGGTAATGCTCCAAAGTGCTATAATTGCAAGAGAGACCATCCTGCATCGTCAAATTCTTGCCCTGCTTAGATCAGAGGGGCTGAGATCCAAAAAAATCAGATCACGAGACAGATGCTCCTTTCCAGAGGCGAGAAAACGGTATGAGATTCTCAACCCGTGTGATACAAACAAACCGAGTTTTGCTGATGTGGCCTCAACAAACACTTTGCCAGACATGCTCAAATCCATTTCATCCATGACCTCTGTTGCTAACAAATCTGCTTTAGGATAGTTCCTGTATTCTTTGAAAGAATTGACACAAACGCTAGAGAAAGGATAGTAAAAATAAAGAGAAAGATAGTGTTGCCCCTAGTAACCAGCAGAGGTCGAGCCCAAGCGGCCCGACTTCCACTAAGACAATGCCACCTCCAGGTGAATGCGCCGGTGGCCGCGTCAAAAGCCGTTACCACACCTCTACGCCCTCGTCAAAGTTCTGGGTGTCTTACTTTAGCCGGGCGCCTGTGCGCATGCGCCAGGTCAAGTCGGGCCGGCGTTTTCATGATGTTCTTAGGCGTCGTAACCCTAACCCTAACTCTAACCCTAATCCTTACTAAGACTACGATAGCACTGTGCACAGGCGTCGAATTTTGTAATGCGTCGACCAATCAGAATGCTCCCAGTCACTCTTAGCCCAAATAAGATACTAGGAACTTTGACGATGTCACACCAGGACAAGGGAGGACGTCTGGTTCATGACCTCCCTCCTCCTCACCCCATCGAGGTTGAACCCCTTCAGCTGGGGCAGTGCAGTGTTCGACGAGCTAGAAGTTCTCTTCAAGGACTGACAATAGGCCAAGACCGTTGTCTTCCAAAAAAGACATTCATTCGAATCGTTTCACCTCCCTGGAGGTAGAATAAGTTGACATGGAGGAGTCACCTCCACAGGAATCAGCAACTCCATCTACAGCTTAAAAATAATCTTTTATAATTAAGGAGAAACTTAAGAGAATAAAATTGCTTGAAATAAAACATATTACTTTTATTCCTTTCTACCATGACCTTTTTAATACAATGGAATATTAGAGGCCTTAAAGCCAACTACGAACAGTTGCTCCTGCTTACTAAAAACTGACCAAGTGTAATTTGTCTACAGGAAACTCTTCTGAGTTCTAATAAAATACTTCGGTTATCTGGATACTCTTGCTTGCAATCCAATGTTTCTCGAGGGAACGCTTTCTATTTTTTCAGACATTTTATTTAGCCCAGTTACATTGACCACACCCCTGGAGGCGATTGCTGCTCAAGTATCTTTCCAAAAAACTGTAACAGCCTGCTCCTTATATTTATCCCCTTCCAAAACTTGATAGACCAACTCTCATCTCCCTTCATGATTGTTGGGGATCTGAAGTGACCATCATAATCCCCAAGGCAAAATTTTGGAGAATGTTGACGATGACCTCAACCTTTGTATTTTAAATTCAGGTTCCCCTACGTATTGTTACCATTTAGGAACATTTTCTAATTTAGACCTGGCCATCTGTGACCCTTATCTTTTTTGGGACCTGGAAACCTCATTCGGATCTCTGGGAGTGATCATTTTCCAATTTTTCTAAAGTTTCTAGAAGATCAATCTGAGGAGTCCCAACATCGCTGGAATTTCAAAAAAGCAGATTGGGACCAATTTGGACACTCCGCAGCTTGTCGAATTACCAATAACATTCTCAATTCCGAAGATCCAGCTTTGAAGTTTTCTAATATACTAATAGAATGTGCTTCCGAAAATTCAATTCAATTCAATTCAATTCAAACAACTTTATTTATCCAGATTTGGCAATTACAATGGGGGTATGAGTGCTCTCTAATTATTAAAAAAAAATCACAACAATATCTGATATACATAAGGATGTCTACAAACAATAACAACTTGCACAAAACAACTTGCACAAAACACAGCGGCAGCCCCCTGACACCATCCGCACATACACACTGCCCATGCACACACATACATCCAGTTCATAGACATTTACCCAACATAGGCATACATCACCAGCAGCACTCACCACAGACACAGGCATAAAAATAACAAGGTAGAAGATTCATTAAAGGAAAAAGCAGCTAAGATTAGTTATTATCAGGCTAATTGTTTTTACTTTTATGCATTAATTGTTCTTACTCTTGTTCATCAACTGTATTGCATGAGGCACAAACGATTTTAAATACCGATTGGTCTTGCACTGTGGCATTTTAAACCTCCTCCCAGATTGCATCAAAACAAATTCCTCAGCTAGCGCATGATGTGGCATAGAAATAATCGAAACAGCCCTCCTAAGTGTTTGTTGATCACAAAAAGTACTCAGGTCTCTTTACCTGTCACCAATTATTTTTGAACATATATTTACTATTGAGTGCAGACTGTTCTTATCATGTACAGAAAGGCTGTTAAACCAGCAGACAAATGAAAAACACAACAAGCTTTCTATGAAAGACTGATAAAAACGGCTAAGAATAATAGAGCTAACAGAGAAACTTTTAAGTTTACGAAGAAGATACATTCTTTGTTGGCCTTTTTTTATGATGTTCGCAGTGTTGGCGTCCCATTTTAATTGACTATCAAAAACAGTTCCTAAATATTTAAATTCATCCACTTTTTCAACAGGTTTGCCATGAATCGTACTACTCACATCCTCATCTTTCTTCCTTCTAAAATCAATATACATTTCTTTTGTTTTTAATACATTTAACTCTAAAAAATTGTCATCACACCAATTAACAAATTCTGCCAAGCTCTCTGTATGACTGCTTTCTTTACCTATAAGGAGAGACAACAAGGCTGCATCATCAGAAAATTTAACAAGATAAGTTCCCTCCCTTGAGCTTCTACAACTGTCAGTATACAAAATGTATAAAAAAGGTGACAGACAACATCCCTGAGGTGATCCAGTGTTTGTTATAACAGTATCAGAAAAAAGACCATTAACATAAACACGTTGCTGTCTACAAGTAAAAAAATCTAAAATCCAAGAGACAAGCTGATGTTGAATGTGAAAATCTGAGATAAGTCTTTGTATTAAAATATGTATTAAAATATGTATTAAAATATACCCAAAACATCTATTAAAAGCAGTGCCCCGAAGACACCTTGGTTTGATGAAGAATACAAGACTCTTCATCATCAAAGGAAGCAAGCCCAACAGAGTTTCTGTCAAAATCCTACAGCTAAAAATAAACTTAATCATCAGAAACTGCGAGCTAAAACTAGATATATCTTTAAACAAAAAAGGCGTCTATCCTGGAAAACCTTCTGTTCCAAACTTCATACCAAAACCTCTCCCAAAACAGTCTGGAAAATTATCAAAAGAATTAAAGGAAAAAACTACCCCTTGGGGTCATGAGCAATCTTGCCACTGTAGATTGTTCTAACCTATAAAGGGAAAAGTGAAAGCCCCAGTTGAAAACCTGTCTTTCCTTTATAGGCATGACAGATTCACTGCGGCAACAGTACCCCCGTTGGAGTGCCGGGGGTTTCAGTATAAATAGTATCCCCACTTTCTGGAAATTTAGTGCTTTAAATTCCCATTGTCGCTGTCTTCCTCATTTGCTCTTTTCCATTCCTGCTCTGTCCTATCACTCTGCTATACTATCTTCTTCTTCGCTAGATCAATGACCTACCTTTTTTCTTAAAAACTCTTCCTGGACAAGACTCCTTGTTTGTGTATGAGGTCTGTTGGATCAGCTTGGGAGTGTTGGACGCTTTCTGCCGGGTGGTCACTAGGGCTTCCTATGATGTATTATTTAGCACTATAGGCATTTTATATGTATGTGTTTTGTTGATAATTTATAATGATGTTTGTATTCTATTTTGTTTTTGTAACCGGGGGTTCGAGTAGTTGGGGTAAAGCCTCAGCCATCCCCTGCGTGGGATGTCTTTATTGTAAAGTGACTGGCCGGTGGAGGGCATTCAATTTTCCCACTAGGGTTGTTTCAGCAGATCTTTTATGCGGATCGGGGGTTGTCCGGTCCTGATTTGGCTCGGAAGAGTCCGCTGGACCTAAAGCAACAATCAATCAATCAATCAATCAAAGGAAAAAACTCCAAAGCTGTGATCCAAGGTCTGAAAAAACGTTGACAGATTATCACTGACAGCAATCAGGTGGCTGACTTGTTGGCCTCTACCATCCATCACAATTTTTCATCTGCTCATTATTCCCCAAAATTCCAAAACATCAAACATAAAAAAGAAAAAGAATCCTGCTTTTTTGACGCCGATAATTGTGAACCCTATAACCTTCCATTTTCTATGGAAGAATTGACAGATTCCCTCTTGAAATCCAATAACTCTGCTTCTGGCCCTGATGATATTCATTATCAGTTAATTTCGCACCTGCCTAAAAATTCCCTTAAAATTCTCTTAGCTGTGTTTAATCATAACTGCTCTTCTGGTTCCTTTCCCCCATCTTGGCGGGAAGCAGTAATTGTTCCAATACCTAAACCTGGAAAGGATCACTCTGACCCAAACAACTACAGGCCTATTGCCCTTAAAAGCTGTTTGTGCAAAACTATGGAAAGAGTGATCTATGAGCGTTTGATGTGGCAATTAGAATCCATCAATGCTCTTGATAACACTCAGTGTGGTTTCCGCAAAAACAGGAGCACTTCAGGTCATCTTGTTTGATTCGAGTCATTCATCAGAAATGCGTTGATTAATGGTGAACAAGTTTCTGTGTTGTTTGATCTAGAAAAGGCATACTACAGGACTTGGAAGTTCGGGATTCTAAAAGATCTAGAACTCCTATAGCTTCTGTGGGAACTTACCCATTTTTATAGAAAATTTTTTAACCGATAGAAAGTTTCAGATCTGACTTGGCTCCACTTTATTAGATTCTTTTGAGCAGGAGATGGGTGTCCCTCAGGGTAGCATTTTATCTCCTCTTTTGTTTAATGTTAAGATCAACAACATAGTTAAAAACGTCAAATATGGCATAGATAAATCCTTGTTTGTTGATGATTTCTCCAATTCAGCTAAGGGTAAAACCTTGGCTGGGGTGGAGCGTCAACTTCAGCTTTGCATAGATAAAATTCAGGGGTGGGTAGAATAAAACTTCCAATTTTCGCTTTCTAAAACTGAATGCATTCATTTTCATTGCAAACAGAACCAGGTTTTGAACCCTTCTCTCCATGTTTATGGCCAACCCATCAAAGTTTCTAAGCAAGTAAAATTGTTGGGTATTATTTTTGACAGCAAATTTACTTTTCTGCCACATATTAAATACCTGAGGGAAAGCTGCCAGAAAGGTCTTAACGTTTTGAAAGTTATCAGCCACACAGATGGGGAGCAGACAAGCAAACTTTGCTCCTCCTCTATCGTTCTCTGGTACGCTCTACATTGGATTATGGTAACATCGTATGTGGTTCCGCTAGGAAAGCCTATTTGAAAGCCTTGGATCCAATCCATCATCAAGGTCTTCGGATCTGTCTAAAGGTGTTTCGCACTTCACCGAAGGAAAGTCTCTAAGTTGAGGCTGGCGAACCTCCCTTGGAGATCCGCAGGCTTCAGCTTGCCATGAATTATTTTCTCAAACTTAAAGCAAACCCTGAAAATCCCACTTATGATTGTGTTCTAAACCCATTATTTACACTTAAATACTCCATCTTCCTATAATTATGCTTGCAAAGCATGGACCCTCACAGCAGATCTACAACAAAGAATACAAAGCACGGAGATGAGGTGCTACAGAAGACTTCTGGGCATTTCCTATACCCAACACATCACAAACGACAAAGTCTGACAGACCATCACACAAGCCATTAGACAACATGATGACCTGCTCACAGTGGTGAAGAAACGGAAACTCTGATGGTATGGCCACGTCACCAGATGATCAGGCCTTGCAAAGACCATTCTGCAAGGCACAGTGCAAGGAGGTAGAAGAAGAGGGAGACCAAAAAAGAGGTGGGAGGACAACATTTGAGAATGGACTGGTTTGACATTGAGCGAAGCCATCAGGGCTGCTGAGGACAGAGAAAGATGGAGTATGCTGGTTAAACGATCATTGGAGATCTGCTGTGAGGGTCCATGCTTCGCAAGCATATAGGAAGATGGAGATGACAAGGGAGCACAGCAGTTTCACTTTGGAATGTAGACTGATGGTCCTGTCTTTCCAAATGGGCTTCAATCTTGTCAGGGCAGCAGTTGTTTGTGCGATCCTGGAGAGGACTTCCTGTCGGGACCCATTGTCTGATACAATGGCTCCTAAATATTTGAAGCTATGCACTGTGTTGAGGGATTGGCATTGGACTTTGATGTCCGTGTTGATGCCATTGGTGTTGTTGGTCATCATTTTGGTCTTCTCTGCACTTATTTCCATTCCATAAGCTCTGGAGGTGGTGCAATTGTATTGTATTGTATTGTATTGCAGCAGTTGTTTGTGCGATCTTCTACCTTGTTATTTTATGCCTGTGTCTGCGGTGAGTGCTGCTGGTGATGTATGCCTGTGTTGGGTAAATGTCTATGAACTGGATGTATGTGTGTGCATGGGCAGTGTGTATGTGCGGATGGTGTCGGGGGGGCTGCCGTTGTGTTTTTGTGCAAGTTGTTTTGTGCAAGTTGTTATTGTTTGTAGACATCCTCATGTATATCGGATATTGTTGTGTTGTGATTTTTTTTTTAATATATATATATAATAGAGAGCACTCATACCCCCATTGTAATTGCCATATCTGGATAAATAAAGTTGTTTGAATTGAATTGAATTGTGTGATGTGGTAGCATTGATAGAATAGCAATACACATGTCAAGCCTCTGTACCAGCTGTTCAAGTTCTTGTTCCTCTCCAGCAAATTGATTTGTTAAAAAAAAAAATTAAAGAACATTTATTTCTTTAATTTTCCCAAAAAATTAACGAACATTTATTTCTTACCCAAATTAAAGAAAATTTATTTCTTTAAAGAAAAAAAGTAAAGACTATCAACCCTGGTGGTCCTGACTCGGGTCTTGGCAGTCTGCTGGACCTTATAAGCACTGAATATCTATCTATCTCTGTTCTGGGGACATGCTAGAACTGATAGGTCTCCGTTGGTGTGTGATTGTAAAGGTCAGAGCAGTACTCTGTCACTCTATCCAAGACTTCTTGTTCTTCTGTAAGGCATATGCAAGGCTTTGGATCATGGAGACCTCGAGCTGTTTAGCATTTGTCAGCTGCTTCAAAGTCCGGTAGGCCTTCTTGCTGTTGTTCTTGTTCAGACTGTTCTCTATTTCCTGGCATTGATCTTCTATCCAGTTCTCCTTTGCTGTGCGCATGCCTTTTCAGATGTCATTGTTGATTTTTCGGTAGGCATCAGCTCCTTGTGAGGTGTTCTTTTTCTTATTTTATCTCTCATCTTTTGTCACACAGGTCCAACAGTTCAGGTGTGATCCATGGTTTCATCTTTGGGCTATGCTTTCCAAGGATCTCAGTGGCAGCATCTGTCACAGCCGAGTTGAAGATGGTGGTCATGGTGCCGACATCTACTTCACCTGCTCCCAAAATGAGCAGTGGTGCAAATTTCTCTCCAGTTGTGGCTTTGAATATTTTTTCCACCTCCGGGCCTTGCAGTTTGTCCAGGTCGAACTTCAGTCTGGTGCACTTTGCTGTGTTTATCTTGGTTAATCCTGGTTTTGTCATGACAGGTCACATAATAAGTGTTCTGTCCCGTATGTCATATGTCACAGAAATGTGACTTCGGCGCTTGGTCCTATATACTCTAGTGAATATTTGATGTTACACTGTGCGCAGGTGTGTTCAACATTGCAGTCTCAGATAGTTGGCACTATGAGAGTCTGCAATTCAGGACAGCTGGCAGTGAAAGGAGTATGTACAAATAGACAAATATATTTATTGATTCAGATTGTTGTGTGTTCTTAATATACATGGTTTAAAACTGTGATTCTGTGCCTGTTCTAATTCCTTTTAAAGTAACAAAGATGCATTGATTGCATTGTATTATATTGTATTGTGTGATGTGGTAGCATTGATAGAATAGCAATACACATGTCAAACTAAATCAAACAGGAGTTGAGTTCTATTTTGCAAATTTAGATCAAAATCACTTTTTAAAGAAAGTGATTTCTTGTGCAACATTTTTACACACTCACATATGTTTATCGTGTTCCATTTGAGCTCGTAACTCCTGTTCCATGTCCTCTACCTGTTCTTCACTGTACCCACCTGCAAAATAATCAACCAGAATAATGTATAAAACATTGTACCTTCATTTGTGTATTGACTTTTTTTTACATAGAAACTATCACTCATTGACTTACTACTGTACACTGAGCACATACATAAGGTGCAAGATGAGCAAGTATTTTGGGTGGATTTCATTCAATAATAAAATAATAAATAAAAAGGATATTTATAAGGTGCTTTTCCTAGTAAGGAACAGTTCAAAGCACACCCTCATGCATTCACACATTCATTAAACATTAGTACCATGCACATTCATAAATGGCAAAATCAAAGCGGACTTGTGGAGAAGCAATAATGAACAAAATGAATCTCTATTTTGACCAGTCCATGAGCAGCTCTTTAAGCTGGCAAGTGCACTATATAACAACGGTTACTATTTATGTTACATTTTCAACACATCATATGAATGAATACCATTACTGTCATGTAAAACAAACAAAAAATGTCTGCTTGATAAGTAAGCCCTCACTGTTCGCCTGATACCATCATTTGAAAAAATATAGTTTTGTATATGTGGGTTTGGGCACTGAATAGAATAGACCCAACGTTACCCGGTGTGTCATAAGAGGCGACTAACAGGGGTGATGTCAGTGCCTTCCATTGGCCACCAGGACGGAGATGATAAGTGTGCTACTGATGGACAACTTAGCAAGATCAGCACCAGAAGCAAGATCGTCATAATAACCTGGAATGTCAGGACCCTAAATGCAGAGGGAAAATTAGAAGAACTGGCCCACGAGCTGGACCACTATCGATGGAACATTTTAGGGATCAGCGAACTACACTGGAAAGGCATATGTTAAACAATGATCAACAAAGGCCACAAGCTTTATTTCAGTGGTAGAGATGACAGGCACGAACACGGTGTTGGATTCTTGGTCCACAAGAACATTCTAGCCACTGTCATGGGTTGCCGCCCAGTCTCCAGTAGACTCATTACCATCCGTCTGAGAGCAGCTCCTTTCAACATCACCATCATCCAGGACTATGCCCCAATATTGGACTATGACGACAGTGAAGTGCAGGATTTCTATGAAAATCTACAGGCTGTCCTTGACCAAGTGCCGAAGAAGGACATAGTCATAGTGGAAGGCGACTATAGAATGCCAAGATTGGCCAAGATGAGCACCACCACTGGGAAGACACATGTGGACCCCACTGCAACAACGAGACAAATGGACAGGGGTCTGAGACTCTTGGAGTTTGCCAGATACAACACTGGCAAACATGCTTGGCCTCCACAAAAAATCCAGACGATGGACATGGCACAGTCCCGGCAGGGAGCATCACAACCAGATCAACTACTTCATGGTCAAGAAGTGTTTCAGATCAAGCATCAAAATTACCAGGACATGCACTTTTCCAGGAGCAGACATCGGAAGTGACCACAATCTCGTGATGTCTTTCCGGCTCCACTTAAAGAGATCACAGCAAAGTGCACTAGACTGAAGTTTGACCTGAACATGTGGCAGAAATGTTTCAGGCCACAACTGGAGGGAAATTTGCACCATTGCTCATTTTGGGAGCTGGTGAAATAGATGTCAACACCATGACCACCACCTTCAACTCAGCTGTGACAGATGCCACCACGGAGATCCTTGAAAAGCACCGGCCAAAGAAGAAGCTGTGGATCACATCTGAACTTTTGGATCTGTGTGATAAACGAAGAGAGATGAAAAAGAAAAAGAACCTCACCCGGAGCTGATGCCTACAGAAAAATCAACAATGACATCCGAAAAGGCATGCGCACTGCAAAGGAGAACTGGATAGAAGATCAATGCCAGGAAATACAGAACAGTCTGAACAAGACCAACAGCAAGGTCTACCAGACTGTGAAGCAGCTGACAAGTGTTAAACAGCCCAAGGTCTCCACGATCTAAAGCAAGTCTGGCTTATGCCTTACAGAAGAACAAGAAGTCTTGGACAGATGGACAGAGTACTGCTCTGACCTTTACAACCACACACCAAACGGAGACCAATCAGTTCTAGCATGTCCTGAAAACAGAGAAGAAGAAATCCTCCTAATTCTTCGAGAAGAAGTTGAGGCAGCAGTGCAATCGCTGAAGAAGGAGAAGTCAGCGGGAGTGGACAACATACCCACTGAACTGCTTCAAGCAGGAGGAGAAGCGATGATTGATGCACTCACTATTATCTGTAACAAGATCTGGCAGAGTGGGGAGTGGCCTACACCATGGACCCAATCACTTGTCATCACTCTTCCCAAAAAAGGTAACCTTCAGGAATGTGAAAATTACCACACCATCAGCCTCATGAGCCATCCCAGCAAGGTCCTCCTGAAAATAATACTCAACAGGTTGAAACCCCAAGCTGAACTAATCATAGCTGAAGAACAAGCAGGATTCAGGGCAGGGCAAAGTACCACTGAACAGATTTTCAACCTCAGAATAAACTGCGAGAAATACCTACAGCACCAACAACATCTATATCATGTGTTCGTAGACTTCAAAAAGGCATTTGACCGAGTCTGGCATGCAGCTCTGTGGGCAACCATGAGAGTGTACAACAGCAGCCCTAAAATTATTGAAGTCATCAAAAGCCTGTATGACAAGGCTACCAGTGCAGTCCTCAACAACAGCGCCATCAGAAACTGGTTCAGAACAACAATCGGAGTGCCTCAGTGATGCCTACTCTCTCCAACACTCTTCAACATCTTCCTAGAGCGCATCATGTCAGATGCCCTTGCAGATCATGTAGGCACAGTCAGCATAGAGGGAAGAGCAATCTCCAACCTTCGTTTTGCGGATGATATTGATGGATTGGCTGGAGAGGAGCAAGAACTTGAGCAGCTGGTACAGAGGCTTGACACCACCTCCAGGGCCTATGGAATGGAAATAAGTGCAGAGAAGACCAAAATGATGACCAACAACACCAATGGCATCAACACTGACATCAAAGTCCAAGGCCAATCCCTCAACACAGTGCTTAGCTTCAAATATTTAGGAGCCATTGCATCAGACAAGGTTGAAGCCAATTTGGAAAGACAGGACCATCAGCCTACATTCCAAGGTAAGACTGCTGCACTCCCTTGTCATTTTCCTCTTCCTATACGCTTGCGAAACATGGACCCTCACAGCAGATCTACAACGAAGAATACAAAGCATGGAGATGAAGTGCTACAGAAGACTTCTGGGCATTTCCTATACCCAGCACATCACCAACGATGAAGTCAGACCATCAAACAAGCCATTGGACAACACAATGACCTGCTCATAGTGATGAAAAAAATGAAACTCCAATGGTATGGCCACGTCACCAGAACATCAGGTCTTGCAAAGACCATCCTGCAAGGTACTGTGCAAGGAGGTAGAAGAAGGGGGAGACCGAAAAAGAGGTGGGAGGACAACATTCGAGAATGGACTGGTTTGACACTGAGCAAAATCATCAGGGTTGCTGAGGACAGGGAAAGATGGAGTACGCTTCTTAAACAATCATCTGTAGTGCCCCTACGACTTCTGAGTTACGGGATAGGATAGGATAGGATATATTCAAATAGTGACAATGTTATGTGCATCTTCTATACTATGTCATATTAATTTCATTATCTAAACACACACGCTGCAAATCAGAAGTATTAGTAATATTAATAGTAGTAGTATTTAGGACAAAACAGGCAGTGAAGCCTTTCTTAATGTCCTATCATTTTCATATTTACAAAAGTCTGATTTGCATGTAATTTTCCTAAGATTTTTTAAAATTAATTATAGCCATAGAATAATAATTAAATTTTGAAATCTTGTACAATTATTCAAAGAATTATTTTTAGGTATTTATTTATTTATTTTATTTTATTAATTTTTTTTGGGAGGGGGGGGGGGGGTGAAACAGAAAAGTCATTCCAATTCGTAGCGACCCAGTCAGAAAAAGAAACCTTTCTAGTGTTTTGAATAAAAATCATTCTTTCTGTATTGTGCTTTCTGTCACAGAGTGATGAAGCAAAAAAGTGTGACCAGCTTAAATCATTAATGAACAACAAAGTTTAATGGGATAACCACCCAAAAAAAACAAAGAGTATGGACCTAAATCACTGAACCACCAGAACAAATACTACTAAAATGGCCACTTTTATCTTGCCTATAACTGGATTCGAACCTAGGTCATCGGTGTGCCAGGCAAACGCTCTACCACTTGAGCTAAGGCGATGGGACTAATATCATCAGTCACCTCATGATCTATGGCCTAGTAAAGAGTGTAAGTTAAGGTACTTGACAAGGTAGTCTGTCAGAGTAAGACATATTACGTCATTCCTTCACCAGTTTAGTCACTCCTTTGGGTGACTGCCTCTCTAAATATGGGTACCAAACTATCAGCATACTTGAGGTGAGGCCTAACTAGGGACTTAAACAATTTACATAAACTATCCTTATATATGAACCTGAAGGTTATTTTTATTACACAATCATTCTATTAGCATTCTTTACATTGTTCTAGGTTATGGGGATCAAAAGAAAAGGATTTATCAAAAGTAATCCCCAAGTTTTTCTTCACATCATGTTATATGTGGAAACATTGTTTCCCACATTCATTTCATAATTATGCTCCAGGCTATTTTGACCAGCATGTAATACTTCGCATTTGTAAAATATAAATGTTGATATGTTAGGCCACTCCTTTACCCTTATTAAATCCTACTGTATATTGTCACATTTATTTTACATATCATACAATTTTGGTGTCATCAGCAAAATATTTTGCTTCTTGTTGTTACAATTTTTATTCATCAGATTAACATAAGTTTTACTGATGTAACATAATTTACGAAATCTACCATGCGCACATCATAGATTTTTTTACACATTATTAAACCATAAAAATCATCATACTACTGACATACACATACATTTTTAACAACATACATTCCCTTATAACAATTAGTTCACATTAAGAAACAAATTTTTACAAAATAAATAAATAAAAAGTGGAACCTCTCAACTTCACCTGTGAAGAACGAAGTACTTGTAAATGTCATTTTGCGTCTTACAGAAAGTTGAAGGTGGGCCTCCAGGCCCCTACCCACCAAACCCCATAAAAAAAATAAAAATTATATATATATATATATATATATATATATATATATATATATATATATATATATATATATATATATATATATATATATATATATATATATATATATATATATAAAGAATAAAAACAAAAGTAAAACAAATTAATAAATAATTCCCCCCATTTCCTCCGCTCCCATCCCAAAATAAATAATTAAGAAATATTTATTGAAACTAATAATGCTTAATTAAATAAAATAGGTACAAAGAATTAAAAAAATTGCTAGACTAACTGTTAGAAGTTAAAACAAAAAACAAACCAAAAATTAGAAGAAATTGAATAATTTGATCATGACTTCTAATTAAATCTATGAGCATTAGGCTCAATGACCAATCAGAATGTTCTTCTGGATATACAATACTTGAGATTGACATAGGTAGCTTTAATTTATTTAATCTAATGAGTAAAGGCTGAAAATGGTTATAATTTTGTTGACATTCAAATATTAAGTGATTTACATTCAATATGCTACCACAATTACAAAGTACTGGAGGATTTATGAAACGAGCACACCAAGCATTTAGCCTTATTCTGTGAAATAAACTGTTAATATGAAAAGATTTTGAAATACATGTAAAATTTTTTGATACTGGTGAATTATCCAAGTATTGTTTTTCAATGACCTCTTGCTTGTATTTCTAATTCCACTGATTCCAATTACATAGTTTTATTTGATTATAGTTTTATTTGATTGTTAATTTCATTTGTTGTCAAGTTGAAAAATAATTTAATGGATTCATCTGAAGATGCAGCACTCTTTGCTAAGTGGTCAACAATTTCATTCCTAAGATATGTAAATGACTAGGTATCCAAATTATTGAAATATCCGATCCCCTGGTAATGATTTGATGACGTAATATCTTTATTTTTGTTAGCAGTTCCTGTCTCTCTTTACTAACCCAAGAAGACAAAGCCGATAATGCTGATTTTGAATAAGAAAAGATTGTTATTTTTAAAGGAATACTAGTCAAATCAGTTATGAAAGATAAACTCATTAATATTGCAATTAGTTCAGCTGTAAAAATTGTACTACCTTTCAGTAAAAAATATTGTCGGGATATTTTAAAATCGGGAATATAAAATGCTGCTCCAATATTTCCATAGTCTTAAACTGATCCATCAGTATAGATGTGCAACGAATTTTGAGAATACAAATAAATATATTCTTGTGCAATTGTTGCCAATAAGAAAGGATTTTCTTTTTTTGAAATATGTCCATAATGCAAAATTATCTCCGGAGCTAAAAGAAGCCAAGGCAGATATGGGCTGCAAGGAATAACACATGGTGACGTTGTATCAATTGATGTGGACTTTGTTAAAGGAAATATATATTCATTAATTGACATAAAAACACTTTTGTTTTTAAATCCTTTGTTAATGTCAATATTTTCACCTAGCTCAATTGTTGTAGAATTTACAGTTGATTTTGCCCGTGTAACATAGTGTGCAGTTTGTAACCTATTTTGGTCTCAAGAAATAGTAGTACCCCTGCTTCTTGAGACCACTGGGGTACGCCAAGAGCTATTTTTAAAGACATGGAATCAATGCTAGTCAACCTATTTAAAGCTGATTTTGATGCTGTAAAATAGACTTCTTTTCCATAATTTAATATAGATCTAATAGTAGCAATAGCTATATAGATCAAACATGAAGAGTTGTTTGCCCAAGGTTGTTTAGATAGCACTTTTAATAAACCTATTTTCTTTCTTGCTTTGTCGATTAAGTGTTTAATATGACAATTCCACAAAAGTTTGTAATGAAAAACAATTCCAAGAAATTTAACAGATTTACTTGGATAAACATTTATAGTATTTACCTTGATTGATAAAATTGTATTATTATTATTAAAATCAATAGATTTTTTGATAAATATCATATAAACTGTTTTGTCTCCCAATAAACAGAATCCATTTTCAAACATATATTTTATAATAATATCAACCATGTACTGATACTCCTTTAATATAAATTTTGTTCTTCTATTTTGTTTATGAAACTTACATGAAATGGTTTTCCATAATGCAATATAATCAGCAAAAAGTGATATTATGAATTCTTTGAAATCAATATTTTTCATATCATTAATCATTATAGAAAATAAAATAGGAGCTATAACACTTCCTTGTGGAACACCCATATTTACTGTTTTTGACTCTGATAATGAACCCTTGAAGCGTACTTGAAAAGTTCTGTTTGATTAAAAGCTTTTAATGAAGATATATAAATTACCTTTAACACCATTTTTTTTTGTAATGTCAACAACAACTTGAAGTGCCAAACTGAATCGTATGCTCTATTTATATCAAAGAAAGTAGCTAAGACTGATTTTCGCTTAGCAAAGGCTTTTTTAATATGTGATGATAATCGAACAGAATGATCAGTTGTACTTGACCTTTTCTAAATCCTGCTTGAAAAACTGGAAAAATATTTTTAATTTCACAATAATATTCTAATTGAAACTTTATCACCTTTTTACATCATTTGGCAAGATGAGGAGTTAATGAGATAGGTCGGTAACTTTCAGGCTTAGATTTTGGTTTTCCATGTTTTAATATTGGTGCAATAGTAGCATGCTTCCTTTCAGAAGGAATAGCTCCCTGTTCTCAACATATCTGGTAGAAATCTACAAGTTTTTGCATAAAATCAGTAGGAAAGTGTTCTACCATGATATATGAAATTGGATCAATGCCTGTAGGGGTGTCGGATAGTGCAGTGGTTGGAGCACTCGCTACTGTGTCGAAAGTGAAGCCCCGTCCGGTGCGGTTAGCACTTGGATGGGTGACCGCTAAGGTGTGAAGCGACAAACAACAACGCCCCCAGTTGACTCAACTGTGATTGAGTACCTACTCTCTTGAGGGTGGGGAAGGTAAAGCAGTGAGGGAGAGAGTTGGGCATCACCCTCATTACGCTGGCCCAAGATAAGTGTGATCTCCAACATCACGCTCCCCTACGGCCACAAGTCTATGGGACTACCTTTACCTTTTTTTTACCTGTAGATACATTTAATTTACCAAAGCTTTTAAGAGCTTGAAGTAATTCATTTAATGTTAATGGTTGGTTTATAGCAGAAGTATCAGTGGCTATGTCATTATCATCAGTACTAATTTCATTTTTATGTTCATGTTCGTATAATTCTCTTCTTTCTTGCTCTGATACAGGCAAAGAATCTGTCCTACTAGTTGCAGTGAAAGTATCAGCTAATAATTCAGCTTTATCTTTATTTGTCTTATACATTATATTATTTAGTAATAATGGTGGCTCAGGCAAATAATAATTGTTTTTCCTTTTTCTTACTTCTTTCCACAGCTGTTGGATTTTTTTAAATATTTTCCTGAACAAAATTATTAAAGTAATCCTTTTTTGCTTTTGCTACCTGCCTATTACACAAAATGTTTTTTCTTTATAATCTTTGTGCAATGCCGCCGTTAACAATGGGTTATTTATGTTTCTATTTTTCATCCATTATTTCAAAGCTTGTTGTTTAAATTTAACTGCTTGTTTGCATTCTTCGTTCCACCAAGGACTTGCTTTTATGTTTTCTAATGATGTTTTGTTTGTTTTAATTTTAGGAATTGACTTGTCTGCAGCATCTAAAATCATACTTCTTAACAAATTATATGAAAGTTTGATATCCATATGCTGACTAGTATGAAAATTAAGATTGGATGCTGCTAAGCTTAAATTAGATTGAATTAATTCCCAATTTGCCTTTTTTGTATTATAGAAAATGCTTTGATTTCGCTCAGTAAGTTCTGGTTCAACAAAACAAAATAGGTAAATGATCACTGCCCAATGGATCATCATGTACTGCCCAAATACACGACAAAAGTATGTTAGAAGAAACAAGCGATAGATCTATCGCAGACCACTTATGATTTTCTCTATCTGGAATTTTTGTAAAAGAGACATCATTTAATAAAGAAAGATCAGAATTTGTTATAATGTCTGCTAGATACTCATTATTTCTAGTGTTACCGCAACCTTTCACCCAAAGGTTATGTTGTGCATTAAAATCTCCCAGCACAATCCAATTATAACTAGAATTTAAAGTAATAATCCAGTCAGCATCCCCTTTAGAAACACCATCAGGATAATAACAGTTTATAATATTAACACAACTATTTTTAACATTAATTTCAACTCAACATGTAAAGATCCTATTATTAAGATTGAGTCCTGGTGATTGTTTTATTTTATAAGAAATTGACGTAGAAATATAAAAAGCAGCTTTAATTTTATTTTCAGTATGAGGATAATTTAATATGGGTGGATAATAATAGCCATCAATTTTTGGTAGATCAGATTTCTTGCAGTTTAAGGATTGTAAAGCCAAAACAGAAAATGAGCGTGAACTAATAAAATCTTGTAACAAATCAATATGTATTTTACTCCTGTAATTCCATTGCAGAATTTTCAAATTATTCTGACTATCCTTGGACTGCATTGCAAAATTGCAGAACATTAGCTGTATTATTATTATATACATGGTATTTGTCTTCAACCTTGTTCCAGTAATCATTAGCATGATTAAATTATTTAAAGCCCAGAATGGTAAGTGGAATAGACCAGTTTTTATTACTTGGTTCAACATTTGTAAAGAACATCAAATTAAACCATCTTGTAATTTCATCAATCAATACATCAGGTTTATGGAGCTGCAGGGAGAAAGATATAAGATGTAGAAGCCTGGTGACAAAGGCAGAATAGACAAGATTATCACTCCCTTCAATTTTCTCATGTTGATTGTTTCTTATTTCTGAGTCAATTTATTTTTGCAGTTGTTCAAAGAGCTGACTATTTTGTTGTGTGTATTCCAGGCAGGGGCTTTTCATGTCTTGTGATGCATTTGTTGATTTAGATTTTGCTCTGTGATTTCGTTCTGTGGGTTTGGAAATTTTGTTGAATTTTTTTGTGACAAATTTTGTGGTGAAATGTGAGCTTCTGATTTACCATTCGATTTTGTTTCCAAAGACAAAATGGTGTCTGATGTATTATCCTTTTGGGCAACTTGAGGTGCATGTTGCTTTGTGTCATTTGGGGTGTTGTTCATTTGATTTGATTTCAGAGCTTGGCTGTACATTTTTGGTAAAGATGGCTCTGAAGGAATGATAAAATCTTTAACCCAAAAGTCTTCAGGGAATCTCTTGTTATCGTGATCTTGGTTTCTTCTAATGGTTTTCTCGCTTTAAATTCCTCATAATGTCAAATTCATAATGCTGTAACTGACGTCACGTGATAATCCACTGGCACCTACTTGTTTATTTTTACTATTTGTTGTTTGCATGTGTATGTGTGCACGCTTGATCGGTATTTTATTAGCTGGTAAACGTGTGTTTGCATGTATGTTTTATGAATGTTACTGCCACATCGCAACATATTCCATGTGCATGTTTTAATGTCAATTTGGACAATAAACTTTATTGAATCGTTGAATCGTTGAAATCTTTTGTCTTGTTGCTGTTAAAATTTGTATGTATGATGTTGAAGATTTGGATACTTTTATTTTGTTGACCTCAATTCTAAGGAGCATCTCGGGGCATTTTGACCATGCTGCACTGTGATCGCCCTCACAATTGATGCAAGCAATGGGTTTGTTACACTTAGCTCGTGAGTGATGATCAACATATCTTGAGCAAACAAATCTTGATCTGCAGTGTTTCATGGTATGACCAAAGCGTTGACATTTGGTGCATCTCAGAACAGGCCAGACAAAAGGTTTAACAGACAAAATCACATCGCCAAGTTTAACCGTTTTTGGTAAGACAGTTGTCATGAAGGTGACCTTGATTGATGTTGACAATTCACCTTTTTGGTTTTTAATCTTTCAGCCTCAACTGCTCCAGCTTCTTTTAGTTCTGTTATAATTTTTTGCATGCAACTGTCATCACCCAAGAGGAGCAGAGTGATAACACCAACTAAGGTTGCTTTAGAATAGCCCCCTTAATTGGCACACCACATAGATTTTCAAGCTGTTCAACACGTTTTTGTTGCGACGAAGACGCGCAAGAAACAAGCCAACGGCTGCCACCTACGTTCTTCACCGCAATCGTTTTTCCTACTCCCATCTTCTCACATGAGGAGGTGAACCATGGACCTAGGTTCCAAATTCGTTTGGAACCAGAGCTATGGTCTGTAACGATGACAGGAAAGTGATGTCTACTGTCATCTCCACTAACTGGCGACAGATTTTCATCCATAAAGGATAAACGCCTTCTCCCTCCCTGCTTCCTTCAATTATTATAACGACCATCTAAAAAATCCTCCTCCCCACTTCTTTCCCCTTTCACACACTCACTTTCTCTCATTTTGTCTCGTCTCTCACTTCTCATTTGCCTCTCACTTCATGATCTTTATGTAGGTATTTAGAAATCAGACCCACATACACACACACCCACACCAAAACACAATCACGTCTACAGAAATATACAAATATGATAATCCTAAATAGAATAATTCTGCACAAGCTATTATTTCTAGTCATAAGAACCCAGGAAATAAATGAATGGCTTCAAAATAACCATATTAGATGTGCAAATATGTAGATATATATATTTCTTTTAATTAAGAAAATATTATATTCTGATATGACAACTGATTAAATTTTCAAAATAAAATGTAATGAATAAGAAGTCAATCAGTAGAAGTATAATACTATTTTAGTTAGATGAAAAAATACGATGTTGTTGTGCCATCAATTGCAGAAATGTCAAGTGCAAATATCAAATGTTTAAGTTATTAATCAAACATCTGCTGGTCACCCGCATCAAGTTGGTAAAGTCAAGTATAATGTGTACGTCTTCTTCGGCAGAACATCAATTAATACATCCAGAAATAATAGTCACACAATCAGCTGATCACTCCATATATGTTTGAAAAAGTTCACTGTAATGATAACAACTTCCAGCACCTTTGTTAATGACAGAGAACCATCGAAGATGTGCTACTAGTGAATGAATTATCGGAAAGTTTCCATTAGATGAGGTAACATTTCTGAAGATTATGAAGAAGTCTTAGGACAAGTCCACACCCAAAATGTTCACAACGTCTAGATCCCAAAACGCTAGAAATTGTTTGATTAAAGTTTAGTAGTCGCAAAATCCGCTGGTTGCCCATATCGAGTTTATGCGATTTTCTCAGCAAAACATCAATTAATATAACCAAAATTAATACTCATGCCAACAACTGGTCACTGGAAATATATTGTAAAAGGTTGCTATAAAATAACAACTTCTTGCGCCTTTGTTAAGGATAAGAATCTTTCGATAATGTGTTACTAGTGAAGGAATTGTTCGGAAGGTCGAAATTAATCACAGTCTTCCTTAGATGACGTAGAAGTCTTAGAACATGGCGATGCCAAACATGTGTAACATAATAGATCTATAGGATGAAGGTTCCTTTATAAAAACAATGAAGTTAATCTTCCAATAGTTTCTGTTAGGTATGACAATAGATGGGCATATGACTGGCGATAACAACAACTAGAAACATCGGCTGCAGAAAGTACAAGAATAATGTCACGTGCCAAAGAGATTTTCAGAGATCACTTCAGTCAATACGAATGTCTCATTTCACGGCTTACAACAACAGTCTACGACTCAAAAAAGATAATACTGGAATTTCAAATCGATATGAAAACGGTCACAGGATTAATCACTGCCAGATGTTCCCCCCCAAAATATATAAAATCCATTCGGTGTTTGCCGTTCAACATGCCCTTGGTTTCATTATGGCGTCACAAAAAATCGGTCCTTGTCATGGGAAAATATTGCCAAAGTTCTATGAAAAAACAATCATCTGGATTAACAGGTCATAATATCATCAACTTCACATACTTTGAAAGCACATCAGAATACGAAAATCTTCCAAACTTCAAGATCACTAAATAAAAAAATCGAAAACCACTCACAGATCTGTAGATGGCATCAAAACAGAACCACAGGCACCGGAAGTTTCGAAAAAAAAATATTGTGCACATATTTGTAACACAGTCAGGTATGTCATGGATAAATATGGGGAAGAGAATAGGTCCCAGTACAGGTCTTTGAGGAATGCAGCTTCTGACAGTTTTGCATAAGTAGTTTCACCAACTCCCACCAAGTAGTTTCACCAACTCTCACCACGTAGTTTCACCAACTCTCACACCCTGCTCTTTGTCAGCTTAAAAATTCAGATCCAGTTGCATATCCTTCCAGACACTCCATATGCTTCCAATTTCTGAAGAAGACACTGTGCTGAAAAACTTTAGGATCTAAGTAAATTATAACAAAAAGCATGATTCACATCATACATGCAGAAGCCAAAGTTTCAGGTTTACACACATACAGAGAAGAGAAAGGAAACTTTTACCTTCCATCTGTATTTGTGCTGCTTGCTCTTTCAAGTGGTCTGGAGGAAGAAAATAAATCAATTTAGAAACTCTCAATCTGTAACACTGCATTCAACGTTATTAACTGATAATCTAAAACTGAATTGGATGCAAAGTTATTAAGATATACATGAGTAACAAATTGCTTTAGTGTATCCAATGTCAGCATTCTCAGGCTTTTGTTGGTTACATATGCATTTGGATTTATCAGTACAATTTAAGTTAATCTTAGGAATTACATTTTTGGCAACAATGCTTCGGATTTATTTCTTTTATTTTGTGTTTCAGAGGGTGGAAGGGGTCATTGTGCATAATATTTGTTACCCATGCCGGCATAATTCAGTTCAAATTTCAGTGAAAGCATGACAGTTTCAGTGCAATGCCACTGATGAGGGGAACAGAACCAGTAGATTCATTTTCCAAGGAATTGTGTGTATATTTTAATAATCAGAAATCCCACTGCATACGTCATTATGAGCGGCGAGCGTTGTGGCCAAGTGGGCTAAGGCGGGACTAACTTGCCTTGTCTACAGGCCAGAAACCAATGGCGCCTGACAGGTGTGGGTTCGATCCAGCATCTGGGCGTTATGTTTCTTCGAATATTATTTACTTTCGACTCGGGCAACGTCTCGGGGGTTTTCTCCGGGTACTCTGGTTTGCTCCCCCAACAAAATTTCAAAATCACAACTAATGTTAGGTAGGTTGGGTTTGGGCACGCCACAGGCTGAGACTACACTTACTCCCAGGGGAGGCGGCCCAGAATTTCCCTATGAAAAAGGGACAATAAGGTAAATAAAATAAAATAAAATAAAATAAAATAAAAAAATACTATTAATAATTCTGCTGCAATGTGCAATAATGTACAATATACATGGGCTATAATGGCTGCTCAGGAGAAACTGTTCGAGTGGCTGGTATTACTGGTGGCCATCATATCCGAAACATCGGTTACACCAGTCACCAGAAACAAAGTGGCTGGTATATCCAGCGGCCACTGGCTGGTATATCAGATGTCTTTTGACTGCAAGCACTATTATAAAAACATACAGGGTTGTTGTGTACTGTTACTAAATATATATGCTTGTGGTTGTGGTATTTTAGATGTTTGAGGGTTCATGCCTGCTGGGTGGGTTTGTACGTTCATTCTCTTTTTTTTTTTTTTTTAAAGTTAATAATTGCTTGACATCTGTTTTTATATATGTACATAAAAACTTACAACATTAATATTGCACAGTACAATATCTTGAGATGTCTTTAATGATTGTGCAAAATTTAATGCTTTTTTCGAGTTATTTTGGAATAAAAGAGAAAGAGAGAGAGAGAGAGAGAGAGAGAGAGAGAGAGAGAGATGGGACAGAGAAAAAAAGAGAATGGAGGAAAGAGAGGAGAGGGAGAATGAACGGAGGAGGAATGGGAGAAGAGGAAGAGGATAGAAGGAGAGAGAGAGAGAGTGATTTTAGAACCGGTCAATTCAAGTGTGGTTGTGCCTCATAGAGAGTGAGAAGAGAGAGAGAAATGGAAGAGAGATAAAAGAGAGGGAAGAGAGAAAGACAAGAACAGAAAGAGAGAGAGAGAGATCAGGGGAGGAGGGGGAAAAGTAGAGACAGAACCAGTCAATTCAAGTTTGGTTGTGTCTGAGGGTGCGCGAGCGAGCAAGAGAGAGAGAGAATTATGGAGGGGAAGGGTGAAGAGAGGGAGAGTTGGTGTGTGTATGTGGTGTATGTACATGAGGTTGTACAAAGTCAAAGTGAACATGAGGGAACATGTGTGAGAAAGAGAGAGAGTGGGTGTGTGTATGTGTGTGTATGTGTATGTGCTTGCCTTGCACAAGCATGTATGTGTGGGGTAAAGTACTTGAATGAATGTCATAGTGTTCCAATATGTGTAGTCATTTAAAAACCCACATGAGCGAGGGAGAGAATGAAAGGGAGTGAGAGATAGAGGGGGAAAAGGGGAGGAATCAGGTAGATGTATTTTTAATTTTAATGTTAATTTTCTTTTCTTTTTTTTTGTTGTCCAAAAGTGGTTTAGCCATGGCTGATGTGACCGGTATGGGTGGTATGTCCCTGCTTTTTCATTAAAAATTGTAAGCATCTCTTTGACAGGAGATCTTTGTGTTTGCCCAAACTTTTTGCAACTTTGTGCCCTCCGACCCCCAGCACTCCCAGTCTCTTATTGTGTACAAAAAACAAACTCAAAACCTACTTCTTTATCAAATACTTTTAGACCTAGAACAATGAGTGTGTGAGTGAGTGATTGAATAATTGTGTGTGTGTGTGTGTGTGTAGGTGTGTGTATGTGTGTGTGTAGGTGTGTGTGTGTGTGGCTAGGTAGAAATACCTTTATTCTGACATACACTTGAACCTCTACGTACTTTCTTTTGACTGACCCCGTTATTTTGACATCAAAACAGTGTTCCGTTAGAGTCAGGGCTGTGTTAGGCTTAGAGTTAGGTTAAGGGTTTGGGTTAGGGTTAGGGTTAGCTTCAAAAAATGGACAAATTTGTAACAATGTCAAAGTAAGGTATGTAGAGTTTCATGAAAGTCATCACAACGGCGTTTCTACACGGTTGTGTGTGTGTGTGTTCCATCAGTGTATTTTATGTAATGTTCTTGGTTTAAATGCTTTACTGCCTGTACACGTCTTTTTATTGTTTACTGGGGTTGGCACTGTATGGTTTTTAAATCCTATCCTATCCTATCCCATTACTCGCAGGTCGTTGGGGCACCACAGATGATCGTTTAACCAGTGTACGCCATCTTTCTCTGTCCTCAGCAACCCTGATGGTTTAGCTCAGTGTCAAACCAGTCCATCCCCGAATGTTGTCCTCCCACCTCTTTTTGGTCTCCCTCTTCTTCTACCTCCTCGCACTGTGCCTTGCAGGATGGTCTTTGCAAGACCTGATGATCTGGTGACGTGGACATACCATAGGAGTTTCGGTTTTTTCACCACTGTGAGCAGGTCATCATGTTGTCCAATGGCTTGTTTGATGGTCTGTCGGACTTCGTCGTTGGTGATGTGTATAGGAAATGCCCAGAAGTCTTTTGTAGCACCTCATCTACATGCTTTGTATTCTTCGTTGTAGATCTGACAGTGTCATAAAAAAACTAGGTCACGTTTCTTTTGACTATCAGTAGGACAAACGAAGAAGACAGGTAAACCTACTGATAGTCAAAAGAAACAGAAATTAGAAACAAACTGTACAATGTTGGCAACTTCAGCATCTTCTTTACTAATTTGGACACTGAGTCAACATCCGAATGGGTAAAGAAGACACCAAAGTTGCATACACTGTACAGTTTGTTTCTACTTTCTGTTTCTTTTGACTATCAGTAGGCCTAACTGTCTTCTTTGTTTGTCTTTTCTTCTTTCTTTTGCTGGGAACAGCAACAGTTAGCCTGATCTGAATCACTCTCTACTGAACTCACAGAAATGACCGACAGATCATCTGTCAGTCAGTTCTGTGAGTTCTGCTGATCATCAAAATTGTCAAATTCAAGGCGATTTGGGGTTACTGCTAAATCCAAGTCAACATCAGACACCTCTCCTTTCACTATTTCTTCTAGTGTAAAGCCATAAAGTCATTGTCATCGTCACTTTCACCGATAATCGAACACCATATCTTCCTCCTCCATCTTTGTGACACTTTGTGTTTTTTAAAAAATCACCATCAAAAGACTAGCCTATTCCATTGTGAAGATCTAGTGAAAAACTAAACCAGAAACGAAAGCTTTTACGGAAGCGATAAACTGTGGTTGACTGTTGCTAGACAGTTACAATGCGGTAGACTAGTTTGCGAAGCTGAATGGGTCTTGCAAGTGGGAAATGGTTAAATACTAGAAATAAACAGCCCTTCTCTGTAAACAGTCCCCACGGCTCCTAGTTTGAGGGCACCAAGTTCTCTGCCTACTTGGATTGTATTTTATTTCCTGCAGTATGAGAATAGGCCTCTGCTCATGACCTTCCTTGCAACTGAACCACATGATTTTGTGATTGCTCCTCGCTCTAATCTTGTGCTAAATCGAAGGAGATTATCACACTGTATCAGGCTATCAGTCATCTGGAAATTCTAAAACAGGTGAAGGTCGGTGACAACAATAGCATGGCAGAACAGAAACACAGCCTAAAACAATGTATTTTTTACCCCAATTGCCATTTTATCCACTAACGTGTTCACAAACAATGAAGCAATGTACGGGATTCCCACAAAATCATGCTGATGCCGAAATAGTCAATGATGCACTTCTCACCCATCACAAAAAAAGGCTAGTTCTTGTGAGTCGATAATAGCAGTGAGAAGAATTCATTGAAAATCAGTTGGTGTGTATTATAGGACATGAAAATGATGGATGTTCATTCCTGAACTGGAGAGGAAGCATGCACAATCGTAAGTCACCATTTTAAAAGTGTGTAATTGATGAACGTGGTTTGGTTGGTCATTCTGTCAGCTGATAGCTGAAAGATTAGATCTGCTGGAAATTAAACACAATCCAACTAGGGAGAGAACTTAGTAGTCAAAGATTATAGGGATTGTATGGGAGCTATGCTTTCATGATATGGACTTCTGTAAGGTCGGCCACTACATCCAGAGAAAAAAACGCCTTTGGGACAGAAAAATTGTGGCCAGGTATAAGCGGTAACCACTACAAGCAGTGGCTGGTATAACCCGAGGAGTTTTTAGTCATATCAAATAAGGCATTTGGCAAGGAAATGGTTTTCTATGCCAGTATAAGCGGTGGTCATTATAACCAGTAGCCATTATAGACTGTGTGTACTGTATTACAGTGCACTTGAAAAAAATCATTAATAAATTGGTAGTGGCAGTTTTATCAAAAGATACTAAAAGCTAAATTTTGGTTATCATTCACAGCCACTGTGTAATTAATTGTATTGTAAAGTGTTGTGATTATTGTCTGTATTTTAAAGTATTACACTATTGTCTCAATTGCAACAGGTTAACTTTATGAAAACACATTTGTAACACTTTATGGGGACAATAATAAACTCTGATCGATTTATATAAAAATAAATGAATATAACAAAACTATTGTCCTATAACAAAACAAGGACTCACTAATTCTTTGCTTGGCACTGTTGAGTTTCATGCCCAGCTCCTTAGCCTGGGAGTAACGGTCTTTCAGCACTCTTTTGTTGTCATTGATGGCATGTTGGTGTTCATAATCCCTCATGAACAGATCAAAGGCTTCTTGTCTTCCTAGCGACATCTGACCCACTGCAATATCACATGTTACAGGAAGACTGCATAATTTCAAGCAGTTTTGCATGTAGTTTATATTCCATTTTTGAAATTTAGTGATATTTGTTTTCCCAACAAATGTAAAGAACCAGAACCACAGCAAATTTGGCAAATAAGCAGTAACTGAATTTAAGACAATTTGAAATAATAATACTATCTTCATAATAGATCGATGATGATTAATGAAATACATTAAAAAAATTATATCCTTTTTTGTTTGATATTTTAATATCTCTATAAATCTCTCATCACCTTAACTGTAGCTCTATACAGATTTCATTACTATCTTAATACACCAATCCTCCATTCAACCATTTATAAGCTCCTCATCGAATTAAAAACAAACCTGGATACACATCCAGCCTTACCCTAGACCCCATCCTCTGCCATGTCCACCCCTTTTCAAAGCAACAAGAACATGCAGTTTCTTAACGGCCAAAGTTCAAGGAGGCACTGACCCCATCACTCAGCTTATGTTTACAGACACAGATCCTTATGCATTTCACTGGGGCTGCTATGTAGGCTATATTACGCCGTGAAAACAACAAGCATAATAATCGTTATAATAATAAACTATTACACTAGTTACTCGAATCTGCCTACCACAATACCTATCAAAGACTAACTTTTTTTTACCAACAGTACAAAATAACAACCTTATAATACAATGAAAACAAGAATGTTATAGCTAAATGAAAGACATGCAGCATCCACATCAAGAGTATACCAAGAGTACTGAACCATCCAATCATACGTCTGTGAGAAAGTTCAAAGTCATGACCTGACAAAGTCAGTCAACCATAACTTAATGGAACAGACAGTGTGTGATAAAATTACAGTTGAAAAGTTATCTATATCTGTACCTGAATTATATCTTATATAGGGTGGCCCAAAAGTAGGAATACAGTATAATTTGTCTGCATTTTATTTCACTGTTCATTACATTTACATTTGTTACATTACATTACATGATTATTGTTTTAGGTCTTGCGGACTCTTCTGAGCCAAATCAGGACCAGTATAGCCGAATCAGGACCACAAAATCAAGACCACAACTTCGCTGAAAGAGGATTGCCCCTGATCCACCTAACAGATCTGCCGAAACAACCCTAGTGGTAACACTGAAGGCACTCCACCAGCCGGTCACTTTACATTAAAGACATCCCATGCAGGGTCGCTGAGGCTATACTCTAATTTATCGAACCCCAGTTTACAAAAACAAAATAGAATATAAACCAACAAAACACATACATATAAAGTGCCTACATTGCCAAATAATAACATCATAGAAGCCCCAGTGACCACCTGGCGGAAAGCATCCAATATTTCCAAGCTGATCCAACAGACCTCACACACAAATGAGGAGTTTTGTCCCGGAAGAGTTTTCAAGAAAAAAGGTAGGTGATTGGTCTAGTGAAGAAGAAGATAGTATAACAGATTAATAGAACAGAGTAGGAATGCGAAAGAAAAAAGGAGAAAGATAGTGACGGTGGGAATTTAAAGCACTAAATTTCCAGAAAGTGGGGATACTATTTATACTGAAACTCCCGGCACCCCCTTGGGGGTTTACATTTGTTTAACACTGTTTCATTCAATTACTTAGAGATTACATTGATTTAACACTGTTTAATCTCTAATTAATTGAAATGTTTTCCATCAATGTTGCAACATTCCTTTAACCTCTCCAGAACACTGTGACATACCGTGTGACAAAAATTCCGGTCCTCAACTAAATTAAACAAAAAATAAACAATTGGATACCTACTTTTAGACCACCCTGTCTATATTTCTATAGCAATCAAATTTAAAAACAATAAGATAACATTCAAAATGTTTTACTAAAATCATCACCTTTCAAGTGAGATAATTGATTTAAATCATTATTGCTCTTTTCCATCTTAACCATCACCACCAACTTTCAATCTCTTGGAGCAACTGTTGAATAAAAAGGGACAAAAATGCAAAATCAAAACAAAATACACACACAAAAACACTTGCTCATAAAGAAGCAATGTGATTTGATAATTGAGGCTGCCTAGCACAAGCAGAAAAATATTGTCAGAGCTTACAAATTTTGGTCTTCATGCGGTCATCCTTGTCAAACAGAGATGGAGAGTCTTGCTGGCTCTGACGTGCTCCGGTCTCACTGACTGGCTGTCGGGGCTGTTTGTCATTTTCATCACCAGATCCATGTCCGTTGGATGTGTGCCGCCAAGCAGACTTTGGCGCAGATTGCCCGTTTGCTGTTTTCTGTCTCTCCTTCTTCAGCATGTGAACCAGGATGTCTTGGCAAAGATCAAGGAACAATTTAGAAGAATTCTTATGTAGTACTGAATAAGCATGCAGTTGCTATCAATTTCACTGTACAACACATCTCTAAAACAAAAGAAAATGTGTCACTTTCCAAATTTGTTTTATCTATATTACTCTCTGCAGTTAAGATAAATCAGCTTCAAGTCCAAATTACACTTATTATCAATACAATTCATATATATATATATATATATATATATATATATATATATATATATATATATATATATATATATATATATATATATATATATATATATATATATATATCTTGATTTCCACAACTGCATGTCTTGTATTTTCATTGGTCAAGTACAGTGTGACGAAAACTGATCTCGCATGGTAATTAACCAATCAAAGATGACGATAATTCTAGCAAGCTGTGAAATATATAAGTCGTAAGAATACAGGACCTACTTTAACCTATTCACGAATCACTGTCTCCAATGCCCTTTCTGCAAATGACAGAAAAACCAAGTAAGGTTTTATTCCCAAACCTTCACTAATTCACGAATACTACAGCAACAATTATCTAAAGGAAAGAAGGAGTCAAAAGAGTAAATGGACCGACTGCATCAACAAATGAAACTGGCATTGTTCTTCATTGGCTGCCTAAGATACAGTTGATCAAAGACTAGGCCTACATTTTAAACGAAGTGTAGATGATTCAATGAATGAAACTGGCATTGTTTTTAACTTGTCATTTGGTTGAAATTAACACCTGTTATTTGTCCCGTTCTGGTATTCATTTTCCTTTACTCTGTGTAAGCTTATGTGTGTGATTGGGTAGGTGGGTGCGCGCGCATGCTTTTATGTTTGTGTCCATGCAGAATGAAAGCTTATGATTTTGGGACTATTTTTGGCCATGTATTTGGATGATATTATTGGAAGGTGTTTGCCCTGTGGGTTCGGGCATTAAATAGAATAGACCCAACGTTTCCTGGCATGTCGTAAGAGGCGGCTAACAGGGGTGATGTTAGCACGGCATCACTAGGCGAAAGTCTTCTACACAGAAGTCACCGGCCAGGGTGGAGGAACCTTATGTTACTACAGGTTCAATGACCACATGCTCAGGGCCAAGGCGAGCCACACTGTATTCGTGGATTTTGGCTGTGGCCAACAACCTGGAGAGGATTGGGCACCGCCAGGTCTTTTTTGCCCAAGACACACTACATGATGAAACTATCCACTAATTCCATACCGGATCGGTCGTCGCCCGGCTTAAGGACCGCGCCTTCCGTTGGCCACCAGGACGGAGGTGATAAGTATGCTACTGATGGACAATTTAGCAAGATCCACATGAGAAACAACATCATCATAGGAACCTGGAATGTCAGGACCCTAATTGCGGAAGTAAAATTAGAAGAACTGGCCCACGAGCTGGCCCACTATCAATGGAACGTTCTAGGTATCAGCGAACTGCGCTGGAAAGACCTAGGTGAAACAACGACTGACAAAGGCCACAAGCTCTATTTCAGCGGTAGAGATGACAGGCACGAACACGGCATTGGATTCTTGGTCCACAAGAACATTCTAGCCACTGTCATGGGTTGCCGCCCAGTCTCCAGTAGACTCATTACCATCCATCTGAGAGCAGCCCCTTTCAACATCACCATCATCCAGGCCTATGCACCAACATCAGACTATGACAACAGCGAAGTGGAGGATTTTTATGAAAATCTACAGGCGGTCCTTGACCAAGTGCCGAATAAGGACATTGTCATAGTGCAAGGCGACTGGAATGCCAAGGTTGGCCAAGATGCGCACCACAACTGGGGAGACACGTGTGGACCCCACTGCAACAACAAGACAAATGACAGGGGTCTGAGATTCTTGGAGTTTGCCAGATACAACAATCTGGTACTGGCAAACACGCTTGGTCTCCACAAAAACTCCAGATGATGAACATGGCACCAGACCGGCGGGGAGACAGATAGACTACATCATGGTCAAGAAACGCTTCAGATCAAGCATCAACATTGGCAGGACACGCACTTTTCCAGGAGCAGACATCGGGAGTGACCACGATCTCGTAATGATGTCTTTCCGGCTCCACTTGAAGTGAGTAACAGCAAAGTGCACTAGACTGAAGTTCAACCTGGACAAAATGCAAGACCCGGAGTTGGCAGAACTATTTCAGGCCACAATTGGAGGGAAATTTGCACCACTGCTATTTTGGGGGCTGGTGAAGTAGATGTCAACACCATGACCACCACCTTCAACTCAGCTATGACAGAAGCCGCCAATGAGATTCTTGGCAAGCACCGACCAAACAAGAAGCCGTGGATCACACCAGAACTTTGGGATATGTGTGATAAACGAAGTGAGATAAAAAAGAAAAAGAACATCTCACAGGGAGCTGATGTCTACCCAAAAAGCAACAATGACATCCGAAAAGGCATGCGCACAGCAAAGGAGAACTGGATAGAAGATCGATTCCAGGAAATAGAGAACAGTCTGAGCAAGAACAACAGTAAGAAGGCCTACCAGACTGTGAAGCGGCTGACAAGTGTTAAAGTCCAAAGTCTCCACGATCCAAAGCAAGTCTGGCATATGCTTTACAGAAGAACAAGAAGTCTTGGACAGATGGACAGAATACTGCTCTGACCTTTACAACCATACACCAAATGGAGACCCATCAGTTCTAGCATGGCCCAAGAACACAGAAGAAGAAGAAATCCTCCCAATTCTCCTGGAAGAAGTTGAGGCAGCAGTGCAATCGCTGAAGAAAGGGAAGTCAGCGGGCATGGAACTGCTACAAGCAGGAGGAGAAGCGATGATTGATGCCCTCACCATTATCTGTAACAAGATCTGGCAGAGTGGGGAGTGGCCTACACCATGGACCCAGTCGCTTGTCATCACTCTTCCCAAAAAAGGTAACCTTCAGGAGTGTGAAAATTACCGCACCAACAGCTTCATCAGCCATCCCAGCAAGGTCCTCCTGAAAATAATACTCAACCCCAAGCTGAACAAATCATAGCTGAAGAACAAGCAGGATTCAGGGCAGGGCGAAGTACCACTGAACAGATTTTCAACCTCAGAATAATCTGTGAGAAATACCTACAGCACCAACAACATCAATATCATGTGTTCATAGACTTCAAGAAGGCATTTGACCGAGTCTGGCTTGCAGCTCAGGGGCGGACAAGGGGAGGGGGGGGGGGGGGCACAGTGGGCACGTGCCCCCTTTCCCCTCCCATGGGCGACCAAAAAAAAACAAGGGAAGAAAAAAAAAGGGAAGAAAAAAAAAGAAAAGAAAAGAAAGAATGAGAAGAAAAAAAAGGGGAAAAAAACACACACACACAAAAATAATAATAATACAAAAATTTTAAAAGGTGGAAAGAAGAAAAGCATGCTCCCCTTCTCCACTAGTCCATCCATCTGTTCAGGGTCCTCATTGGCCCTCGGGCACGCATTCAAGAACTTAACAAGCAGGCTCTGTACTTCCACTGCGCATCTCATTGCTTGAACCTTTGTGTTGTTCATGCCTGCAGAATTCTAGAAGTGAAGAACATGTTTGGAGTCCTGAAAGAAGTGTCCCTGTTCTTCTCTCTTTCTCCAAAATGACAGAGAAAGTTTGAACATGTGGTGGAGTCAGCCCAAGCAGAAAGCAAGAGGAGAAAACTGGTCGACCTGTGTAAAACACGGTGGGTCGAGAGGCACTCTGCCTCTGAAACTTTTGCCGAACTCTTCCCTGTGGTCTATGATTGCCTTGGCCAGATGCTGCAGGAGAACACAGATTGGGACAGTGAAACGCTCACCAAAGCTGGAGGGTTTTTGCCCGCTTTCCAGTCGGGTGACTTTCTGGTTGCTTTTATCGTCACCAAAAAATGCCTGCAAGTTCTCCGTCCACTGACTTTGAAACTTCAGCAAAAAGCAAAGGATGTTGTGGCTGCGTACGGAGAAATAAGCGCAGTGACGACAACAGTTAAGGGATTCAGGGATGACTTCATTGCAACCTTCAGCAGCTGGTTTCAGGAAGCAAGTCGGATGGCAGCAACAGCTGACTCTGATCTGCGCAGACCAAGGGGTGCAGAACGACAGACATGTTGGAGTAACCCGCCAGCAGAGACAACTGAAGATTACTTCCGCAGGTCCATAGGTATCCCGTTTTTGGATCACCTCATCGCCCAGCTGGACTCTCGCTTTAACAACGGCTCTGAAATTGCTGTTGACGGGCTTGATCTTGTACCCTCGTGCATCGTGCAAGGCAGGAACGGGCCAGTGGCAGGTTTTCGGAAAGTACCCGAGGGTATCGAGCGACTTGCCAGTCTATGGCAAGCAGATCTGCCAAGTTTTCATGAGCTAGACGCCGAGTACATCCGATGGATGCACAAGTGGGAGAGCGCTGATGCAGGGGCCGTTCCTGATACTGTGGCCAAGACTATCGGAGCATGCAATGTGGATTTTTTCCCGAACATTCACGTGCTGCTGACCCTTTTGTGCACTCTTCCGATCACTACAGCTGAATGTGAAAGAACTATCAGCGGCATCAGGACGCTGAAATCCTATCTGAGATCAACAATGGGTGAGACCAGGCTC
This sequence comes from Oncomelania hupensis, assembly GCA_036898135.1. NCBI lineage: Eukaryota > Metazoa > Mollusca > Gastropoda > Littorinimorpha > Pomatiopsidae > Oncomelania > Oncomelania hupensis. The sequence continues at coordinate 44,971,379 of CM072513.1, forward strand.
AACGGGCTCGTTCTAATGAGGGCTCACCGACACATCACAGTGGACATTGACGATGTCGTAGAACGGTTTGCGGGAAGATACCGCACCATCATGGCTCTTCAACCTCGCAATATGCTGAACGCCTGAGAAAGTAAGTGTTCTAGAATTGGGCAAATGTGTCAACCTTTTTTTTTTTTTTTTCTCTCTCATTTAATTTCTAATTTCACGTGAAACACGCATGTGTTGATCTCTCTCTCTCTCTCTCTCTCTCTCTCTCTCTCTCTCTCTCTCTCACACACACACACACACACACATAAAAAAACACACTCATGTCAACCTTTCTTTTACTGTGTTTGAGTGCAAGCACGAATCTGTATACCGGATAAAAAAATTTAAAAAATGGCAGTGCCCCCCTTCGGGCATTTACTCTGATCCGCCCCTGCAGCTCTATGGGCAACAATGAAAGTGTACAACATCAGCCCTAAAATTATTGAAGTCATCAAAAGCCTGTATGACAGGGCTACCAGTGCAGTCCTTCATAACAGCGTCATCGAGAACTGGTTCAGAACAACAATCGGTGTGCGTCATGGATGCCCACTCTCTCCAACACTCTTTAACATCTTCCTAGAGTGCATCATGTCAGATGCCCTTGCAGATCATGTAGGCACAGTCAGCATAGGGGGAAGAGCAATCTCTATTATAAGACCGTTTTTTTCTCAGATTTTGGACGGTCGTATACCGGAGGTTCCACTGTATCTGGAAAAACACTTTTATCAAATTTGTGGACCCTTGCCCCTTAAATGTAGATCCAAACGAAATCTGCTTATGTCACTCAAATATCTGTGTTTACCTGATTCAACCCCATCTCTTGTACTGTAGGTCTAAACTAAATCCACTGGTTGCAACAGGAAGGATACTAATTTCATTATCTCTTTGAAGCAGCTTGTCTTGTAGCTGCTTGTAGTCCTGTTTGCTGTAAGGACCAATGTCAGGGGCTGTCTCTGCTTTGGGCGGAGTCGTTGGCTTTGCTGCTGCTGGTCGTTCCTGCACTTTTTGCTGTTAAAAAAAAGTTTTAATTCAATATGTTTACAATATTTATTTACATGTTTATATTATAGTCCTCGTTCATGTTTTTTTACATTCAGGAAGAGTGGTAGAGGGAGGAGGTGGGGGTGGGGGGAGTAGGAGGAGGAGGGGGTGTATTTTATTCAACAAGAAGGGCTCCTTATGAAACCTGCAATATTTAACATGAAAATGAGCACACAGGAAAAAACAAAACACAACAAAATGGTGTTCTTTAAAATTCAAAGTAATACCGACTTTCAACTTTAGATGATTTTGACGTTGAAATGACCTTGACTCCTGTTCCAAATACACTCATGCATGATCACATAAACTACAGCAAAAGGGACGTTCTGGGCACAGAAAATGCCCAGGGTCAGTATTCAGAAAGACCGCTAGCAACCCTTCAATAGGTTATTTGTATCAAGGTAAAGACCTTGCGGTAGTTTTATCTTGCCCCATGGTTGAAGAAAACTGCCGGTAAAATTATCTCAGTATTCAAAACGGCCTACCTGACGCATGGTCCCTACCACGAGCTAAATTTGAATCCTCCTCTTCGATGACAATGCCACAACAGCTTTCTTAGCAGACAATGGATCACATGAAGGAAAAAGCAACTTTTCCCATCAAAAATATTTTGTTTAATTAGAATTGAAAGAGGAAACTCAAAACATCTAACTTTCGTACTTCGCTTTGGTCATTAAGAAAATATTTTACGAAAATTTTACTGGTACAAGAATAAATAAAACTGGAAACCTAATGCTAAACACAGTTCGCATATTGCAACTCCTCTGCTACTTCATCCACAATTCGCACGATGTTGATTCTTTGAAATGTAAATTTCCTGCAATGTTCTACATCATCAGATATATTTAGAAGATTTCATCTGTCCCGAAATACACTGTTCTGTTGTCTCCAATGCAAAATCATTGTGAAAACAATTGCATTCGCCATTTTTACCTCGGCAAGGGTGCAAGTTATTGGAGGGGGGTGGCGTCGGTAAAATTATCGGCCGTTTGGCCGAGTGGCAGGGCAGTTACAACTTCTTTGAATACCAGATAAGTCCAAACCAGCGGAAGGTAAGGATTTTACCCCTCTTCACGATAAATTACCGGCAGGTACTGCCCTTTCTGAAAACGGACCCAGAAGTCTTCTGTAGCACCCCATCATGCCTTTTATTCTTCGTAGCAGATCTGCCGCAAGGGACCATGTTTCGCCAGCGTATAGGAAGATGGAGATGCAGACCTGCCTACCTACAATTCTTTAAATCAGTAGCAAAAGGTCCAGTTTTCAGTAGCAAAGCCCGGTTTTCAGTAGCATGCACAACCGTCGAAGTAGGACGCCACGACAAGTTAATAGTGTACTTAAAATATATATTTTAACATTGAAAACGTTTTGAGAAAGCACAAAATCAGTCTCTACCTGCCTCAGCACATGATAAGAAATACAATACTTGGTGTCGGGGTTTACTGTTTACTTTCGCAGAGAGTCAGCATAACAGCTCTTGAGTTTAACAAGGTCTTCTTTGGTCAGATGCCTGTTTAAAATGCCACCTGGCTGACTCTTCTCCACCATGAGAGCCTCCATAGTGTCCTCTCCCAAGCGTGCTCTTTGGTCAGTTCTGTTCTTCCTCACACATGAGAAAACTCTTTCGCAGTGAGCACTTGAGTGTGGAATTGTGAGGATGGACACCACGTTTTAACAAAGGGAAATAGAAACGGAGCTGTCTGATTGGTCATGCCCTGGCTGCATCGTGTACGATGGACTTTAGAAATAGCGGAAGTTCAACTTTCTATGCGCACAATTGGCTTGAGACAAACCCCAAACTAAAAAAAAACTTAAAAAAAACCCTTTACTGGGCACACGTTTGTCTATTTTTTAGCTCTAAACAGGCAAGAAGTCTTATAATCTTAGAGATATTTCGGAGTACGTTAGTAAAAACACCACATCTTAGGTATTAGTGCATAGATTAAATGAAATAAAATGCAAAATGAACAGAAATAAATTCTCTTTTGATTATATACCTTTTTATTCTTCTCTTGTCATGTCTTGTTTTTTTATTACTCCATGTGTTTACAAAAATTGAAAAAAAATGTTTTAAAAAGTCCAAACAAGCCTCCTCCTCTTTTTTACTTCCCTGCCCATCTGAAAGATCGGATGCATGCATACTACTGACACTAATGTGAGTACCGACTACCGATCTCTTCCTCCGACTCAAAGTCCATTTCTCTCACTTCAATGTCTAATAAATGGAAGCCTGTAAACTCTCCTTCATCAGTTGAAGAATCCAAACCATCCATTCTAGACACTTGCACACAAAAAATTGAAAAAAAAATCGAAAAAACGAACGCATCAAAGAGAAAACTTGTGGAAATGCAGTCGATTGTTTTCACAACAGAATAAATCGGAAGTCAATTGCCTGAAGTCTCGCAATCTTTCAAACAACGCGAGAATATAACAGTGGTTGGTACGGATGCTTTTGGGCATTTTGCCTGTTTAGACCTTTAGTTAAAAAAAAAAACAGTCGGATTTTTTTTCCCGTAGTAATTTTATGTTTGCCGTAGCATCGTAGCAGAGCTTTATTTTTCGTAGCTGCTACGGCAAAATCGTAGCAGTAGGCAGGTCTGGAGATGACAAGGGAGCACAGCAAAAAAAAAAAAAACAGCAACCTTTACCTTCAGTGACATTGACCTTGGGATGACCTTGACCTTCATGTGACCTTTAATACTCATGTATGATCAAATAACCCAATGCTGTTGCATGCTATTGGTCAAATATAGAGACATTTTACTGATGATGAGACATTAAATAATGCTTTTGTAAGGTCTAAAATGACCTTTGCAGCTCTGTGGGCAACCATGCGAGTGTACAACAGCCCTAACATTATTGAAGTCATCAAAAGTATGACAAGGTTACCAGTGCAGTCATCCACAACAGCGCCATCAGAAACTGGTTCAGAACAAACAATTGGTGTGCATCAAGGATGCCTATCCTCTCCAACATTCTTTAACATCTTCCTAGAGCGCATCATGCCAGATGCCCTTGCAGATCCCGAAGGCACAGTCAGCATAGGGGGTAGAGCAATCTCCAACCTTCGTTTTGTGGATGACATTCATGGATTGGCTGGATAGGAAGAACTTGAACAGCTAGTACAGAGGCTTGACACCACCTCCAGAGCCTATAGAATGGAAATAAGTGCAGAGAAGACCAAAATGATGACCAGCAACACCAATGGCATCAACACGGACATCAAAGTCCAAGGCTAATACCTCAACACAGTGCAACAGCTTCAAATATTTAGGAGCCATTGTATCAGACAATGGGTTCTGACAGAAAATTCTCTCCAGGATCGCACAAACAACTGCTGCCCTGACAAGGTTGAAGCCAATTTGGAAAGACAGGACCACCAGTCTACATTCCAAGGTAAGGCTGCTCCACTCCCTTGTCATCTCCATCTTCCTATAAGCTTGCAAAACATGGACCCTCACAGCAGATCTACAACAAAGAATACAAAGCATGGAGATGAGGTGCTATAGAAGAGTTCTGGGCATTTCATATATCCAACACATCACCAACGACGAAGTCCAACAGACCATCACACAAGCCATTGGACAACACAATGACATGCTCACAGTGGTGAAGAAATGGAAACTCCGATGGTATGGCCTCATGACCAGAGTATTCGGCCTTGCAAAGACCATCCTGCAAGACATGGTGCAAGAAGACAAAAGAAGAGGGAGACAGAAAAAGAGGTGGGAGGACAACATTCGAGAATGGACTCGCTTTACACTGAGCGAAGCCATGAGGGTTGCTGAGGACAGAGAAAGACGGAGTATGCTGCTTAAACGATCATCTGTGGTGCCCCTACGACCTTCGAGTTAAGGTTAAGATAGAATAGGTTAAGAAAATGACTTTGACCTCCGCCTCGATGCAAAAACGTCAAATATATGAAAGATCAATCCATTATCTCTAAATACAAGAAGTTTAGACTTATATCTCTCATATTTCAGGGTCAAGGTCACTTCAAAGTACCTATAAAAAACAACTGGACTGCCCCAGTGACCTTGACGTGATTTTGACCAAATTTGCATAGTATATGTGTCTCATTAATATCTATAATGTATCAAAAAATCTGTTCGATATTAATAGCATGAAAACTGAAATTTTGTGAGAAAAACAAAAGTAATTTTTTTTACTAACATTTGTTGACCCTGTGACCTTGACCTTGAAGTGAAGTCATTCATTCCTGATCATTTTCAAGGTCTCATTGATATACACCATCCTACCAAGTTTTGTTTGATTTGGTGGACAACGTATTAAAAATGAAATGTGTGTGCAGGACAAGCTGTCCTTAATTTATCTGTTCCTCATTCGGTTCGTTGCACCATGCCACATGATCTCACACTTTTTACTGAAACCAGCAAGTCATCCTTCCCCTTCCTACTCTCCGCCCATCTCCCTTTTTAAAATGTCAATTTTGGACTATTTAGGACTCATCTTGCACAGATTTGCCAAAATCTTGAAACATTTGTTTTTTGGGTGAATACACAAACTCACATTGCTGAACACATGTGAGTCAAAAATTAATGTACTCTTGACATCTAATTCTTCTAAGACATTTAATAAATACAAAGCAAATAATTCTCATTTCAGTAATAATATGCCTTTCAAGATGAAGAAAAAACACAACAAACCATACAGATATTACTAATCATGTAAACCTCATATTCAGAATAATTTTATGCGCTGTATAAGTTGACACTCATTCATTGAAATCTGAACACATTGAACACCATTAAAAATAAAACTTGAATGCTTTCAAAAAAAAGAAGCATGGCTCACTTTCAGTTTGCATATGCAGTACTTGTGCTTCCTTGCATCAGGACCAACATTCATCAAGAGGTCATATTCTGGATCAACAGAATCCAGGTACCTCTGAATTTCTTTATCTAACCTGAAAAAGAAAACCCATCCTAAAAAATATACCACAATACACACATACTACCAAATTCTGGCAAATGCTGCTCTAAGCACATTACAATAGAATTAATTAAATACTTTAAAATCAGACTTGCAATACACATGCACCACATCAGGATCAGCAATACCAACATCACAAAACAACAATCCTATCCTATCCTATGCCATAACTCAGAAGTCATTGGAGCACCACAGATGATCGTTTAACCAGCGTACTCCATCATTCTCTGCCCTCAGCAACCCCCTTGGCTTCGCTCAGTGTCAAGCCAGTCCATTCTCGAATGTTGTCCTCCCACCTCTTTTTCTCCCTTTCTTCTGCCTTCTTGCATTGTGCCTTGCAGGATGGTCTTTGCAAGGCCTGATGATCTGGTGATGTGAGATCCTGGAGAGGACTTTCTATTGGGACCCATTGTCTGATACAATTGCTCCTAAATATTTAAAACTATGCACTGTTGAGGGATTGGCCTTTGATGTCTGTGTTGATGCCATTGGTTGTTGATCATTTTGGTCTTCTCTGCACTTATTTCCATTGCAAAGGCTCTATAGGTGGTGTCAAGTTGTTCCTCTCCAGCCAATCCATCAATGTCACCTGCAAAACGGAGGTTGGAGATTGCTCTACCTCCTATGTTGACTGTGTTTTTGTGATCTGCAAGGGCATCTGACATGATACGCTCCAGGAAGATGTTGAGTGTTGGAGAGAGTAGGCATACTTGACACACTCCGATTTCTGTTCTCAACCAGTTCCCAATGGCGCTGTTGGAATGACTGCACTGGTAGCCTTGTCATTCAGGCTTTTGATAATTCAATAATGTTAGGGCTGATGGTGTACACTCTCATGGTTCCCCACAGAGCTGCATGCCAGACTCGTTCAAATGCTTTCTTGAATATAATCTATCCGATCATAACCTATCTTGAAAGGTTGTTGGGGCACCATAGAAGATCGTTTAACTAGTGTACATCTTTCTCTATTCTCAGCAACTCTCATGGCTTCGCTCAGTGTCAAGCCAGTCCATTCTCAAATGTCCTCCCACCTCTTTTTCTGTCTCCCTCTTCTTCTGCCTCCTTGCACTGTGCCTTGCAGGATGGTCTTTGCAAGGCTTGATGCTCTGGTGACATGGCCATACCATCGGTGTGTCCATTTCTTCACCACTATGAGCATGTCATCGTGTTGTCCAATGGCTTGTGTGAGGGTCTGTAGGACTTTGTTGTTGGTGATGTGCTGGGTATAGGAAATACCAGATGTCTTCTGTAGCACCTCATCTTCATGCTTTGTATTTTTTGTTTTAGATCTGCTGTGAGGGTCCATGTTTCATAAGCTTATTGGAAGATGGAGATGACAAAGGAGTTCAGCAGCCTTACCTTAGAATATAGACAGTCTTTCCAAATTGGTTTCAACCTTGTCAGGGCTGCAGTTGTTTGTGCGACCCTGGAGAGGACTTCCTGTTGGGACCCATTGTCTGATACAATGGCTCCTAAATATTTGAAGCTACGCACTGCATTGAGGGATTGGCCTTGGACTTTGATGTCTGTGCTGATGCCATTGGTGTTGGTTATCATTTTGGTATTATTTGCACTTATTTCCATTCCAAAGACTCTGTAGGTGGTGTCAAGCCTCTGTACCAGCTGTTCACGTTCTTGTTCCTCTCCAGCCAATCCATCAATGTTATCCTCAAAACGGAGGGAGATTGCTCTACCCATATGCTGACTGTGCCTTTGTGATCTGCAAGGGCTGACATGATGCACTCCAGGAAGGTTTTGAAAAGTGGTGGAGAGAATAGGCATCCTCATTGTTCTGAATCAGTTTCCAATGGCGCTGTTGTGGAGGACTGCACTGGTAGCCTTGTCATACAGGCTTTTGATAACTTCAATAATTGTAGGGCTGATGTTGTACACTCTCATGGTTGCCCACAGAGCTGCATGCCAGACTCGGTCAAACACTTTCTTGAAGTCTATAAACACATAATATAGATATTATTGGTGCTATAGGTATTTCTCAGAAATTATTCTGAGGTTCAAAATCTGTTCAGTGGTACTTCCCTGAATCCTTCTTGTTCTTCAATTCAGCTATGATTTGTTCAGCTTGGGATTTCAACCTGTATTATTTTCAGGAGGACCTTGCTGGGATGGCTGGTGAGGCTGATGGTGCTGTAATTTTCACACTTCTGAAGATTACTTATTTTGGGAAGACAAGCGACTGGTTCCATGGTGTAGGCCACTCCTCACTCTGCCCATCTTGTTAAAGATAATGGTGAGGGCATCAATCATCGCTTTTCCTCCTGCTTGCAGCAATTCTGCGGGTATGTTGTCCACTCCCGCTGACTTCCCCTTCTTTAGTGACTACACTGCTGCCTCAACTTCTTCTCTGAGAATTGAGGTATTCTTTTTCTTTTTCATCTCTCTTCGTTTATCACACAGGTCCAAGAGTTCAGGTGTGATCCACGGTTTCTTTTTTGGGCAGTGCTTGCCAAAGATCTCAGTAGCGGCATCTGTCACAACTGAGTTGGGTGGTGGTCATGGTGTTGACCTCTACTTCACCAGCTCCCAAAATGAGCAATGGTGCAAATATCACTCCAATTGTGGCTCGGAATATTTTTGCCACCTCCAGGTCTTGCAGTTTGTCCAGGCTGAACTTCAGTCTGGTGCACTTTGCTGTGTTTCCTCTGTTCAAGTGTTCTTAGATCTCAGTTGTTAATAATCTTTGTAACTTGATGTACCTAAATGTGATGATAATGATGATGACTTATTATTAGTATCATCATGATTATCGCTGTATGGTTTCTCTTTGCCCATTTCTCTGAGAATAATGTAAGAACAAAAACCAAAGATTCAAAACAGAAGAAAGTATGGGAACTGACAAAAGTATCAAGTGAGCATTTATTTGACATCAGCCACTGTCCAATCAGCCATTGATGCATACAAATCTTCATTGACTTACTGATCATCCTCCGACGCAGTCAAGTGTTTTGTTCTTGAGCAGTTAATAATATTTTCTGATAGTTTATGCTCCAGCCATACAAGTTGTTTAAGAAACAAATAAAAACACTGTCAAAGTTACGAAGATCCGGATATAATAGATGCACAGTTTCAATCTGTTTCACACACACTGGATGGCCCATACACTTCCTCATCTTTTGGAGCAAAAACAAACACGCTGTTATCTGCATTTACTTCTTCTGCAAGCATTATGGCAACCCACAGCACTACAAAATCACTTCCTCATTGGCCATGTCCTATTGCCTTCACCATTTTTAGCCTGTGGAAACTAAGGGACTTAACTCGGCTTTCTTTCTTTAAAAAATCAAGCAAATAAATAATCTTGGATACATATTATCTTTACTTATATTCATATGTATTTGGTTTCTAATATTTGCAATGTTTTTATCTCAATGTTGTGTCCCGGTGGTTAATCTGTGGTGTTTGACTGTTTTATTCATGTTGTTCCTAGAATATCCATTGCTGTTGCTGTTCTTTTCTGTTGAGCTTTAACAGCACTTTGAGCTTCTCCTGAGGGAAAGGTGTAAATTTTGTTGTGTAATGAAATAAATTATTATTATTATTATTATTTCTCTTAGAATCCTATGCTATCCTATCCCATAACTCGGACATCGTAGAGGCACAACAGATGATGGTTTAACCAGCGCACTCCATCTTTCCCTGTCCTCAGCAACCCTTATTGTTATGCTCAGTGTCAAACCAGTCCATTCTCGAATGTTGTCCTCCCACCTCTTTTTCGGTCTCCCTCTTCTTCTATCTCCTTGCATTGTGCCTTGCTGGATGGTCTTTGCAAGACCTGATGATATGGTGACGTGGCCATACCATCGGAGTTTACATTTTTTCACCACTGTAAGCAGGTCATCATGTTGTCCAATGGCTTGTGTGATGGTCTATCAGACTTCGCCGTTGGTGATGCGCTGGGTATTGGAAATGCCCAGAAGTCTTCTGTAGCACCTCATCTCCATGCTTTGTATTCTTCGTTGGAGATCTGCTGTGAGAGTCCATGTTTCTCAAGGTTTTACGAAAATGGAGACGACAAAGGAGCGCAGCAGCTTTACCTAGGAGTATAGACTGATGGTCCTGTCTTTCCAAATTGGCTTCAACCTCGCCAGGGCAGCAGTTGTTTGTGCAATCCTGGAGAGGACTTCCTGTCGGGACCCATTGTCTGATACAATGGCTCCTAAATATTTGAAGCTATGCACTATGTTGAGGGATTGGCATTGGACTTTGATGTCCGTGTTGATGCCATTGGTGTTGTTTGTCATCATTTTAGTCTTCTCTGCACTTATTTCCATTCCATAAGCTCTGGAGGTGGTGTCAAGCCTCTGTACCAGCTGTTCTCTTAGAATACATGCAAACAACAAACGCAGCGGAGGATGGCTAACAAAACCCAATGCGTTTTAATGGAGGAGTGAAGGGAAACTGCTGCGCCTGTAGTCTGAAGTGATGCTCAATGACTGCATTAGAAACCCTTATGCTAGCAAAGCTTGTGATTTTACCAGGGATCTCTCAGGGACTTTTTAAGCTTCTTACATACCTACCGGAGAGTTTTCATCTCAATAATGTAGATTAATAAACTCTTCTATCATATTATGTAAAATTTAAAAAAGACCTCAGACTCACTTCAAAATAAAATAAAGTATAATATGCAAAATAAAACTAAACAAAATTAAAAAATAAATAAATCAAATAAAACAGGAGCTTACCACTGAACATCCTCATCAGTAAGTCCATCTGTAACAGGCTCATTTTTCAGCATGGCAAGTTCAAATTTCATTTCCTGCACCTGTTTCTGCAACTTGGCAATCAAGAGTTTGGGGTCCAACTCTTCATTCAACATCACATCATTCTTGATCATTGCCACACGCTGAGCAAAGCGACATGTTGATATGGATTCCTGCCAAATATTTCAACAAAAAGTAGAAGGTAAACAAAACACAAGAGCAAATTATCCAAAGAATACAATCAACTGTCATGAGCATCTCTTGTCCAATTTTATGAATCGCAGGCATATTTCGGTCTTTTAAAATTTAATTGTATTAAACAATAAAGTGTAGTATTGAAATAAGATCTTATAAATCTAAACTAGAAGGGCAAAGCCCATATGGCTCACATGTTCCTTAAGGAACTTTCAATAATCTACATGCAAATGATGCCCAGAAAAACTTAAAACAGTACAATCAAAATGCACAAACTGACTTTGATCTTGAGATGATCTTGACCTCCTGATCCAAATGGACACTCATGTCTGATCAAATAAACTACAGCAAATGTTATACTAAACTATACAAACACAACCTACATAATATTAGTTGTGTTTTTGAAATTTTTCCTGAAGGAGCAAACCAGATTACCTGGAGAAGAAAAAAGAGACGTTGCTCGAGTTGAAAGTAAATAATATTCTGAGAAACATAACGTCCAGAGGCGGGATCGATCCCACACCTTCAGGTGCCACTGGCTTCTAGCCTGTGGACAAGGCAAGTTAGTCCCGTCTAAGACCGCTCGGCCACAGCATTCACTTTTAAAAATGGTTATTATGCCATAAAACAGTGACAGACCTTTGGATGACCTTGATCTTCGATGACTTTGACATTCATGGGATCTCTGATATTCACATTTGACCCAATAACCCAATGTTGAAACATATAGAGCCACTGTACTGTAGCATGACAATTAAAAAAAATGTTTTTGTAAGGCTTAAATGACCTTCAAGATCAATGCAAAAACGTCACATATGCGAAAGATCAAGCTACCTTCAACAAGTTTGGACTTTTTATCTCTTAGGTTAGGGTCAAGGTCAGTTCAAAGTACCTATTGCAACCAACTTCAGACAGCTCCAGTGACTTTAACCTTGGAGAGAGGTTGACCAAATTCGCTTGGTGTGTGTGTCTTATTGATATCTATCATGCCTCAACAATCATTAGTTCAATATCAATAACTTAGGAACAAAGTTAAATTTTGTCAACAATTGTAATTTTTTATGAACATTTGCTGACCCTGTGACCTTGACCTTGAAGTGAAGTCATTAATACACAGATCATTTTCAAGGATATATACCATCCTACCAAATTTGATTGTGATATATGAAAGAGTTCCGGAGCACTTAGCCACTTTAAAGTTTTGCACAGACGGACTGAGGGACAGATTAAAAAATTGTTTTAAATAAATATCATTTTTTAACTTTTTAGGATATCTCACATATTTTGACACTTTTTTTTCCTGGTAAGTACATAGACTTACCCTTGGCAGACAGGGATAACCATCCCAGGGAACAAGAGAAGGAAACGAACCACCAAAGCAATCATACTGCTAAAATGGACAGTGAAAATGGCTACTTTTATCTTGCCCATCATGGGTTTCGAACCTGGGCCAGGTGAAAGCTCTATCACTTGAGCTATAGCAATGGGACAATCCTGGCAACTTCAATGCACGAACAGTCAATTGACTGACTGCATGTGTTAAACTCTTTTTTTTTTTAATCAGTTGATTCATCCCCAATGCTTGAAACCTGATAAGTGTAACTCAGATTCGTTTATCCACGCAGCCTGCTCACAGCAACAAGACAGAAGTCGTCGTATGTAGTTTTCGAACTTTATTCAGCGTACATCAACAACTGCATACAATCGCTTTTTCCACTTTCAACTTTTCACAACTTTCCACTTTACAATTCTCTCTACTTTCAACTCTAACAGTGTGGTACATATATAGTCTCTCTATACTCGAGAGAACTTTCGAATGATCTAGCGCGACACAATTTTAACCAATCAGAATAAACTTTATCATCACTGTCTCACGTCATACAACCTTACTTTGGGATGGAAGCGTCTAGTGGTTACCACTAGATTTATCCACACGCTTCGATCGATGGTAAACAACAACTCTAGAAAATTCTCAAATAATATCAACCAACTAAAATTACCAGCATTATACAAAGCTTCTTCTAACATTTTTTATTGCATGCTTTGCAAAATAAAATGATCAGATCTATCGCACGCGTCCCACTAGCACCACCGAGCACCTCTCAACGTAACAGCATGAAACTAGCAGCAATTCTTCTTAGAGATTTCCAATTTTTAAAAAGTGCAAATTGATACCATCTTTTTTCTTTTTTTCGTATTCCAATGTTTTTAATTTTAACAGTTTTTTTAAACTTATTCTTTATTCAATTTAACTTTGTTTAGAAAAGGGGAGGGGAGAGGATGTAACACAATGAAAAAAAAAAGATGAAGTATTAAAGAACTGTCAGATTTTTGACATACCATAACAAGAAAAAGAAACAAATAAAAATAACAACTAAATTAGCTAGTTAGTAATCATTGTTTGACTGCAAAGAGCCAAATCAGGACCACAATTTGGTTGAAAGAGGACTCATCCCCGATCCGTATAAAAGATCTGCTGAAACAACCCTCATAGTAACACTGATGGCATTTCACCAGCTGGTAACTTTACCAACTGGCCATAAAGGCATCCCATGCAGGTGATGCTGTGGCTTTACTCTAATTTATCGAACTCCCATTTACAATAACAAAATAGAATATAAACAAAACACATACATATAAATGCCTACATTGCTAAATAATAATTCCCTAGTGACCATTTGGTAGAAAGCGTCCAATATACTAATACTCTACAGCTGACCCAACAGACCCCAAACACAGAGGAGGAGTTTTGGGAGAGTTTTAAAGAAAAAAGGTAGGTGATTGCTCTAGCGAAGAAGATAGAAGATAGTAGATTGATAGAACAGATTAAGAATAAATGAGAATGACAGAATTTATCTGTGACCTGATAAGAGAAAAATGGTCAAAGCATTTTTCATGTCTACTTCATCTTGAAAAATAGTGTAATATCACATGTATACTATAGTATAGCATCAGGGTTGCTGAGGACAGGGAAAGATGGAGTACACTGGTTAAACGATCATCTGTGACCTTCGAGTTATGGGATAGGATAGGATAGGATAGGACAATAGTATCTTGATTAAAATATCTAAATCAGATTCTTTTTTCTTTTTTGACCAAATAATATCCTTAATACCAGGACATGCTCTTACTTTACCAGCAAGTACTTCAATAGCAAGAGCAAAGTCCAGAGGTGAAAAAATGGCAGCCTTGCCTTATTGTCTCTATCCACAGTAACTCACATAACTCTGTGTGTTACTCACCAAAATGTATACCCAGTGTACAAAATCTTGACCATGTATCCAAATATATTCATCTACCTCTACAGTTACAGAACAGTTAAATTACATTACTACAGTAATTACTACAACATGAAATTTACAATAAATAATGATTAGGGCTGGACGGTTTTACCGATACGTAAGTGTATTCAGGTTCAAAAACGCGATGGTATGGTATACTCGTGCCGGTGTCCAAGGTCCGGTTTACTGGGAAATCTCAACAACACATAACGCGACAGTGGGTGACATCTTGTCTGCCCAGAGAGCGAGCCTAAAGCCAGTAGCCCAAACACGTGGATAGGCAGCTGTTCTTGAAGAAGTACTTATAAGAACAGGAGCTTATCCACGTGTTTGAGCATGGTAACAGTCGCCAATACTGTTTCCGTTGAATGTTTGTTTTAATTTGATTTTGTGGTTTAAAGTTTGCTAATATTCTAAACAGTGATTTATCATAATTTGTTTTGAAGTCGTTCACGCAATAATAAAGCTTCAGTTTCTATGGAAATGTGGTTCTTTGAAACTGTTTTGGAGTGTATGACAATCTTTCTTTTGCGTCGGTCACTACTGTCAGTGCCATATCCCATTTGATTGTAACACTTAAAATCGCGGTATACCGGTACGAAATACCGATACGACCTAAAAATACAGCGGTAATACCGCTACGACTTTGACCCACGGTACCCAGCTCTAATAATGATGTTGATATTTCATTGATTACAACTTGTCAACAATGGTTACATATTTTATAGGACTGATAAATCATTTAGACTTTTTCAGTTTTAAGTGCTCTTAGAACTTTTCCTTTTTCTTACACATGCAACAAAACAATGCTATATGTTCCTAGCGTATGGAGCCGTACAGCCAGACCTTGTTGATTATTCAGTACTTAATAATTCATCATTTTAAAAAAATAGATTTTGGGGGGGTACAGTTATAATAAAATAACAAAACATTTTATTTAGAGTCATATATAAAAACTAAACATAAATTGTTTCTCAAGGTGTTTTTTTCCTTTTTTAATTGTTGGGGTTACTTTAGTAGTCAAATGTTGGGGCTAATTTACATAGATTCATCTGTGACCAAAAAATGTCTTCCAATGGAAGTCTAGCCTTTGTCTTTTACTAATGCACATCTTAGCGGCAAGTATAACATAATTTACTTGTAGCTTCACCTGTTTCGAAACATTCAGGTTACAAGCACCAAAATGAACCTCTGTTGCACCAATCTTCAAAGCTATTCTGAAATGTAACATCAAATATTGTTCCATTATTTTCCAAAAATGTTTTGACAAAATGGTAATTATAGAAAAAGTGTTCAATTACATAATCTTCATCTGGACAATATAAACATTTATTGATTTCCATAACTTTTGTCTCACTGAAGAATATATTTGTAGAATAGATATTGTGCATTATTTTCCACTGTAGAAGCTGTAATCTTGGTGTTTTTTTTTTGTTGACTCATATAAGTCAAGGACTACATTTGTTTTAAAAATTCTAAATTGAGGTTTCCTTTGCAGCAGTCCTCACAGCAGGGACTATCTTTTTTGAACCAATTCTCCCCTAAAACCTTTTACTGATGGAATTTTATTTCCATTGAATAAAGACAAATAACTCATGTCCCGTTCATTCTCACTGTTGCGTTGTAAAAGAATCCTTCTAACCGTGTAACGTACAACTTTATATTCCATTGGACGTGAGGGAAAATTACCTACTTTATAGTAAATTTCATCTATATAAAATAATTGGCCATTTTCGTCAAGAATATCAGATATAAAAAAAAAAGGTTTACAAAAAAATAATACATTATTTTGGTATTTTATTTCTCTATTATTCCATAGTTTGTAAAAAAAAAACATTACTGTAACGTTGTTATCTAGCCAAGTTTGCACAACTATAGACCAGAATGTTTATTTGATATTTTCTTATCCCCTACAGGTCTTGCTGCATACATTGGCATAAAAACATGCATTTATTACCAAAAGAAGCCAAAAACTGTTTAGATATACAAAATAATTTTTCTTCGTTTTCTGTACACATGCACTGTAACAAACACTCTGAAAATCGTTTAAGTCAATCATCTTTATACCTCCCTGATGTCTTTTATTGCATAACTCTACTCGTTTAACTTTTTTAAATGCCGTAAGATTATAGTTTTTTCCTCCATATAAATCTATAAAGCAATCAATTTACCTCATTATGTTTACAGGCACTATAATGGCTTGCCTAATTTCTGATTCCACAGCAAAAGACTGTGACATCCATCAACAGTAATTTACAAAATTGTGTGTTATTCATCAAAATTGATACCCAGTGTACAAAATCTGTACCAAATCCACACATTTTAAATGCCAGTATTATAAAACCTTTAGAAATACAATCAAAAGCATTAAAATAATCCACAGTTACTAATATACCTGTTTTATTTTCGGCAGAAAAGTCTATTCCTCAGAAAAGAACCTTTATTAAGAAAAAACATACAGGAAATATCTGGTGGAATGACCTTTGTGATACAGCAGTAAAAGAGAAAAAGATTGCATATAAAAACTGGTTAAAACATAGAACAGAAGAATATTTCAAGGAAATGAAAACAGCTAAAATTAAATGTAATAAGATAATTGCTTTAGAAAAAAGAAAGTTCTGGTCTGAATATTGTAAATCTGAAGTAAATAATTCTCAAGATGCTGCAAAATTATGGAAGAAATTATCAGAAATGAGAAACGGATTTCAGCTTCCCCAATGTCCTCTAAAATTAGTGGATAATTATTTTCCGTCACCTAAAGAAAAAGCTGAAGAATTTGTGAAAGTTTTTGCTAATGCTAGTAATTCAAATAATCTGCCACCTAATGTTAAAAATGAAAGAGAACATCTAGAACATACTGAAGAATATGAAATACCCCCCTCAGATAATAATTTATATATAAACTCAGTAATTAAATGTGAGGAAGTTAAAAATGCAATGTTAAATTTAGGAAGAAAAAAGTCTGCGGTAGGATTAGATGGCATATCATATAACTTACTGATGCATCTTCCTGATAAGTGGATACAAAATTTACATAATATTATTAATAAATGTTGGACTACGGGCACTATTCCTGATTGTTGGAAATCTTCTGTAGTAATTCCTATTCTAAAATCAGGCAAGCCCCGATCAGTTACTTCAAGCTATAGACCAATAGCATTAACGTCCCATGTATGCAAAGTAATGGAAAAGATTATTTTAGAACGGATGTCTTACTATTGTATGAAACATAAAATTATTCCTCTTCATCAGGCTGGATTTCAAAAAGGAAGATCGACAGTAGATCATTTAGTAAAAATCACGACTCATATTAAAAGGCAATTTGCTAAAAGAAAGAGCGTGCTAGCAACATTTTTTGATATCACCAAAGCATACGACAGAGTTTGGCATGCTCGATTATTATACAAACTGAAATCAATTGGTTTATCTGGCCGTATGTATAATTATATTGGCACATTTTTAAAAGATAGAAATATACAGGTAAAAGTAGGGAATTCATATTCGTCAAGCTATAAGACTGATATGGGAATTCCACAGGGATCTATAATTTCTCCGCTTTTATTTAATATATTAATTTATGATTTACCAGGAGTATTAAGCAATAAAGTGTCACTTGCTCAATATGCAGATGACTTAGCAATATGGTTGAATGTAAATTTAAAAAGGAAAACATCTTTGTATGAAATAAAATATATAACTAAATTATATCAACAAGAAATAAATAATATCAGTCATTATATGAATCAAAATGGTCTTGATTTGTCTAAAGAAAAAACAAACTTGGTACTATTTAATCATGGTCAGGAACCAAGACAATTTCCAAAAATAAAAATAAATAATGAAGAACTCAAGTATGTGAAAGAGGTTAAATTTTTAGGCGTATATTTAACATGCAAACTAACATGGAAAAGACATATAGAATATTTAATACAAAAAGCTATCAAAAGTTATAATTTAATGAAAATTATTAACAGACAAAAATGGGGACAAGATGTAAAAACACTGATTCATCTAGCTTCTGCTTTAGTGAGATCCAAATTATCATACGGACAGGAAGCATATTTTTCAGCCCCAAAATGCTATCTTAAAAAATTACAAAGTTTAGACAGTAAAGCAATAAAATTAGCGCTAGGGGTCCCAATTCATACAAAAACTATAGAGGCATATAAACTTGCAGGTGTTATTCCCCTTGATGAATGGAGAAAGTTAGCATGTGCCAAATACATACTAAGAGCAAGTGCAGTTAACAACAGTACTACCGAAGAACTGTTTATCCGATCCGATACAGCTTTTCCCAAATATGCCCAAAAGGTGCACTCTTTTCAAACAATAGGTACATTTACGAAAGATCTTATTCAAGCAGAATTAATGCATATTGAAAATTTACAAAAAAATATAATTTCACCAGTACCTACTTGGGAAATTGAAAAGGCAAATTATGATATTCATTATTGTAATGTAAACAAGAATCATAACGCTCAATTCACGGCTGTTGAAGCACGACATCATATATATGAAAAGTATTCTGGACATTTGAAAATATATACCGACGGATCTGTTTTTGAAACAGGTGAAACCGGATCAGCGTTTGTAATACCGGATTTTAATATATCAGAATCCTATTATTTGGGTAAAGGATATTCCATTTTCACTGCTGAATTAATTGCGATATTAATGGCTCTTAATAAAATTTCAAATCTAGCTTTGAGTACATCTAGTATAGTTATTTGTGTAGATTCTATGTCTGCTTTGCAGGTACTGAATTCAAATTGTCATGGTGAAAGAAAAGAAATTATTTTAGAAATTATAAATATTATTAATAGTTTGATAACTAACGGTACTCAGGTGAACTTTTGCTGGATTCCATCACATTGTGGATTTCTTTATAACGATTGGGCTGATAATGCTGCAAAACTCGGTGCTTCAAATATGAACTCACAGGCAATAACCATACCATTATCGTCTAAAGAAATTCAAAATTCGATAGAAAATAAATTTATGAAAGCGCTTAAAATCACTCTCAGTTATGATAAACCTTGTGGAATTACCAGGTCAGTTTTAAGCATGGCACATAGAATAATACTAAACTCAATTAAAACAAAATATTGTAAAAATGTTAACTGCATATGTAATGAAAGTGTATCTTTGAAGCATGTATTACTTGAATGTAGCTATATTCGTCTTTTTCTGCCCACGGATTTACAAACTATGTTCTATTGATAATATCAGTTTTGATGTGAGCGTTAGGTTGGCCAAAGCTTTAATTGATTCTCCAGTGGCTGGGTTCATTTGATTATTTAAGTTAATGTGGTGTGTGAGTGCGCATGTATGCGTGCATGTGTGAATGCGTGTGTGAATACGAATGTGCGTCTTATCATTTTGGTGAAGAAGACGTTAATAAAACAACCAACCAACCAACCTTTTATTTTCTTGATCCATCATGTCAATAACATCATCAATTATTCTCAATAATGTTGATGCGGCCTTTACTATATCCCACCTGATCTTCAGATATTTAACTTTATTTAGTCGCCTCGCAAGGCCTTTAACCAAAAGCTTGTCATTTGAATTAGTAAGTAAAATAGGCTTCCAGTTGTCTATTTGGTTTCTAGGTAAATCTTTACCCTTGTGTCTCAGTGTAATTACACCTTTCCATTGAGAAGCAGATAACATGCCCATGTCAAAAGCGGTTCTAAAGGATGCAGCAACAAACTTATTAAGACATGTCCAAAACATCTTATAAAATTCTATTGTTAGACCATCAATACCAGGGTGCGAACAATTATTCATATCTTTTAATGCGTCTTTTAATTCACCATCTCTTACAAAACCTTCACACATTTTCAAGTCTCCCTGTGACATAGTACGGATGTTTACATTTCCCATAAATGCCTGCACATTTTGAACCAAACCAGCACTATCAACTTTCTTCTTATACAATTCCTTTAAATAAACACTGTAGTTTTAGAACATTTTCTTGACCACTAACAATCAGCCCATGAGAACTAATTACAGTGTCCATAATTTTGGTACTGGCTTTTGCTTTTTCTAAACCTAGAGAAAATAAATTTTTTCCTTCTTCCACCCACTTGACTCACGCTTGAACCTGCAAGCTCATGCAATGTGATGTTCCACTAGTTCTAGTTTGATCTTGACTCGCTCTCTCTCTCGCAGGCTCTGTACACGGGCAGGATTCTGGCCCAGTAGCACATCCAGATCATTCCGTTCCACATGAAGTGTCGCTAGAGTGTTCTTGTATTCCATACTTTTAGTCTTACTATAGCAAATACTTTTTTAGGGCCACAGCATTGGGCCTTGCAAGGGACATCCTGCAAGGCACGGTGCAGGGAGACAGGGGAGGAGGGAGACGGAAATGGAGGTGGGAGGGCAACATTCGAGAGTGGACTGGCTTGGCACTGGGCGAGGCCGTGAGAGTTGCTGACAGAGAACGATGGAGTATGCTGGTTAAACGATCATCTGTGGTGCCCCAATGACCTTTGAGTTAAGGGATAAAATAGGATAGGATAGGATAGGATAGGATAGGATAGGATAGGATAGGATAGAATATAGCAAATAGCAAATAGCATACCCTTTCATTTTTACTTTTAACAGTTTCCATGACACCTGATCATCATCATCCATTTCTTGTTCAAAAGTATCTATTAAAATATTCTGTTTACAAACTCAATGCCAGACAATAGCGAATTATTGAATTTATAGTACCCAGCTTTCCAAGTTATTTCAGTAAATTTAAAAGAAGTAACACAAGCTGTATGGTCTGTCAGTAGTACACTTGCTATATGGCTATGCTACTTTATCAAAAGCTATTGACCTTGTCAACACACAATGTAAACATCTAGAAATGAAAGGAGTTTTTCTAGCCCAGGTAAACTCTTTAACATTGGGATTAAACAATCTCCATCTGTCATACAAATCACAATCACTAACAAATACATTAAAATGATCCTCCACACCACAGTCATACAACTTACCACTAATAATATTACAGTCACGATTTAACTCAGCATGAAAATTACCACAAACAATGATGAAGTCTGAACAAATGCATTTTACAACCCTGCACAAATCTTCAAAAAAAGTTAAGTTTTTTGTTTGGAATATTAGGGGCATACACTTAAATTAGCAACAGATCACGTTCATCCAGCTTCACTTTCAAGGCCAAGATTCTATGTGAAACAACTTCTAGTGTGGTTTCTGCTACCAAACCTTTATGAAATAAAACAATCTGACCCCCACTGCGGGCTGTTTCTTCAACAATATACATTTCTTCAACCAAATCTTTCTTCCATTGTTAAATATCTTTCTGTGTGATATCAGCTTCCTGAAAACATACTATATCATATTTACTATTTTTAAATGATCTAAATAAGCATCTTCTTTTGTTTGTTGCTCTTAATCCTCTTATTTTCAGAGAATAAACTGTCAAGTCAAAACCACCTCAAGACAATGTGCAGAGTAGGTAGGCATGTCCCAAAGTATGTGCGAGTCAAGTATCAGTGGGAGAATCTCTGCTTGACACACCTCCAGTCTCGGCCAATGAGCCGCGCTTGTTTCTGAGGTGTGCTTGTGGCAGCAACAATGGGGGAATCCCAAGCATTTGACCTTGATCTTTTGGGCATGGCAGAATGAGAGCGTTTTAACTGAAGTTTAGTTCGCCCTCTTGGTGAGTTTGATTTTTGTTTTTTTACTCGTAGTGAGAGCCTTTTTCTTTTTGCTTAGGTTTTGTTTCTTTTAATTTTGGGTTCAAGCTTGCCACTGTACTCACTCTTCATTTGCTCACTTTTCTTTTCAGAATCTTCCCACTGTCCCTCATCATCATCATCAACAACAACAACATCATCATTATTGTCATCCACTTCACCAGGTTGTTTTTCATTATCGATTATTGTGTGGATGTCTGTCATTGTCATAGTCTGTGTGTCGTTGTTCTGTGAAGTAGGATCGTGATGGGCACGGTTGTCAGTGTGATGTGCATGCAGTGAGTGCTCTTGCATGGGGTCTATGTTCTCTTTCTCCCCTCCTCTCTCCTACACTGTGGGTTACCTTGTCAGTGTCCTGACAGTAAACACACAATACACATAACATTCTGAATTGTACACACCCCCATTCAATGTCCATGCTGTAAACGGTAACTGCATACCATTTTCTTTCCTTTTTGGGGTGTTCTTTGTGGTACAGTGTAGCTTTCATCCTCCCAATCTGTACAGTGGAATCAAGGAGTTTGTCTGGGACAGTTATGTAAAGAAATCTCCTACCCATGCAAAATCGTGTCAGATTTCCTTCCCTGTTCCTTATTTTCTCATTGAAAATCTTGGATCTCAGCATGCAGCATAGTCGAACTAGGGCTGTTTCGATATCCTTATCATCACATGAAAAGGAAATATCGGAGATCCACAGTTTCGTTGCTACAGTTTCTTTGCATCATCTTTCAAAATGAAAGGATTTTTGTCAAACAATGTCACAGTATGGCCCCTAAGTTTCATCCTTCAATCAA
The DNA here is from genome assembly GCA_036898135.1 of Oncomelania hupensis. Taxonomy (NCBI): domain Eukaryota; kingdom Metazoa; phylum Mollusca; class Gastropoda; order Littorinimorpha; family Pomatiopsidae; genus Oncomelania; species Oncomelania hupensis. The sequence continues at coordinate 44,994,109 of CM072513.1, forward strand.
CAACTTATTTCTGGCTTCCCTAGCGCTGGGATAGATCCTTCAAAGTCCCCAATTATATCTTGTGCCCCTATTATGCTTTCTCTCTCCGATACTTCTTCAGCTGCAAGACATATTTCCAAAGCAGCGATTTCAGTTGGGCAGCTTGCACCCATAGGCGTGATAGGTATTGCCCGCTTCATCAGGAAAACTTGTTCAACTAGCTTTGCACCAAAAGAAATCAAATAGACATTCACCCTGAACAATACAATCACGAATACATTCACTAAGAAAAACTAATACAGTACATCCAAAATTTTGAGCACACATAAACTCAGAAAGCCTTATGAATAAAAAAAAAAAGAGAAAAAAAAGAATGAACACTGTCACAAGATGCACAAAAAAGCAAAATAACACTCCAGCTTAATAAGACCATAAAAAAATATGGCTGCTGACCTCAGAGCCCTGCCATGGAATCCAAAATTGATACCCTCATTAGAGATGAAAAATAAGATTTAAAAAAATAAATACAGTTACACACTACCAATATTATGATTAAGAAAATTCTAAAATAAATATCACTGGTGAAGATCATTGGTAGTATGAAAAATCAACAATGACATCCCAAAAGGCATGCGCACAACAAAGGAGAACTGGATAGAAGAGCAATGCCAGGAAATAGAGAATAGTCTGAACAAGAACAATAGCAAGAAGGACTACCAGACTGTGAAGCAGCTGACAAGAGTTAAACAGCCAAGGTCTCCAAGATCCAAAGCAAGTCTGCCTTACAGAAGAATAATAAGTCATGGATGTAGTATATTAGTTTATATAATAAGACATTAACATTGAATTTGTATAATTAGACATTAGGAACTTCCAGCGACATTGTTCTATAGCCGGCCATGCTAGCAAGACATGTCCCAACCGGGCGGGATTATTCACGGATAAGTTGAACATTACCCTCTGTGTTTGGCGTGTATTCATATATGTGTTGTGCTGTGAGCATGGAGAAACACTACAATGGCGATGAGGATGGCCATACAAATGAAAAATTGGAATGTACGAGGAGCCGAAACAAGAAGAACTGAACCACCCGCGTGCGTACCCATGTGAGAACCCCGTAAAAACAGCGTGGCCATGTCACCAGAGCATCAGGCCTTGCAAAGACCATCCTGGAAGGCACGGTGCAAGGAGGCAGAAGAAGGAGAAAGGAAAAGAGGTGGGAGGACAACATTTGAGAATAGATTGGCATGACAATGAGCGAAGCCATGAGAGTTGCTGAGGACAGAGAAAGACGGAGTACGCTGGTAAACGATCATCTGTGGTGCCCCACCGACCTTCGAGTTACAGTATAGGATAGGATAGGAAATGAACTTTGAGTTATGGGATAGGATAGGATAGGAAGGTGAAGATTATTCATTTAGATGAACTGAATAAGAATCTCCTAGAATGAGCAAATCTTGCAAACATACATCCATATTCCTTTTCTCCATGGAACATGTCGCAATCATTGTTGTCATACAGTTGCCACCCAGACTGTCTCGTAAAACAGATGTCATCATAGAATTCCTATATGGCACATGTTGACGATTCTTTTCCGACAGTGACAAAATCACCTGAAACAGATAAAGAATGGAAATGTTAATGATGTCCCTTAAAAGAAAAAACTAGAAGGGCAATGTCCATATGACTCACATGCTCCTTATGGAACTTGCAATATTTAACATGAACAGTTGCAAAATCATCTGAAACAGATAAAGCTAGAAGGGCAAAACCCACATGACTAACATGCTCCTCTTTGGAACTTGCAATATTTAACATGAAAATGAGTGCCCAGAAGAAACAAAATGAAATTGTGGCATTCACTCTGTGCCACTCGCAAGGCTTGTTCAGTCCCACGAGCTCAGTGCCCTTGTTTCCTTGCAAGGCCAGTTCAGTCCCGCAAGCTAGCCTACCGCGTCATTACTGTCTAGCAAAGGTAAACCACAATGCATTGCTTTAAAATTGTTACTGGACGTACCTCTGTTTCCTGTTAACATGGCTGAAAAATTGCCACATTTGTACAGGCAATAGTCTTTTCATGTAGATTTTTTTTTCAGATAGTTTTTGGCCCCATTTTCGGTGTCACAAAGATAGAGGAGAAAGAAATGGTGTTTGATTATTGGTGAAAGAGACGATGACAGTGACTTTAAGGGCTTTACACTAGAAGAAATAGCGAAAAGAGGGGTGTCTAATGTTGATGGATTTAGTAGTAACCCCAAATTGCCTTGATTTTGAAAATTTTGACGGTCAGCAGAACTCTCCGAGCTGACCAACAGGCCATCTGTCGGTCTTTTCTGTGAGTTCAGTAGAAAGTGATTCAGATCAGGAGATCAAAAGAAAGATGACAGGACAAAATAATGAAAAAACAGGTAGGCTACTGATTGTCAAAAGATACAGAAAATAGAAACAAACTGTACAGTGTTAGCAACTTTGGTGCCTTCGTTGTCCATTCAGACACTGACCTAGTTTCTTCAGTTAGTTTTATTACACTGTTTCTTCTTCATTGTTTTTCTTCCAATGTGGTAATTTTATTTCATTTAAGATCAGCATATATCTTGTGCATTTAATAACAACCTGTGTTGTGAACTCTGTGCTGATCCATAGCACTGGAAAAAAAAGAGGTGATCCGGACATACGAAAGCAGTCTGATAAGTACTTAGCCTCACTGCCCGATGGCAACAGTATCGCAAGAGCAATTTACTATTGTATAGTACATTCTCGTAGACGGCTACTGTCGAAATTTCAGCCGGATCAGACTCGTAGTTTTATTTTGACTGCTTGTGGAAGTGGGCTTGCCTACAGATTTCAGAAAAAAAGTGCTCTTCCACCATAATAACGCACCAGCTCACACCTCCGCCCTCGCCACGGCCAAATTGGTCGAATTGGGCTACGAACTGCTGCCCCATCCACCGTATTCTCCAGATTTGGCCCCGTGCGACTTCTTTTTATTTCCAAACTTGAAAAAGTCACTCGCTGGGCAGAAATTTGAGTCGAATGAGGAGGTCATCGCCGCCACGAAGGCCTACTTTGCAGACCTCGAGAAAACATATTTTTTAGATGGGTTAAAGAAGTTGGAGCATCGCTGGGTCAAGTGTATCGAACTAAAAGAAAACTATATTGAAAAATAAATCATCACTTTTTTCAAAATTTTAGTTTTTCTTTTGTAGGCTAAGTACTTATTGGATCACCCTCATATTGTTGTTGTTGTTGTATCAAATTTTATTCATCAGATTAACATAAGTTGTACTGATCACCCTTGTATATGAACACATGAAACTGTTGCCTTAGTATTTTTTGTGTGCATTTCTGTACCAACCTTATACCTTTTAAATGCAGAGTGTGAAAATTCAACATCAGGTGGTATTTTTCATCACATTAAAACAGGTATAAATCCTCTTTTACTTTTTATTTTCCTGAGTGTGGTGTGAACATTTTGCAGAGTTGCTTCCCTGGCATTGAGAACTAAATAAGGGGACGCTTCAAACTGCTTGGTTAAAATATGAGGTAATACCGACTTTGGTCTATGTTCTTGACCTTGAGATGACCTTGAACCCTGGCTCCAAATACAGTCATGTACAATCAAATAAACTACAGAAAAAGTTTATTATGCCAAACAACAAAAAAAGTAACCTTCACATGACCTTCACCTTTAGTCACCTTGACCTTGGGATGACCTTAACCTTCACATGACCTCTCATGCTCATTTTGTTGCATTAAATATACAGCCATTCCACTGTACTACCATTCCACTATATTACAAATTTTTTAAAGACCTTGACTTTCAAGATCAACGCAAAAATGGAATATATATGAAAGACCAATAAATCATCTCTAAATACAACAAGTTTGGACTTTATATCTCTCATAGATTAGGGTCAAGGTCACTTCAAAGTACCTATATGGACCGACTTTGGACAGTTACAATGACCTTGATCTTGGAGTGAGGATGACCAAATTAGCACAGCACGGAGGTGCGATGGCCGAGTGGTTAGAGCATTGGCTTGCGGATCTGAAGGTCCCGAGTTTGAACCCAGGCCGGGGCATTGTGTTGTGTCCTTGGGAAAGAAACTTTACTCCCGTTTTTTACTTCTTCGGAAGAGAGTATAAACCGAGGTCTAGTCTGTGTCACATGCATGCATAACCGACTTTAAAGATCCTGACGCTCATGTCCTAGACGGGTGAGTGCCGGTGACAAGAACACACCCAGCATGTACCTTGGGTAAAACGCTTCACTTGGGGCTGCTGTACTTTCGAAAAACGAAAGTGCCCGAATTTCACCTTGGTGATAATAAAGTTGTTATAATAAAAAATGTTTTTAATAAAATTTGTTTCTTACTGACATATATTATTCACCTTGACCTGTAAGTCAAGTAATTCATTCACTTATCATTTATGAGGTCTCATGAATATAAACCATCTTACTAAGTTTGTTTGTGATTGTTGAAATAGGTTCTGAGATAATTCATTTGAGAGTTTTGCACAGACGGACGGTGGACAGGCAGGCGCATAGAACGTTTTTTTTAAATGTCATTTTTGGACTATTTAAGGCTCATCTTGCACAGATTTTAAAAATCTTGAAAAAACAATCATTTTTGAGGTGAGTACATACTCACAATACTATGCACTTGAGTTTAAAAAATCTTCATTGAGAGTGAGTGCTGTGCAATTAGAATTTAGTGCTTGTTGCCACCATCATCACAGACATCATTATTATGTACTTACCAATTCCAAGAAATGCAAAGAAGAATTGATGTATTTGGCTTCTGTCAGTAGCTGACCATTCACTCCAGTCTTTGTCACTCTCTCTGACCTGCAAGAGATGTATATCACACTGAATTCTAAAACAGTCTGAACATTAAGATGGCCTCAAGGGTAAGCTACTATGAAATCAACATTAACAATATCTTTCATTACAATTCACAAACGTATATGATTGAGAAGTTCTTTACTAGTGGCTAAATGCTAGAAACTGCATTGAACAAGACCTGCATCCTTCATATCTCTCAATGAAAATTAATACCCCCAAGCTTTCACTGAATAATTAAACCGTTTTATATTAATAATACTGGATCCTACAGGCGCCTTATTCCTAAATCAGACTCAAAGCATTACAGACACTCCTCCATACACAACAAACACACATTCTTCATTCAAACATGTGGTGCAAAAGGCAAGTCACTATCAGCAGACAGAAAGAAAATTTAATTTATTTTTGAAATTTTAGACAGACTGCATACAATACTATTATTGAACGGAGGAAGGAAACCGGAGTACCCAGAGAGAACCCTTGGTAACCTGAAAGTCTTGTACCTAAGTCGCATAAGTTTGTCCCCTGCGTAATGACCTTAACCTGTGAGAAAGTATAAATACGAATGATCTAACATGACTAGCAGTAGATAAAGTATCCACACACACACAAATTATGAAGTTCGGTTCAGTTATTGTTAAGGCAAAAAGTGTGTTTTGAACAAAAAAGTGAAATTCAGAGCGACAGCTTGACCAAATGACAAAATGACAGACAACAAGATTGATACTGAAGGATGGCCCATGATTTGAAGTATCTGTATACCAAACCTCTATATTGAGAAAAACGTGTTTAACAACAAAAAGTCCAGTGACCTTGATCTTTGGGGTAGAGCAAACATAATGGCATGGGAAACAGGCCACTGACCTCGGTCCTATCCTATCCCGTAACTCAAAAAGTTGTTGGGGCACCACAGATGACCTAGGTAATTTTCCTATAAAGTTTGGTCAAAATCCATTCTGTGGTTCTTGAAATAGGGCTTCCAAGAGACTGAAAGACCAACAAACAGATGGACAGATAGACAGACATTTGGCTCGTTCTGTTTCCCCCTTAATGGTTTCAAAGTATTTTCCAGAAAAGTCTGGAAATACAAACAGAGAAGATTATGTTTATTTCTGTCAGTATCTTATTTTAATGAACAACTATAACGTTGATGTTGTACACTTGCACAGCAACATTTATTCCAGGCTACAGCAGCATGGTCAGAAGAAATGTAACAGAACAAGAAAATAGGCAAAGTACAAACCCTGTGTAGTGCCATCCATTGCTATTCAATGAAATACGAGAAGTTACAGAGAGCAAGAAGAAAGGCTAAAAGAAGTACAAACCCTGCAAGATCAACAAGATGCAGTTTAGCTCGTCGGATGGTGGCAGAGCCTGTTTCTCTGGTCGTCACATGTACAGTAAAAATGCAGTGGGACCGAGATGAAGCCTGGTTCATGGGCGTCTGCAATGTGTGAACATACTCATGAACACTGCACCACCATATACAATTTTTATCAATCATTGCTTTATTCTCCCAGCAGCAAGTATATCAAAATGAAATACAATTATATCAGCTATGATTCATGGGCACCAGCAAAGTCTGAAAAAATGCTTGAATATATTCACCATTACATGAATTTTGGATTTTGGGATTTTATTTGTAACTATGAAGGCAAAATTCTAGTTGCCTACTCAGCGAAATTGTGGCAGCTGCAAGAGATCTTTGAAGTCCAAGCGGTGGAATGCATGCATATAGTGACTAGACTTTGGTTTTTCCTTTGATTGAAAGTATATGTAATTTCTATCAATCACTACCTTACTCAGACAGCAACAAACATACTATAAGGGCAAAGCCCATATGACTCACATGCTCCTTATGGAACTCGCAATATTTAACATGAAAATGAGTGGCAAGAAAAAGCAATAAAATGCAAAGTAATACAGGCTGTGGGCTCGGGCACTGAATAGAATAGACCCAACATTTCACGATGTGCCATAAGAGGCGACTAACAGGGGTGATGTCAGCACGGCATCTTGGGCGAAAGTCTTCTACATAGAAGTCTCTGGCCAGGACAGAGGAACCTCATGTTACTACAGATTCAATGACCACGTACTCGGGGCCAAGGCGAGCCACACTGTATTCATGGATATCGGCTGTAGCCAACAGCCATGAGAGGATTGTGCCATGCCAGAGACGAGTTGCATAGGGCGAAGCGCTTCGAAGTGCCCGCAGAGCGCAGGACAAAAACCCGTTTCTTGGGGCCGAGCGGAAAAGCAGAAGCGGAGCGCACCGCGGGCACCTTTTAACATCGCTCACCAGCAGCGCGCACACCTTCCAAGATGGCGTCAGTTTTGCCATGGCGTGTATCGTGGCACGGTCTCTTCGGCATAGGGCCTACTTGTGGACGTGAACCGAAGGATCCACTTCTTTCGAAGGTTTATTAACCTCTGTGGCTAGCATCCCCATCATAGTGACGTGCTGTCCGACTATTTTATCAACAGAATCGTCCGTTAGCTCTTGTAGCAAAATATTTTTAATCACATGCATCATCCTCGCCTTTTTCGTCGCAATCTTGGAAGCGCTCTGCCTAGCTCTGAGTCGTTGCATAGACCACTCTGAGCGCATTGGCATACAAAAGGCGCCTTTTTCTCTAAGCAACTCGTCTCAGGTCTTTCTTGCCCAAGATGAAAAGAACCACTCACTCCATACGATCGGTCATCACCCAGGTCACCAAGGACCGCGCCACCAGGACGGAGGTGATAAGTGATGGACAACTTAGCAGGATCTGCACAAGGAGACAACATCACCAGGGCCTTAAATGCGGAGGAAAAATTTGAAGAACTGGCCCACAAGCTGAACCATAATCGATGGAACATTTTAGGTATAAGCAAACTGCCCTGGAAAGGCCTAGGTGAAACAACGACCGACAAAGGCCACAAGCTTTATTTCAGCAGGACAGATGACAGGCATGAACACGGCATTGGATTCTTGGTCTACAGAGACATTCTAGCCTCTGTCATGGGTTGCCGCACAGTCTCCAGTAAACTCATTACCATCCATCTGAGAGGAACCCCTTTCACACAGCAGCTCAACCAAAGCTTTTTAGATTTTGAGGTTAGGTCAGCCAGGTTAGCTATAAATAGCTTCGCTGATGCTTCCTTTCACTGGAAGGGGGTGCAGGCAAGCTATAAATAGCCCGCAGCAAGCGAAACGCGGAGGCACTGAAAAGTGCTGCTCACATAGGAAGTGAGCTGGTGTGTTCAACATCACCATCATCCAGGCCTATGCCCCCAACATCAGACTATGACAACAGCAAAGTGGAGGATTTCTATGAAAATCTACAGGCTGTCCTTGACCAAGTGCCGAAGAAGAACATAGTCATAGAGCAAGGCGACTGGAATGCCAAGGTTGGCCAAGATGCACACCACAACTGGGGTGTCCCGTCACCCTAGTGGGTGCCGTGAGCGTTCAGCTTAACAGCGAGTGAAAGAGATCAAACTCAAAAACAAAAAAAAATAACACGAAAGCCAGGTGAACAATCACACTCTTTTATTCAACAACAAGCGCACACACACAGGACAATGGGATATCTAAACCACCATCAACCTCTATCCGGACCCACAACCCAACGAATAACGAACAATTACCTCCCTTGTCTAATCTGAAACCCCTATAAACTCTACATGAATGCCCACACAACAATATGTAACAATAGCAACGATAAAATAAACTGCAAATAAATACAATTACAAGCTGAGTAATCAAGGGTTAAGATACTAGCCAGCAAAACTTGAAAAATCGATTGTATTAATTGACTGGCTTTATAAGTTAATGTTCACTGATTGTAGCTCTATTGTCTTTTAGCTAATCTCAAAAGGACTATAGCAGTTGATCATACAGTTAATTAAAGTAACTTGCACTAAGCACAGAAGATTAAGATATGTTTTATGTGAGTGAAATGCAAGTATGTGTGTGTGTGTGTGTGTGTGAGACGGTGCAATGTAGATTGTAGCCTGCAGACCCCAACGGAAGGCTCCAGGTCGTCTGAAGTGCAGCGACGGTGATGGAGCACCACACCCAAGAGCGGCGCCAACGACAAAGGAAGGACGTGGCAGTGGTGGCAGCGACGTCCGACAAAGTCCACACCTCACAGTGGCAAAGGCAGAAGTCTCAGAGGCAGAAGTGGCAGTGGAGTAATGGCATAGGCAGTGAAGGGCAGAAGTACACGTGGAAGTATCAACAGTAGTACACATAGTACAAACATAGACACCGTTGTTTATACCAATATACATAATAATTACTATTACGCTTCCAGCCACACAATCCTGATTCATCTTCATTCTCACCTTCATCATCCCTCTACTTATTATAGTAAATTCTCTCCCCTCACTCACAATTATCCTTCTCTAGTCATGCTATAATGCAATGTCATCCTCCTCTCATATTCAACACCCCTCTCTCTCTCTCATTTAACCATATATACTTATCATCACCCCTTGACCCCATTTTGGCAACAACATCAACAACATTATTCATTCTACATATTTCACCAAGAAAATCATATAAAAATCATATAAAAAATACAATACAATACAATACAACTTTATTCATCCCAAAGGGCAATTACATTATTAAGTTTATGAGGCAGCATAAAGATACTCAAAAAATGTATCATAAACCATTTTTTGTAAAAAACAAAAAACAAAACAAAACAAAACAATAAATACATAAATTTAAAAAACATCACACAAGCACACACACGCGAATCAAGATCACAAGTGATATCACAGAAGTCAACAAAATTCAACAAGTTGATTAAAAAGTGCAGCCAGTACATATAGACACTAAAGGGAGACTCTCACTATATAACAAATAAGATCCCCAAAGTGCCGAAAACTAAAAGCAGTTAGTACTATTAAGAAGTCGGATTGCACTGGGAATAAAAGATTTGGAACGCCGATTTCCCTTACAGATGGGCATAGCATATCGGCGTCTGGACGGCAACAGTGTGAACTCGGGTTTCAAACAATGTTCCTGATGACTATTAAGGATGCTCCAGGTTTTCCGTAAGATCTGCTGATCACAGAAAGAAGAAAGATCTCTCTGCCTAACTCCAATAATCTTTGAGCAGACATTGACTATGCTATACAGACTGTTCCTATCCTTCACAGTCAGACCGTGAAACCAACAGATAAAAGAAAAAGTCAGCAAACTTTCTATAAAAGACTGGTAAAACAAACTGAGGATCTTTGTGTTTACAGAGAAGGATTTTAGTTTCCTAAGAAGATACATTCTTTGCTGACCACGTTTGACAAGACTTTGAAGACAATACTATTAGCAAAATCTCTCCATTTCCCCCTCATTAATCATCATTCATTCACGTACGCAAGCTCGGAGTGCATAGCCACTAAGGAATAGAATTACTAAGTACACACTCACCTTTAAGTTCTCGGCCTGTGAATAACGGATACATAAAATACCACACCACAACACAACACAGTACACCACAATGGTTATCAGTTCGAGAGTAAAATGTTCATTACTGCGCTAATGCTTTGCTTTGCACCTGGAGCATCTCAGTACCGGCAAGGTCACTGAGCCTTGGGAGGTTCCTAAATGAAGGCACACACCCTTAAGAGAAAACCCTACACTTATTGCTTCCTGAATAAATGGCGGTTATAATCCTTCCACTACAGTCTTTTGGTCATTCTTGTCCTGACGAGGGCACAAGACCTTGGGTGGTTCGAATCGTCTGACACACTACCCTTACAGAAAAAAATTTACTTTATCCTGACACAACACTGTCACAAAGTCACTTTCCGTCCAAAAGCTGTCTGCACGCAATAGCTCCCAATTCGACTCTGCTAGGCTAAATCTTATCCACTTCACATTACAAGGCCTTGAGTTTCGTTCAGTCCCTAATTCCCATAACTATGCATTATCCGCTATGCGTTAACCACGTGAAAATCATACATACTTAGCTTACATACGCAGTAAAGATATGCTTACAAACTTTATACACTGCAGCGCTAGAGATATGCAACTCTGCACGATATGCAACTACGGCACAACTACTATTAGCGTGCATTGAAAACTCGTGTCGTCACATGGGGAGACACCTGTGGACCCCACTGCAACAACAAGACAAATGACAGTGGTCTGAGACTTTTGGAGTTCGCCAGATACAACAATCTGATACTGGCAAACACGCTTGGTCTCAAAAAAAAAAAAATCCAGACGATGCACATGGCACATTTTGGGCGGGGAGCATCACAACTAGATCGACTACATCATGGTAAAGACATGCTTCAGATCAAGCATCAACATTTCAGGACACGTACTTTTCCAGGAGCAGACATCGGAAGTGACAGGATTTCGTAATGATGTCCTTCCGGCACCACTTGAATAGAGTAAACACAGCAAAGTGCACCAGACTGAAGTTTGACCTGGACAAATTACAAGACCAGGAGGTGGCAGAAATATTTCAGGCCACAATTGGAGGGAAATTTGCATCACTGCTCATTTTGGGAGCTGGTCAGGTATATGTCAACACCATGACCACCACTTTCAACTCAGCTGTGACAGATGCCGACACTGAGATACTTGGCAAGCACCTCTAAAAAGAAGTAGTGGATCACACCTGAACTTTTGGAACTGTGTAATAAACAAAGAAAGATGAAAAAGAAAAAGAACACCTCCCAGAAAGCTGATGCTTACCGAAAAATCAACAATGACATCCAAAAATGCATGCGCACAGTGTTACGTTGAAACGCGAACGAAAGTATGTCGGAAGCGTGTACGATAGATCTAATCGTTTCGATTTGCCAAGTATTCAGTAATGGAGTTTATTTACCTTTGATTTGAGTTTGCATTGTTGTTAGGAGAGGCTTTGTATAACGTTGATAATTTTCGTTGGTCGATATTGTCGGAGAATACTCTGGATTTCCTTGTTTACCATCGATCGAAGGTTCGGGACGATTGTCGAAGTAAGAGAAGGTTCGGGGTATGTGTGGAGAGATGAATGACGTAAGTCAGTGATGACGATCTTTTATTCGATTGGTGGCAGTGCGTCATTTCTACCGTATTCGAAATCTTTCCGGAAGAGAGAGAGATTATAAAATTGTGTGCCGCACTGTTGTTGGGGAGTGAAATTGTTGATAGTAAAATTGTTGATAGAGAAGTTGTTGATGGAGAGTTGCTGTGAAAGTTGTTGAGTTGAGTTGAGAATTGTATGCAGTTGTTGATGTGTGCTGAATAAAAGTGGAAAACTTCATACGTCGACTTTGTGATTTGTATGCTGATTGAGCAGGCTGTGTGAATAAACGAATCTGAGTTACACCTTATCAGGACTTCAGCATTGGGGCTGAATCAAATACTGATAAAGAAAAACACCATCATCAAATTGAGTGTAACATTTTGGGGGTCAAGCCGCGATTCACGCCATAGCCAAGGGTTCAACTGCTACAACAAGCGAGTCAACGTTACGAGAGGCAGTCATCGAGGGTAGCCGCCAACGAGTTGCGTTGAGAGGGGCCAACATACTGGGACTACATCACCGATAGGTTCGGGTTGACTGCAAGGGCGTGTAGTCGCCGAAGAGTTGCTTCGTGAGCGAACAACAGAGCGGGACTACGTGGCTGCCGCAGGACTACGTCGAGGGACAGTCTCGGAGCTACATCGCCAGTGTTACAGAGAGCGGCGAGCGGACGTCGCGTCTACTTCAGCACAGGAGCGTATACATCAATCATGGTGCAGCGTCGCATACAACGAGGACAGCGGGGCCTGCGTCAGCGAAGGCGACTAGTGACAAGCATCAGCGCTACTGCAGAAAGCGTGCTGTTCTAGAACAGTCTAGAAAGGTACAGCACAGTCAAGAACTTTCCAGAAAAAAAAAGAACTCTACAGTCAAGAACTTTCTAGAAGAAGAACCTTCCAGAAGAGAACTTTCTTGAAAAAGAACTTTCCAGAAGCATCAAGATGGCTGATTTCTGGCAGAAAGGGGTTGAACTGAATCTAAAAGGCAAGCAGCTGACGGAGTACGTCAAGTCTCAGGAGAGAATACGAGAAAGAGAATTGGAAGAGAAGCGTCTAGAAAAAGAAATAGAACTAGAACAGAAGCGTCTAGAAGTAGAAGAGCAGCGTCGCCGTGAAGAACGAGAATTAGAAGAGCAGTGTCGCCTTGAAGAACGAGAATTAGAAGAGCAGCGTCGCCGTGAAGAAAGAGAGTTAGAACAGAAGCGTCTAGAAATTGAACAGCAGCGGCAAGAAAAAGACAGAGAATTCAAGCTGAAGCGTCTTGAGTTCCAGCTAGAAATGGCGCGCATCCAGCAACAGCAGCATGCGCCACAAGTTATCAGTGACAACACGGCTCCAAAATTGCCAGCTTTCGTCGACGGGAAGGACCAGATTGACAGTTATCTGGTGAGATTCGAAAGGTTCGCTGAAAGCTCTAACTGGCAACCTCAAGACTGGGCAATTCGACTGAGTGCACTTCTGACGGGGCAAGCTCTCGAAGTTTACACCAGACTGTCGAACGATGACGCCAAAAACTACGACGTCTTGAAAGAGGCCCTGTTGCAGTGCTACAACTTTACAGAGAAGGGCTACCGTAAACGCTTCCGTGAATGCCGGCCTAAGTCAGACGAGACGCCAAAGCAGTTTGTGGAGCGCCTGTCGTCATATCTACACAAGTGGGTGGAGTTATCAGGCGAAAGCAAATCTTACGACAGTCTCCATGACCTGATCGTGAAGGAACAATTTCTCAATGCCTGTCACAAGGACCTAGCGACCCACTTAGAAGAACAAAAGCTGCAGACGCTTAAAGATGTGACTGAGGCTGCTGAAAGATATCTCATCGCTCATGGGAAGACCCTGGGGCCATCCAGCGCGATGAAACATTTTCAGAAGACTGGAAACCATGTGAACCAGATCCAGGGGAGCCAGACGAACCAGAGACAGACGAACTCCACGCCTACTCCCAGGGAAGGGCATTCAAGAGGCTGTTTCACCTGCAACGCTACAGACCACAGAGCGGCTAACTGTCCTCAAAACAAAAGTAGCGGACAGCGGAGCAGTACGGACAACGCAGCGGTGGGCAACCGGCAGAGGCGTTTCTCCAATCAACGGCAAAACAGTAGATCTGACCATCAAGTGTGCGGCGGGAGCGTCATTCTTCCGAGTGAGACCGAGCGCGCAGCTACTCCCGCGGACGTGCAAGAGTGCATGACTGATGGCCAACTTCTCCTTGCCAACGGGAAATCCATCTCCGTCGTCGCCAGCGCAGCTGTGACCGTCCAGAACATGCCTGTTTCAAAGGGACGCGTCGGAAATCATGAAGTGACTGTTTTAAGAGTCTCTGGCTGCAGTGGGGTCATCGTCAAAGAAGACCTAATCGCTAAAGAACAGTTCACTGGCAATTTTAAATGGACACTCATGGCTGACAGCAAATGTGTGAGAGCGCCAGTTGCGAAGATTCATGTCAACACCCCTTTCTACATAGGCGAAGTCGAAGCGGTTTGCCTGAAGAAGCTGCTGTATGATTTGATGATCGGGAATATCGACGGCGCGAGACGACCCGACGACCCCGATCCAGAGTGGAGTCCTGCCTCAACCCAACGCGTCGAAGTTGTGGAGGAGGATCCATTGCCGTTTCCCGATGGAGACCTTACAGAGCTGCTACGGGACAGTGTGGTTACTCCGGCTCAGCCCTGCCGACCAGAGATCGTCAGTGCTGTTACTACCAGGGCCCAGGCCAAGAGAGACAAGATGTCTACGCCACTGAAGGTCGCCGACAACTCCAAAGCTGCCATCGTGGACAGAGATAAGCTGATCCAGCTCCAGGAAGCTGATAGCACTTTAAACAAGTACAGGAACCGCCAAGACCACGTGACCAAAGGCAGTGGTACGGTCTATTTCGAGGTGAAGGCCAAGATCCTGTACAGAATCTTCCAGCACCCGAGGGTCAACGGAGGTAAACCACTGCGTCAAGTCTTGGTACCGTTACCCCTAAGGCGCCAGGTGATGGAAGTAGCGCATGACTCAATCATGGGAGGTCACCTGGGTATCAAGAAGACGTCAGACAGAATCCAGGCGGTGTTCTACTGGCCAGGACTTCATGCGGACGTCAGCCGTTTCTGCCGATCGTGTGACATTTGCCAGAAGACCATACCTCGAGGAAGGGTCCCGAAAGTGCCTATGCAGAGGATGCCCCTGATCGACCGACCTTTCAAGAGGGTGGCCTTAGACTTAATCGGCGAAATAAGACCTCCGAGTGAAGAAGGTCATCGATGGGTACTGACTTTAGTGGACTATGCGACTCGGTACCCAGAAGCAGTGCCACTGAAGAAGATTGACACTGAAACTGTAGCAGAGGCACTGGTGGACATGTTCAGTAGACTTGGAGTGCCTGAAGAAATTCTGACAGACCTCGGGACGCAGTTCGTCTCTGACTGCATGAAGGAGGTCAACAGACTGCTGAGCATCCGGCATTTAACTACGACACCCTACCATCCAATGTGCAACGGGCTTGTCGAAAAGTTCAATGCTACGCTGAAGTCCACCTTGAAGAAACTGTGCAGCGAGCAGCCCAGACAATGGCATCGCTACATCAACGCCTTACTTTTCGCCTACAGAGAAGTACCGCAGGAGTCCACCGGCTTTTCTCCGTTCGAGCTGCTGTACGGAAGAACCATCCGAGGGCCGATGCACATCCTAAAAGAACTGTGGACGAAAGAAGTAGACACCCCAGAGGTGAAGAACAGTTACCAGTACGTGTTTGAGCTACGGGAGAAGCTGGAGCAGACTCTCGAGATACCCAGAGAAAACCTGAAGAAGTCCCAAGACTGTGGAAAGCACTACTACGATCGTAGGGCTGTGAACAGGAAGTTCAAACCTGGCAACAAAGTGCTGGTGCTGCTACCTACCGATCATAATAAGTTGCTGATGCAGTGGAAAGGCCCGTACGAAGTAGAGACCGTGGTGGGGATCAACGACTACAAGGTGAAGGTCGGCCAGCATTCCAAGATATACCACGCCAACCTCCTTAAGCTGTACGTGGAAAGGCCATCAGAGACTGTGCATGCAGCAACAGCAGCTGAGATCGATAACAGCTTTGACAGCGAGGAACTGTTGGAACTGGGAGACTTCCACAGCAAAGAAGGCATCAATGATGTTAAGCTAGGACCGAGCTTGACAGAAGGTCAAAAGTTGGAGCTCAAGGACCTTATGGGCGAATTTCCCCATAGCTTCAGCGATGTCCCAGGCTCTACGACTTTGGTCGAACATGAAGTCCACACCCAGACCTGGAAGGAGCATCTGCAGACCTTGAGGGAGCTGTTCCACCGTCTCGCAGAAGCCAACCTGACCGTGAGACCCAGCGAACGCATTCTGGGAGCTGACAACGTCGACTGCGTCGGACATCCGACGGAAGAAGAAGACAACGGAGGATGCACTGACTCCAGGAAAGCCCACGTGATCATCGTCTTTGACCCTGGGCCGATGACAACCGCAACTGACGAGGGCGTCGTTTCCTTGCGGATGAAAAAACATTGACCGTGTAGATAAACTGTGAACATTGACAGTATCCAGAAAGATTTGCAGATGAGAAACATTGACTCTGTGTGAATGAATTGTGAACATTGACAGAATCCAGAAAGACTTGCAGATGAGAAACTTTGACTCTGTGTGAATGAACTGTGAACACTGACAGTACTCAGGCAGACTGAAATAAGTCTTAATTTTGTACTTTGTTTGTGCATTACGTTTCAACGTTGTTGAAAGAAATTGGGTAAATTTCTTCTTGAGTGGGGGGTTATGTTACGTTGAAACGCGAACGAAAGTATGTCGGAAGCGTGTACGATAGATCTAATCGTTTCGATTTGCCAAGTATTCAGTAATGGAGTTTATTTACCTTTGATTTGAGTTTGCATTGTTGTTAGGAGAGGCTTTGTATAACGTTGATAATTTTCGTTGGTCGATATTGTCGGAGAATACTCTGGATTTCCTTGTTTACCATCGATCGAAGGTTCAGGACGATTGTCGAAGTAAGAGAAGGTTCGGGGTATGTGTGGAGAGATGAATGACGTAAGTCAGTGATGACGATCTTTTATTCGATTGGTGGCAGTGCGTCATTTCTACCGTATTCGAAATCTTTCCGGAAGAGAGAGAGATTATAAAATTGTGTGCCGCACTGTTGTTGGGGAGTGAAATTGTTGATAGTAAAATTGTTGATAGAGAAGTTGTTGATGGAGAGTTGCTGTGAAAGTTGTTGAGTTGAGTTGAGAATTGTATGCAGTTGTTGATGTGTGCTGAATAAAAGTGGAAAACTTCATACGTCGACTTTGTGATTTGTATGCTGATTGAGCAGGCTGTGTGAATAAACGAATCTGAGTTACACCTTATCAGGACTTCAGCATTGGGGCTGAATCAAATACTGATAAAGAAAAACACCATCATCAAATTGAGTGTAACACACAGCAAAGAGGAACTGGATAGAAGATCAATGGCAGGAAATAGAGAACAGTCTGAACAAGAACAACAGTAAGAAGGCCTATCAGACTGTAAAGTGGCTGACAAGTGTTAAATAGCCCAAGATCTCCACGATCCAAAGCAAGTCTGGCATATGCCTTACAGAAGAACAAGAAGTCTTGGATCGATGGACAGAGTACAGCTCTGATCTTTAAAACCACACACCAAACAGAGACCCATCAGTTCTAGCATGTCCCGAGAACAGAAAAGAAGAAGAAATCCTCCTAATTCTCTGAGAAGAGGCAGCAGTGCAATCGCTGGAGAAAGTAAAGTCAGCGGGAGTGGACAAAATACCCGCGGAATTGCTTCAAGCAGGAGGAGGAGCAATGAATGTTTCTCTCACCATTATGTGTAATAAGAGCTGGCAGAGTGGGGAGTGGCCTACACCATGGACCCAGTCGCTTGTCATCACTCTTCCCAAAAAATGTAAACCTTCAGGAGTGTGAAAATTAACGCACC
This sequence comes from Oncomelania hupensis, assembly GCA_036898135.1. Taxonomy (NCBI): domain Eukaryota; kingdom Metazoa; phylum Mollusca; class Gastropoda; order Littorinimorpha; family Pomatiopsidae; genus Oncomelania; species Oncomelania hupensis. Next base: position 45,011,901 of record CM072513.1, read on the forward strand.
AACAGCTTCATCAGCCATCCCAGCAAGGTCCTCCTGAAAATAATACTCAGCAGATTGAAACCACAAGCTGAACAAATCATAGCTGAAGAACAAGCAGGATTCAGTGCAGGGTGAAGTACCACTGAACAGATTTTCAACCTCAGAATAATAAGCGAGAAATACCTACATCACCAACAACATCTATATCATGTGTTTGTAGACTTCAAGAAAGCGTTTGACCAAGTCTGGCATGCAGCTCTGTGGGCAATCATGAGAGTGTACAACATCAGTCTTAAAATTAATGAAGTCATCAAAAGCCTGTATGACAAGGCTACCAGTGCAGTCCTCCACAACAGTGCCATCGGGAACTGGTTCAAAACAACAATCGGTGTGTGTCAAGTTGGCCTACTCTTTCCAACACTCTTTAACATCTTCCTAGAGCACATCATGTCAGATGTCCTTGCAGATCATGAAGGCACAGTCAGCGTAGGGGGTAGAGCAATCTCCAATCTCCGTTTCTGAAGATTTAATTGATGGATTGGCTGGAGAGGAACAAGAAGAACAGCTGGTACAGAGGACACCATCTCCAGAGCCTTTGGAATGGAAATAAGTGCAGAGAAGACCAAAATGATGATCAATAACACCACTGGCATCAACATGGACATCAAAGTCCAAGGCCAATCCATCAACACAGTGCATAGCTTCAAATATTTAGGAGCCATGGTACCAGACAATGGGTCCCAACAGGAAGTCCTCTCCAGGATCACACAAACACCTGCTGCCCTGACAAGGTTGAAGCCCATTTGGAAAGACAGAACCATCAGTCTACATTCCAAGGCAAGGCTGCTGCACTCCCTTGTCATCTCCATCTTCCTTTACGCTTGTGAAACATGGACCCTCAAAGCCAATCTACAACCAAGAATACTAAGCATTGAGATGAGGTGCTACAGAAGACTTCTGGGCATTTCCTATACCCATCACATCACCAACGACGAAGTCCGACATACCATCACACAAGCCATTGGACAACACGATGATATGCTCACAGAGGTGAGGAAACGATGGTATGGCCATGTTACCAGATCATCAGGCCTTGCAAAGACCATCCTGCAAGGCACATTGCAAGGAGGTAGAAGAAGGAGACAGAAAAAGAGGTGGGAGGACAACATTCGAAAATGGGCTGGCTTGACACTGAGTGAAGCCATGAGGGTTGCTGAGGACAGAGAAAGATGTACGCTGGTTAAACGATCATCTGTGGTGCCCCAACGACCTTCAAGTTATGGGATAGGATAGGATAGAATACAGGCTTTGGTCTTTCTATTCGCTTGACCTTGAGATGACATTGACCTCCAGGTCCAAATACACTCGTACCGTGAACTATCAAATAAAGTACAGCAAAAGTTGTATTATGCCAAAAAACGATGACTTTGGGATGACTTTGGCCTACAGTGACCTTGACTTTGGGATAACCTTGACCCTCACGTGATCTCTGATGCATGTCTGATTAATTAACCCAGTGTTGTTGCACACTATGGGATAAATAAATAGCCATTCCTCTGTACAATGACGTATTTTTGTGTATGTTTTTGCAAGGCCTAATTTGACCTTGACCTTCAATATCAACATAAAAACGGAACATAAATGAAAGATCGATCTATCATCTCTAAATACAACAATAGTTTAGGGTTAAAGTACCTATAGAAACTGACTTTGGACAGCTCCAGTGACCTTGACCTTGGAGTGAGGTTGCAAAGTATGTGTGTATCATTGATATCTATCATGCACCAAAGAATCATAAGTTTAATATTAATAAACTATTTATAAAAGTGAACTTTTTTGAAAAATTTTCATTTTTTAACTAACATTTGAAGATTGTGACCTTGACTTTGAAGTGGTCATTCTTTCACTGATCATTTATGGTCTCATGGGTATACACCATCTTACCAAGTTTGGTTGTGATAGTTGAAATAGGTTCTGAGTACTTAGCCACTTTAAAGTTTTTGCACAGACAGATGGGGAATGGCGGACAGATGGCGGACAGACAGACGGATGGACGGACTTTATAAAATATCATTTTTGGACAATTTAGACTCATATCACACAGGTTTGCAAAAATCTGGAAATTAGGTATGCATGTGAATCAAAAATGAAATACAACTATTTCAGTAATATTATCTAATAGACCTTTAACAATTAAATAAGAGTACTCTTTTCCCCACTTTCACAATCATGCACGATCATTTTATTGCTACCAGGCACATACACCTAGGTTACATCAAAGTAAGTTTGTGGAATTTTTTGCAGTCCAGTACTTTAAGTGATAAAACCAAGAAAAAAGAAAGCTGTAGTTATCTATCTTCTTCCTCCAGTACACACTCAGGATAACAGATTGATCATTCATTGTCTTACTTTGGAGTTGCTTTGACTCTTGGTCTCTACCACAGATACTTCTCTGGCTAACTCAGCTGCTTGTGCTCTTTACTGCTAAAGTTTGTTCACAAGTTTACACGGCGATTTTGTGGGATGCTGTTAACATCACTAACTCAGCTCTGTTAGTTTCTGTGGCCAAAACAACAACAAACAAACAAACAAAAATCTTTGTCTTGAGAGTATGTACAGGTTGAAATGTGGATGGAGAGGAGCGGATGATGCCTGGAAGTCTTAGGGTTTAGGATCTGACAGCACGAGAAAGCACAATTATGTATACAGACTGTAGAATTTAAATTATGAAGTTCTTATGGAGCTTCTAAGCACCTTCTGTCATTATACACAAGCCCTAAACACTACTGTTTGAATAGTTTGTTCTCTGCACAGAAGGCAACAGCAGTAAAACCTGAGAAAAGAGGCAGCATGATGGTAAGGATCCAAATTAATTCCTGATGAAGATCCCTTTTCTGAACAAGAACAACAGCAAGAAGGCCTACCAGACAGTGAAGCGGCTGACAAGTGTTAAACAGCCCAAAGTCTCCACAATCCAAAGCAAGTATGGCACATGCCTTACAGAAGAACAAGAAGTCTTGGACAAATGGACTGCTCTGACCTTTACAACCATAAACCAAATGGAGACCCATCAGTTCTAGCATGTCCCGAAAACAGAGAAGAAGAAGAAATCCTCCCAAATCTCCGGGAAGAAGTTGAGGCAGCAGTGCAATCGCTGAAGAAAGGGAAGTCAGCGGGAGTGGACAACATACCTGCGGAACTGCTACAAGCAGGAGGAGAAGCAATGATTGATGCCCTCACCATTATATGTAACAAGATCTGGCAGAGTGGGGTGTGGCCTACACCATGGACCCAGTCACTTGTCATCACTCTTCCCAAAAACGGTAACCTTCAGGAGTGTGAAAATTACCGCACCATCAGCCTCATCAGCCATCCCAGCAAGGTCCTCCTGAAAATAATACTCAACAGGTTGAAACCCCAAGCTGAACAAATCATAGCTGAAGAACAAGCAGGATTCAGGGAAGGGCGAAGTACCACTGAACAGATTTTCAACCTCAGAATAATCTGTGAGAAATACCTACAGCACCAACAACATCTATATCATGTGTTCATAGACTTCAAGAAGGCGTTTGATCGAGTCTTGCATGCAGCTCTATGGGCAACAATGAAAGTGTACAACATCAGCCCTAAAATTATTGAAGTCATCAAAAGCCTGTATGACAAGGCTACCAGTGCAGTTCTCCATAACAGCTTCATCGGGAACTGGTTCAGAACAACAATCGGTGTGCGTCAAGGATGCCTACTCTCTCCAACACTCTTCAACATCTTCCTAGAGCGCATCATGTCAGATGCTCTTGCAGATCATGAAGGCACAGTCAGCATAGGGGGTAGAGCAATCTCCAATCTTCGTTTTGCGGATGACATTGATGGATTGGCTGGAGAGGAACAAGAACTTGGACAGCTGGTACAGAAGCTTGACACCACCTCCAGAGCTTATGGAATGGAAATAAGTGCAGAGAAGACCAAAATGATGACCAACAACACCAATGGCATCAACAAGGACATCAAAGTCCAAGGCCAATCTATCAACACAGTGCATAGCTTCAAATATTTGGGAGCCATTGTGTCAGACAATGGGTCCCGACAGGAAGTCCTCTCCAGGATCGCACAAACAACTGCTGCCCTGACAAGGTTGAAGCCCATTTGGAAAGACAAGACCATCAGTCTACATTCCAAAGTAAGACTGCTGCGCTCCCTTGTCATCTCCATCTTTTTATATGCTTGCGAAGCATGGACCCTCACAGCAGATCTACAACGAAGAATACAAAGCATGGAGATGAGGTGCTACAGAAAACTTCTGGGCATTTCCTATACCCAGCACATCACCAACGACGAAGTCTGACAGACCATCACACAAGCCATTGGACAACACGATGACCTGCTCACAGTGGTGAAGAAACGGAAACTCCGATGGTATAGCCACGTCACCAGATCATCAGGCCTAGCAAAGACCATTCTGCAAGGCACAGTGCAAGGAGGTAGAAGAAGAGGGAGACTGAAAAAGAGGTGGGAGGACAACATTCGAGAATGGACTGGTTTGACACAGAGCGAAGCCATCAGGGCTGCTGAGGACAGAAAAAGATGGAGTATGCTGGTTAAACGATCGTCTGTGGTGCGACCTCTGGGTTACGGGACAGGATAGGATAGGATAGGAAGATCCCTTTTTGAGTTAGTTAGTTATTCATTGCTTACAGGGTCCAGCGGACTGCAAAGAGCCGAATCAGGACCACAAAATCAAGACCACAACTTTGCTGAAAGAGAACCCTGATCCGCATAAAAGATCCACGGAAACAACCCTAGTGGTAACACTGAAGGCACTCCACCAGCCGGTCAATATACAATAAAGACATCCCACGCAGGGGACGCTGAGGCTATACTCTATCGAACCCCCATTTACAAAAACAAAATTGAATACAAAGATCATTATAAAATATCAACAAAACACATACATATAAAATGCCTACATTGCCAAATAATAACATCACAGGAAGCCCCAGTGACCACCTGCCAGAAAGCGTCCAATATTCTCAAGCTGATCCAACAGACCTCACACACAAATGAGGAGTTTTGTCCCAGAAGAGTTTTTAAGAAAAAAGTTAGGTGACTGGTCTAGCGAAGAAGAAGATAGTATAGTAGATTGATAGAACAGAGTAGGAATGAGAAAGAACAAAGGAGAAAGACAGCAACAGTGGGAATTTAAAGCACTAAATTTCCAGAAAGCGAGGATACTATTTATACTGAAACCCCCAGCACCCCCACGGGGGGTCCCTTTTTGAGTGAGGGTTAGAGTTAAGGTTAAGGCTAGTGTTAAAAATTCTGAATTCTATCACAATTATTGTGTGATTTACAGCTGACTCTTTTAAAAACAAGGATAAATGGTCATTTTAGTAATTTGTTGAGAAAAAGGAGACCCACCTCAGCAATCATTCTGTTGGTGTCGCCCAAGAAAAGAAGACCCAATGCTTCTTCCTCATTGTTGGCCTGCTGCACTGACAGGTTCCTCAGGTGGATGTTCTGATCTGAATCTTCCATCAAGTTCACCTTCCTGGGTAGAAAAGCAGAGATAACTGATAACTTCATACATTTGATTTTATACATTTTATTTTTGTATTATTACTGACGCTAATGTTGAAAACACTTATAGTACAGTTTCTACAGGTTATGGTAGCATGCTCAGTGCACTCAGCAAACAGACATATTACAATTAACTCACCTTCTAGGATATGAGTAAAATTAAGATAAGTGGTTGTAACTTCTAACATTTCTCATAACATAAGTTTTTATCCATTTGTGACTAGCATCACCAATGATTTTCTTCCAGTCACATGCTCTCTATAATAAACAAGTCTGGCTAGCTGGTGCACAGATAGTAATTTTTTTTTAATGTTTAAAAAATTTACGCAAACAGACTACATATGAAAACAATTCTAAAACACATCAAGGAAAATGAATAAAGGTACTACTGCACAAATTTTAAATGCAAAACAAGAATATACAGAAACATATATATATATATATATATATAATATATATATATATATATATATATATATATATATATATATATATATATATATATATATATATATCTCCATGCTTTGTATTCTTCGTTGGAGATCTGCTGTGAGGGTCCATGCTTCGCAAGCATATAGGAAGATGGAGATGACCAGAGAGCGCAGCAGTCTTACTTTGGAATGTAGACTGATGGTTCTGTCTTTCCAAATGGGCTTCAACCTTGTCAGGGCAGCAGTTGTTTGTGCGATCCTGGAGAGGACTTCCTGTCGAGACCCATTGTCTGACACAATGGCTCCTAAATATTTGAAGCTGTGCACTGTGTTGAGGGATTGGCCTTGTACTTTGATGTCCGTGTTGATGCCATTGGTGTTGTTGGTCATCATTTTGGTCTTCTCTGCACTTATTTCCATTCCATAAGCTCTGGAGGTGGTGTCAAGCCTCTGTACAAGCTGTTCAAGTTCTTGTTCCTCTCCAGCCAATCCATCAATATCATCCGCAAAACGAAGATTGGAGATTGCTCTGCCCCCTATGCTGACTGTGCCTTCGTGATCTGCAAGAGCATCTGACATGATGCGCTCTAGGAAGATGTTGAAGAGTGTTGGAGAGAGTAGGCATCCTTGACGCACACCGATTGTTGTTCTGAACCAGTTCCCGATGACGCTGTTATGGAGGACTGCACTGGCAGCCTTGTCATACAGGCTTTTGATGACTTCTATAATTTTAGGGCTGATGTTGTACACTTTCATGGTTGCCCATAGAGCTGCATGCCAGACTCTGTCAAATGCCTTCTTGAAGTCTATGAACACATGATATAGATGTTGTTGGTGCTGTAGGTATTTCTCACAGATTATTCTGAGGTTGAAAATCTGTTCAGTGGTACTTCGCCCTGCCATGAATCCTGCTTGTTCTTCAGCTATGATTTGTTCAGTTTGTGGTTTCAACCTGTTGAGTATTATTTTCAGGAGGACCTTGCTGGGATGGCTGATGAGGCTGATGGTGCGGTAATTTTCACACTCCTGAAGGTTACCTTTTTTGGGAAGAGTGATGACAAGCGACTGGGTCCATGGTGTAGGCCATTCCCCACTCTGCCAGATCTTGTTACAGATAATGGTGAGAGCATCAGTCATCGCTTCTCCTCCTGCTTGTAGCAGTTCCGCTGGTATGTTGTCCACTCCCGCTGACTTCCCTTTCTTCAGCGATTGCACTGCTGCCTCAACTTCTTCCCGGAGAATTGGGAGGATTTCTTCTTCTTCTCTGCTCTCGGGACATGCTAGAACTGATGGGTCTCCATTTGGTGTATGGTTGTAAAGGTCAGAGCAGTACTCTGTCCATCTGTCCAAGACTTCTTGTTCTTCTGTAAGGCAAATGCCAGACTTGCTTTGGATAGTGGAGACTTTGGGCTGTTTAACACTTGTCAGCCGCTTCACAGTCTGGTAGGCCTTCTTGCTGTTGTTCTTGTTCAGATTGTTCTCTATTTCCTGGCATTGATCTTCTATCCAGTTCTCCTTTGCTGTGCGCATGCCTTTTCGGATGTCATTGTTGATTTTTCGGTAGACATCAGCTCCCTGAGAGGTGTTCTTTTTCTTTTTTAACTCTCTTCGTTTATCACACAGATCCAAAAGTTCAGGTGTGATCCACGGCTTCTTCTTTGGTCGGTGCTTGCCAAGGATCTCAGTGGCGGCATCTGTTACAGCTGAGTTGAAGGTATTGGTCATGGTGTTGACATCTACTTCGCCTGCCCCCAAAATAAGCAGTGGTGCAATATATATATATTATTAAAATACAGATCTGTGTCACACTGATTTGACTTTAAAGTATGCAATGAGCATGACAGAGTAGAAAAAAAATCCTATATCACTGAGCAGTTATTAATTTGTCAAACGTTGAACATAAACAATAAAATTCGCTAATAACTGTATTATTTCATAATTCATATTTAATTATGCTTGAAAATCATTTTTTAAGCTCAAGAGTTGCTCAAGGAGTTGGCCGATACAGATTTAGATTCAATATTTTATTACAATAAGAAAATTATTTTAGCATTAATTTGCTAATCTTACAATCAGTCCTTCTTTCAGTCGCTCACACATTTATAGACAAACATAAATTTAACATTGAAAAAAAAAATTTAACATAAAATAACTAACTTTGTAACAAGGAAACTAACAATTAATATGAAATCTTTAACTGGAATCATTTATTTTAATAAAGAGAGAGAGAGGTTTGAGGGATTTAAAGGGGTAACGTAGGCGGTGGGGGCAGGTGACAAAAAAGGAAATTAAGGCACGTTATAATGTACGATTTTCAAAATTATTGAGAAATAGGTTGTAAATCATGTATTTGAAGACGTTTAATGATGCGCATTTTTTTAGTTCCAAAGAAAGAGTGTTCAGTAACAAGGGGCCTTTAAAAGAAAAGCTAGATTTGAAAATGTCAATTCGTCGTATTGGAAGTCTGTAGTTTTCATTAGATGATCAGTTAAGTAAGCAGGCGCTATATCATTTTTTTAACTATAAACATCTGTATGGCTAAATTGTACTTGAACTGTGTTTGTAGAGGCAATATTTTAAGATCTTTAAATTTGTCATCTGTAGTTAATTCTCGATTATATGAGATTAATTTAACCCCACCTCTATTCGTCTTGTTTAGTCTTTTTAGTTGATTTGCCGAAGCATTAGACCATACAACAGAGGCATAATTGATATGTGATAGACAATGGGCTTGGAAGATTTTTGGGGGGGCATAAGATTCAATGTAAGTTTTTAGTTTAGCAAGCAGAAATACATTTTTGGATAACTTCTTACAGATATTGTTAATATGGGAGTTCCAGGTAAAAATATTAGCAATAATTATACCTAATACTTTGTGCTCTGAAACTTGTTCAGTTTGTGTACATTTAATATTGAGATTTCATTTTTAAGGTTCATGTTGTCGCTTTTGCTGTCATGTGATGACCATGCTTTTAGATTTTTGTGCATGAGGAATCATACGATTATGGCTGCACCAATCCGTTATTTTTTGTATACTCTTCTGTAAAGATGTCTGCATTTTATCTATAGATTTATTGGAGCAGTGTAAAGAGCCATATCTGCAAAAAGGTTACAACTTGTATCTTTGCTAGTAATATGAAGTGGTAGATCATTTTTTATAAATGCAGAATAGTAAAAGACTTAAAACTGAGGCTTGTGGTACACCCCATGAAACAGTACATGGAGAAAAATATTTTCCATTAACATATCCACGCTGGATTCTCTGTGATAGGTATGATTGGAAAAGATTGATGAGATTGGGATTTTTTAGGTAGACAAAAAGTTGTTGCAAGAGCATGGAATGACTGACTAGATCAAAAGCCTTTTTTAAGTCCATAAATATGGCTCCTGTAATATTACCAGAATTAATGGCACTGAGCCATTGGTCACATAGCCTGGTCAGAGCAGTTTGGCAGGAATGATGGGTGCAAAAACTTGATTGATACCTATGAAGGAGAAAATGACTTTCAAGAAAAGAAAATATGTGTTTGTGAAAGTGTCTTTCAATGGGCTTAGATAAGACATTTAATAATGATATAGATCGAACACTGTTTGGGTTTGTGTGATCTTTGTGTTTTGGGAAGAGGAATTATTTTTTCACATTTTAATTCATCATGAAATGTTTCTTTAACTATGCTTAAATTGTAATGGATAAGGGTGCAGCGATAAAAGGAAGAACAAGTTTCAACAAAAATGAGTTAATATTATCTGTGCCTGAAGGGTTTTTTTGTTAGGGAGAGCAGTGACATATTTTTTACATCTAAAACTGTCATAAGTGGCAGAATTAATGACTCTTCTGTACATATTCTTTCATTACAAAACATATTTAAATTAGATGGCGCTGAATAGTCACAATTTACTGAAACCGAGTCCTGTAAAAGAAATGTAGCAACAGACAAGGAGTGATTGTTAAATTCATCTGCAGAACAGTGTGTGTTATTTAAAGTCGGCTTTTTATTCTTTTTAGTAATTTCATTTATAACTTTCCAAATTGAAACTATGTCAGAATCATTGCAAATAAGTTTTTCAAAGTATAATTTTTGGGAAGCTCTTAGCATTGTTAGAACTGTATTTATTTATTTTTTGAAGTCATTAAACTGTTTAGCCTTTTTAAAAATAATCTCTTAGTTTCATTGATGCCATAATATCTTAAGTAAGCCAGTTTGGAACAGAACGTTGCCGAACCCTTTTTTTCCTAAGTGGCGCATGAAGGTTAACAACAGACAGAAATTTTCATACCAAACCTTCATGGCTATATTAGGATCATTTTGTATATAGATCATCAAAGCTGATGAAACTAAAATCATTAAGAAAACTATTTGTGTTGAAATTTTTAAATGACCAATATATAATTTTTTTATGCCCATAAGTAGCTTCTTTAGATAATTTGCATAACCATGTACAACTAATAACACTGTGGTCACTTATGCATGCAGAATTCATTTCAGCATTTACAATGCTTTGCTTAACATTTGTATAAATGTGGTCTATAAGTGTAAGGGTGCATGCAGTAATTCTTGTTGGCGTATTTATTAGCTGGGAAAAACCAAAAAAAGAACACGTTGAATCCCAAAATGATTGATTTTTTAAGAGGTTAATATTAAAATCGCCAAGTAAGAACACATTGGTATTTTGGGAGGAAACTATATCCACCATTTTAATAAACTCATCATACCAGTTTAGGATTTCTGTAAATAAAACCAATTATTAAAGGTTGAGCTGGAGTTGGTTTACATTCCATCCACATGTTTTCAATGTTTGATAATTCAAGATCATGACGTCTACTTATGTATGGTTAAGACTTTTATGAATATAAATTGCCATGCCTATTTTACCTGTTAGTTTTGAATCTTTTCTGATCATTTAATAATTTGCCATTGATAATAAATTGCCAGAATGCACATCTGTGAATCAAATTTTGCTGATACCAAGAATATGAATGCCTGATGCGCTAGTAAAAAGTAGCATTATATCATGTAGTTTATTAAATATATAGTTTGTTTATGTGTCCTATTCGTATGTCATTTGAAGGTGATGCACTTGAATAAATGAAGCTCATGATGAGTTAATATATGATGAGCGAGAGAGCAATATTAGTACTAAAGAGAATTAATGGCTATTAAAGTCTGATATATATTTCAGTAATTGTGAGTGGGGTAAAGGTAGGTCAGTGGGACCAACAGCAGGGGGGAAAAAAATCAATTTCTCTTAAAGACTTTCGCACTGCAATGCAAATAAAATCGTCACAGCAGTAATAATAAAACATCGACGTTCAGTCAAATGTAATAGAATGTAGTCTGCCCACTTATTTTCAGTGCTCAGCTGTTGTGGTAACATAAACCACAAGTTTTATAAATAGTGTTACACACATTACATAATTGTTGCTTTAGGTCCAGCGGACTCTTCCGAGCCAAATCAGGACCGGACAACCCCCAATCCGCATAAAAGATCTGCTGAAACAACCCTAGTGGGAAAACTGAATGCCCTCCACCAGCCAGTCACTTTACAATAAAGACATCCCACGCAGGGGACGGCTGAGGCTTCACCCCAACTTATCGAACCCCCGTTTACAAAAACAAAATAGAATACAAACATCATTATAAATTATCAACAAAACATATACATAGAAAATGCCTACATTGCTAAATAATAACATCATAGGAAGCCCTAGTGACCACCTGGCAGAAAGCGTCCAATATTCCCAAGCTGATCCAACAGACCTCGTACACAAACAAGGAGTCTTGTCCCGGAAGAGTTTTCAAGAAAAAAGGTAGGTGACTGGTCTAGCGAAGAAGAAGATAGTATAGCAGATTGATAGAACAGAGCAGGACTGAGAAAGAGCAAATGAAAAAGACAGCGACAGTGGGAATTTAAAGCACTAAATTTCCAGAAAGTGGGGATACTATTTATACTGAAACCCCTGGCACCCCAACGGGGGTTATAAATAGTGTCAATGCACATAAAAATACTGAAAACACAAAAGTATGTGGAAGACATCCTTAAACCAATTGTACCTCAAGTGTCACTCATGTGCACAAAATGTCAAGATTATCCATCTTAAATATACAGACCTGCCTACTGCTACGATTTTGCCGTAGCAGCTACGAAAAATAAGGCTCTGCTACGATGCTACGGCAAACATAAAATTGCTACAAGAAAAAAAAATCTGACCTTTTTTTTTCTTTTTTTTTTTTAAAATTCTTTACCGGGCTTTGCCGAAGGTCTAAACAGGCAAAACGCCCAAAAGTGTCCGTATCAACCACTTTTATATTCTCGCGTTGTTTGAAAGATTGCGAGACTTCCGGCAATTGACTTCCGGTTTATTCTGTTGTGAAAACAGCCGACTGCATTTCCACAAGTTTTCTCTTTGATGCGTTCGTTTTTTCGTGTTTTTTTTCTCAATTTTTTGTGTGCAAGTGTCTAGAATGGATGGTTTGGATTCTTCGACTGATGAAGGAGAGTTTACAGGCTTCCATTTATTAGACATTGAAGTGAGAGAAATAGACTTTAAGTCGGAGGAAGAGATCGGTCCTGACATTAGTGTCAGTAGCATGCATACATCCGATTCAGAAGGGCAGGAAAGTGAAGAAGAGGAGGAGGCTTGTTTGGACTTTTTAAAACTTTTTTTTTTCAATTTTTGTAAACACTTGGAGTAATAAAAAACAAGACATGACAAGAGAAGAATAAAAAGGTATATAATCAAAAGAGAATTTATTTCTGTTCATTTTGCATTTTATTTCATTTAAATCTATGCACTAATACCTAAGATGTGGTGCTTTTACTAACGTACTCCGAAATATCTCTAAAGTTATAAGACTTCTTGCCTAGAGCTAAAAAATAGACAAAGGTGTGACCAGTAAAGGGTTATTTTTTTTAGTTTGGGGTTTGTCTCAAGCCAATTGTGCGCGTAGAAAGTTGAACTTTTGCTATTTCTAAAGTCCATCGTACGCGATGCAGCCAGGGGTGACCAATCAGACGGCTCCGTTTCTATTTCCCTTTGTTAAAACGTGGTGTCCATCCTCACAATTCCACACTCAAGCGCTCACTACGAAAGAGTTTTCTCATGTGTGAGGAAGAACAGAACTAACCAAAGAGCAAGCTTGGGAGAGGACACTATGGATCGAGGCTCTGATGGTGGAGAAGAGTCAGCCAGGTGGCATTTTAAACAGGCATCTGACCAAAGAAGACCTTGTTAAACTCAAGAGCTGTTATGCTGACTCTCTGCGAAAGTAAACAGTAAACCCTGACACCAAGTATTGTATTTCTTATCATGTGTGCTGAGGCAGGTAGAGACTGATTTTGTGCTTTCTCAAAACGTTTTTAATGTTAAAATATATATTTTAAGTAAACAATTAACTTGTCGTGGCGTCCTACATCGACGGTTGTGCATGCTACTGAAAATCGGGCTTTGCTACTGAAAACTGGACCTTTTGCTACTGATTTAAAGAATTGTAGGTAGGCAGGTCTGAATATATATAGATGTTAAATAGCTATTGGTGACTATAACATTAGTTCTTAATGCACTATGTAAAAAAAGCAATTTAAAGAGACTTAAAGCCATAATGCAGTTTGGTGGACAAAACTCACAAACACCCAAACACACACACGATGCGCTAGGCATGTTTGCATCCAGGTTAATCAATGTTATTTAGAGGTTTTGCACTTCGAATTCAGCAAATTGATAACTTCGCCAACTAGTGAAGCTTATACTAAATATTGGAGCAAAGAAGCAATGACTGAACCAATATCAGCTCTCGTTGCCATAGGATTGATACCAGAAAACCCTGTGACATTTGCAGTATTTATTGTTTATGTTGTAAACTTGATGGGGATACTGTGCCTGTCCCTCATTGAAGCCACTAAGGAGAATCAGCGAGGGCATTTGAAGAAACAGCAGAGCGTGGAAATACCCAAAGGTAGGATTCACTGATGTTTCATGGAAGTATTTGTTGAGATGGATTATACATTTGTGGCGAAGGCACTTGTCATTAAGACGATAATTGTTGTAGGCCTACCTGAGATTGGGTGTTATGCTGTGGTTGTTCTTGTATTATTGGAGCATAGTGACCTTATTGATCCATTTGTTGATTCTGCTGCTGTTATGCTGTGGTTGTTCTTGTATTATTGGAGCATAGTGACCTTATTGATCCATTTGTTGATTCTGCTGCCGTAGATGATGATGCTGTTTTACAGCCTGATCATAATAGTAGTATCGCGGTACACACTGTTAATGGTGATGCTGGTGGTGGTGGGGTGGTGGTGGCGCCTGGTTTGAAAAGCTCACAATAGGAAACAAGTCATCTGAATGAAAAGTATTTTCTTGTCGAATGACATTGGAATATTTCATGTTTCTAGCTAAGGCGAGTGCTCCTTTGAAACTTGGATGAAGTGCTTGATGAGGGCGATTGTTTTTTGGTAAAGAAGGTGGTGTCATTTTCAATGTACATTGCGCCACACGCATCACAGGCAATTTGCAGATGAGTGTTGGATGTGCGCACTGATGCTTTCATGGAGTGAATTCCTTTCACTGGAATGATGGAGGACATGTAAGCTTCAGCAGTTGGGAAGACACGTCGGAGTGCAGATAAAAGTTGAGACCATCGTTTAACCCTTAGCCTGCTGACATGTTTTTCCTGCTCTGTGCTAAAGAAAATTTTGACTTACGATTAAAAATACACATGCCTTATTATATATGCCATTGTTGCTAAACTATTACACCTAGATATATAAAAGTATATATCAAATGAAAGGAAATTGAATACAGATTTCAAAGAACAGACACAAAAAAGTGTAAGATTGTTGGTTAATACAATTATGGGATGGAAAGTTAGGGGCATGAGCAAACAAATTCATTCTCTCTCAACTGCACACCCATTCTTGAAGTCATATGCAAAGAATTGCAAAATAGAAATAAGATTTATTACCAAAAATTATGTGAACCAAAATGGACTGTAATGAAAGCCTGATAAATACAGAAATAGTCTGTGTAAAAGGCACATAATATTATTATAGATCTAGTGAAAATAACGAAGCGTTTTTTCACCTACCATCGTCTGCTATAAAGATTGAAGGCGGCGATCTTCTTCTTCGTCCGAATCGTAAGATTTCACTCCCTCCAGCCTCCGTCAAATAAACATCATCACCCGCATCAAAATCTTTATCCTCACTATCATCATCTAAGTTTTCTTCCTGGAACATTTTCGCCACCTCTTCTGCCGTGTATGTTCTGCGTGCCATGATGGTGACGGACGAGGCGGAAAATTTCACCAGCAACAAGACAGTGCTTTGACACATGTTTTCTGTTTAAAAATTACCTCTAAAGCAAAAGATTTTTCTTTCCAAACCATTACAGTTGAAGGGAAACAACTTTTGTTTCATTATCATGACCAAGGATTTATTTTATAAACGCTTTTACCTCCCTTCGTACAACGTACGTAGACATCGCATTAGGCCGGCTTTAAACACCTTGTACTATGTACGTAGACAGCGCAGCCTAAAGGTTAACGGTGATATGTGCCCCTTGAACAACGACTCTAGCAACGTGAGAGACAGATGGCAGAGAGAGCAGCCAATGAGTCAGGTCTTCCCCATTGAGACTGAAGATGCATATTTTTTGTACCCCGCTAAATTGTCCAGTGTTAATTTTTTTAGGATTAAGTTTTGCAATGTTTGAATCACTCACTAGAAGGTAGTTTTTTGGAAAGTCATTGATGCAATTGCTTAATTCCTGGGAGAATGTATTCTTCTGTGAGAGGCACTGTGGTCTTATGGTAGTGCTTTGGCTTGCGGATCTGAAGGTCCCGGGTTCGAGCCCTGTCCGGGCCATTGTGTTGTGTCCCTGGGAAAGACACTTTACTCCCGTTTCCTACTCCTTCGGATGAGAGTATAAACCGAGGTCTAGTCTGTGTGTCGCACACATTCCATCATAACGGACTTTAAAGATCCTGACGCTCATCCCCTAGACGGGTGAGTGCCGGTAACAAGAACACACCCAGCATGCACTTGGTCCTTCTTCCCCATACCTGGCTGGCCAGGATAGTGCTCAGTTGTCCGGGCGTCAGGCCATGCGCCCAAAGGCTGCGGGTGGGCGTCTCGGGCGGTTTGAGTTAGATCCTGTATCGGCCAGCGCCTAGAATCTGGTCAAGTACGGTGAGATAAGTGCGCTATAAAAATCCTCAATAATAAAAATAATAATTCTTATTTGAATGGGTTGCCATCTCGTCATGTTTTCCAGTATGAACTGGAACGTGAGCTCTCTCGTTAATAGCATCTTCGCAGAGACTGACGAATTAATTTTGCATGACAACATTATAGCTAATGTTTGATAGTGGTGGTAAATGGTCACTTGTAGCTGGAGTGTCATTCATTTCCTCTGGGGATGCAGATGACCATGAAGTGTTAAACAGAGAATTTTGGATGAGAACTGAAGATTTGTCATCATGATTTTATCATGATTATTTATCTGCTAACCAACACATTGAGCAGCAGTTTTTGCATATGAATATTTTGGAGCAGCAGTAGAGTGAGTATTTTCTTGGGTACAGAAACTTTTATTCTGTATTCTTCTGAATAGCTTGTTGCATGATTGGAGTGTTTACTGTTGGAAGCATGATATTAATTTAGACATGTTAATTCCAGTTGGAATTTTGAAATGAGTTCATGTTGACTGTCAACTTTGCATTGTAGCTCATGCATTTGACTCTTGAGTTCTGTGATGATCTTTTTCTGGCCTCCAATGGCAGGCAGCAGCTTATTTTTTTCATTCAGAACATTTGCAAGTTTTTTTTTACAATCCTCCAGTTCTTCTTTAAGTAATTCAGATCTTTGAGAAATATGTACTTTCATTTCATTCTTAATCTGAGATTTGAGAGTTTCTGCATAATGTCTTTCAGTTCATTTTTTATTTTTTGCTCATGTAAGGTGTTCTGTACAATTTCTTGCACATGAGTTGAAAAAATGTCGATTGCTAAGAAGAGAAGGTTGATTAGTCATTTTACTCGAGTTTGAAATGCAAGCCACTGACGATCTGTATTTGTTAAAGAAACAATAAGAAAGATGCCTTTGTGGCCTTTTGGAGATGCATTTGGTTGGTCTATGCAGGATGGAACAAGCCACGTGAGATGCCCACTTGCTGCCTAGGCACTCAAACTGTACACTGAAAGCACTACTATTACAACATCAATAACATCAGCTGACTAACCTGTACACTGAAAGCACTACTATTACAACATCAATAACATCAGCTGACTAACCTGTACACTGAAAGCACTACTATTACAACATCAATAACATCAGCTGACTAACCTATACACTGAAAGCACTACTATTACAACATCAATAACATCAGCTGACTAACCTGTACACTGAAAGCACTACTATTACAACATCAATAACATTAGCTGACTAACCTGTACACTGAAAGCACTACTATTACAACATCAATAACGTCAGCTGACTAACCTGTACACTGAAAGCACTACTATTACAACATCAATAACATCAGCTGACTAACCTATACACTGAAAGCACTACTATTACAACATCAATAACATCAGCTGACTAAACTGTACACTGAAAGCACTACTATTACAACATCAATAACGTCAGCTGACTAACCTGTACACTGAAAGCACTACTATTACAACATCAATAACATCAGCTGACTAACCTGTACACTGAAAGCACTACTATTACAACATCAATAACATTAGCTGACTAACCTGTACACTGAAAGCACTACTATTACAACATCAATAACATCAGCTGACTAACCTGTACACTGAAAGCACTACTATTACAACATCAATAACATTAGCTGACTAACCTGTACACTGAAAGCACTACTATTACAACATCAATAACATTAGCTGACTAACCTGTACACTGAAAGCACTACTATTACAACATCAATAACATTAGCTGACTAACCTGTACACTGAAAGCACTACTATTACAACATCAATAACGTCAGCTGACTAACCTGTACACTGAAAGCACTACTATTACAACATCAATAACATCAGCTGACTAACCTATACACTGAAAGCACTACTATTACAACATCAATAACATCAGCTGACTAAACTGTACACTGAAAGCACTACTATTACAACATCAATAACATCAGCTGACTAACCTGTACAGCTTTTTATTTTTTTCAAACAAACTATGTGAATGACAACATCACATTATTAACCAATAACTCAAAATTCACCAAGATGTCATTTCACAAACATAAGAAAATACTACAAATGTCCAAACGAGACAACTTACGGCAAATCTTCCAGTTTAGCTGCGTCATGCTTGGGATCAAGAAGATCATAGCCACTCTCATTGTAGATCTCAAGGTAGGAAATGTGAATAGTGTACGTAAAGTTTGAATTCTGTAAGATCATGAGTGAAAGCAGATGATAAGCAAACATCAAACCTACTTTCATATATCATATAAAAAAATGAACAGCTTTCATTAAGGAAGAGATTGATGAAAAAAAATAACAGCTTTAATAATACAGAATATAGTGAACATGAAGAACAGAATACACACATAACTAGAAGGGCAAAGCCCACATGACTCACATGCCCCTCTTTTGGAACTTGCAAAATTTAACATGAAAATGAGTGCCCTAAAAAAATTAAATGTTGGCATTAAAATGCAAAGTAATGCCGAATGATCTTTTGATGCTCTTAACTTTGAGCTGACCTTGATCTCATGTACGATCAAATAAACTATAAATATTGTATTATGCTAAACACAATGACATTGGGATGACCTTGTCCTTCAGTGACTTTGGTCTTGGGATGACCTTGACCTACACTTGAACTCTGATGCTCATGTATCATAAAATAACCAATGTTGATACATACTATTGAGCAAATATAGAGCTTTCCACAGTACAATGAAAAATGTTTTAATATTTTTGTAAGACCTAAAATGACTTTGACCTTTAAGATCAACGCAAAAATGGAACATATATGAAAGCTCAATCTGTTATCTCTAAATATAACACTTTGGACTGTAAACTCTCTTAGTCTAAGGTCAAGGTCACTTTAAAGTACCTATATGGACTGACTTTGGACATTTCCAACGACCTTGCCCTTGGAGCGAGGTTTACCAAATTTGAGTAGTATGTGTGTCTCATTGAAATCTATCATGCATCAAAGATTCATAAGTTCAAAATTTAATAACTTAGAAAAAAAGGGAAACTGTGAAAATTGTTCATTTTTTGACACCGTTTGCTGATCCTGTGACCTTGAACTTGAAGTGAAGTCAATTCATTCACTGATCATTTTCAAGGTCTCGTGAATATACACCATCCCACTAAGTTTGGCTATGATACATGAAATAAGTTCCATGTAATTACCCACTTTAAACTTTTGCACAGACGGACAGATGGACAGACAAATTGATAAACGGAAAACAATTTTTGTGGATATAATTTTCTGAATACATTGTCAAAATGTGTGTATGTGTGTGTGCAAATTTTGTACCTAATGAAACACTGAGGCTGGTGTATGACTAAATTCTAGATTTGTTTTCAATGTAGGGAATGTAAATACCAATGCGCTCAATAACTCGAAATGTACTGTAGGCATAAATACAAAATAAAGAAACAAACAAAAACAAAAAACTTTAAAAAGCATTAACAAAATTCTATTATTTCTCATGTCATTTCAAAACATGTGCCCATGAAAAAAACAAACAAAAAACTATAAGGGCAAAGCCTTTATTACCTACGTGCTCCTTAGGGAACTTGCAATATTTAACATAAAAATGAGTGCCCAGTTAATAGTATGACCTTGACCTTTAATGACTTGACCTTGGGATGACATTGACCTTCACATGACCTCTGATGCTCATGTATGATCAAATAACCCAATGTTGTTGCATACTATGGGTCAATTATACAGCCAATACACTGTACAATGGCTATACATCATCTTACCAAGTTTGGTTGTGGTAGTTGATATATATAGGTTCGGAATACTTAGCCACTTTAAAGGTTTTGCACATAAACGGAGGGACTTTTTTTCTATGTCATTTTGTGGCTATTTAGGACTAATCTCAAGACTAATCTTGCACAGATTCGCAAAATTCTTGATTTTTTTTTCTCCAAATTTTAGATAAAACGCAAAACATGTTTAGAAAATGGTGAAGCACAATGACCTTGACCTTTGAGAAAGTACAACTACAAATGATCCAACATGCTTAGCAGTAGTAAAGTATGACAAAGTAAAAATGATATATACATAGTGAAAGTGTGAAGCAGCACAGTTAGTAACAGCAGTGAAGACAATAACCTAATTGAGTGGTTGTAAGCTGGGAGACAGACAAACACAAACTTACATTCTGAGTTTGCTCAAAAATGTAGGAGAGGGACCTGGGAATCAAACCCCTGTCCATGTATCTTTCAGCCCCACCGGTGACGGTGAAGGTCTTGCCACTGCCAGTCTGTAAGTGGAGAATACACAATTTGTCAGAAGGCACCAACTGGCAAGAAAGAAAAACATATGCAGACCTCATAAAATTTTGTCATCCACTAGAGTATAAAACATTGAAGTGCCTGTCTGAACGACTTCATGCACAGAAAAAATTTATCAGTTTTCATCTATACAAAACCCCCTCTCCTTGTTGCTCCAACAATCTGTTTTGAACTTTTATCTACAAGATCTCACGCCTGAACTTTTGGATCTGTGTAATAAATGAAGAGAGATGAAAAAGACACAGAATACCTCACAGAGAGCTGATGCTTACTGAAAAATCAACAATATCCGAAGAGGCGTGCACACAGCAAAGGAGAACTGGATAGAAGATCAATGCCAGGAAATAGAGAACAGTCTGAACAAGAACAACAGCAAGAAGGCCTATCAGACTGTGAAGCAGCTGACAAGTGTTAAACAGCCCAAGGTCTCCACGATCCAAAGCAAGTCTGGCATATGCCTTACAGAAGAACAAGAAGTCTTGGACAGATGGACAGAGTACTGTTCTGACCTTTACAACCACACCTCAAATGGAGAACCACCAGTTCTAGCATGTCCCGAGAACAGAGAAGAAGAAATCCTCCAAATTCTTTGAGAAGTTGAGGCAGCAGTGCAATCGCTGAAGAAAGGGAAGTCAGCAGGAGTGGACAACATACCCGCGAAACTGCTTCAAACAGGAGGAGAAGCAATAATAGACCATTGACCCAGTCGCTTGTTATCACTCTTCTAAAGAAAGATAACCTTCAGGAATGTGAAAATTACCGCACTATCAGCCTCATCAGCCATCCCAGCAAGGTCCTCCTAAAAATAATACACAACAGGTTGAAACCTCAAGCTGAACAAATCATAGCTGAAGAACAGATTTTCAACCTCAGAACAATCTGCGAGAAATACCTACAGCATCAACAACATCTATGTAATGTGTTCGTAGACTTCAAAAAGGTGTTTGACCGAGGCTGGCACGCAGCTCTGTGGTCAACCATGAGAGTGTACAACATCAGCCACAAAATTATTGAAGTCATCAAAAGCCTGTATGACAAGGCTACCAGTGCAGTCCTCCATAACAGCACCATCGGAAACTGGTTCAGAACAACAATCGGTGTGCATCAAGAATGCCTACTCTCTCCAACACTCTTCAACATCTTCATAGAGGGCATCATGTCAGATGCTCTTGCGGATCATGAAGGCACAGTCAGCATAGGAGGTAGAGCAATCTCCAACCTTCGTTTTGCAGATGACATTGATGGATTGGCTGGAGAGGAACAAGAACTTGAACAGCTGGTACAGGGTCTTGACACCACCTCCAGAGCCTATGGAATGGAAATAAGTGCAGAGAAGACCAAAATGATGACCAACAATACCAATGGCATCAACACAGACATCAAAGCCCAAGGCCATCCCTCAACACAGTGCATAGCTTCAAATATTTAGGAGCCATTGTATCAGACAATTGGTCCTGAAAGGGTCCTCTCCAGGATCGCACAAACAACTGCTGCCCTGACAAGGATGAAGCCCATTTGGAAAGACAGGATCATCAGTCTACATTCCAAGGTAAGACTGCTGCGCTCCCTTGTCATCTCCATCTTCCTATAACGCAGCAGATCTACAATGAAGAATACAAAGCATGGAGATGAGGTGCTACAGAAGACTTCTGGGCATTTCCTATACCCAGCAAATCACCAACGACGAAGTCCGACAGAACATCACACAAGCCATTGGACAACACGATGACCTGCTCACAGTGGTAAAGAAACAGAAACTCCGATGGTATGGCCATGTCAACAGATCATCAGGCCTTGCAAAACCATCCTGCAAGGCACAGTGCAAGGAGGTAGAAAGAAGAGAGAGATTGAAAAAGAGGTGGGAGGACAACATTTGAGAATGGACTGGTTTGACACTGAGCGAAGCCATGAGGGTTGCTGATGACTGAGAAAGATGGAGTACGCTGGTTAAATCATTATCTGTGGTGCCCTTACGACCTCCGAGTTACGGGGTAAGATAGGATAGGATCTACAAGATACGTCTCTGTTTTTTTCTATGTGTGTGTCTGAATTTCTTTTTCTCATTTCAAGGCAAAACAGTCAAATACACACTCACCTGTCCATAAGCAAAAATAGTTCCATTGTATCCTTGGAGAACACTGAAAATAATTATAATTATTATTAATAGTGATTACATTGCCAGTAATTTCCTTTAAAAGGCCTTTGAAAAATGTTGTTGATTAATTCAGTCACTAGAAGTATCATTTGAAAACTAAATAAATATAGCATCGTTATCAAAGGGTAAAATAATTAGTGTCCTGTTTAAACTCTTCCCTCACACATGCACAAATATGACGCATGCATACACCCACACATTCCTTATACTTACTTGTCAATGACTGGTTTAGCAACATTCTGAAAAACTTCATCCTGTGGTGTTCTTTGATCAAAGCACTTGTCAAATCTGAAAAAAAAATTAAATACTCTTAATGAAAAGTATTTTGCTTAAAAACAAAGAAACAAACAAACAAATAATAATAATAATAATAATGATGATAATAATAATAATAATAATAATAATAATAACAATAATAATAATCATAATAATAATAATAATAATAATAATAATAATAATAATAATAATAATAATAATAATAATAATGGATACAATATATGCACCTTACTCCAAAATCAAACTCAACGCTCAGCGATCTGTAACCAACATACATGCTCACATGTTACCCTTACATGCTCTACTTACACAGCAGCTCTACATACACAGCAAACACATTTTCATCACTCAAAAGTGGTGTAAAGGCATATCACTATTAGAAGATGAAAATAAACAAATACAAAATGAAATAAGAATCAAAGAAGAAATTGCTCATATGTCACAGGAAGAATGGCAATTCAGTGTGATTCGTTATCTACCTAATGTTAATTGGAATTCCCGTATGTCCTAGGATGAATTGGAATCCCAGTCAACATTTGGAAAAAAGCTAGTGGACATTGGAATTTTCATTTACCTTAAGAAGCGTTTAGTGACAATGAGAACTCCAAAATTACGCAGTGCACTTGTACAGAAAAAAATCTTAAGTAAATTATTGGTAAATTATAGGTTCCTATCCTATCCTGTCCCGTAACCCGGAGGTCGTAGGGGCACCACAGATGATCGTTTAACCAGCATACTCCATCTTTCTCTGTCCTCAGCAGCCATGATGGCTTCGCTCAGTGTCAAACCAGTCCATTCTCGAATGTTGTCCTCCCACCTCTTTTTCAGTCTCCCTCTTCTTCTACCTCCTTGCACTGTGCCTTGCAGAAAGGTTTTTGCAAGGCCTGATGATCTGGTGATGTGGCCATACCATCGGAGTTTCCGTTTCTTCATCACTGTGAGCAGGTCATCGTGTTGTCCAATGGCTTGTGTGATGGTCTGTCGGACTTCGTCATTGGTGATGTGTTGGGTATAAGAAATGCCCAGAAGTCTTCTGTAGCACCTCATCTCCATGCTTTGTATTCTTCGTTGTAGATCTGCAGTGAGGGTCCATGCTTCGTAAGCATATAGAAAGATGGAGATGACAAGGGAGCGCAGCAGCCTTACCTTGGAATGTAGACTGATGGTCCTGTCTTTCCAAATGGGCTTCAACCTTGTCAGGGCAGCAGATGTTTGTGTGATCCTGGAGAGGACTTCCTGTTGGGACCAATTGTCTGATACAATGGCTCCCAAATATTTGAAGCTATGCACTGTGTTGATGGATTGGCCTTGGACTTTGATGTCTGTGTTGATGCCATTGGTGTTGTTGGTCATCATTTTGGTCTTCTCTGCACTTATTTCCATTCCATAAGCTCTGGAGGTGGTGTCAAGCTTCTGTAACAGCTGTTCAAGTTCTTGTTCCTCTCCAGCCAATCCATCAATGTCATCCGCAAAACGAAGATTGGAGATTGCTCTATCCCCCCTATGCTGACTGTGCCTTCGTGATCTGCAAGAGCATCTGACATGATGCGCTCTAGGAAGATGTTGAAGAGGGTTGTAGAGTGTAGGCATCCTTGAAGCACACCGATTGTTGTTCTGAACAAGTTCCCGATGACACTGTTATGGAGGACTGGTTGCACTGGTAGCCTTGTCATAAAAGCTTTTGATGATAATTTAAGGGCTGATGTTGTACACTTTCATTGTTGCCCATTGTCGCGTCACCTGAGTGGGTTCCGAGACGTTCAGCACAAAAGAGTGGAAGGAATAGGAACTCAAACAAAAGAACTACCACAAAATGCCAGATGAACAATCACACTCTTTTATTCAACAATGACGCACACTCACAGGATAATTGGGATATTAAACCACCCTCAACCCCTATTAAGACCCCCAACCCAGTATTTACTAAACAATTATCTCCCTTGTCTAACTGAAAACCCCAGAACTATACACAAACAGAATGCCCACAACAATAATCAATATGCAACAATAGTAATAATCAATTAGATTCAGGTAAATACAATTCCGAGCTGAATCCACAATCAGAAAATCTTAAAAAAATCAATCGCATTGAATAAGCTAGCTTTACAGTTCAGAATCACTGTTCGTAACCTAACTATCTATTAACTGAGCTCAGAGTAAACTAAAGCAGTTAATCACACAGATAAAGGAAGTGATTTACACTGGATACCGAAGATATGTGTTTAGGTGTGTGACGTGCGATTCTGTATGTGTGTGGGTGCGGTGTAGCTGAAATCCTGTAGCCCCGATGGAAGGCTCGTCCGAAGCAATGGCAGGTCCAGGCGATGATGGAGCGCCACCCCCAGCGGCGGCGCCAGCAACCAAAGAGAGTGATGGCGTGGTGGCGGCGAGGCCAGTCAACTTCCACACCTACCAGCGGCAAAGGCAGAGGTCTCAGAGCTGATGTACACTCGGCACAGGAGTACAGCAGCGACACGTAGGAATCGTAGAATTATACCAGTGGTAGTAGCATAACAGTAGTGGTAGCAGTAGACAAAACAGAAGACAACAGCCCAGTCTGTGGAACAAATAAAGAGTCTCACTAGTTCGTCCACAAAAACTTAAACATTTCATAACAGGATACGCCTTCCGCCGTCCGCCATCTTGACCTGTTTATACATGCATCTCAATAACATAATGCACTTCTTAATTCTATAATTTATCTCTTCCATGAAACATAGTTGTTTATACAAATAAATATACATGATTACAACTGCACTTCCAGTCACACAATAGCGATTCGCCTCATCCACACTTCCATCTTCATCACCCCCCTCTACGTTATAGCACATTATCTCCCTTCATTCACAATTACCTCTATAACGCTATAATACAAACGCGCTTCCCTCATATTCATCACCTTCATCACCCCTCTCCAACACAGTACATTGTCTCCCTTCCTTCACATTCATCACCCCTCTCTCTCTCTTTAACATGCATACTTCTTTGCCACCCTTTGTAACCCACTTTGGCAACAACAGCAACGACATTATTTATACACATCTTCAACCAAGAAAATCATATGAAAATCATATAAAAATCAACATACTACTATTTATCAAAATATATCCCTTTCCCCCTCATTCACCATCATTCATTCATGTACGCAGATTCG
Source organism: Oncomelania hupensis (assembly GCA_036898135.1). NCBI lineage: Eukaryota > Metazoa > Mollusca > Gastropoda > Littorinimorpha > Pomatiopsidae > Oncomelania > Oncomelania hupensis. Next base: position 45,037,989 of record CM072513.1, read on the forward strand.
GAGCACAGCCAATAAGGAAATGAATTACAGGTTTCAACTCACCTTTTAAGTTCTCGGCCTGTGATAACGAATGCACATACACGTACAGCCCAACACAACACCGTACACAACAGTACACCACAGTACAGCACCACACTGGTTAGTAGTTTGAGAGTATCAAGTTCGTTTCTGGCTAATGCTTAGCTATGCACTGGGCAATCTCAATACTGACGAAGTACTTGAGCTTTGGCAGGTGCCCAAACGAGGGCCACACGACCTTAAGACTGAACCCTACACTTATTCCTTCCCAATAATGGCGGTTACAGCCCTCCCACTACAGACTTTTAGACATTCTTGTCCCGACGAGGGCGCAAGATCTTGGGTGGTTCGAAACACAACGAACAATCTACCCTTACAGAAGAACATACTCTAACCTGACACACAGTCACAAAGTTACTTCTGTCCAAAAAGACTGACTGCTTGCAAAAGCAACCTAATTGACTCTGCCAACTAAATCATATACCAGCACACAGGACAACATCGAGTCGAGCTCAGTAACCCAGTTTCCCCATTATGCATTATGCTCTTTTGTGTTAAACACGTGAAACCCACACATACTAATCTTTCATACGCAGTAAAAGAAACTGCCGAATCGACTATGTACACTATATCACTAGAGATGTGCAACTCTGCACGATATGTAACTAACTCTAGTACGTGCTGAAAACTCGTGTCGTCACACCCATAGAGCTGCATGCCAGACTCAGTCAAATGCCTTCTTGAAGTCTATGAACACATGATATAGATGTTGTTGGTGCTGTAGGTATTTCTCACAGATTATTCTGAGGTTGAAAATCTGTTCAGTGGTACTTCGCCCTTCCCTGAATCCTGCTTGTTCTTCAGCTATGATTTGTTCAGCTTGGGGTTTCAACCTGTTGAGTATTATTTTCAGGAGGACCTTGCTGGGATGGCTGATGCTGATGGTGCGGTAATTTTCACACTCCTCAAGGTTACCTTTTTTGGGAAGAGTGATGACAAACGATTGGGTCCATGGTGTAGGCCACTCCCCACTCTGCCAGATCTTGTTACAGATAATGGTGAGGGCATCAATCATCGCTTCTCCTCCTGCTTGTAGCAGTTCCGCGGGTATGTTGTTCACTCCCGCTGACTTCCCTTTCTTTAGCGATTGCACTACTGCCTCAACTCCTTCCCGGAGAATTGGGAAGATTTCTTCTTCTTTTCTCAGGACATGCTAGAACTGATGGGTCTCCATTTGGTGTATGGTTGTAAAGGTCAGAGCAGTACTCTGTCCATCTGTCCAAGACTTCTTGTTCTTCTGTAAGGCATATGCCAGACTTGATTTGGATCGTGGAGACTTTGGGCTGTTTAACACTTGTCAGCCGCTTCAAAGTCTGGTAGGCCTTCGTGCTGTTGTTCTTGTTCAGACTGTTCTCTATTTCCTGGCATTGATCTTCTATCCAGTTCTCCTTTGCTAAGCGCATGCCTTTTCGGATGTCACTGTTGATTTTTTGGTAGACATCAGCTCCCTGTGACTGTGAGGTGTTCTTTTTCTTTTTTTTATCTCTCTTCGTTTATCACACAGATCCAAAAGTTCAGGTGTGATCCACGGCTTCTTCTCTGCTTTGCTTTGGTCGGTGCTTGCCAATGATCTCAGTGGCAGCAACTGCCACAGCTGAGTTGAAGGTGGTGGTCATGGTGTTGACATCTACTTCACCAGCCCCCAAAATCAGCAGTGGTGCAAATTTCCCTCCAATTTTGGCCTGAAATAGTTCAGCCACCTCCGGGTCTTGCAGTTTGTCCAGGTTGATCTTCAGTCTAGTGCACTTTGCTGTCTTTACTCTCTTCAAGTGGAGCCGGAAAGACATCATTACGAGATCGTGGTCACTTCCGATGTCTGCTCCTGGAAAAGTGCGTGTCCTGCCAATGTTAATGCTTGATCTGAAGCATTTCTTGACCATGAAGATGCTCCCCACCGGGACTGTGCCATGTCCATTGTCTGGAGTTTTTGTGGAGACCAAGCATGTTTGCCAGTACCAGATTGTTGTATATGGCAAACTCCAACAGTCTCAGACCCCTGTCTTTTGTCTCGTTGTTGCAGTGGGGTCCACATGTGTCTCCCCAGTTGTGGTGCGCATCTTGGCCAATCTTGGCATTCCAGTCGCCTTGCACTATGACTATGTCCTTCTTCGGCACTTGGTCAAGGACCGCCTGTAGATTTTCATAAAAATCCTCCACTTCGCTGTCATCATAGTCTCATGTTGGTGCATAGGCCTGGATGATGGTGATGTTGAAAGGGGCTGCTCTCAGACGGATAGTAATGAGTCTACTGGAGACTGGGCGGCAACCCATGACAGTGGCTAGAATGTTCTTGTGGACCAAGAATCCAACGCCGTGTTCGTGCCTGTCATCTCTACCGCTGAAATAGAGCTTGTGGTCTTTGTTGGTCGTTGTTTCACCTAGGCCTTTCCAGCGCAGTTCCCTGATACCTAGAACGTTCCATCGATAGTGGTCCAGCTCGTGGGCCAGTTCTAATTTTCCTTCCACAGTTAGGGTCCTGATATTCCAGGTTCCTATGACGATGTTTCTTGTGCGGACCTTGCTAAATTGTCCATCAGTAGCATACTTATCACCTCCATCCTGGTGGCCAACGGAAGGCACGGTCCTTGTTGAGCTGGGCGATGACCGATCCATTATGGAATTAGTGGATAGTTTCATCACGTAGTGTGTCTTGGGCAAAAAAGACCTGGCAGTGCCCAATCCTCACACTGACTCAGCCAAAGCTTTTAGGTTTTGAAGTTAGTTCAGCCAGGCTAGCTATAAATAGCTTCGCCGGTGCTCTTCTTTCCTTTCCTTTCACTGAAAGGGAGGGTGTATGCAAGCTATAAATAGCCCGCAGCCAGCAAAATGAGGGAGAACCTAAGAGTGCTGCTCACATAGGCATTGAGCTGGTGTGTCCTCTCCACGAATACAGTGTGGCTCGCCTTGGCCCTGAGCACGTGGTGTTGAACCTGTAGTAACGTGAGGTTCCTCCGCCCTGGCCGGTGACTTCTGTGTAGAAAACTTTCGCCCAGTGATGCCGTGCTAACATCACCCCTGTTAGTCGCCTCTTACGACACGCCGGGAAATGTTGGATCTATTCTATTTAATGCCCAAACCAACAATAAAAATTTCACATTTTAAAGTGAATGATAATGGCATATATGCTGAGAATGATGTAAATATAGTTGGTTCCAAAATCTTTAGTTTGCAAAATGTTATTAAACTGCAGTGTAAGCAATATTATGAATATAAAGTTTTATATTTCCAGTAAACATTTCCACTGATGAAAAGAAAAAAAACAAGATGGCAAGCAATTCAAATGTATTTCCAGACACACAAACCGAGGCAAAAACTAAGCATTTTCAAAAGTGATAAATTTCTTGGCGGTGCTGTGACTTAACAAAGCAAAATGAAAACAGAGAATGATACTAATGATAGGAAAATTTCTGAACTATCTGCAACTGCAAGCAAAAAAAAAAAGAAAATCAGATCAGCAAATTTTCAGATACATTACAAAACATGTTTAGGAAATGATGAAACACAAAGACCTTGACCTTTGAGAAAGTATAAATCTATATCAATGATTTAATATGCTAAGCAGTATTTAAAAGTATCTGCAAATTAATTATAAATTTAAGTGTTTAGAGCAAAAAAGTGATATTTGGAGTGACAGACTGACTGACTATCTTAGTATGAAAACTGGACTAGTTCTGAAGGATAGCCCCTGATTTGAAGTACTTGTATACAAACACAACAAAATCGCCTCAGCCATTTTTGAGATATTGAACAAAACGTGTATAGCAGGAAAACTATTCCAGTGACCTTGACTTTTGCGGTAGAGCAAATATGATGGCACAGGATGCAGGCCATTAATCTAGGTAATGTTCCTATGAAGTTTGGTCAAAATTCTTTCATTGATTCTTGAGATATTGCTTACAACGGATTAACAGACTGGCATTTGGCTTGTTCTGATTCCTGACTTATTCAAAGTATTTCAGTCTGAAAAAAACACCATGACAATCAGACCGTAAAAGACAAAACATCTCCACTAAACACTGGGATCCCATTCATCTTAGTGTTTACAATAGCTTTTTTATAATTTTCCCTGGGATTCTAATTCATCTTAAGATGTATGAGAATTCCAATGAACGGTGCAACACTATGTAGATTCTCAATTATTCTGGATTTTTCCATGGTATATTTTAATTTAACAGTGTTCTTTAAATATATGCATCGATTTACCTTTCTGTGTATGTGTGTGTGTGCATTAAATTTCATGATTAAAGCTTGTCTGTAATATAGTATGTACATGTCCAGTTTTGATACTTGATATGTCCATTGTGATTGAGCTTAATGTTGCAAATGTGTATTCAAGGTCTTTTAATTGAAGTCTTAAAAGGTTCTGTGTGGAGTGTGTATGTGTGTATGAGACTGTCTACCAATATCGGAGCAATTTCCATGCTAAATGTCATTTGGCTGAATAAATTCTGTATTATGTGCCCATTCTTCCTGTGATATGTACTAGCCTGAACTTGTATGTTTCCCTTTTGTTGTTCACAAATCCTGATGAGTACTCCCTTGGGATAGTAACTGTCAGTCTTGGGTATCCTTCTTCATCTTCATCAATGTCATACAGCTGCAATTAAATAAATAGTTCAAACAATATTAAACAACACCCAAAATAGTGATTAACTAAAAGGGTATTAGACTGACGATCAAAACCATACTCTTCGTTGGCATAGATGGAGACAATATTGAATGATGAGTTAAGTTGTCAAAAGCAGGTAAGGGTCGTTGAAAATTTATAAAGAATTTTAACAACAAAAAAAAAAGAGTGCTAGTTCAATTGGTTTGATTATTTGTTTTGTCAAATCATACAAAGTTTAGCTGGCAAGGTTTGCTAAAGAATTATGTCCCCAAAATATGGTGCATGTAACATATAACATGGTAAAACATTCAAATAAGTACAATAATCTTAAATCAATGTTTTCTTTCTCCATGTGGGGCTAGGCTGCCTGTGCCACCGTCAGCATCATAATCGATGACACAATTTCGAAAGCATCGTAGTTCTGACTGTTCTTATAACATTCACACAATTTACAAAAATAATTAAACATAGAATGAATTAAGTGAAATTCCATAAGAAAATTCACAGCTTTGTTTACTTCATATGATAAAACAGTGCGCAGATTCAGGTATAATCGAATGTTTACCCCAGTTTTGGCAGGCTTTGTAGGCTTTATCCGACCAAAAATCTTAATTGTCTGCTTGACCATGATTTCAAGTTAATTTTTCCGCACAAAACAATAAATTAAAAAGATAAACAACGCTCGAATGTCACATTTAAAAACAAATTTTCGTTCTGTCTACACAGCATTCCTCCATGATGCCAAACATTCTAATGCTGCAGCGAATGTCGGTTTGATCGGTTTGATTGGTTAAAAATGTAATCTAAATTTAGCTCTGCCAATCGAACCATGTCCGCAGCCAGCGAAGGTTTGACAGACGACGCGAATTCTCTGCGACTGAGAGATGGATTTTACTCTTCTCCTGGATCTTGTGTGACTTGAGGTTGGTGTCGGATTTTTATTTTTTATGTTTTACAAATTATCCACAACAAATTATGACGATAACAATCTGTTGTGCTACCGTATTTCACGTCGATTGTACCTATTTAAAATAATAATAATAATAATAATAATAATAATAATAATAATAATAATAATAATAATAATAATAATAATAATAATAACACACATAAATTTATCGTCTGCTACAGTTGTCAAGCATAGCGAGTTCTATAGCCACTCCCAGTGCATATATATATATATGCTTCCCTGTACCAAAACATATTTTTGTCACCTGTGAGAATACAATAAAATGTGCGCGGATGCCTTTCTTTTTCGATGTTGATTTCTCTCATGCGAGCGAAAGAGGCAGCAATCTGTCCGCCAGTAATTTATTCAAGGCTGCAGTCCGTACCGGCATTATTTTATGTGAAAGAAGTCCCTAGCCGAGCAGTGGTGCAAGTAGTGTTTTTGTTGAAACAGTTGCGCATTGCGGCGCACGATGAATGGACGGTGGAAGCTGAACAGGCCATGATTTAGTTTGCTTTAACAGGTTTAGTAGTTTTCGTTTTCAGCCATCTGTTTACAAAGTTAAACAAGGCCGCTATAAGAACTGTAAATGCGCACGTGCGGTGCTTTCCTGTAGCCACTACTAGTCAGAATGAAATGCCGGGCATTTCCCCCGCCCTCCTCCCCTCCTCCCCCCCCCCCCCCTCCTCCCCCTTTTACGCCCCATCGGGTCGTCCCGTTTTCGGACTCCCGAGCTGCCTATGCTGCATCAAACTGGGATTATAGGGATTTGAAGACTGTGATCGAATCAGTAATTAAGAATCTTCGTCGATCAACGAAGGAAAAATGAGTCTGGGGCAATCAGAGTTGATCTGTCGTATACGCGCATATCAATATATAGTCATACTTGTTATTACTGGCTTAACTACTGTATTAAGTTGTCTTCAGCAAATGACGTCTTCGCTGATCTCATTGCAGATCATTCATGCCATCCGCCTTTTCCTGGGAGGTCTGAGTCACTCAATTTACCCACACTGAAAGATGCACCGTACTTGTTTATTGTTTTCAATAGAGGCTGTTGAAGCTAAAGGTTGACAACAATCCCAGTGTGCACCGAGTGTTGATCTAGCTCAAAGTTTCCAGAAAGCTATGAGAATGAGATATAGTACAGCGAGTGTACTTTTCATCTGTAAATTTTTTATATAATTAAAATCTGTGTGCCTCGATAATTATGTTTTAATTTTACGTCTTCTTAATTAGTTTCTAATTAAATACGATCTACAAATAAACAAAACATTCGTAAGTTTTATTGGAAATCAAGAACTAGTTTCAGAAATTAGGTGAAACGGAGCAAACACGCACAAACACACACACACACACACACAAGACTGAACAACATTACTAATTTTAACTAAGTATTACTATTAAGCTTTATGACCCCATTGATAAATACTGCTTTCGTCTGGGCCCACTCCTAACACCTCTATATCCTAGTGAATTTGGATCAGATCCATGTGTTTGTACCTATCCTATCCTATCCCGTAACCCGGAGGTCGTAGGGGCACCACAGATGATCGTTTAACCAGCATACTCCATCTTTCTCTGTCCTCAGCAGCCCTGATGGCTTCGATCAGTGTCAAACCAGTCCATAATTCTCGAATGTTGTCCTCCCACCTCTTTTTCGGTCTCCCTCTTCTTCTACCTCCTTGCATTGTGCCTTGCAGAATGGTCTTTGCAAGGCAAGGCCTGATGATCTGGTGACGTGGCCATACCATCGGAGTTTCCGTTTCTTCACCACTGTGAGCAGCTCATCGTGTTGTCCAATGGCTTGTGTGATGGTCTGTCGGACTTCGTCGTTGGTGATGTGTTGGGTATAGGAAATGCCCAGAAGTCTTCTGTAGCACCTCATCTCCATGCTTTGTATTCTTCGTTGTAGATCTGCTATGAGGGTCCATGCTTTGCAAGCATATAGGAAGATGGAGATGACAAGGGAGCGCAGCAGTCTTTTTGGAATGTAGACTGCTGGTCCTGTCTTTCCAAATGGGCTTCAACCTTGTCAGGGCACCAGTTGTTTGTGCGATCCTGGAGAGGACTTCCTGTCGGGACCCATTGTCTGACACAATGGCTCTCAAATATTTGAAGCTATGCACTGTGTTGAGGGACTGGCCTTGGACTTTGATGTCCGTGTTGATGCCATTGGTGTTGTTGGTCATCATTTTGGACTTCTCTGCACTTATTTGCATTCCATAAGCTCTGGAGGTGGCGTCAAGCTTCTGTGCCAGCTGTCCAAGTTCTTGTTCCTCTCCATCCAATCCATCAATGTCATCCGCAAAACGAAGATTGGAGATTGCTCTACCCCCTATGCTGACTATGCCTTCATGATCTGCAAGAGCATCTGACATGATGCACTCTAGGAAGATGTTGAAGAGTGTTGGAGAGAGTAGGCATCCTTGACGCACACCGATTGTTACGTTGAGACGCTCATGATGGTGCGTGTGGAATGCGCACGATGTTATGTGTGAAGCGCGTGCAATGGTAGGCTTGCGTGTGTGACGCGCGCGATAGATCTGTTCGTTTTATTTTGCAACGAATGCAGTGGTAGAGTGTATTTATCTTTGATTTGATTTTGCATTGTTATTAGTAGAGGCTTTGTGTACCGTTGGTGTTTTTATTTGCTCGATATTATTTGAGAATTTTCGAGAAATGGTTGTTTACTATCGATCGAAGCGTATGGATTGTTCTGTTGGTTACCATGGAAGCTTCCATTCCAAATGAGGTTGTTGATAGTGTGTTGAAAGTAAAAAGTGGAAAGTGGAAAGTGGTTGTATGCAGTGTTGATGTGTGCTGAATAAAAGTGGAAAACTACATACGAAGACTTTGCATTGTTGCTGAGTGAGCAGGCTGCGTGGATAAACGAATCTGAGTTACACGCCTATCAGGAATTCAAGCATCGGGGCTGAATCAAATACTGATAAAAAAAAAACACCAACATCGATTCGAGTGTAACATTTTGGGGGTCAAGCCGCGATTCACGCCATAGCCAAGGGTTCAACTGCGACAACAAGCGAGTCAACGTTACGAGAGGCAGTCATCGAGGGTAGCCGCCAACAAGTTGCGTCGGGAGGGGCCAACATACTGGGACTACATCCCCGAAAGATTCGGGTTGACTGCAAGGGCGTGTAGTCGCTGAAGAGTTGCTTCGTGAGCGAACAACAGATCGGGACTACGTGGCTGCCGCAAGACTACGTCGAGGGACAGTCTCGGAGCTACATCGCCAGTATTACAGGGAGCGACGAGCGGACGTCGCGTCTACTTCAGCACAGGAGCGTGTACATCAACACCAGCGTGGTGCAGCGTCGCATACGACGAGGACAGCGGGGCCTGCGTCAGCGAAAGCGACTAGTGATAAGCATCAGCGCTACTGCAGAAAGCGTGCTGTTCTAGAACAGTCTAGAAAGGTACAGCACAGTCAAGAACTTTCCAGAAAAAGAACTCTCCAGTCAAGAACTTTTCCAGAAAAGAATTTTCCAGAAAAGCATCAAGATGGCTGACCTCTGGCAGAAAGGGATTGAACTGCATCTGGAAATTGAACAGCAGCGGCAAGAAAATGAAGAGCAACGACGTCGTGAAGAAAGAGAGTTCGAGCTGAAGCGTCTTGAAGGTGAGCGTCAATACCAGCTAGAGTTGGCGCGTATCCAAAACAGCATGCGCCACAAGTTATCAGTGACAACAAAGCTCCAAAATTGCCAGCGTTTGTCGACGGGAAGGAACAGATCGACAGTTATTTGGCGAGATTTGAAAGGTTTGCCAAAAGCTCTAACTGGCAACCTCAAGACTGGGCGATTCGACTAAGTGCACTTCTGACGGGGCAAGCACTCGACGTCTACACCAGATTGTCGGACGATGACGCTAAAGACTACGACGTCTTGAAAGAGGCCCTATTGCAGTGCTACAACTTTACAGAGAAGGGCTACCGTAAACGCTTCCGTGAATGCCGGCCTAAGTCAGACGAGACGCCAAAGCAGTTTGTGGAGCGCCTGTCGTCATATCTACACAAGTGGGTGGAATTATCAGGCGAAAGGAAGTCTTACGACAGTCTCCATGACCTGATCGTGAAGGAACAATTTCTCAATGCCTGTCACAAGGACCTAGCGACCCACTTAGAAGTACAAAAGCTGCAGACGCTTAAAGATGTGACTGGGGCTGCTGAAAGATATCTCATCGCTCATGGGAAGACCCTGGGGCCACCCAGCGCGACGAAACATTTTCAGAAGACTGGAAACCATGTGAACCAGATCCAGGGGAGCCAGACGAGCCAGAAACAGACGGACTCCACGCCTCCTCCCAGGGAAGGGCATTCAAGAGGCTGTTTCACCTGCAACGCTACAGACCACAGAGCGGCTAACTGTCCTCAAAACAAAAGTAGCGGACAGCGGAGCAGTACGGACAATGCAACGGCGGGCAACCGGCAGAGGAGGTTCTCCAATCAACGGCAAACCAGTAGATCTGACCATCAAGTGTGCGGCGGGAGCGTCATTCTTCCGAGTGAGACCGAGCGCACAGCTACTCATGCGGACGTGCAAGAGTGCATAACTGACGGCCAGCTTCTCCTTGCCAACGGGAAATCCATCCCCGTCGTCGCCAGCGCGGCGATGACCGTCCAGAACATGCCTGTTTCCAAGGGACGCGTCGGAAATCATGAAGTGACTGTCCTAAGAGACTCTGGCTGCAGTGGGGTCATCGTCAGAGAAGATCTGATCTCCAAAGAACAGTTCACTGGCGATTCAAAGTGGACACTCATGGCCGACAGCAAATGTGTGAAAGCGCCAGTAGCGAAGATTCAAGTCAGCACCCCTTTCTACATAGGCGAAGTCGAAGCGGTTTGCCTGAAGAAGCCGCTGTATGATTTGATGATCGGGAACATCGACGGCGCGAAACGTCCCGACGACCCCGATTCAGAGTGGAGTCCTGCCTCAACTCAACACGTCGAAGCTGTGGAGGAGGATCCATTGCCATTTCCCGATGGAGACCTTACAGAGCTGCTAAGGGATAATGTGGCTACTCCAGCTCAGCCCTGCCGACCAGAGATTGTCGGTGCTGTTACAACCAGGGCCCAGGCCAAGAGAGACAAGACGTCTTCGCCACTGAAGGTCGCCGACAACTCCAAAGCTGCCATCGTGGACAGAGATAAGCTGATCCAGCTCCAGGAAGCTGATAGTACTTTAAACAAGTACAGGAACCGCCAAGACCACGTGACCAAGGGCAGTGGCACGGTCTATTTTGAGGTGAAGGCCAAGATCCTGTATCGAATCTTCCAGCACCCTGGGGTCAACGGAGGGAAATCACTACGTCAAGTATTGGTACCGTTACCCCTAAGGCGCCAGGTGATGGAAGTAGCGCATGACTCAATCATGGGAGGTCACCTGGGTATCAAGAAGACGTCGGATAGAATCCAGGCGGTGTTCTACTGGCCAGGACTTCATGCGGACGTCAGCCGTTTCTGCCGATCATGTGACATTTGCCAGAAGACCATACCTCGAGGAAGGGTCCCGAAAGTGCCTATGCAGAGGATGCCTCTGATCGACCGACCTTTCAAGAGGGTGGCCTTAGACTTAATCGGCGAAATAAGACCTCCGAGTGAAGAAGGTCATCGGTGGGTACTGACTTTAGTGGACTATGCGACTCGGTACCCAGAAGCAGTGCCTTTAAAGAAGATTGACACTGAAACTGTTGCAGAGGCACTGGTGGACATGTTCAGCAGACTTGGAGTGCCTGAAGAAATTCTGACAGACCTAGGGACGCAGTTCGTCTCTGACTGCATGAAGGAGGTCAACAGACTGCTGAGCATCCGGCATTTGACTACGACACCCTACCATCCAATGTGCAACGGGCTTGTCGAGAAGTTCAATGCTACGCTGAAGTCCACCCTGAAGAAACTGTGCAGCGAGCAGCCCAGACAATGGCATCGCTATATCAACGCCTTACTTTTCGCCTACAGAGAAGTACCGCAGGAGTCCACCGGCTTCTCTCCGTTCGAGCTGCTGTACGGAAGAACCATCCGAGGGCCGATGCACATCCTGAAAGAACTGTGGACGAAGGAAGTGGACACCCCAGAGGTGAAGAACAGCTACCAGTACGTGTTTGAGCTATGGGAGAAGCTGGAGCAAACTCTCGAGATAGCCAGAGAAAACCTGAAGAAGTCCCAAGACTGTGGAAAGCACTACTACGATCGTAGGGCTGTAAACAGGAAGTTCAAACCTGGCAACAAAGTACTGGTGCTGCTACCTACCGACCACAATAAGTTGCTGATGCAGTGGAAAGGCCCGTACGAAGTGGAGACCGTTGTGGGGATCAACGACTACAAGGTGAAGGTCGGCCAGCATTCCAAGATATACCACGCCAACCTCCTTAAGCTGTACGTGGAAAGGCCATCAGAGACTGTACACGCAGCAACAGCAGCTGAGATCGACGACAGCTTTGACAGCGAGGAACTGTTGGAACTGGGAGACTTCCATAGCAAGGAAGGCATCGATGATGTTAAGCTAGGACCGAGCTTGACGGAAGTTCAAAAGTTGGAGCTCAAGGACCTTATGGGCGAGTTTCCCCATAACTTCAATGATGTCCCAGGCTCTACGACTTTGGTCGAACATGAAGTCCACCTCACTTCAAATATCCCTGTTCGATCCAAACCATTCCCGATCCCTTTCAAGGCCCGTGAATCCTTGAAGAAAGACATCGATGAAATGCTGAAGATGGGCATCATCAGGGAGTCCAGTTCCCCCTACGCGTCCCCTGTCGTGGTCGTGAAGAAGAAGGACGGAAGCAACAGAGTATGCATCGACTACAGGAAGGTTAATAAGATCACCGTCTTTGATCCCGAGCCGATGCCTACTGCAGCAGAACTCTTCCACCAATTATCGGGGAGTAAAATCTTCTCAAAAATTGACCTCAGCAAGGGTTATTGGCAAGTCCCCGTGCGTCAACAGGACATACCAAAGACTGCTTTCATAACTCCTGATGGGACGTACGAGTGCCTAAGGATGCCCTTTGGCATGGTCAACAGCGGAGCTACCCTGAAGAGAGGAATGAGGAAGATGCTCAAAGGGATGGACAACGTCGTGTGTTACTGGGACGACCTGCTAGTCCACACCCAGACCTGGAAGGAGCATCTGCAGACCTTGAGGGAGCTGTTCCACCGTCTTCAAGAGGCCAACCTGACAGTGAGACCCAGCAAGTGCATTCTGGGAACCGACAGCGTCGACATCGTCGGACATCCGACGGAAGAAGGAGACAACGGAGGATGCACTGACTCCAGGAAAGCCCACGTGATCATCGTCTTTGACCCTGGGCCGATGACACCCGCAACTGACGAGGGCGTCGTTTCCTTGCGGACGAAAGAACATTGACTCTATGTGATGAATGAACTGTGAACAATGACAGTATCCAGACAGACTGAAATAAGTTTTAATTTCTGATTTTGTTTGTGCATTGCGTATCAACGTTGGTGAAAGAAATTAAGTAAATTTCTTCTTGAGTGGGGGGTTATGTTACGTTAAGACGCTCATGATGGTGCGTGTGGAATGCGCACGATGTTATGTGTGAAGCGCGTGCAATGGTAGGCTTGCGTGTGTGACGCGCGCGATAGATCTGTTCGTTTTATTTTGCAACGCATGCAGTGGTAGAGTGTATTTATCTTTGATTTGATTTTGCGTTGTTATTAGTAGAGGCTTTGTGTACCGTTGGTGTTTTTATTTGCTCGATATTATTTGAGAATTTTCGAGAAATGGTTGTTTACTATCGATCGAAGCGTATGGATTGTTCTGTTGGTTACCATGGAAGCTTCCATTCCAAATGAGGTTGTTGATAGTGTGTTGAAAGTAAAAAGTTGAAAGTGGAAAGTAATTGTATGCAGTGTTGATGTGTGCTGAATAAAAGTGGAAAACTACATACGAAGACTTTGCATTGTTGCTGAGTGAGCAGGCTGCGTGGATAAACGAATCTGAGTTACACGCCTATCAGGAATTCAAGCATCGGGGCTGAATCAAATACTGATAGAAAAACACCAACATCGATTCGAGTGTAACACCGATTGTTGTTCTGAACCAGTTCCCGATGACGCTGTTATGGAGGACTGCACTGGTAACCTTGTCATACAAGCTTTTGATGACTTCAGTAATATTAGGGCTGATGTTGTACACTTTCATTGTTGCCCATAGAGCTGCATGCCAGACTCGGTCGAACGCCTTCTTGAAGTCTATGAACACATGATATAGTTGTTGGTGCTGTAGGTATTTCTCACAGATTATTCTGAGGTTGAAAATCTGTTCAGTGGTACTTCGCCCTGCCCTGAATCCTGCTTGTTCTTCAGCTATGCTTTGTTCAGCTTGGGGTTTCAACCTGTTGAGTATTATTTTCAGGAGGACCTTGCTGGGATGGCTGATGAGGCTGATGGTGCGGTAATTTTCACACTCCTCAAGGTTACCTTTTTTGGGAAGAGTGGTGACAAGCGACTGGGTCCATGGTGTAGGCCACTCCCCACTCTGCCAGATCTTGTTACAGATAATGGTGAGGGCATCAATCATCGCTTCTCCTCCTGCTTGTTGCAGTTCCGCGGGTATGTTGTCCACTCCCGCTGACTTCCCTTTCTTCAGCGATTGCACTGCTGCCTCAACTTCTTCCAGGAGAATTGGGAGGATTTCTTCTTCTTCTCTGTTTTCGGGACATGCTGTTTGTTACCCCATTATAAAACGAATTACTCCTGCCGACCTCTAATACTGTCCCCCCCCCCCCCCCCCCCCTATACGCAGTGTGTCCGGGGACGTTAATCTACACAAGACAAGACCTCTAATCCTTTCCACCCCCAAGCCCAAACCCTACCCGCCATCTCCAGGCCACCGGTATACTTGCGGCCTGATGTCAAGCTTGACAAATAAGTAGTACGTACACTGGCTGTGGCATCCGGCCGGTAGTGTAGGCATTATTTATCCTGATCCTGTTTTACATTCAATATCCTTTTCAAGTTCATTATTCGTGCGGTTGTATGGATACTTTAGATCAGTCAGACAAGATGCAAATGTGAAACATGTAATTTTCCCCTTTGCAAGGTACGCTGATGTAATCCTCTCCTCCTCCACCCCATTTATTGTAGAATCCATGCCTAATACCTCAATAAATAAAATGAAAAGTCTGAAGGTGTTATCTCTTTACCTTCCTCACTTCCCCCCTCCCCCTCCTCTTACACACACGTAGTCTTTTATACACAAACTCTGAGTAGATTAATACGGAGCAAAATGACCCTAACGGGACATTCAACAGTTTTAAGAGAGATTTACGTGTTCGAACCAAAATTTTAGTTGGGCAGCGAGTAGGAACATTTTCACATTGATGGATAAGTTTTGGGCTGAAAGAGTCCTTCTATCTCCTATTAGGGATTGTTAGTTTAAATTTTTATTATTCTTTATTTTATTAGGCAACGATCGAGCTTGGCACAAAAATATGGTCCTTTTCCCCCCGATGCTCCGAGCTATCCCTGTCCACTTCATGGAGTCACTGGCTTCAGGACCAGTTTTTCGTCAGTCTGTTTGTGCCGTTCCTTTTCCCCAAAGGCAAAATGTTTATCACTTCTCTCTCTTTCTTTCTCTCTCTGGCCTCTCTTCCCCCCACCCTCTCTTTCTCTCTCTCCATCCTCTCCCTCTCGACATCCTCTCCCCACATTCATCTCAGACTCACGTCACGTTGTCAGACAGATCAGTAATAATAAATTAATTAATCAAATAATGAATATCTGGAAATTATAATGTTGGGCTCTCGAAACCTGGTTCCTTCCTACAAGAACGTTCAAAACAGATCTAAAACTGGAGGCTTTATTTTGTAACTTTAGTGCTCTAAATTTAAATTTCACCCCATTGAGAAATGCTACAGCCAGCTTTCCTGGTCTCCACAACACCTTGACCCAGGTTTGACATTGATTTAAAGTATACTGCTGCCGCTCTCTAAAACAACTGATTCTACATGTTTCGATTTGAGCTGTGGGATCTGTAGCGGAAAGGGAGGCGACTGGTTGAGGCTTGGGAGAGAAATTGTCTACCTTGAATTTCTTGGTTAGACTAGCCTTGGGTGGCTCCTGCTTTGCAGAATCCTTTGAGGATGCCATTGGGTTATGCAGGACAAGGCGACATGACATTTGTTCTCTCCGGCTGACCATTCGCCTTCTGCTTTTGGTGGTGAGCGGGACTACATTGTCGGCAGGCATTTTATGCAAGTCGGTGGCAGCGACTTTGCAGAAGAGTGCGTGGCACTAGCAGCCGGCAACCCGGTACTACCAACCACGCTTCACCGCCTTGCAGGGCAAATATTTTTATGTCCCTCTTTTGAGGGATAAAATGAAAATAACAGCTCGGGTGGAGCAATGTTCTCAAGGTCGTGGCCGAGAGACGGGAGTCAAATACTCCGCTCGACTACATAAGCATATAGGGGACTTTGCTTTACGTGTTCGGTCAGATATTTTATATAGCCCAGTTACATTGAACACACCCCAAGAGGCGATTGCTGCTCGAGTATCTTTCCAAAAAAACAACAACAACCAATTTGCTTCTTATATTATCTCCTTTAAAAAAAAACCATATATATGCAAAGCAGATTTATTAAACTTGATAGACCTACTTCCAACTCCCTTTGTGATGATTGGAGATGGGGAAGTGATCATCAGAATCCCCAAGGCAAAATTCTGGAGAATGTTGTCGATTACCTAAATTTATGTATTCTGAATTCAGATTCTTCTACCTATTATTGTAGCCCTTTAGAAACATTTTCTAATGTAGATCTGGCGATCTGTGACGCTTTTCTTATTTTGGACCTGTATTGGAAACCCCATTTCTGCGGGAGTGACCATTTATTTGTTTTTCTAGAGTTTCTAGAAGATCAGTCTGAAGACCTCCAGCGACCCTAGAAATTCAAAAACGTAGAATGGGACACGTTTTGACACTCCATATCTTGTCAAATTACCTCTGACATTTTAAATCCAGCTTTGGGGTTTTATAATATCCTAATAGAATGTACTTCCGAAAATATTCCCAAAACATCTATTAACAGCAGTTCTCCGAAGACCAGTGTGATGAAGAATTCAAGAGCACCAAAGAAAACAAGCCCAACAACGCTTCTTTCAAAACCGCAGTGCTGAAAATAAACTAAATCTCCAGAAGCTGCGAGCTAAAAACTAGGTAAACAAAACAGGCGCCAGTCCTGGAAAACCTTCTTTTCTAAACTTCATTATAAAACCTCTTCAAAAAACAGACTAGAAAATAATAAAAAGAATTAAATAGAAAAACTCCAAAGCTGTGATTCAAGGCCTGAAAAAACGCATAGCCAGACTATCATTGACAAAAAGCCGGTGGCTGATTTGTTGGCCTATACCATATATCACAATTCGTCATCTGCTGATTATTCCCGAAAATTCCAAAACATTAAAGTTAAAAAAGAATGAAACCTATAACCGTCCTCTATGGAAGAATTGACTGATTCCATCCTTAAATCCAATAATTTTGCTTCCGGCCCTGATGATATTCGTTATCAGTTAGTATTGCACCTGCCTAAAGATTCACCCAAGTTCTTCTCGCTGTGTTTAATCATATCTGGTCTTCTAATTCTTTTCACTCATCTTGGCAGGAAGCAGTTGTTGTTCCAATCCCTAAACCGGTTAAGGATCACTCTAATCCAAACAACTATAGGCCTATTGCCCTTACTTTGCTTGTGTAAAACAATGGAAAGAATGATTTATGAGCGTATGATGTGGCAGTTAGAATCAATCAACGCTTTTGATATCTGTCAATGTAGTTTTCGCAAAAATAGGAGCACCTTCAGATCATCTCGTTCGTTTCCAGTCGTTTGTTCCAGACGTGTTGGTTAACGGTGAACACGTTGTTTCCGTGTATACCTGATTTTTGTTCTGTTTATACAGCTGAGCTCAAGGCAATTCATTAAGCTCTGAAACTTGTGTATCAGTCCAGAAGATCATCCTTTTTAATCATGTCTGATTCACTGTCAGCACTCCAGGCTCTTTCCACGAAAATGATATCGCCCCCTTTTCTGGTAGAGATCCATGATCTAAACACACAACTTGTTTCTGAAGGGAAAAAGATTATTTTTATGTGGGTACCTAGTCATATGGGATTCCGCTGCAATATTGCAGTGGAAAAAGCGGCTAAAGAAGCTCTGCATCTAGATTTTCCAGTTTGTTCCATACTCTGACCTTGCGTTGTATGACTAGCTCCTATTGTAAACGGCTTTGGCATACCGAAAGGTCTAAACAAATCAATAACAAATCATTTCAAATTTTTCCAGATTTGTCTACTTCTTTGTCTAACTTGGCGCCCACTTGCAAAGAAGAAACTGTTTTGGCTCGCCTTCATATTGGGCATGAAAGGAAAAGAACCACCGTGGTTCTTTGCATATGATAAGTCCTTTTCCGTCCACCATTTTATATCTGAATGTGCTGATCTGGTTGATGAAAGAGAAGGATATTTTGGTTCGATACCTTTTAATGAGATTTTAAAAGTTTGCAATAGAAAACACCTGTTTTAAGTTTTAGCCTACATGATGGTTTGTTTTATCGCATATAGGTCATATCGTAATATTCTTGGTTAAATTTCATTAGAAAGATTGGTTTTATCTATATCTTTTATCATTTTTAAATGTTTGGAGTTTAGCCTGATTTTGATGAGTTTTGTGTGGTCCTGATTCGGCTCTTGGCAGTCCGCTGGAATATTTAAACATTAATATCTATCTTTCTATCTGGAAGTTCAGGATTTTCAAAGATTTAGAACTCCTGGACTTCCGTGGAAATTTACCCAATTTTAAAAAAAAGTGTAACTGATAGGAAGTTTCAGATCCGACGTGGTTCCACTTTATGAGATCCTTTTGAGTAGGAGATGGGTTTCCTCAAGGTAGCACTCTTTTGTTTAACATCAACTTAAAACACATAGTTAAAAACGTTAAACCTGGCATCGATAAATCCATGTTTGTTGATTATTTCTCTATTTCGGCTAAGGGCAAAGCCTTGGCAGGGGTGGAGCATCAACTTCAACTTTGCTTAGATAAAATTTAGGGATGGGTAGAAGAAAACGGCTTTTAGTTTTCGCTTTCTAAAACCGAATACATTCATTTCCATCGCAAGCAGAACCAGGTTTTGAACCCTTCTCTCCACGTTTATGGCCAAACTATCAAAGTGTCTAAACAAGTTACATTTGTGGGTATTATTACAAATTTACTTTTCTGCCGCAAAATAAATACCTGAGGGAAAGCTGCCAGAAAGGTCTTAATATTTTGAAAGTTATCAACCACATAGATTGGGGAGCAGACACGAACATTTGCTCCTCCTCTCGTTCTCTGATACGCTCTAAACTGGATTATGGTAGCATCGTATATGGCTCCGCTAGCAAAGCCTATTTGAAAGCCTTGGATCCAATCCGTCATCAAGGCCTTCGGATCCGTCTGGAGGTGTTTCGCACTTCACCGAAGGAAAGTCCCTACGCTGAGGCTTTGCAAACCTCCCTTGAAGGTCCGTAGGCTTCAGCTCGCCATGAACTATTTTCTAAAACTTTAAGCTAACTCTGAAAATCCCGCTTACGATTGTTTCCTAAACCCATTATTGACACTTAAATACTCCAACAAACCGACAGAAGTTTCTCTTGTTGGCATCAGAATACGTCCCTCACTAATAATGCCGGCATTTATATTGACTCTTTTAATGATGACCAATTCTGCCGTGATTTGACAAAACCGAGTAAGTCCACCTAAGGTCGAAAATGAGTTTTTTGCGCCATCAAACTTGCAAGAGAATGACGCATCTTACCTGTAAAAATCAAATCCGAACTATGTTTAGATTTGGAGATATCATAGAGTAAGTCCTTGTTACAAAAATTTTAAGTGGGGGAATAAACTGATAAAACCAAGCAAGTCCCCTGCGATTTTGTTTCGGCGATCCTCTGGCTGATGCTCGAGTTGGCATGATGACGTCATTTTCTACAATAACCTGACAAAGAAAAGTAAGTCCTCCCGACCAATGAGAAAGCGCCTTAAGATGAAGTGGACCAGTGAGAATCCATGTTATTGCTGCTGTGCAATATTATTTTCCTGCAAAAATGATGACGAAATTTCGGTCAGCAAATGACGTGTTCGGCTTTTTAAAAAAGAGTTTTCTTCATGTACTTTCCTGCCCACCATGAAGGATCCTGTAGATCTTCCGCCTACGCGGCAACTTCCACGAGATATGGAAATAAACAAACAAACTATCCTATCCTATCCTATCCTATCCTGTCCCGTAACCCTGAGGTCGTAGGGGCACCACAGATGATCGTTTAACCAGCATACTCCATCTCTCTCTGTCCTCAGCAGCCCTGATGGCTTCGCTCAGTGTCAAACCAGTCCATTCTCGAATGTTGTCCTCCCACCTCTTTTTCGGTCTCCCTCTTCTTCTACCTCCTTGCACTGTGCCTTGCAGAATAGTCTTTGCAAGACCTGATGATCTGGTGACGTGGCCATACCATCGGAGTTTCCTTGTGAGCCAGTGTTGACCAATGGCTTGTGTGATGGTCTGTCGGACTTCGTCCTTGGTGATGTGTTGGGTATAGAAAATGCCCAGAAGTCTTCTGTAGCACCTCATCTCCATGCTTTGTATTCTTCGTTGGAGATCTGCTGTGAGGGTCCATGTTTCGCAAGCGTATAGGAAGATGGAGATGACAAGGGAGCGCAGCAGCCTTACCTTGAAATGTAGACTGATGGTCCTGTCTTTCCAAATTGGCTTCAACCTCGCCAGGGCAGCAGTTGTGTTGTGCGATCCTGGAGAGGACTTCCTGTCAGGACCCACTGTCTGATACAATGGCTCCTAAATATTTGAAGCTATGTACTGAGTTGAGGGATTGACCTTGGACTTTGATGTCCGTGTTGATGCCATTGGTGTTGTTGGTCATCATTTCGGTCTTCTCTGCACTTATTTCAATTCCACAAGCTTTGGAGGTGGTGTCAAGCCTCTGTACCAGCTGTTCAAGTTCTTGTTCCTCTCCAGCCAATCCATCAATGTCATCCGCAAAACGAAGATTGGAGATTGCTCTACCCCCTATGCTGACTGTGCCTTCGTGATCTGCAAGAGCATCTGACATGATGCGCTCTAGGAAGATGTTGAAGGGTGTTGGAGAGAGGAGGCATCCTTGACGCACACCGATTGTTGTTCTGAACCAGTTCCCGATATGGCGCTGTTGTGGAGGACTGCACTGGTAGCCTTGTCATACAGGTTTTTGATGACTTCAATAATTTTAGGTCTGATGTTGTACGCTTTCATTGTTGCCCATAGAGCTGCATGCCAGACTCGGTCAAACGTTTTCTTGAAGTCTATGAACACATGATATAGATGTTGTTGGTGCTGTAGGTATTTCTCACAGATTATTCTGAGGTTGAAAATCTGTTCAGTGGTACTTCGCCCTGCCCTGAATCCTGCTTGTTCTTCAGCTATGATTTGTTCAGCTTGGGGTTTCAACCTGTTGAGTAATATTTTCAGGAGGACCTTGTTGGGATGTATGATGAACCTGACGGTGCGGTAATTTTCACACTCCTGAAGGTTACCTTTTTTGGGAAGAGTGATCACAAGCGACTGGGCCCATGGTATAGGCCACTGTCCACTCTGCCAGATCTTGTAGATAATGGTGAGGGCATCAATCATCGCTTCTCCTCCTGCTTGTAGCAGTTCCGCGGGTATGTTGTCCACTCCCGCTGACTTCCCTTTCTTTAGCGATTGCACTGCTGCCTCAACTTCTTCCCGGAGAATTGGGAGGATTTCTTCTTCTCTGTTCTCGGGACATGCTAGAACTGATGGGTCTCAATTTGGTGTATGGTTGTAAAGGTCAGAGCAGTACTCTGTCCATCTGTCCAAGACTTCTTGTTCTTCTGTAAGGCATATGCCAGACTTGCTTTGGATCGTGGAGACTTTGGGCTGTTTGAAACTTGTCAGCCGCTTTACAGTCTGGTAGGCCTTCTTGCTGTTGTTCTTGTTCAGACTGTTCTCTATTTCCTGGCATTGATCTTCTATCCAGTTCTCCTTTGCTGTGCGCATGCCTTTTCGGATGTCATTGTTGATTTTTCGGTAGACATCAGCTCCCTGTGAGGTGTTCTTTTTCTTTCTTTTTTTTTAAATCTCTCTTCGTTTATCACACAGATCCAAAAGTTCATGTGTGATCCACGGCTTCTTCTTTGGTCGGTGCTTGCCAAGGATCTCAGTGGCGGCATTTGTCACAGCTGAGTTGAAGGTGGTGGTCATGGTGTTGACATCTACTTCACCAGCCCCCAAAATGAGCAGTGGTGCAAATTCCCCTTCAATTGTGGCCTGAAATAGTTCTGCCACCTCCGGGTCTTGCAGTTTGTCCAGGTCGAACTCCAGTCTAGTGCAGTATTTACTCTCTTCAAGTGGAGCCGGAAAAACATCATCAAGAGATCGTGGTCACTTCCGATGTCTGCTCCTGGAAAAGTGCGTGTCCTGCCAATGTTGATGCTTGATCTGAAGCGTTTCTTGACCATGATGTAGTCTATTTGGTTGTGATGCTCCCCCCCCCCCCTGGGACTGTGCCATGTCCATCGTCTGGAGTTTTTGTGGAGACCAAGCGTGTTTGGCAGTACCAGATTGTTGTATCTGGCAAACTCCAAGAATCTCAGACCCCTGTCATTTGTCTCGTTGTTGCAGTGGGGTCCACATGTGTCTCCCCAGTTGTGGTGCGCATCTTGGCCAACCTTGACATTCCAGTCGCCTTGCACTATGACTATGTCCTTCTTCGGCACTTGGTCAAGGACCGCCTGTAGATTTTCATAAAAATCCTCCACTTTGCTGTCGTCATAGTCTGATGTTGGAGCATTGGTCTGGATGATGGTGATGTTGAAAGGGGCTGCTCTCAGGCGGATGGTAATGAGTCTACTGGGCGGCAACGCATGACAGTGGCTAGAATGTTCTTGTGGACCAAGAATCCAACGCCGTGTTCGTGCCTGTCATCTCTACCGCTGAAATAGAGCTTGTGGCCTTTGTCTGTCGTTGTTTCACCTAGGCCTTTCCAGCGCAGTTCGCTAATGCCTAGAACGTTCCATCGATAGCGGTCCAACTCGTGGGCCAGTTCTTCTAATTTTCCTTCCGCAGTTAGGGTCCTGACATTCCAGGTTCATATGACGATGTTGTTTCTCGAGCGGATCTTGCTAAATTGTCCATCAGTAGCATACTTAACACCTCCGTCCTGGTGGCCAACGGAAGGCGCGGTCCTTGAGCCGGGCTACGACCTATCCGGTATGGAATTAGTGGATAGTGTCATCATGCATGAAGTGTGTCTTGGGCAAAAAAGGACCTGGCGGTGCCCAATCCTCTCCAGGCTGTTGGGCACAACCGAAATCCACGAATACAGTGTGGCTCGCCTTGGCCCCGAGCACGTGGTCGTTGAACCTGTAGCAACGTGAGGTTCCTCGCCCTGGCCGGTGACTTCTGTGTAGAAGACTTTCGCCCAGTGATGCCGTGCTAACATTACCCCTGTTAGTCGCCTCTTACGACACGCCGGGAAACGTTGGGCCTATTCTATTCAGTGCCCGAACCCACAAACAAACAGCAACAAATATATTACAGACACACAACAAGGGCAACAAAATACAAGACATACACGTGGTGTAAAGGCAGGAAGATCGCTACAATAGGAAACTGAAAGGAAAATAGTTTTGTATTTTTAAAATTAAATTGGCTGCATCTAATATTATTTTGAAGGGAGAGCAAAAAAACCCATGACTCCTGCATACCAACCCAGGAATATTAAGTGAAGAATGGCTAAAAACAATAAACAGGCACACATATACACTCACTGTAACTGCCGCACCCACATCTTACAAAACCCAACTTATGTGACTCTTCTCGTCAGACTTTTTACCAAAGAAACGAAACGGCCTATGGGACTTACTTGGTTTGGTGAATTTTGAAAACAAGGATTTACTTAATAATAAACTGACAAAATCAAGCGGATTTGACTTACTTGGTTTTGTGAATTTTTTTAACAAGAATTTAATTCAATAATAAACTGACAAAACCAAGCGGGTGACTTGCTTGGTTTTGTCATGTTCTCAACAAAGATCTATCTGAAGAATAATCTGACAAAACAAAGCAAGTCCACAAATAGTCTTAAAACATCAAATCTATCAAACATTTCTTTAACATTCAAGGTATGCACTCTTAAATCGAGGAATTGCATTATAATATGCCCTTAAACTTCCAGAAACGATCGCGTAATATAGCGCAACACAAAACGTCGATTTTCTCGAAAGTAGGTTTTGTGGACTTGCTCGGTTTTGTCAGTTCACGGCAGAATTGCTGACTGCTCCCACCTTGGAAACTGATGAATTCCATTATCAACTTCAATCTCATATCCTTCAAATAGAACGACACTTTCGAAGCTGTTAATAAGCAACTTTACCTAGAACAATGTTCATTGTATAAAGGATACGAAAAACGTTTTACTGACGGTTCGAAGAAAGGAGTCGAAGATGCTGCTGCATCGGTCTCTGGGAGACACCTCGACAAACAACTACAGACCCATTGCCTTTACAAGCTGTTTGTGCAAAACTATGGAAAGAATGATCTATGAGCGCTTGATGTGGCAGTTAGAATCCATCAACGCTCTTATATTTTTTAGTGTGGTTTCCGCAAAAACAGGAGCACTTCAGATCATCTCGTACGATTCGAGTCGTTCGTCAAAAACGCGTTGGTTAACGTGAACATGTTGTTTCTGTGTTGTTTGATCTAGAAAAGGCATATGACACGACTTGGAAGTTCGGGATTCTAAAAGATCTAGAACTCCTGGGCTTCCATGGGAACTTACCCATTTTGATAGAAACATTTTTAACCGATAGAAAGTTTCAGATCCGACTTGGCTCTACTTTATCAGATTTTTTTTAGCAGGAGATGGGTGTCCCTAAGGGTAGCATTTTATCTACTCTTTTTTTTACATTAAGATCAACAACATACTTCAAAGCGTCAAATCTGGCATAGATAAATCCTTGTTTGTTGATGATTTCTCCATCTCGGCTAAAGGTAAAACCGTGGCAGGAGTGGAGCGTCAACCAGCTTTGCATAGATAAAATTCAGGGGTGGGTAGAAGAAAATGGCTTCCAATTTCGCTTTCTAAAACCGAATGCATTCATTTTCATCGCAAACAGAACCAGGTTTTGAACCCTTCTCTTCATGTTTATGGCCAACCCATCAAAGTTTCTAAACAAGTAACATTTTTTGGATATTATTTTTGACAGCAAATTTACTTTTCTGCCGCATATTAAATACCTGATGGAAAGCTGCCAGAAAAGTCTTAATATTTTGAAAGTTATTAGTAACTTAAACTGGGGAGCAGACAAGCAAACTCTGCTCCTTCTCTATCGTTCTCTGGTACGCTATAATTTGAATTATGGTAGCATCGTATAAAGCTTGGATCCAATCCATCGTCAAGGTCTTCGGATCTGTCTGGGGGCGTTTCGCACTTCACCGACGGAAAGTCTTTACCCTGAGGCTGGCGAACCTCCCTTGGAGATCCGCAGGCTTCAGCTCGCCATGAATTATTTTCTCAAACTTAAAGCAAACCCTTTACATCCCGCTTTTGATTGTGTTCTAAACCCGTTATTTACCCTTAAATACTCCAACAAACCGACAGAAATTCCTCCTTTTGGTATCAGAATACGTCCTCAATTTGACACTGCAGGCATAGATGTTGACTCTGTTAATGATGATCAATTGCTAACTGTACTCCCACCTTGGAAACTCATCAACTCCATTATCAACTTCCGAAGCTGTTTAAAAGCAGCTATCTCGAATAATGTTCATTGTATAATCCTATCCTGTCCCGTAACCCGGAGGTCGTAGGGGCACCACAGATGATCGTTTAACCAGCATACTCCATCTTTCTCTGGCCTCAGCAGCCCTGATGGCTTCGATCAGTGTCAAACCAGTCCATTCTCGAATGTTGTCCTCCACCTCTTTTTCGGTCTCCCTCTTCTTCTACCTCCGTGCACTGTGCCTTGCAAAAAGGTCTTTGCAAGGCCTGATAATCTGGTGATGTGGCCATACCATCGGAGTTTCCGTTTCTTCACCACTGTGAGCATGTCATCGTGTTGTCCAATGGCTTGTGTGATGGTCTGTCGGACTTCGTCGTTGGTGATGTGTTGGGTATAGGAAATGCCCAGAAGTCTTCTGTAGCACCTCATCTCCATGCTTTGTGTTCTTGGTTGGAGATCTGCTGTGAGGGTCCCTGCCTCGCAAGCATACAGGAAGATGGAGATGACAAGGGAGCGCAGCAGTCTTACTTTGGAATGTAGACTGATGGTCCTGTCTTTCCAAATGGGCTTCAACCTTGTCAGGGCAGCAGTTGTTTGTGCGATCCTGGAGAGGACTTCCTGTCGGGACCCATTGTCTGATACAATGGCTCCTAAATATTTGAATCTATGCACTGTGTTGAGGGATTGTCCTTGGACTTTGATGTCCGTGTTGATGCCATTGGTGTTGTTGGTCATCATTTTGGTTTCTCTGCACTTATTTGCATTCCATAAGCTCCGGAGGTGGTGTCAAGCCTCTGTACCAGCTGTTCTTGTTCTTCTCCAGCCAATCCATCAATGTCATCCGCAAAACGAAGATTGGAGATTGCTCTACCCCCTATGCTGACTGTGCCTTCATGATCTGCAAGAGCATCTGACATGATGCGCTCTAGGAAGATGTTGAAGAGTGTTGGAGAGAGTAGGCATCCTTGACGCACACCGATTGTTGTTCTGAACCAGTTCCCGATGGCGCCGTTGTGGAGGACTGCACTGGTAGCCTTGTCATACAGGCTTTTGACGACTTCAATAATTCACACTCTTGAAGTATAAAGAATAAGAAAAACTTTTTACAGACGGGTCGAAGAAAGGAGACTCAGTTGCTACTGTGTCGGTATCTGGGAGACACCTAGACCAGCCTTTGCAACAGCATATATCTGATTTTTGTTCTGTTTATACAGCTGAGCTCGAGGCAATTCATCTGCCTCTGAAACAGGTTTCTCAATCCAAAAGAACCTCGTTTTTAATCATGTCTGATTCACTGTCAGCACTTCAGGCTCTTTCCACGAGAAAGATATCGCACCCTTTTCTGGCAGAGATCCATGACCTCCACACACAACTTGTTTCTGAGGTAAAAAGATAGTTTTTATGTGGGTACCTAGTCACGTGAGCATCTGCTGCAATATTGCAGTGGACAAAGCAGCTAAAGAAGCTCTGCATCTAGGTTTCCCTTCAGAGATTTTCCAGTTTGTTCCATACTCTGACCTGCGTTGTATGACTGGATCTTATTGTAAACGGCTGTGGCAGACCGAATGGTCTAATCAAATCAATAACAAATTATTTTAAATTCTTCTAGATTTGTCTGCTTCTTTGCCTAACTTTGCGTCCATCCGCAAAGAAGAAACTCTTTTGGCTCGCCTTCATATTGGGCATACTTATGTCACCCATAGTTTCGTTTTAAAAGGAGAAGAACCACCACTGTGCTTTGCATGTGACAAATCCTTTTTCGTTTGCCATTTTATATCTGAATGTGCTGATCTGGTTGATTAAAGAGAAAAATATTTTGGTTCAATACCTTTTACTGAGTTTTTTAAAGTATGCAATAGTCAACACCTGTTTAAATTTGTACATGATGCTGGTTTGTTTTATTGCATATAAATCATCGTCTTGTTTTGTATTGTTGGTTTGATTTTATTGGTAAGTCTGATTTTAGTTACTTTTTTCATATTTAAATGTTAACAGATTAGTCTGATTTTACTTTATTTTGGGTGGTCCTGATTCGGCTCTTGGCAGTCCGCTGGATCCTATAAACACTGAATATCTATCTATCTCGACCAGCCTTTGCAACGGCGTATACCCGATTTTTGTTCTGTTTATGCAGCTGAGCTCAAGGCAATTCATTTAGTTCTGAAACGGATTTATCAGTCCAAACTAAAGATCCTCATATTTAATCAAGTCCGACTCCTTGTCAGCACTTACAGACTCTATCGCACTCTTTTCTGATCTCCACACACAACTTGTGTCTTAAGGTAAAAGATAATTTTTATGTGGGTACCAAGTCACATGGGCATCCGCGGCAATATTGCAGCGGACAAAGTTGCAGAAGACGCTCTGCATCTAAATTTTCCTTCATAGATTTTCCAATTTGTTCCTTACTCTATGACCTGCGTTCTTACTGTAAAGGGCTTCGGCAGACCGGTTGGTATTGTAGCGCATGTCCACCAATGTAACGTGCGCTGAGAGCGTTAACTTGTGAGAGCTAGACTAACTAAACTACTTTCCTATCTGTACGGGGATCGGGCCTTAACTAAAAACAATCATAGTCTATAAAACGCAAAAGCAGAACAGGTCTCACTGCCATCCAAAGACACTACCACTTAATCAAAGAAACAAAATTCAATTCCATAATGCATTCATTTTGACTGTCATTAAATAACCTATACTCAATACATAATCATCAAACATAAAATCCGCATGCACATATAACCAACAAAAGAAAGAAGTTTCAATCAGGTTTAGTTCTTACCTCATTAATTGATTTGTATGAATTCACATGCATTGTGATTTTAGTGACAATTATTTTTTGCATATGGAAAAGTCTGCTAAGGAGAACAAATGAAAGAAAAACGAAAGAAAAATAACGGGAGAAGTGAACAGAATAATAAATTATATGAAAGATGTTTAGCAGGCAAAACACGGAAAACATTTTGGAAAAGATAAAGGGACATACTCACAAAGGTAACAGGAGAAAAATAATTATTTACAAAGTAACAAATCGTAATTATGACGTAATCAAAGAAGTTCGACAAGAAAAGACCGAAAACAAAGAAGCACCGAAAAATCAGCAGAAAAGAAAGAAACGTAGAAATTGCTCTGACAAACGGGGGAGGGGCGGGGATGGGGTGGGGGATCTTACATTCGCGCTAAAGCGAGGTGTGTGTGGGTGTGTGTGTGTGTGTGTGTGTGTGTGTGTGTGTTTGGTGGAAGTGGGGGTGATAGGAATGACTTTCGGGCTTGCATGCCGGTGCCTAGAGCTATGTGTGTCTTCTTGCGTGCTGCATGAATGTGTGCATCGAGACCTCCTGCACGCATGCCACACACACACACACACGCACACACACACACACACACGCATGCAAGCACACACACACGCATACGAACACACTGTGGTATGGGAGGGTCCTGGGCCTATCCCGCATCGTATGGGAACAGCGGCACTGTCACGTGGGGTTTATGGGTTGCTGGGCTCTGCACAATGGAATGCTGTAACCATCACGTCTATTCGATGGGAACTGCTAGTTAGTCACCCGGTAAATTACTTTAATAAATACATTTGTTTACCTCGGTCTGTGTTAAGGCTGGGATACAGAGATAGATAGAAAAATGGTAAAAGATCACTGTCACACTAGCTTTCACACGGCTATGAATCATATGTAGTCCAGCCACTTGATAACAGTTAAAATCACACATTTATTTCTTCTACTCTATACAATATCTTAGATGTACTACTCTACCTTAAAAAGTCATAAGTCAATGCAAATAATTCGATCGCTGATAGTCTAGGCAGCTGTTATGTCTTCATAGGGCACTGCATGGCTACTAGAGTTCATGTAGATTGGACTACTGTGGTCCGTTGTACTATTTTCTGAAGAGTGGACTACTGTGGTCCTTTTGCTACCAGTTTAAGTGCACTGATTCCTGAGCACTTAGCTTGTGGTTTGAAGCCCTTTGATGATGTAGCTTCTGGTACACGCTGGGTCGTCGTGTAGTTTGGTTCCTTGACAATCTGTGTTGACTTGGAGGGTGTTTTCCAGGGGAGCTCTCTCAGTCCTGTGCTGTAGAGGCTAAACAGCCAACTCGTCGTTTCTGTGGAGTTGGGCGCACGTTATAGCTCGCCTGTTCGTCTGTAACACAAGAGACGAAATTCTGCACAACCTTGAATAAGTAGCCCTCAGTGATAGCTCCACATCTCTATACATAAGCGACGAACATTCTGCTACGTCCGTGGTCCACTGGAATCTCAACTCTAATTTCCTATACATACATAAATATAAATTGTGGCTAACTATACACATAAAGAATTAATAATATTATAAACATTCACTGGTACAGCCCCTGGTCTGCAAACATACACATAGGTTCAACAACAGTGGCTCCGTCCGGTATACAACATGGCGGCGCAACCGGTCGTGTTTCGCCATGTGGTCACGCAACGTTGGACGAACAATTCAAATCTATGCATAGCAAATTCCACAACCATAATTTCAACAATAATATAAATATATCACGATGAAACAGAAGTATGTTCATTTACCTGTTTGACAAAGTCAGGCTCGTGGCTACTTGATTGAATTCTAAGATTCCCAAGCACTGCTTCCTGGTCTGTTCAGGAGAGATCTTACTGCTAACTGTGTAGCTGATTACTGCTCCTCGGTTCAAACTCGACTGCCGTTCTCTCTCTCTATTCGAATCAGCCCGACCTGGCTGAGTCCATTATAACCTGTGTTCTCATTGGCTGGTAATCGACTCGCCTAACGTAGCTACGATGATATCATTGCCTGCCGATTCAACACACACAGTGCTGACGTCACTACACTGTTTGCGTCAAGCTCGCAGTGTGTGTACCTCAGTTATACCATTGCTACGCCTGATTACTTCCATCGTCTGCTGCAGCCTAACATTAACATTCTAAGATTACAATGACTAAACAAGGCTAAACCGTAAAGTAAGCAGGGTAAAACTAGTCCGTCTGTCACAGGCACTGTGGAACAAAGAACCTGGGGAACATCGGCGGGGGAACAGCGGCACCTTTTTTTTGTGGGGAACAGCGACACTGAGAAACATAGAACGGGGATAACGGCACTGGGGAACAAAGAACATTGCACAGGCGGCGGAAGCGGGGGGGGGGGGGGGGCAAGGGGGGCACTGGCCCCCCCCTAGAAAAATATTGGGGGGGGGGGGGGCAAACCTATACATTTGCCCCCCCATAGTCAGCCCCTCAAAAAACATTATTTGGTGGGGGTTCAAACCAATATTTTCCCCCTTTCTCTGGACTGATGCAAGTTAACAATACCTGTGCTGAGACCATTTTCACAGTGCTCACTGAAGGACTGCTTGATCAGACTTGACTTGCCAGTGCAAAACTGTAGGGGCCAGGCCTACGACGGGGCGAGTAATTTTCAGGGTCATGTGTCAGGAGTTGCAAAAAGATTCAAAGATGAGATCCTTGCTGTGACTGAAGAGCTGGCGACAGTTCTTCAAAGAAAACAAACGACTTGTGATGACGCAGTAAACGCTGCTGACATTTGTCTGAGAACACTGGAAAGCATGCGGCATGAAGATTGTTATGAGACATTTTTTTGCTGACATCACAACGAAAGCTGCAAATTTGTGTGATGAGCCCTGCGTTCCTTGACAGAAGCAGCCTCCACGAAGACTGGACTATGGCTCACAGGGTCACAGCTACTCTTGTCCATCTGCTTACTACAGACAGTAATACTGTGAGGCCATTGACAACATCAAAGAACATTTAAAGAGCCGGTTTGATCAAATAGCTCTCGACTTACCAAGGAAAAATTAAGTTCTTCTAAGTGATGGAGCAGCAGGGAAGAGACCAGAAATTCCTCAAGAAATCAAAGATACATATTCCGCTGATATCGACTTGGACAGACTCAAAACTCAGCTAGAACTCCTCCCACATGCACTGGGTGACACCAGGAAGGCGGCTAACTCTAGGATCACCATCTTCCAAGCAATGCCGGATGAACTGAAAGCTTCTGACACTGTGCGACGGATGCTGAGTAAAGTGGATAAACTTCTCAGACTGTACTTCACCATCCCAACCATAACTGCAACGGCTGAACGCAGTTTTTCAGCCCTAAAGCGGGTAAAAACATACCTTCGGGCAACGA
The DNA here is from genome assembly GCA_036898135.1 of Oncomelania hupensis. Lineage (NCBI taxonomy): Eukaryota > Metazoa > Mollusca > Gastropoda > Littorinimorpha > Pomatiopsidae > Oncomelania > Oncomelania hupensis. The sequence continues at coordinate 45,069,595 of CM072513.1, forward strand.
TGACGCAGGAGCGTCTAAATAATTGTCTTATAATGCATGTGTTCAAAGACAAAGTAGATCAACTAGACCTAGCGCAAACATCTTACGAATTTATCAATAGAAATGAACGCCGTCAGGCATACTTTGGAAAATTAACGGTGTAATTTCCCATGCCAAATGACATGCATGACTGCTGTTTTTGTTACTGTGATGGATCAACATTGTCAGGTCAGTTTCTCCCTTTCTCTCTACCTTCCCCCCCCCCCTTCTCTCTCTCTTATATGCACAGTTGTACAAATATATGATATATCTTTTTTTCTCTCTCACGTAGTGTCTATGAAAATTGTTCAAATTATTTGGAGTTTATGTCCAGGTGGGGGGGGGGGGGGGGGCTTTACCTGGGTTCCGGACCCCCTCCCCCCCTCCAAATTTGAAAAAAATTGATTTTTTAAAATGCAAAGAGTTTACTTTTTTTTTTAAATGTTTTTAAAACATTGCAGTTTTTAGTCACTTTTGGTCCAAAGTACAAAGAGTTATTTATAGTCAATTCAATGGAAATCCATTTCAAGGGATCCGTTAAAACGTCCAAAGCGTTTTCCCGTTGAAACGACCAAGTAACCCAACCCCTAAGCCTAAATTAGTAAATGCAGCCATATTTTCTTGTTCTGGCCGCAAGCCTCTTCCAGCACCTTCACCTTGATACTGCCATAGTCCACCAAAAACGATTTTTAGAAATATTAATTAAGATGCTAAGTTGATAATTATGACAATTCGTTGTAACGAACACCCATTGAAACGACCATCGCTGAATCGTCCAAAAACATCGTTGAAATGGAAACCCCTGACAGTGAAGCTGCAGAAAAGGACAAAAGATATCGATGGCTACAGGGAAATCAAAGAGGTCAGTAACTGCATGTCTTCTATTAGAAGAGATGTCGACACAGCGTTCGTTGCCTGGTTTGGTGAAGTCAGCAAAATGGCAAATGCTTTGACAACTGGTGTTATTGTTCCTCGTCAAGCATACCGACAGACTCTCCGTGACAACCAACCTGCGGCCACTCCAGAAGACTATTTCAAGATTAGCACTGCCATTCTTTTCTTGGAACACCTGTCAACCGAATTGGACTCGAGGTTCAAAAATGCTGGGCTAGCAGTTGATGGTCTCTGTCTGGTGCCAAGCACTTTAATAGACAACCAGGGTGGTTTCATGCAGGTTCCAGAAGGGGTGAAGACACTGGCAATGTTGTGGGAGTCTGACCTACCAGACAACGCTACCCTTGATGCAGAATACCAACGGTGGGTTTGCAAATGGCGAAGTACTGCTTCATGAGAATGCGACAGCTATCATCCCATCCACGGCATCAGAAGCACTGAAACATTGTGAAAGGGATTTTTATCCCAACCTGTTCATCATGCTAAAGAACCTTTGCACCCTGCCTGTCACTATTGCCGAGTGTGAGCGTTCAAACAGTCAGTTGCGCAACCTGAAAAACTACCTGCACTCTACAATGGGGCAACAGAGACTCAATGGACTTGCTTTACTGAAAGTGCACAGGGATTGCACAGGGACTTTAAAGAGGCAGTGAACTGTTTTGCCAGAAGATACAATTCACAATTGTACTAATGCCTAGGAACCTATTGCAGCAAGACAGAATTAAGTGAAAGCAGGGCGATGATGTTCATAAACTACAAGGTAAAGCTTTATACCGTTAACGATCAACAAAAAGTAGTGAATAATAATAGTATACAAAACATCTCTGCTGATAAATAAATGTTTGTGTGTGTGAGTGTTGTTGTTTTTTTAAGGGAGAGGCAGAGGATAATTTTTGTACCCCAGAGTTTGTCAGTTCAATTGTTCAAAAAGCTCAATGTCCCAGACCATCACAAATGGCTTTTTCAAGGTTCAGATTGCACCAGATTGCACCATTTTGCATCCTTGAAAAAAGCATGCCCCCGGAGCCCCCCTAGAAGGCTCGGCGCTTCGCGCCTTCGCTGAATCTGTAACCCCCGCCACCCCCCTCTCCCCTCTCCCCTCGACTTTTCCAAGGTCCGGCCCTCATGTCAGTGAATAAAATGTGTGTGTGCCCCCCCAATCCTGAGCAGCTTCCGCCGCCTGTGCATTGGGAATACCGACAAGCTCCCGTTAGAACACCAGAGTAATGTCGGCATTGGTAATGAATAATGTAACAACAATTTGCTTCGTTTGCACGAGACAAGCTTGTCACTATCTCGCTTTCACCAGAGTATCCGAGACTATTGATATATATAACTTACACCAATGCAGCGTTGACAGGTCTCTCTCTCTCTCTCTCTCTCTCTCTCTCGCGCTCTCTCCACTTCCCCATTCCCCTTCTCCTCTCATTGTTAGCATGACATCAGTAATCGCAAGAGTGGCACTCTGAATTAGTTATTTGAAGCAGTATCTGGATTCTGTCATGTTGTGTAACCATAAAGATTCATATGTAACGTTCCTCCCCATATAGCGCGTACATAGCATCCATTATTATTATTTTAATTTTTTTCTGATAACACAGAACATAATATCTGACAACATGGGAAAACATATTCTCGTTTTATACGAAAACGAACATTATCTGATAACACGGTACTCAATATTCTTTGACAACACCGAACAAGATCAACAACACTATGTCGTAAGTTCTGTCGAGTGTTGCCTTTTTTTAAAAATAGAATTAAATAACAGAAGTGCACTGGCTAGACCTTTTATCATTGTAGTTCGGCTAAATGCTTAGCAATATTAATGATAATTTAATGTACAGCTTGCTTTGATTACATTTTCTTCGCCTGTTACAACATTTTTTGGTGCCTCGACACGGTCCTTTTATTTAGTGTCATCAACGTTTTTTGTTAACTAGTTCTCTTCGTTTTTCTCCACCCAAAGTCAAAAACAAACTTGATGTCAAAAGTTCAAACAATCTTTGGATTCAGCTTGACCCATAATGTGGGACAAAGGAAAGAGAGAAAGGAAAGACTAACACTAGGAAGAAATGGGGCAAAATACAGTGGATGCGTAGCTAAAAGAAAGTTTGTTGTAAGAGTTGGGGTGGTGGTGCACACCGAGTAGCTTGGACTGACCGAACCTTTCGCATGGTGAAGAGGCGAACGTAAGCCTCGACCAGTCTCAGCAAGGTAGTGTGGGTGGTGGTATTAGGTATTAAAATAAAGGGGTTTGGAGAGTACAATAAAATAAAATTATTAATTTAATTTAATTCTTTAAAAGGTGCCTGACAGAAAATGAAAGGCATTGAACTTTCTTGTCGTTGTTGTTGTTGTTCAAAAGGCATATAACTTTCTTGTCGTTGTTGTTGTTTTTGTTGTTGTTGTTCTTGTTCTTCTTTTTGTTCTTGTTCTTGTTCTTCTTCTTCTTCTTGTTCTTCTTCTTCTTCTTCTTCTTCTTCTTCTTCTTCTTCTTCTTCTTCTTCTTCTTCTTCTTCTTCTTCTTCTTTTTCTTTTTCTTTTTACAGTACAACTTATGTTAATCTGATGAATAAAAATTGGTGCAACAACAACAACAACAACTTCTTTTTCTTCTTCTTTTCTTTTTCTTACGTTTTGCATAATGTTTCAATGCTCAAAAGAAATGGGAAAGGAAATGTCAAAAGACTATTATCTTGACAAAATGGAGTGGGAGAGGGGGGAGAGGGAGGGAGTTGACACCTCAGGCTCAACTGGGATGTTTTTACAAAGAACAGGCAAAATCGGCGGTTGACGGACTCAACTATGTGTACAAAATGGGGTGGGGAAGTGACATCTCAAAATTTTTTTTACTAGTAGCAGGCAAAATCACACTCGAACTAACCCAGTGATCTAGGATTACAAATAAACATCAGTGCATAATTATATGTAAAATCTTTTCACGGTCGAGTGTTTAAGATAGACACAAATAGTGAGCACTTTTACCGTGAACGAACATGTGTAATCTCTTGACCGATCAGCCGTCCACTCGGGCATGGCTAATAAAATAAAACAAAATTGATTTCAACAGTGTTGAAAAATAGTTATATCATTCAGTGCACACGGGAAATAGCTACAACTTGTACGGTATCTATTTGTGCACTTTGTGACTTGTTTTAATTGGAAAGTTCGTGGAGATTCAAAAAACTTCTTTTTTCAAGGTTCCCAGTTTGTTCCTTTAAACCCCTCCCCCTCCCCTCCCCTCCCCCCAAAACAACAAAAAAAAAGTTCAGGAACCTAGGCTCGGGATCTGAGAACCTCGGAAACAAAGATTTTGAGCCTCCATGGAATTTCCACCAACCTTCCAATTAAGACAGGCCATTAGCAAAAAGCTGATTACTGAGAATTACTTTAAAATTGCCGAGAATCAGAACGGGCAAAAATGTTGATCGGTCAGGCCCTTGGAGCCATATTTCAAGAACCACTAAACGGATTTTGACCAAACTTCATAGGAACATTACCTAGGTTAGTGGTCTGCCTCCCGTGCTATAGCTCTACCGCAAAGATCAAGGTAACTGGAGTGATTCTGTTGCTAAATACGTTTTGCTCAATATCTCAAAAACTGCTAAAGCGATTGTATTGAGTTTTGGTATACAGGTACATCAGATCATTGGCCATCGTTCAGCAGCAGTACGGTTGTCTGTCAATCGGTCAGTCCGTTTCTCCGAAATTAACCTTTTTGTTTAAAACACGCTTTTCGCGTTATCTCAAGAATAACTAAGATAAATTAAGACAACTTCATGATGTCTTCCACAAAATTACAAATTTTAAACTGAATCGAAATTCATAATTTTTGGCTACTTTAACTACTACTAAGCATTCGTCGTCATTTGTGTTTGCACTTTCTCAAAATTCAAGGTAATTATGCTTATCCATTTTCTAGAAACGTTTTGCACTGTACGTACAAATTGGCATAGCCGATTTGGATAATTTTTGGTTTGCGGAAACCTTACATTGCAGCCTATCATTCAATGCTTTATTGTGATTTCGTTAGGCCACAAAACCGCCAAGAAAATTGACACTTTTGGAAATTAGTATTTTTCGGCTATATATGTGAATGGAAATACCTTTGAATGGCTTGCTACTTTATTTGTTTCCCTTGTTGAATTTAGACTGTTTTGTGTTTAGTCGTGATTGCCTGCCCACTGTTTTCCTGTAACATTTTGTTGCATGTTGGCGATATAAGTACAGTTTCCTTCATATATTGTAGTGACTGACGTGTGTTTGTTCGTCCCTGCACACAGAAAACAAGATGGCAAGCCATTTAAATGTACTTTCAGACAAACAAAAATCCGATATTTTGTTTCTTCAAAAGTATTAATTTCCTCGCCGGTGTTGTTACTCTGATTTATCGTAACGAAGCAAAAGGAAAACATTGAATGATAGACTACTTTCTGAACTATCAGCAAAATAAAACAATTATATCAATCGGCTAAACCAATGTTTACATACAGCGCAAAACGCGTTTAGAAATGGTGAGGCGCAATGACTTTGACCTTTGAGAAAGTACAAATACATGCTAAGGAATAGTTAAAGTATCCACACACAAAAAAGATACTTAATTTAGGTTCAGCTATTCTTGAGATAAGGCAAAAAAATAGTTTTTAACAAAAAATTGAAATTCGGAGCGACGGACAGACCGACCGACCAACAACCAAACTTCTACTGAAAGATGGCCCGTGATATGGAGTACATGTAGGCCTATCCATAACTCAACAAAATCGCTTCAGTAGCTTTTGAGATATTGAGCAAATTGTGTGTTTAGCAACAAAATGACTCCAGTGTTCTTAACCAGCTGTGGTAGAGCAAATATGATGGCACGGAAGGCAGACCACTAACCTATGTAATGTTCATATGATATGAAGTTTGGTCAAAATCCGTTCAGTGGAGCTTGAGATAATAATGGCTTCAAACGAACCGGCCGACTGACAGACCGACATTTGTCTCGTTCTGATTCCACCTGCCCTTTCCACCAGATAAGTCTGGAAATACAACCATCAGAGAAGAATGCAACAACAGTTGGGTGTGGGAGGAGGTGTGACACACACAAGGAAAGCTGTGCGCTGTGAATTATACTGGACGCGAGTCGTGGCCTAGAAAACGTCTGTCTTTACGAGCTCACGCAGTCACTGTTATTACTGTTGACGGTAAAGAATCTTGTTGTTATGTAAATCATCCACCTTAAGGCCGTGTCAGCTTTCTGAAGGAATTCATTCTCTTCACAGCAAAGAGGTGCAAAGTTTTTAACTACATCTGTAGAAGTGAGCGTTGCAGAAATGTAATTCAGAGGTCGCGTATACTCTTGGTGACTGTGTCAAAGACATTGTCGCAATTTGAACAATCGGGTATGCAAAGAATTAGCAGTGATACTTAATTTAAGTTCAACATGAGTTGGAGTTGTCCTCCACGACTCATTTACAAGTTCATCGATAGTCTAAGACTTTTGCTTACCATTCTGTGGTATTCTGGTTGGACCGATTCTTCGATCATCCCATCTGAATTTCCCACTGCCCATCCCATTTTTCTTCTTATTCTTCATTCTCCACCCATCTCCACCACAAAATGACGACGTCTTGCTGCGGCCGTAAATAGGAAGGTTGTGGTTCGAATAATATAAGCTTAACTCATGTCCACAAAAGATGTAATTGCCACTGTAGCAAGGAATTCACTTTTTAAAGGTTGAATTTCTCGCCATCAGTCATTATCTATCAAACCATGTGCATACTGCTGTATTGGGTCTGTTCGTGATATTTCGGTTCGTCGCGGCAAAAAGTAAAAGCAGCAAAGAATACTTAATGTATTATAATAACATTGTATAACATGTGTATGTGTGTGGACGGGGATATAAGGAGGGGGTCAGGAGCTAAAAATAAACATTTTCACTGTTAGTAGTTTATATCAAATGAAATCAGCTCAACATATCTTTATTATGTCATAATTATCCATTAAATTGTCGTTCAAAATAAATAAATGAATTAAATGAAAATCGTACAAACAAGTATTGTAGCCTAAATATAGCGAAGGTCATGTAGCATATGAGACTTTTGCTTATCCGGAAGGTATGTTGTGTATATTTTTCAATAATTATTGTTCTTTCATTATTTTATCTACCAAACGGAATCTCAGTATTTGATTACCGTGCTCTTAGGAGCTTTGTTTTGCTTAACGGTTTGATCAAAACAATCCCGAATATCTTCAAGAAATTTGGAGTTGTGCGCCATCGAGTGGACATTGGATTGGATAAATACAGAGCCTCGTCCTGATGGCTTTTGTCGCCTTTGCTCGTCTAGAGGGGACTTTTTTTCATTGAAACATTGACCAAACGTCACTTTATTTTGGGTGTTTTTGGGTGGGGTAGGAGTAGAGGCGGTGAGTAGAGGCTAACATGTAATTCTTGTCCCATCAGTACTTCAGAGCAATTCTAATGATCTCCTACCCTGCCCAAATTCGTGACAAAAGATTGCAAGCACTCTCAAATCCCATGGCCAACATTGCGGAGTTGAGCAACGTTTACGTTAGTGAACGTCTGTAAGAACCATTGTCAGATGAAGACAAAAAACAAAATCGGTGAAATTAGAAGTGAAGGTATGATTCGGTAAATGAATATAATGTTGGGAAAGATAAATAAAATAATAGTTTAACTGAAACATCTAGAAGAACACTTTTAAGGGAAATAGTGAATTGCATGTGATGTGAGATGTGTTACATTCGTAGGTGTGCAATCAAAGACCGTGAATAATAGTTTTATACATCCATTGAGAAAGTTAAAAAGAATACAATACCTGCTTAACTCATCCACGAAGTTATCACAGTAATTTTCTCTTATTCCACCAAGGCCTAATGTTTTGAATTAGTTTATATAATTTACCTAGGCTACACCGTATCGTTTATTTTGTGCAGTGATAACCAGTGTCGCATTTTATTAGATTTGCTGAAAGTTTCTCTCAACTAACCTTTATATTAATTTAAATCTATTGTGTATGGCACTCTTGGTAAGTTCATATCTATATGTATTAATTTCTTGAGGTGCCTGTTAGCTCAGTTGATAGTGAGCTGGTTTCCTATGCCGAGGGACGAACTTACGTGACTTAGGTACGAGACTTTTCAGGACATCGAGGGATTTTTCCGGGTACTCTGGTTTTCTTCCTCCCTTCAATAGTGATATTGGATGCAGTCAGTGTAAAATTTCAAAAATAAAAATTGATTTATATTCCGACTTCTGTAACAGTCATCTATTTACATCGCCGCTCTTTGAGTTCGATTGAAGAAAAAGCGCGTTATAGCATCCGGTATTATAATTATTATTTATTGTCTAGTAATTTTATCTGCCACTAATTTGCCTTTTGCAAGGTAGAATATCGAGATAACATAAAATGGAAGTATTTATTTATTTATTTATTTATTTATTTATTTATTCTTTCTGAAGAACTACGGGACTGCAGGTGCTGTTTAGCCATGCCAGGTAGAGGTCTGTGCTGGTGCCTCGGCGGCCGAGGTCCACCTGAAATCAAGTTCGGCACGGACTATGACACGCCCTTGAAACCAGTCTCCCTGGACATTCCTATGCCAGCGGATGAAACCGAGCTGAACATCAAGTTTGAAGAACTTGTTGTAAGTATTGTTAAACAATGAATGAATGAATAAATGTCAACTTAAAAGTGCACATGTAAACTTCTTCACCAGAAGGCTTGCTTACAGCACTCCGATAGTGGTAATTGCAAGTTGTAGACTATGTTTACATATATTTTTGTTCTATACCTATTACTATAGTGGCTTGTAGTGCACGTGTGTGTGTGTGTGTTTGAGTGTGTGTGAGTACTTGTGCGTGTGGTTGTACTTGTGCGCGTGTACTGTACGTATTTGTGCGTTTGTGTTAGCGTGTGTGTGTTTTTACGAGTGCAAGAGTGAGGCAAATTGCGTAGAATATCATCCTATCCTATTCTATCCTATCCTATCCTATCCCATAACTTGAAGGTCACAAGATCTTCACATTAGTTTTATTATGCTTGACTATTGATTGCTACAGCATCATTTTCCAGTTGTACTCGCGTGTGTTGTATAGGTGGAACTTGACTTGGATAAACCTCACAGAGATGCATTGTACAGTTTGCCGCCAGAAAAGAAATGGCAGATCTACTGCAGCAAGAAGAGGGTAAGTTGGAGCAAAGATATTTTACTTGTATCTTTGGATGGAAGGATTTTTAGTTATTTTTCTGGACTAGTGTGACTTGTTTGGAATTATCTGGTTGTCTGCTGTCGATCTGGAACTGCTCTAAAAGTAAAACAGAATCTTCTTCTTCTAGAGATTGTGTGTGTGTTTGCGTGTGTGTGTGTTTTGTGTGCGTGCGCATGTATGTGTTTGTTGGAAATTAACTTTCGGAGGGGCTGGGATGCGTGTGTGTATGTGTGTCATATACTGCGACGCTTCCGATTGTGACGATGGGCCTAATGTTGCTGGGCTCAGCACAATGGAATGCTATTACCCACTCGTCTTTCGTCTGTGGGGATCGGCTAGTTAATCGCCGGGTGACTAATCTTAATACATTTATAAGTTTAGCTCGGTCTGTGTTACAGAGATAGGAAGGAAATGGTAAAAGATTCACTGACACACTAGCTCTCACACGGCTATGAAACATAGGTAGTCCAGCCACTTATTAACAGTAAATATCACACGTTTATTTCCTCTACTCTATACAAAATCTTCTAATCACTATACTAACTTAAATGTCCAAATATCACTTCGAATAGTTCGCTCCTTGAAAGTTCTATGCTGCTACTGTCTCATACTTGGGCTAATAGTGCTTCCTGTCCAACTGTTCAGTTTTCTGGAAGAGTGGACTATCGCACAGTCCGTCTACAGCAGTTTTGGTGCATGGTTTCTATGGACAGCTTTCTAGTCGATGAGCGGTGCTGTGGTGGTGTCTTCTCCTGGTTGGCAGTTGGGCTATCGTAGCTCAGTGCTCGATGTCCACTGCAGGCCGAATGTCAGGGTGGATTCTTAATGGTCTTCCTTCTGCTTCGGGCCAACAATGCCTGCTCGTCTGCAAAATATGAGACGAATTTCTGCAACACCATGAGGGGCCTAATCTCCTCAATTCTAGCTCATGCTGTCTGTCTCATTCTTTTTCCGCTCGCTCATACTCCAATCGCCTAACTTCTGCTTCTCTCTATGCTGCTATTTTCTTCTGTTCTCTCTCTGCTTCTATTTCTAGTTTCTTCTGTTTTCTCTCTGCTTCTATTTCTAGTTTCTTCTGTTCTCTCTCTGCTTCTCTCTCTGCTGCTCTCTCTGCTGCTCTCTCTGCCGCTTCTAGTTTCTTCTGTTCTATCTCTGCTGCCCTCTCTGCCTTCGCTTCCCGCTTATCTACTTCTTCATTGATATACGCAATTAAATCTGGTCCTGCTAGGTGTAATGCTTCTCCTAATTCCTTGAAGCGCAATCTCAAAGCTACTGGGTCTGACATTGTCAAAAGTGTCTATGATCAACCTCTGACTAACGCGGAGTACAAAAGCACTAGCAATATGGCAATTCAATAAAAATAATGCAAAGACAACAAAATTCGTAATCAATAATAGAATAAAACAAGAAGTCAAATGGCATACAATAGTTACTTAAGCAAACCTGCAAAAGGACCATGCAACATAAAAGCACAAAAAGAATTGAAGCAAACAAAAGTTTTTAGAAAATATGGTGCACCAACACTGTCTTCTTCCTACACTTACAACTATTTTAAGTTATATTCTACCACTATTAAATTTCTTCTATCCTTTTGTACACAGATCCTGTTATACCCAGTTCCTATTACACACAGATCCTGGCAGGCTCGCCAATTAAGATGTGACGGTGGGCCTATTGTTGCTGGGCTCTGCACAATGGAATGCTATTGCCCACTCGTCTTTCGTCTGTGGGGATCGGCTAGTTAATCGCCCGGTGACTAATCTTAATACATTTATAAGTTTAGCTCGGTCTGTGTTAGGAGGGGGCTATAGAGATAGGGAGAAAATGGTAAAAGATTCACTATCGCACAGTCCGTCTAGAGCAGTTTTGGTGCATGGTTTCTATAGACTTAGCTTTCTAGTCGATGAGCGGTGTTGTGGGGGTGTCTTCTCTTGGTTGGCAGACTGTTGGGCTATAGTAGCTCAGTGCTCGATGCTCCACTGCAGGCCGAATGTCAGGGTGGATTCTTAATGGTCTTCCTTCTGCTTCGGGCCAACGATGCCTGCTCGTCTGCAAAATATGAGACGAATTTATACAACACCGTGTTCACTAATGGTGTGCAGAGCGTCTCACTGATGGCAGAAACAGCCCTCAGTGATAGCTCCACTTATATATATATATATATATATATATATATATATATATATATATATATATATATATATATATATATATATATATATATATATATATATAAGCGACGAACAATCTTCTATGTCCGTGGTCCACTGGAATCTCCACTCTAATTCCTATACATATACACATCATGGCTAAACTAAACACATGAAGAAGTAATTAATACTATACATATTCTCCGGTACAGCCACTAGCACTGGTCTGCAATAATAAACATAGGAGAAACAACAGTGGGTCTGTAGGGGATACTTCATGGTGGCTAAACGGGTCACGTGTCCGCCACGTGGTCCAGCAAAGTTTGACTAACATTCACAATTCTAAACATGACAAAACTTCACAAACATAATTCAACAATATTATCAATAAATCACGGTGAAACAAAAGATAGATCATTTATTTTTTTGTCAATGTCAGGCTGTGGCTAACTAGGTTGAATTGAATTTCACCAGTCCCTGCTCTAGTCTTCAGTTAGAGAGATCTTTCAGAGCTTAGCTCCTTGCGTGCGGTTCAGACAAAGAATGACCCTACCTAGCTGTGTGGCCAGCCAAAGCATGCGAAAACTAGACTACAAGAGGCACCCTCTGTCGGGTGTCTCTGGCCCTACGTCAGCTGTACATCGAGTTTAATTTACAAAGGCTGGCTGGCTGAACTATTTAAGGCGAGAAGCCCTAATGCTGGGTTAAACTGGTCCTCTTGCGACACCGATCTCCATTTGTGAAGACTGTAATAACGCTGTTTTGCTGTCTAATGTGTACATGTGTCTGTGTTTGCCTGTCATCAAGTTTAATAAGAAGCCACTTGTTGTCTGGGATGTGCTTTCGGAACGATTGTTACATCTCTCTCTCTCTCTCTCTCTCTCTCTCTCTCTCTCTCTCTCTCTCTCTCTCTCTCTCTCTCTCTCGATGTTCTACTTTCTTAACAACCAGATATGCCTGTATGATACTATTTTAATTTAACAATAAAATAGTATTTTGTTACAGATTTTCTTCTTTTGCACCCATTTTTCCCTTCCATTTTTGATTCGGCTTCAGAGGTTTATCTGGAAAAGACTTTTGGGGACTTATCTGGAAATACTTTAAAACAATCTGGGGAAATCAGAATGAGCCAAGTGTTTGTATGTGGGTCGGTCCGTCCGTCGGCTCATTGGAAGCTATATGTCAAGAACCACTGAACAACATTACCTAGATTAATGGTCTGCCTCTCGTACCATCATATTTGCTCTGCCGCAAAGGTCAAGGTCAATGGAGTCTTTTTGTTGCTAAACGCGTTTTGCTAATTGTTTCAAAAACGGCTAAAGAGATTTTGTTGGTGTTTGTTATATGGGAAAGAATAGGAGTCAGAACATTTTTAAAACACGTTTTGCGCTGTATTTTAAAATTGGCTGTAATTTTTATATTTGGCTTGCAGATAGTAGCTTGTCATTCCATGTTTTTGCCTTTGCTTCGTTACGAGAAAGCCGAGTCAATACCGGCAAGAAAATTAACACATTTAAAAATGAGCATTTTGGGGACATTTGTCCGAGTGTCTGGAAATACTTTCGAATGGCTTACCATCTTCTTCATTATTTCTCTTTTATAACGTTTTGCATCTTTGAATATGCTGTATTTGTATATCTACAGTTACAACAATTATTTATGGTGAGTGATTTGTTTTGCTTACAAAAAGAGGGAGCTGAGCTAAATAATTTGCATCATGTTTGGAAGTCGGGATATTGTGAACTTGCATGGGGATCCAGCGGTTCTGGATCATAATCACTACGCTTCTTATTTTATTTTTATTTATTTATTTTTTATTTTTGGAGTAAATTTACGTCCTCGGACACATTAAGCGTATAGGGGACGGGTGAAACAACGCTTCTTATGCTATTCCTGGTGAATATATTGGTGCCTGGGGCGGTTGGCTGAATTGTAAACAATTGGGACTGTGTTGTTACGCTGCAGGTGTTAGTAACTAGGAACTTGGCTTGCATAATAAGTTTGGATGGACTGGGTACAACTAGTATAGTAATTATGGATGAATATTTCATTGCTTCTGTTGCAGTTAAATAATTAAAGTTTTTGTTGTTATCATGATAAAATAAATGTATTTTTCAGTAGCGCCTATTTTCAAGTACAGCCTATTAATGCTTATGCTGTGTAAAAAAGGGTTGTAATTTCCGAAGTAAAATGACCTTCACTCGCAGTGATATGAATGGAACGACCGTCCTTCTGATGACTTTAATTCACAATGATATGAACAGAATGGATGAATTTAGTGTAACAGCATTGGTGATGATTTTGAAGGTTGTTCATGAGATAGCAAACAGTTTTTGGAGTTAGTGTCCGAAAATGTTCCCATGTGAGTATGTTTTTAGAAGTGATTTTCTTCCGCTCCCCCCTCCCACCATCGTTCGCAACCTTTCTCTCTCCTCCATTCCCCCTTTCCACCTCCTCAATCGTTCGCAACCAAACCCATGCCCCAGGTTCCATCAAGGAACTGACTTCAACTTCTTCTCTTTGGCATTCTTTGCTAATAGTAATTAGGATTACACAAGCTTTTATGGGGTATTGCTTACTTTCAATCTTCCCTAGTTCTCCCGAAAAAAGGTATTTTCTTATATCACTGACTCCAATGCTCTCAAGTTTTATTTTTCTTCTACCCTTTCCCATTAACCTCCTCCACTCCTCCTACACACCTCTAATTTCTACTATCGAGTTCTCTTAATAAACAATAATAAATCCAGTAGAACATTATTTTGTTGCTTTCTGACCAGAGTAATTAGAAGTTTAAGGTCTCTGAACATACTACTAGTTAGAATAAGCTTAAAAACCGCAACAGAAACTTTAACTTCAAGGCAAGCCATCTGGAGTGTTTTCAAAACAAAGCAAAATGTTTGGATGCAGATTAGCAGAATGTTTCTGTGAAGCTGCTCGCAGGGCTTCCCGAGGCGCCTCATCCTTTTCTGTTAGCAGCATAGTCTTACATGCGCATGGATGCATCTGTACACACAAACGGTGGACGAAAAAGGAAGACGTTGAAACGAAAGCATTTCCTTTTAAAGGAGTTTGTTTGAACGTAGATTAAAACACTTGCTAGCGATCGATGAGTGGTGAAAAGTGTAGGAGCTGGGATGGAATGGGTTGTCGAGGACTAATGAACGGACGCGTTTTAAAGGCTGTGAATCTAAGTAAGCATACTAAGAAGATTCGTACTGGAAAGATGAATTTTGCAAACTGCCATCTTCATAATCAGTGCTATAGAAGGGTTTAACATCAACATCACCATCAGCACCAACAATTACTTAAAATGAATGTGTCTTGTCAGTACCGGGCATTTTATTGTAGATGTCAGTCTGTTAGTAGTAATTCAGTGTATAGACCATGAAATGTTGGGGAAGACATTCTCTCTCTTTATCTCTCTCCCCTTTGCTCTCCCTCTCTCTCTTTCTCTGGCACGCACATACACGCACGCACACGTATATGCATACATATATTGTTTACGTACATACATATACATAAATACACATACATACACATACATGTAATCACTTATTTACACTCGCATACACTTAGAAACACACGGGCGCGCGCGCACACACACACATATATACACACACACACACAGGATAACGTTCATAGGCTACTACGCAACCAAAGATTGAGATGACCTTTATGCAATTGTTTAGTTTCTATGAGAGAGAATGATAAGATAAGATAGCAATTTTATTTTGCGAGGGTAAAAAAGTAAGCGCTGGATGCACATTTTTACATCTTGCTTTTGGGGCTTTAACAAATACTATATAAAATACTATTAAATACAACTCAATGTTATAACATTCACATCATGGAACAATAACAAATAAACAAAGTCATTATTAGATAAAATCATTTTTAAACAATTGAATCAAATTAATGTTGTTAATAATAATCAACAACATTAACAATTAATGTGTATTTAATTTTACTGTGTTTTAAGAGACATGTTCTAACTGAGGTAAATTTAGATGCTGGAATGCGGAGATCTTCAGGAAAGTTATTCCACAAAGTGGAATCGGAATAAGCTAGACTAGTTTTGAAGAGATAAATTCTTGGAATCGGAACATTTAATTTTGTGGACGATCTGGCAGTTTGTTTGTTGTTGTTGTTGTTGTTTTTTTTAAAAGAGAAGAAAGATATAAAAGAAAGTGCATTGCCAGAAAGGACCTTGTGCATGAAAACACCTTTATTAAATTTTAGTCTGTCGGTAACAGGTAGAATATTGATCCGTTTATAGTCATCTGAAGAGATTGTTTGTTTAAGAATAACTTGTTTAATTGCCCCTTTTTGAAGTCTGATTAAAGGCTTCATTGCATTGCCACTAGCAGAATTCCAAATAGTAGAGGAATAATCAATACGTGATTGAATATGACCGGAATAAAACAGTTTACGAGAATGTAAATTTAATAAATGCTTAATCCTTGATCATTGATAAGTACTTTTTGAAATAGTTTTACTAATATTTGAAATATGTTTCATCCAGGACAAATTGTTGTCTAAAGTTACACCAAGAAGTTTATGGCATTGTACTTCGTCAATTATTGTTTTGCACATTTTTAATGGAAGAAGTTTTATAGATAATTTTGTCTTTTATATCCTATCCTATCCCGTATCTCGAAGGTCGTTGAGATGACAGATGATCGTTTAAACAGCGTACTCCATCTTTCTCTGTCTTCTGTAACCCTAATGGCTTTGCTCAGTGTCAAGCCAGTCCATTCTTGAATGTTGTCCTCCCACCTCTTTTTCTGTCTCCCTCTTTTTCTGCATCCTTGCACCGTGTCTTGCAGGATGGTCTTTGCAAGGCCTGATGCTCTGGTGACATGGCCATACCATCGGAGTTTCCGTTTCTTCATCACTGTGAGCATGTCATCGTGTTGTCCAGTGGCTGATGTGATGGTCTGTGGGACTTCGTTGTTGGTGATGTGCTGGGTATAGAAAATGCCCTGAAATCGTCTGTAGCACCTCATCTCCATGCTTTGTATTCTTCGTTGTAGATCTGCTGTAAGTGTTCATGTTTCGCACGCGTATAGGAAGATGGAGATGACAAAGGAGCGCAGCAGCCTTACCTTGTCTTTTCTATCTTGTTGTAATTAGCATGGATTTTGTTTTGTCTGGATTGAGGGCCATGTGGTTGTATTCAGTCCATTCCTGTAGTTCACTAGTCCATTTTTGTAATGAGGAGGAGAGATTATTCAAGTCTGTATTTTGAGAGTGTAATGAAGTGTCATCAGCGACGAGTTCACAACAAGTATAAATATGAAGGGGGAGATCATATATGCTGATAGAAAATAACAAAGGTCCTAAAATAGATCCTTGCGGTACTCCAGCTGTAACAATTTCAAATTATGACTTTTGGTTATTTACATAAACAAAATGTTCTCTGTCAGAAATAAACGATTTAAGAAACTCAAGAGATTTAAACTGAATGCCATATAATTTTAGTTTATGTAGAGGAAGGTCATGGTCTATTACATCAAAAGCTTTTGCGAAGTCAACAAATAATGTTTCAGAAAATTGTCCCTTATTAATATTATTTAGCCCTTGTTCTGTCATAGATGTAAGAGCTGTGTGACGAGAATGCTTAGCTCTGAAACCAGACTGATTTTCATGTAAGAGGCTGTTTTTAGTGAAATGATCAAGAATATTATTTATTTGCTTTTCAAGAGAGAATAGAAAGAATCCAAATAGGACTATAGTTACAATGGTCAGTGCTATCACCATTCTTGAAAAGAGGTATAAGTTTTAACATTAAAGGAAAATATGTTTTGTCTATGCATAGGGTGTATATGTACTTTAAAATGTTAGTCATAAATGACGCATTTTTAATATTTTACTATCCAGTTCATCTTCTCCTTTTGAATTTATATGCTTACGGTTTCTTAATGCTTTATATACAAATTCTGTGTACTTAATAAAGAATGTCTAGGTTGTTTTTAATGTTCTTAGAATGACAAAAATTTGCTAATTTCTCTAGATTGTTTTCTTTCGATTTGTCAATATTAATAATCCTTTCAGGCGTTTTAACAAAATGTAAATTCAGAATATCAGGAGAAATATCTGTAATTATTGTTGTCTATAAGTTTACTTAATTTGTCTGTTAAGTGATTAATTGCTTTCCAGATCGTTTTATAACTGTTTTGGCCGACATTTTTTAATAAATGTTTTTGTTTTCTTTTGAGTGAAGTTATTGCATTTCTCTCTCTCTCTCTCTCTCTCTCTCTCTCTCTCTCTCTCTCTCTCTCTCTCTCTCTCTCTTTCTCTCTCTCTCTCTCTCTTCTTTTTTTTTTAAAATTCATCTTCTTTACAACTTTGCTTTAAATAATCTCTCAAATTAATGGCTTTTTGGAGTTGGAGATTTAGAATAGTACTGAACTCTTTTGGTGTATATAGGAGTATGAGAGAGAGAGAGAGAGAGAGAGAGAGAGAGAGAGAGAGAGAGAGAGAGAGAGAGAGAGAGAAACTTTGAAACTTTTTTTATTAGGGATAAAGATTTTAGACTAATGATACAGTCTAATCTTCCAATCTGTGCCAGAGAGAGAGAGAGAGAGAGAGAGAGAGAGAGAGAGAGAGAGAGAGAGAGAGAGAGAGAGAGAGAGAGAGAGAGAGAGAGAGAGAGAGAGAGAGAGAGAGAGAGAGAGAGAGAGAGAGAGAGAGAGAGAGAGAGAGAGAGAGAGAGAGAGAGAGAGAGAGAGAGAGAGAGAGAGAGAGAGAGAGAGCGTATGGGTGAGAAAAAGGAAAGTAATTATAAAAAAAAAAAAAAGAAGGGAAAAGAATGGGTAATCGGATGCTCGGAATGCCATTTCGGTATGTAGTTCAAGGCCGCTCCACAGGGTTCTGCTCTCCAATAACTACGGAGCTATTGATTTATCTCCACCCTCAACGGAATGTAATCTTGCACACTCCCGGTCGGAAAGGACAAGAGAGAGAAATATTAAGGTAAAGTGTGAAGGTGTTCTCTCTCTCTCTCTCTCTCTCTCTCTCTCTCTCTCTCTCTCTCTCTCTCTCTCTCTCTCTCTCTCTCTCTCTCTCTCTCTCTCTCTCTCTCTCTCTCTCTCTCTCTCTCTCTCTCTCTCTCTCCCTTCCCAGTTTAACGTTAAATAATACTGTACTATCAAATCGAAGTCCGACAGACCATCACACAAGCCATTGGACAATACGATGACATGCTTACAGTGGTGAAGAAACGGAAACTCCGACTGTATGGCCTCGTCACTAGAGCATCAGGCCTTGCAAAGACCACCCTGCAAGGCACGGTGCAAGTAGGCAGAAAAAGATGGAGACAGAAAAAGAGGTGAGAGGACAACATTCGAGAATGGACTGGTTTGACACTGAGCGAAGCCAGGAGGGTTGCTGAGGACAGAGAAAGATGGAGTACGCTGGTTAAACGGTCATCTGTGGTGCCCCAACGACCTTCGAGTTGCGGGATATGATAGGATAGGATTAGATTATCAAATTAAATTCTTATGGATTTTGAATATTGATTTTACTACTGACATATATTTTGTGTGTGTTAACTATGTAGTGCTTTTTACCTTGAACTATGCTTTTCTGCCTGTATTTCTATTAGTTGTTTTAGTTGGCACTGTATGGTTTTTACATAGTTTTACTAGGTTAAATGTTACTCTATTTTATCAAAATAAATTCTTATTGATGGATTTTGAATATTGATTTTACCACTTACTATATTAATTTGTTTCATTGTGTAGTACTTTTTACTTTGAACTATCGTTTTCATTGATTCATTATGTATTCTTAATGTTGATATCTTAATTTATATGTGTATATGTGTGTGAGAGCACGTTGGTGTGCTCGTGTGTGTAGTTCTCTTTTAACATGCCCTTTTTTAACTGTAAAAGTTCTCCTTTAACAGGCCTTTTTCACTCACATGCATAGCAATGTAAGTGTTTAAATATTATTATTGCGAATATATATGTTTGCGAGCGCTTAGAGCAAGTGTTATACTTTTTTTTTCTTCAATAGTTGATTCAGCACCGATGCTTAAATCTTGATAAGTGTAACTCGAATTCGTTTATCCACGCAACCTGTTCACTCAGCAACAAGGCAGGCGTCGTCGTATTAAGTTTACCAACATTATTCAGCAAACATCAACAACTGCATACAAGAATCGCTTTCCGAAAATCACTTCAAAGATCATCATCAAAAATCATCATCAATTTTTCTAACCTATAATCAAGGTTAAAATTTGAGTCCCCGGACACAGGTGCGTATAGGAGACTGAGATTAAGATAGGGCATAAGGAGGGGGATCCCGAGGGGACTGGGAATAAAAATGTAATAAAAACCTACAACAACCTCAAGGCGGTGAAGATATAAAAACAGGGGTGGAAGAAATGGCGAACCTATAATTTCATTCATTTCATTTCATTTGTTAAATTTAACGTCCCCGGACACTGACGCATATAGGAGACTTGTTTATAAGAGTTCTTTGGAGGATGCCATGAGGCTACTATTGAAGACATTCGTTGCAGTCAATAATCACAGTAAAGACATGTAGAAAAGGCCACGGCGTTAATATGGGCTCAGGAGTAGATCCGTAGGATCTCATCTTTGATATGATGATGGTAATCATTATTGTCAGGGTGGCGACGTGGTGATCGTCCTTAACGCTGATGCAATAGGACGTTAAGCTTCGTTGTTCCTCCTCCTGGGCTCAGGAGGAGTGGTGCAGTGGCTGGCAGGCAGGAGACGAGGTGACCAAGTGGTATATTATTAATCAGGGAGAGGAAAGCTATGATGCAGACTTTTAAAATGAACAGACCAGGTCTGTAAAGCTATGTAACAAATCAGACGGGGCATGCAGAATTAAAAGCTGGTTTAAAATAAAATCCTTCAGGACCACAGTTAAAATAAGCTAGTACGAAAAGGTTTAAAAAGAACGATCCGCAGGGACCTAAAAATAAAATATAACAGTGTATGAGGTCAGAAGACCAAAAATCGATACATATACAAATTTAGCAAAGAGAATTATATAAATTGACAAAAAGTTTAACATTAATTAAAAAAAAAGAACACATCTAAGGCCAACACGAATACGGTGACCGGAAAACAAACGGGAAAAATTATTATATACATAACTCAACTGCGAGTGAACCACGCAATGTTTGTTAAACGTTATTAAAAAGTTAAAAACAGCCAAAATGGGACCAACGGTCTAAAAACTGGTATGTGTATAACCACCGGCTGGCACTACTAGGCCTGGGGGCTAGGCCAATACCTAAACGGCTTTGATGCTACTAGCAAAGTTATGGGAGGCACTGATTGACTGATCGGTTATGACATTTTCAAACCCCCATTTGAGCATATCCAGCACCCTGCTCTGTGCTACATGGTCGAAATCAAATTCTTCATAGAAAGGAGCGATCCTTTTCATATGCCACCCCAACTGCTTGAGGAAATCGGAGGCCACAAGGCCACGTCTTATCTGTGTGGTATTCCCTTTGGTTACTTTTCCAAAAGGATCACGACTCGGGGATGATTGTGACGCAGCGTCACTCGTATTCCCCGGGTACGAAGCCGAGATCTCAGGGTCTGAACGGATTTACATGCTTTTTTAATGTGGCCAAACTGGTGGCACTGATAGCAGCGGACCACCGCAGCAACATACGGTCGCACCGAAAAGTCTCTTCTGTTTATCATCAAGGTAGTCGGTAGGTTTTGCGCCTCGACAGTGACCTTGATCGAAGTGGAGGCCTGTCCGTCAGCCCTAAACAAACGGCGCACGCTCTTGATTCTGCAAGGACGGACCAGGCCATCCGAGTCCACCTGACCCTCGCATTTAGCTAAGATTTCATTCTCAGCAATCGTGGTTGGGATGTCCTGTATAACACCCTCCACCACCGGGCTCGGTATATTGCACGTTACTGGGTACTGGTCCAGCACAGAGAGGCTAATAAGTTTTTGCTGTTGAACTCGAGTTTTACAACTGACAAAAAAAACGTCACCGAGCGGTCGCGCTCGATCAATAGGCAAAACCTCAACAAACTTCCATCCCCTCGACTTCAAAGTCTGGGGGCTTGTATCGTCAGTGTATTTAACCAGCACCGGGAACCGGCTCAATCCAAAGTTCGGCACGGCGGCAGGGTACGGTAAGGCCCTAGCTTTATTTCGTTTTCTACGCCTGTCGGCGACAGCTGACTAACCTTGTTCGCCGTTATCAGATGAAACCGTGACAGGAGGTCGAGGAGCCTGTACCAACCGCTCAGCTTCCACCGACGGGCTCGTCGGCTCCGGAGCCAACACTGAGGTCGATTCGGCTTCATCACAAGACTGATTATCCATTCCATCCGAGGATGACGATGAGGAATCGGTTAAGGTGGCCCTTACTCTCTTTCTACTTGGAGTGGTCAGACCCGCTACATCTATGACAGTCAGATTCACCGATGCCAGATCAAAACCCACTCTAGGCTCCAGGACCTCAGTGGTATCAGTGGTATCATTTACCGAATCAATCTTGGCCTTGATCACAGGCGAGTCTGTCCTCGCCGCCCCCACTGGACAACGACGCCAGGGCGGTGCGCGCGAATCAGATCCCTCCATATGACAAAATGGTCAACGTGCAATCAAAAACCGCGCTCAATACACACAACGTAAAACAAAAGTAAAAAGGGTATTAACCCAAAGGGACCGGGAAGGCCTTACATGTATATTGACTCAACACCAATAGGAGATGATGACAATTATAAAAAAAGACCCAGTTCAGGACTTAATTTTAAAAATTTCGATAAAAATACTAAAAACCACTTGGATGGGCACAGCACATGTGGCTATATACTCAATCCAATGGTCAAAACGGACGATCGCTAAGGGGACAAAAATAATAATAGTCACCACTCAAGACTGTCGCAGCGGCACCCACAGGCTGTCTCTGATATACACGCAGCGGTGACAGGTAATGTGCCCCAAGTCATTGAAATGCGTAGGGACGAAAAAGGTGACAGGGACCCAAGGATCCACAAGTGTTGTCTCGACCCAGCGAAAGTGCAGCGAGGAATGCGGCGTGGGATACAGCAGAGAATGTAGAGTCACAGGGACCGCAATGAGACAGCTAGGCGACTGGAGCCCTCATGAAGCGAATAGAATGATGCGACGTGGCGACCCTCACTCCACTACACTCAAATTTCAACTGCTGCGACTGGTGATGTGCTATTCTGACTGCGTGCGTCTGCGTGCTGAACCTATAATTTTTTTTTTAAAGTAAAATTTACGTCCCCGTACACATTATGCGTATAGGGGACGGGTGAACCACCACATTCAGACAGCGCGTTACTTGTATAGCCTCTCTGCAATCGAGAAAAAGTTCGAACATTCCAGCATGACGCAATAACACCCAATCAAAATAAAACTCGTCACCGGAAATATGCACTCTATAAACGGAGTGCCAAATAACGGAATTTTATTTTATTATTATATCTACAAAGCCAAAATTAAGTGGTAAGAAAGGAGGGGCTTGGGGTGAGTGGGTGGAAGACAGACAGATTATAATTTGGGGGAATTAGAATTACTGATTGAATCGGTATGCCAAAACAAAAGTGATGAAAAGTGAGATGAAAGTGGACTACTGTATTAGGGAACGGAGAAGGAGAAAAGACGCGTTGCTTCGTCTTGCCTGCAGATCAATAGCCAACCCACGTGGATCTCGTGCTTCCCATTCAGTCTCTTTCCGTCAGCCTTTGACTGTTTACAGCGATGTGCAACCGCTCCTTTTCTCCTCCTGGATCGGCATCCTCTGTCCGTATATCCACTTTCTCTTTCCTTCCCACCCCCTTCCTCCATATCTCCTTATACTATTATTCCACTTTATCATTCTTACTCCTTTTCCTCGTCTTGGTATGCAATCTCTCTTTTTATCATCATTTTTGATTCTTCTCCTCCATCATCCTCATCCTCATCATCGTCGTCATCTCATTAATATCATCATCATCGTCATCACCGTCATCTTCTTCTTCGAACCTGCCTTGTCTGTTGTCTGCTATGTGGCTTCATAGCAGTTTATGAATTTATTAGATTATTTTTGGATGTTTTAGCACCAAGATTATTATTATCTTAATGTTTATTATATCCTGTTTCTATCTGCTGCAGTACCCCCGTTGGGGTGCCGGGGGTTTCAGTATAAATAGTATCCCCACTTTCTGGAAATTTAGTGCTTTAAATTCCCACTGTCGCTGTCTTTCTAATTTGCTCTTGCTCATTCCTGCTCTTTTCTATCAATCTGCTATACTATCGTCTTCTTCGCTACCTTTTTTCTTGAAAACTCTTCCGGGACAAGACTCCTTATTTGTGTATGAGGTCTGTTGGATCAGCTTGGGAATATTGGACGCTTTCTGCCAGGTGGTCACTAGGGCTTCCTATGATGTTATTATTTAGCAATGTAGGCATTTTATATGTATGTGTTTTGTTGATAATTTATAATGATGTTTGTATTCTATTTTGTTTTTGTAAACGGGGGTTCGATAAGTTGGGGTGAAGCCTCAGCCGTCCCCTGCGTGGGATGTCTTTATTGTAAAGTGACTGGCTGGTGGAGAGCTTTCGGTTTTACCACTAGGGTTGTTTCAGCAGATCTTTTATGCGGATCGGGGGTTGTGTAACGCGCCCCTATTCGCGTTATCTATGTGAGAGTTAACCTAACTAACCTACTTTTCTACTTGTACGGGGATCGGGCACGACTTACCAAATCACAGCATGTAAGACACACAAAACCGAACAAGTCTCACTGCCGTCCAAAGGTATCGTCATGCGCTCACAAATATGACCCTGAACTACAATTTGTTTCCACTTTTATATACTTTTATTAATCTAACTTACTACATGTCAACCAAGAACATAAGATTTACATGCACATATATTATACTAACAATACAAATAAAGGTAAAATAAATTCATTGGTTCTTACCTCATCTTTCAGTTTCTTTCGCCCCTCTTTCCTCCTTTGAAAACACCAACTTTCACCCTATACTATCTGATCAACTAAACACTACTAAGTAAAGCAACCAACACTTGCACTATATATTAAGCAAAAGAAAGCCAAGCTTTGCCCTATACGTTCAGCCCTGTCCACAATAAGCACTGTATACGTTCTGCAACTAAATAATATGCACTGACCACCCTAAGCTCTAAACATATGCACAGAAGAGAAGAGAGGAAGCGAGCCTGCAGTCTCTATACACTAACCCCACTAAATATTATGCACTGAAGAGAAGAGAGCCCCAAGGCAACTCAGCCACTATGCACTATATACACTAAGCAAAGAGAACCTGCAGAACTTTTGTTCAAGCCTTTTATACTGTTACTCTCAAGAAATCCCTATCTTCTCTACACACGGCAATGCACCAAACCCACACCCAATCGTGAGCTAGGAGGTTTCAGACCGCTCCTTATAGGAAAAATAGCCGAAGGTAGCTACCTGCATGCGTCATGCAACTGACCATGCAAATTCTTCACTTTCCCCGGCCAAAAGTAGCTGACCAAGTGAATATGTACAGCACGTGCTACCCTAGTACTGCAGTAGCTGTGCCGAGCTCAGCAAATTCTATAACCCACGTCCACTATCCTCACTTTCCCCTGTGTGACCCTTACTAAAAGGTTATAGTTGTCCGGTCCTGAATTGGCTCGGAAGAGTCCGCTGGACATAAAGCAATAATAATGTAATGTAATCTGTTGCAGTGGGGGATTATGATCGATTAGCTAAGCACTGTAACACAGCTTCTGTGTTTTCAGATATTTTTGCCTTCGTGTTACAGCTATGTATCTTCTTGACTTATAGACCTTGCTCTTTGATTATTCTTCTCTCGGATTTCAGTTTTGCGTTCGTATCGTTTGCTTCTAGTATCATTTTTGCTTCTAACACCAACTAAACCGATGCTTTGCTTTTCCATGTTGGTTTTGTGTTTCTTGTAGTACAATGAAGATGAGCGATCTTGATGTACGCTTAAATTATAATGCCGCTTACCTTGAAGTAACACTATATTCCTGGTTATATACATATCAGCTATATTCAAAGCCTGCATGCTTCCACCACTGTTTGCAAATATCCGATTTGGGCTATACAGCTTTTCCCCACACGGCCACAGAAGGAACTTTTCACGATGACGATAAGGAAGAAGGAGAACAAGAAACAATAATAGTGGTAATAGTAGTGTGAACAAGTTGAACAAGAGGAGATGGTGGTGATGATGATGGTGATGTATAATATTAAATTAAATATATTTTGCATTTGCAGATTCGTCGAAACAAATTTCATCATGACAACATTCATCAGGCGTCTGTCCACCCATAACCCCTAATAACATGATCAAGGCCACGAGTCGAATACTCAAAAGAGACAGAGAACTAATGACAGTGTTCATTGAAAACAGAGGTCGTGTTCGTCGTCATTATTATATCAGCATCATCATCACTTTATATATAACTAATGACAGTGTTCATTAATAATAATAATTAATAATAATAATTTATTTCATTTAAAATTCTACGCCTTTCCCTCAGGAGAAGCTCAAAGCGCAGTTACAGCCAGCCATAAATAAATACTCAAGGAACATAAAAGAATAAAAGCATCAAACACTAAAACCAAACACCACAGTATTAAGATATAGTCAAACACACCCACTCACTCTATGTCGCCCACGCATACACACACACATACATACACATACATACACACAACCACACACAATAAAATACAAAAGCACAATAAAATTGTCTATCTCTATCACCACAGTATTAAAACATAGTCAAACACACCCACTCACTCTATGTCTCCCACGCACACACACATACACACACACCCACACACACAAAGACATACACACAATAAAATACAAAGCACAATAAAAAATTGTCTATCTCTATCACACCAGTATTAAAACATAGTCAAACACACCCACTCACTCTATGTCTTCCACGCACACACACACACACACACACACACAATAAAATACAAAGCACAATAAAATTGTCTATCTCTATCAGTATACGTGCATTTCACACAGAAACAGAAACGAGCAATTTACTTAAAAAACGCCATGGAACAACTACTATGATCACCACAAAAAGACACCACAACACAACACCTGCACAGACACTCAAGCAGCAAAACACACCTGGGCCACAACGACGACGAAGATGAGGAAAACAGCGACGATGACGATGACGACGATACTGAGAAAGAAGATGACAACGACGGTGACGATGATATGATGAGGCTGATGACGAAGATGATGATGATGACGACCATGATGATGACCATGATGACGACCATGATGAAGGTACGATGACCACAAAAGAGGTTGAGGACGGCTGGTGGGCAGGAAGTTATTTCAAGAGGTGTTCATGGAAAAGATGTGTTTTAAGTCTAGATTTGAATGCTGATAGAGTAGGGGTGTCACGGAGAGGCTGAGGCAAGGAATTCCAAAGTGTAGGAGCAGCAAAGGAGAAAGAACGGCGACCATACGTCTCCAGCTTGATGCGTGGCACAGAAAGGTGACCAGCGTCAGCGGAACGAAGAGATCTGGATGGACGATATGGCGTTAAGAGCTCAGACAGATAAGAAGGTGCTAGACCGAGCAGACTGCGGTAACAAAGCATCAAGAAAGAGATCGTGTTCGTCGTCATTATTATATCATAATCATTATATATTTATCTTTTCGTATCTTACTCTCTCTCTCTAAGCTTCAATCTATCATAACTGCAGATGCTAAAAAACTTTTTTATAATGCTCATATCAAACCTCACATTGATTATGCATCAACAATATGGGACGGCTGCAGTGAAGCCTTGTTCAAAAGAATTAATTCTATTCACCGCAGAGCTGCAAAATTAGTTATCCCCAACGCTTCCATCACAACTGATTCAAAACTAAAAATAGCTGGCATGCTCCCCCTTAACAAACATCTAAATTACAATAAAGCCGTTTTAATGTATAAAATAATTAACAATAGAGCTCCTGCTTATTTGAAAGCACTTTTTAGCAAGTCATCATCTCGTTATTCATCTTCACGACATAATTTAACATTTCCAAGACCACGCTTAGACATATTTAAAACATCTCTGTCCTATTCTGGTCCAAGCGTGTGGAATCCTCTACCAGAAGAGGTCAAGAAAAGTAAATCATTACCATCTTTTAAAAAAAGGCTCCATAAATATTTAAGCTCCCTTTGCTCTTAATACTTAAGATGATTGTATACCTCTTTGTTATTCCCTACCCTGCCACAATTTAAATTACTAAGAAGATGTGAATTTACATGTGTGTATGTGTGTGTGTGTGTGTGTGTGTGTACGTGTGCGTGTGTGGTTGTGCTTGTGTGCGGAGAGAGGGGAAGAGATGGATGGGGAGGGGAAGAAGGGTAAGAGTATGTGTATAAAAATGCATTAATTTGCTTATTGATTTGTTACCGTAATTAAGGAATATATTTGTTTCAAATTCTTTTATGTTAATTATTTTGTTTGTTTTGCATTGTTTATTAAGGACTAGCTGTAAGACAGGTCCAAAGGACCTAATGCTATTATCCTATTAAAGGTTTCGACTTCTCTCTCTCTCTCTCTCTCTCTCTCTCTCTCTCTCTCTCTCTCTCTAACAATAAATTTAAATTGAAGGCTGTTAAGCATTTTGCTTTGCTCATTAATAACATGGCATTTCAGGACAGTTTGTTTCAGTTGTTTTCCTCTTCCTTCAAAGAACATTTGTTGACATAAAGTTCAGTGTTTTTTTTTCCTTCTTCTTGTTTTGTTAACGGCAAACATTATCAATATTCAAGCGTTTCCATGTTATAATGACCTTTCAGCTTTATTAGTTTCCACTTGATTTGGTTAATGAATGCATAACCTTATATGAAAAAAGACCTTCTCATAGTTTTAATATTGGATCAAAATGCCTGTACTTCTGGGGCAACACGTCTATATGTAACAAGAGCATAGTTTTACTCAGCACATTTTGAGCTTTTGCTTGTTTAGTCAGTGTAGGCTTAGAAGGTTACTGTTAGTATGAAGCAGACGACAGAAGTGATCATGCGTAACACAGTTGTAGCTTGATGCAAGCACAGTGACATCATCGCAGCCTACGATCGAGCTTCGAATTTTACATCCACTCAGAGTTGTTTCATCCAATGAGAACACAGCTAGGTTATATAGAACCAGTTCTGGGTGATTCAAGCAAAGAGATAGAACGTCAGTCTTCGTTGAAACGCTGAGCAGTACACTCAAGCAGAAATCTCTCTCCTGAGAAGATTAGACAGCAGTACTTCTTGAATATTCGAATTTAATCGTAGACACGGCCTGACATTGTCAAACAGGTAAATGATCATACTTCTGTTTCATCGTGATGTATTTATATTATTGTTGAAATTATGTTTGTGAAATTTGCAATGCTTGAGAATTGTTAGTCCCACGTTGCGTGTCCACGTGGCGATCACGACCGGCCGAAGCCATGTTGTATTATGTACGGATCCACTGTTGTTTAACCTATATGTATGCTTGCAGACACCCCCGTTGTTGGGGTGCCGGGGGTTTCAGTATAAATAGTATCCCCACTTTCTGGAAATTTAGTGCTTTAAATTCCCACTGTCGCTGTCTTTCTCATTTGCTCTTTCTCATTCCTGCTCTTTTCTATCAATCTGCTATACTATCGTCTTCTTCGCTAGACCAGTCTCCTACCTTTTTTTTTGAAAACTCTTCCGGGACAAGACTCCTTGTTTGTGTATGAGGTCTGTTGGATCAGCTTGGGAATATTGGACGCTTTTTGCCAGGTGGTCACTAGGGCTTCCTATTGTGTTATTATTTAGCAATGTAGGCATTTTATATGTATGTGTTTTGTTGATAATTTATAATGATATTTGTATTCTATTTTGTTTTTGTAAATGGGGGTTCGATAAGTTGGGGTGAAGCCTCAGCCGTCCCCTGCGTGGGATATCTTTATTGTAAAGTGACTGGCTGGCGGAGAGCTTTCGGTTTTACCACTAGGGTTGTTTCAGCAGATCTTTTATGCGGATCGGGGGTTGTCCGGTCCTGATTTGGCTCGGAAGAGTCCGCTGGACCTAAAGCAATAATAATGTAATGTAATGTGATGCTTGCAGACCAGTGTCTGTACCCGAGAATGTTTATAATATTATTATTTCTTTATGTGTATAGTTAGCCACGATATATATATATATATATATATATATATATATATATATATATATATATATATATATATATATATATATATATATATATATATATATATATATGAAATTAGAGTGGAGATTCCAGTGGACCACAGACTTAGCAGAATGTTCGTCGCTTATGTATAGAGATGTGGAGCTATCACTGAGGGCTACTTTGGCCTTCAGTGAGATGCTCTGCACAGACCTATTATACAGGGTTGTGCAGAATTTCGTCTCATATGTTACAGACGAGATGGCGTTATATCGTGAGCCCAACTCAACAAAAGACAAAACCAATTCGACGCTTAAAGTTGGCTGCCGAGGCATCTCCAGCATTGTGCGAAGATAGCCCAACCGACGAACCACAACGTCAAAGACTCCACGACAACACAGTTTGTCCCAGAAGCGACCTCAACGCAGCGCTTCAACCACGCAGTTAAGTGCCACAAGAAACTGTGCACTAAAACTCTGTATAAACAGGACCACATTAGTTCACTCTTCAAGAACTCTGACCATTAAGGCAGAAAGTATCCAGTGCCCTATGATGAAAAAGTATGCCTAGATTATCAGTGAGCGAACCATTCGCATTGAGAATTGAACTTTTAAGTTAGTTTCTTACTTCGAATATCGTGTATAGAGTAGAAGAAATAAATGTGTGATTTTTACGATTTTTCTATCTATCTCTGTACCCCAGCCTAAACACAGACCGAGCTAAACAAATAAATGTATTATGTGAAGGTATAGGGAGATAACTAGCTATCCCCATAGACTAAGACGAGGAGGTAATAGCAGTCCATTGTGCAGAGCCCAGCAACAATAAAAACCCCGTCACACTATAGCAGACGTTTTACACCATGGAGCAAGTCGTTTTGCCCCACACCTGGGGAAGAGGGCCAATTAAAAACAAAACAAAACATTGTTTAACTCTGTGTATTTTCTTGTATTGCCTTATGCGAATGTTTGTGATATTTTGTATCTTTGACGCGTCTCTATGGTTTAAGCCTATTTCGAGCTGGTAACTACTTCAATAGGTGGCTTAAGGGGGGCGCTTTGCCCTGAGTTACCATGTCCCTTTTTTAAATTATTTTTTTTAATCGTAATGATTTTTGTGTTTGTGCGTGTGTGTGTAATTTGATTGAAATTTGCGCTTTGAGCCGATTTTTAATAGAAGGAAGCACTATATAAATATATATTTTTAAAAATCAGATAAGATATCTGTGCTGCCTTTAAGGGAGTGATTTGTAAGAACTTAGTGATTTATAGTTACAATGTGAATAGTATTTGTATGAGTGAAAGAGAAAGTGTGTATGCGTGTGAGTGTGCATGTGTGTATGCGTGGTGTGTTTAAAAGAGAGAGTCGTGCGTGTTTCGTACCCGTTTAATGCTTTTGCATATATCACAAATAGTAGTAGTAGTAGTAATAGTAGTAGTAGTAGGTAGTAGTAGTAGTAGTAGTAGTAGTAGTAGTAGTAGTAATACATTTTTCACTTGTGTTTCATTGTGAATTTTATTTAGAAATTTACAGTTATCATTTTCCATTTTTGATGATGATGATGGTGTTTGTGTGTGCGCTTGTTTGCGTGTGTGCGTGCACATGTGTGTGTATGTGGGTGTGCACATGCTCGGGAACTCTGTACCAGTTAGGGTCCAGCACTTGTATATGTAATTTGATGGTATTTAGCAGTAGACTATATGACCACATGCAGCCTTCATTGTCTGACAGACCATGAAATAATTCAACATATATAGTTTTTGATTGTATTGTGTCAAACTTCGTCCGCAGACTGAATAATGAACTTGTGATTCCAATGACATATGTAGGATTGCTGGTGATGGTGATGATGACGATGATGATGATGATGATGATGATGATGATGATGATGATGATGATGATGACGGTGATGCGTCAATTTCCATGTGAACATGCCCAATGTAGGCCTATCGAGTCTGATAATAGTGAGTGATTGCACATGTTGCATTGCAACAAGCGTTTATGACTCGAAAGGGGGGCCCTTGGCCAGGTACGGTGTTAATTTATTGGATGGCAAATGTTGCTTTTCCATGTTTATGGATGGTGGGCATCTTGGTAACTGTAGATTAGTGTAATGACGTAAAAAATCGAAGCCCGTCCGTTCCCATCCTACACCCCTCCCCTACCCCCATCACCCACTGTGACGTGGGGTTTTAGTTGTTGCTGGGCTCTGCACAATGGATTGCTGTAACCCTTACGCTTTATTCTATGGGAACCGCTAGTTAGTCACCCGGTGAATTACTTTAATACATTTATTTGTTTAGCTCGGTCTGTGTTAAGGCTGGGATACAGAGATAGATAGAAAAATGGTAAAAGATCACTGTCACACTAGCTTTCACACGGCTATGAATCATATGTAGTCCAGCCACTTGATAACAGTTAAAATCACACATTTATTTCTTCTACTCTATACAAGATCTTCGCTGTACTAATCTACCTTAAAAAGTCAAGAGTCAATGCAAATAATTTGATCGCTGATAGTCTAGGCAGCTGTTATGTCTTCATAGGGCACTGGCTACTAGAGTTCATGTAGATTGGACTACTGTGGTCCGGTTTACTATAGTTTCTGAAGAGTGGACTACTGTGGTCCTTTTGCTATCAGTTTTAGTGCACTTTTTCCTATGCACTTCACTTTGGTGTAGCGGGTTTGAAGCCCTTCGTTGAGGTAGCTTCTGGTACACGCTGGGTCGTTGTGTAGTTTGGTTCCTTGACAAGCTATGTTGTCTTGGAGAGTGTTTTCCAGGGTTGCTCTCTCAGTCCTGTGCTGTAGAGGCTAAACAGCCAACTCGTTGTTTCTGGTGAGTTGGGCGCACGGTATATCTCGCCTGCTCGTCTGTAACGTGAGAGACGAAATTCTGCACAACCCTGAGTAATAGGTCTGTGCAGAGCGCCTCACTGAAAGCCAAAGTAGCCCTCAGTGATAGCTCCACATCTCTATACATAAGCGACGAACATTCTGCTACGTCCGTGGTCCCCTGGAATCTCAACTCTAATTTCCTATACATACATAAATATACATCGTGGCTAACTATACACATAAAGAATTAATAATATTATAAACATTCACTGGTACAGCCAATGTCTGCAAACATACATATAGGTTCAACAACCTGTGGTTCCGTTAGGTATACAACATGGCGTCCAAACCGGTCGTGCTTAACACGTGTTCGGCTTTTCCACGTGGTAAGGCAAATTCGGAGTAACATTTCAAATCTATGCATAGCAAATTCCACAAACATACTTTCAACAATAATGTAAATGTATCACGATGAAACAGAAGTATGTTCATTTACCTGTTTGACAAAGTCAGGCCCGTGGCTACTTGATTGAATTCTAAGATTCAAAAGTCCTGCTTCCTGGTCTATGAGTGGAGAGATTTTACTGCTAACTGTGTAGCTAGTTACTGCTCCTCGTTTCCAACTCGACTGCCGTTCTATCTCTCTATTTGAATCAGCCAGACCTGGTTGATTCCATTCTAAACTGTGTTCCCATAGGCTGGTAATCGACTCGCCTAACGTAGCTACGATGATGTCATCGCCTTCGCTCTTACCGTCAGCTACCACTGTGTGTAAACGGCAGTATATCATTGCTACGCTTGATTACTTCCATCGTCTGCTGCAGCCTAACATTAACATTCTAAGATTACAATGACTAAACAAGGCTACAACGTAAAGTAAGCAGGGTAAAACTAGTCATCTTTCGACACCCACAAACATGTCTTACTATGTCTTATTTTGTGTGAAACAACCTAGTTTGTCGCTCAGGAAGCACCTCAAAGGTCAAACCACGTTATAATTATGTTATGATGATCATGACGTTGATGATGACGACGCAGCTGCTGAATCTTTGTTGTTGTTGTTGTTGAAATTATGTTGATGATCATGATGGAGATATACCACTACACTGTAAATGATTAAAAATCAAACAAACTCCATTGCCGGAACATTTTTGAGTTTGCATTACTTAAATATTTGTCGTTGTCCATCCCAAATTAGTTTTATTGTGGGCAGATATTCGAATGTGCAATAAATTTGCATTCAGTAAAAAGGTCAATTTTTGCTCACGTTGACACTAAATTATGAGGGGTCGGAAATTGGAGGGTATGTATAGGGATTGTAGGAAGGTTTGAAAAATGAAAAATACAGTTGAAGCTATAGAAGTAAAGTTATCCAGTTTTGCTTTACTGCAGGCATTCAAACAATCATCCACAATCTATAATGCACATAAAAAACTTGGAAGATTTTAAATAATTGCGACATGTAACAACTTTATAACAGAGAGAGAGAGAGAGAGAGAGAGAGAGAGAGAGAGAGAGCGAGAGAGAGAGAGAGAGAGAGAGAGAGAGAGAGAGAGAGAGCACTAACGGAGCTTTATGGTGGCGAAATAGCATAGTTAAGCGATTTCGAACAGGGTTAGTATTTGGATGGGTGACCATTGAATGTTGAGCGATAACCAAGCTATGGCAGTGGTTCAAAGATGATTGACGGCCTGGAGTGCCGGTGTTACAGGCCGGTGTATGCCTCGGATATAAAGTAGCCTGAGCCAGTTTAACCCTCTTGGGTATAGAACAGCACAGGCCGGATTCACCCCTTCCTGCCCGGAATACACCCACCTGTGAACATAGTTCACTAAAGTGTTTTGTACACGGCATCAGGACAATTACAAAACAGATTTAAGAAAATATAATAACAGGAATGAAAAAAATAAAAATGTAGAACCCTTCATGCACGTTTGCCACACGCCGAACATCGAGCGGCAACATTCAAGCAAGAACTTTTGTTTCTCTCTCTGGTCGTCCGTGATAGAGGGGTTAAAGCACTGACTTATATTTACTGTTTAATGTAGTATCCATGGGTTAAAGTGGGCAGGATTGGGTCAAACGGGCAATCTGGGCTAGGCCAGTTTATACGAGGGTAATATAGTCTGGGCTAGGCTAGTTTTTTTCGGGGGTATAGTTCAGTGCAGTGAATAGATTAACGTCCCCGGACACAATGCGTATAGGGGACTATAGTATAGTATAGTATAGTATAGTATAGTATAGTATAGTATAGTATAGTCTGGGCTAGGCCAGTTTATACGGTGGCATCGCCGGGACGAGGCCAGTTTATTCACAGCTTTCCGGCACCTCTCATAAAAACTCAAATGTTAGTCAAAAAATTAAAAGTTTTCACTAAATTTCACCTTTTTCCTGTTATTAATATTGAATTTATCATCCTTTTTGCATCATAGATATTAGTGAGAGGACACACGTGCTTAGCAAATTTGGTCAACCTTGCTCCAAAGTCAAGGTCACTGGAGCTGTCAAAAGTCGATTCATATGGGGTACTTTGATGTGACCTTGACCCTAAAATATGAGAGATAAAAAGTTAGAACTTTGTTGTATGTAGAGATAATGGACTGATCTTTCATATATGTTCCGTTTTGCATTGACTTTGGAGGTCATGGTCATTTTAGGCCTTACAAAAACATTAAAAAATTGTTATCGTACAACTTAATGGCTCTATATTTGACCCATCGTATGCATCAACATTGGATTATTTTATCATAAGTGAGCATGTAAGGTAATGTGAAGTCAAGTTCATTCCAATGTCAAGGTCTTTGAAGATCAATGCCATTCCAAGGTCACAGTTTTTGGCATAATTCAACTTGCTGTTGTTTATTTGATCGTATATAAATGTCAATTTGGAGCCAGAGGTCAAAGTCATCTTAAGATAAAGATTACCAGAAGATCAAACTCAGTATTACTTTGCATTTGAATGCCACTGTTTCGTTTCATTTTTCTGGGTTCCAATTTTTCTTTAGAATATTGCCAGTTCTATAAGGAGAATGTAAGTCATTAATT
The DNA here is from genome assembly GCA_036898135.1 of Oncomelania hupensis. NCBI lineage: Eukaryota > Metazoa > Mollusca > Gastropoda > Littorinimorpha > Pomatiopsidae > Oncomelania > Oncomelania hupensis. The sequence continues at coordinate 45,104,941 of CM072513.1, forward strand.
TGCCCTTCTAGTTTGGAATTAACTGCGCTGCAACCCAATTTTTTTTTGGGGTTGGTATTATTGGTTGATTGTGTTGATTTGCAGGCAATGTGTGATGTTTTGAATTATTATGCTGTCATTGTGTAAATAATTATGTGATTATATGACCAATTACAGATTGCTTGATATATTTGCTTGACCGACTGGTTCATTAATGTATTGATTCGTGAAATTTCTGGTGTGGTGTGTTTCTGATTTCGTTTGTGTTTGAAGATTGATTGACGAAGTGATTGATTTAATTATCTATTTTGTTACTCACATGCATAGCAATGTGAGTCATTGTACTCAGCCCAAAGATTGTGTTTGCCAGATTTTCGCGAATCTGTGCGAAATTGGTCATAAATAGTCCAAAATGATATGGAAAAAAAAGTACGTCAAAGTGGCAAAGTACTCAGAACCTATTTCAGCTATCACAACCAAACTTGGTAAGATGGTGTATGTATACCTGTGAGACCTCGAAAATGATCAGTGAATAAATGACTTCACCTCAAGGTTAAGGTCACAAAGTTATCAAATGTTAGTTGAAAAAAATTAAAAATTTTCACAAATTTTCACTTTTTTTCTAGGTTTTTAATATATTTTTTTAATGATTCTTTGATGCATGATAGATATCAATGAGGCACAAAACTATGCAAGTTGGGTCAACCTCACTCCAAGGTCAGTGTCATTGGAGCTGTTCAAAGTCGGTTTGTATAGGTACTTTGAATGACCCTAAACTATGAAAGATATAAAGTCCAAACATTGTATTTAGAGATGATAGATTGATCTTTCAAATGTGTTCGTTTTTGTGTTGATTTTGAAGGTCAAAGCCATTTTAGGCCTTGCCAAACATACAAAAAAATAGGTCATCGTACAGTGGAATGGCTGTTTATTTAACCCATAGTATGCAACAGCATTGGATTATTTGATCAGACATGCATGAAAGATCACGTGAGGGTCAAGGTCATTTCAAGGGCAAGGTCACTGAAGGTCAAGGTAATACCAAGGTTACCGGTTTGTTGGCCTAATACAACTTTTGCTGTACCTTATTTGATAGTACATGAATGTACTTGGAGCCGAAGGTCATAGTCATCTCAAGGTCAAGAGCATAGAAAGATGAGTTCAGTTCAGTGGGTAGATTACCGTCCCCGGACACGGATGCGTATAGGGTGAATAATCAGTTTATAGTCCACTCTCTTCCCGTTAAGGATTTTCAGTGTGTCGGTATTACTTTGCATTTTAATACCATCATTTCAATTTGTTTTTTCTGGGCGTTCATTTTCATTTTAAATATTGCAAGTACCATAAGGAGCATGTGAGTCATATGAGCTTTGCCCTTCTCGTTAAATTAATAAATTACTTCACAGTATATTGTTATATATTTCTGATTTCATTCTTTTCTATATTACAGGATGTGGATTCTTCTAGTCAGACCAACCCAGCATTTTACATTGAGAAAATCAAAGCTATGTCGCCGGTAAGAAATATTTATAATTATGGATGTTAGTATAATTGTGATAGGTTATTCATCATCATCATCATCATCATCATCATCATCATCATCATCATCATCATCATCATCATCATCATCATCATCATCATCATCAAACAGCGTCATCACCGTAACAATCACTACCTCTATAACCCCCAAAAGCTAGCGGTCATCATCATCATCATCATCATCATCATCATCATCATCATCATCATCATCATCGTCATGATGTCATTTTCCCACTGTCCGTTGTTGTTGTTGTACTGTCCGTTGTTGTGCTGTTGTTGTTCCTGTTTGTTTGTTGTGTTGGGGGTGTCTTGTAGCTCAGTTGATTGTTAGCTAGTTTCCTATGCCGAAGGTCGTGGATTCGAACCCTTCGTGAGATGCTTACGTGACTATGTATGAGACTTTTTGGACACCGAGGGTTTTCTCCGGGTACTCTGGTTTCCTCCCTTCCTTCAATAATGGTATTGGATGAAGTCAATCTAAAATTTTACAAATAAAAATTAGATTTAATTTCCGTCTTCTAATAGCTTCTTGCCTTTACACCACATGTCTGAGCGATGAATGTGTGTTTGTTGTGTATGTAGGAGTGTACGTAACAAGTGAGCGTGTATGTTGGTTACAGATCGCCGAGCTTTGAGTCTGATTTAGGAATAAGGCGCCTATAGCACCCATTGTTGTTATTATTATTATTATTATTAGTATTATTATTATTATTATTATTATTATTATTATTATTGTGTGTGTGTGCTTTTGATTGAAAATCCACCATTGAACAGTTAATCCTATGTGATAAACTTGAAAATTCTGTATACTTGGGCACATATGGGTTTCTTTTGTTTTGTCGTAGGTTTAAGGGATAATTCATTTTTCGAAAATCCTCCCTACAGGCCAGAAAACACAAATGTCTTCTGAAGTGTTTCAAAGTGTAAACACCTCTGATCTACAGGTTCTAACCTTGTACAACCTGGATTTTGAAGACCAGTGTTGATCTTCTGGCTGCTCTTTTTATGACATTTAGTATTAATGAAAACACAATCAATGCAGTTCACCCCTGTTAATTAGCTTTTATGCGAAAATCGTTTAAAGTTGAAACAGTCTGAATTTGTTTGTAATAGAAATTGTTTCCAGAAGATTGGTAATAGGTCCCTCCCCCCTCTCTCTCTCCCACCCCCTGCTCGGAAGGCAAGCTGTTGAGAGTCAGTCATTTGCAGATGATACACAACTTTATAAATCCATTGCCCCCTCTCTCATTAATTCCACTGTTCAGACTTTGGAGAACTGCATCACAGACATTAAGTCATGGATGACACTCAACAAGCTTAAGCTTAATGACGATAAAACCGAAGCCCTCCTCATTCACAAGCACAACACTTCCTCCTCACTCTCACCTCTCCCAACATCGCTTACAGTAGGGACAACAAACATTCAGTTCTCATCCTCAGCGAGAAATCTCGGCTACATTCTCTCCGATGACCTGTCCCTCAACAACCACATCTCCAACGTCAGTCGCTCTGCATACACGGCCATCCGCCAAATCAGCTCCTTTCGCCACTATCTTACAGTCACTGCCACCAAAACCCTAGTCTGCGCTCTCGTCCTTTCTCGTCTTGACTATTGCAACTCTCTCCTCGCTGGCTCCCCAAAACACATCATTGACAAACTACAAAAGGTTCAGAACTCAGCAGCTAGACTAGTATTCCGAGCAAAGAAACGCGATCACATCACACCTCTACTACATTTCCTTCACTGGCTTCCTGTGCAAGCACGCGTAGAGTACAAACTCTCTGTTCTCTGTCACAACTTCTTCACAGATTCTTGTCCTGCCTACCTTGCTGATCTACTGTCTGTCTACTCCCCTTCACGCACTTTAAGATCTTCTGCTGACACTCGCACACTCAAGGTTCCAGTCACCCGCACTAAGACATACGGCCAACGTGCATTCGCTTACTCAGCACCCAAGCAGTGGAATTCCCTTCCCTCCCATATCTGCAACATACAATCAACACAAGCATTCAAAAATGCTCTCAAAACCCACCTCTTCAAACTGCATTATTCAGACTGATTTGTATCCCGCTGCCATTCTCTCCTCTGTTGTCTCTGTCTGATCCTTAAGTGTATACACGGCTGTAAATATTTATACTGTTTTTCTTCCTGGGTTTTAGTTTTAGCGGGCATATAAATACCTGTGAATAGGTTTTTGCTATTCTATTTCTGTCTTTTTTGTCATTTATGTACATAGTTCTAAATAGTCTATTTCTGTCTTTTTTGTCATTTGTGTACATAGTTGTAAATAGTTTTTACCTTTACTGTTCCGTCTTTTGGTGTATCGTAGCAAAAGTGATGTTTGATCGAGTGCATGTATTTTTTATGTAATGACTATGTAAAGCGTGGTGAGTCTGGTCATAGGCTGGAGTACCCGCTATATAAAAATCCGTTATTATTATTATTATTTTCCCAAACACTTTATTGTTAGAAATCTTTGGCATCATGGACTTAAACTTACCAGGATACTGGTTTGCCACCTTCATTATAAACTCTCCCGTAGGGTGCATCAAACCACTAGTCTGAGTTTGTTCTATCCAGTACGCAGCGACCTACCGGGCACTATTACAGACAAAATGTGCTGACTTCACCAACTTGTCTGGTTGAAGTTTGCTGCTAGAAAGCTGTTTGCATCCAGGCGTCTTATGTGAAATTACGGTGGATTGAGAACTATGTAACACCAAAGATATTAGAACACACGCAGTACAGAGACCCTTTTGAAACGGATATACAACTCCAGTTGTGTTTGAGGGAAACGTCCGCAGCATAAGGTAGTTTAGAACATTCTATAATGGAAATCTAGTTTGATGTTCCCTGTCATTCCACCCCATCAACTTTCCTTCCCTTCCCTTCATCCAGCCCGCCCTCATTCCTCTTCATCCATTTTAAGTGGAGGAGGGTCAATGGGGATATTGTAGAGAGGAGGAACACTTAATCCTGTTATAGTATGTAAGTGGAGCATGGATGCATATTTTCCTCCCTCAACTCGAGCTTTCCAAAGTTTATTGTGAATTTTTGTTAGAGCAATGTTTATAGTTTTGTTTCGTTTCAGTAAACATCAGCATGATTTTAATTCATTTACCAACACATTACTTTTCCCACGGCAGTTCACATGCATTTGAAATGATAGAAATTTAAAATTCCATTATTTATGGATTTTATTACCTAATCCTCCCATAGAGACAATAGAACGGTTTCAGAAAACGTGCTGTGACTTTATACGGACAAAAAAAAGATTTAAAATTATATGGGCAGTAGTGTCTTATATAGTGTCTAGAACAGGGATATTATATGCCAAATTTAGAAACAAAAATTACTACTTTAAAACTTAATTGGTTTTAAAAATATATTTAAGAGTATAATCCAAAATAGAAAGCAATTTTAAAAGAAATTTGTCCACAGATAAAAATGCGAAAGGAATATGGTGCATGTGTTTTAAAACTGGAAAATAATTATGTTAATCAGCTTTGGAAGGATGTATTTAATAGCTATAATAATCTGTACAATAAAGTGACATCTGTACTGAGCAAATAGATCATAAAAAATACTTATTTTGTAATACTAAGTTTAAAATTGATGGTAAAATGTTTTATTTTGATGACTGGACCAAAAACAATAAGACATACATTTGTAAAGGATTTGGTGAAAGAAAATAATGCTTTTTTTATGTGCAATAATTTAAACGCAAATTTATTATTGATGTGCCTTTTTTGAAGTATTTTGGATGTGTTTATTCCATTAGAAAATGATTGAAGGAAAATAATATTCAGCTAAATAAATATGGATTGTGATAAACTATAATAAAACCTATGGTGTGTTTTTAAGAGCTCCAAAAGGAGCAAAATATTGTAATGAAATGTTACTGGGTAAACCATTGCAGTCAAATGCCTCTAAAAACTTGCTGAACATTTTGGTCACTGATTAAATGGTCAGAGGTATTCATGCATGGCAATGTAAAAAAAATTAAAGAAGTAAAACTGAAGTGGTTCCATATGAAAATCAACTATTGAATTATTGTAACTAACTGTATTTTGAAGCAGATGGAATTATACCAAACAGCCTTTTGCTTGCGTGTAAAAAAAAACAAACCTGAGTGAACTCAGCTAACAGCCTTTATCTTGCGTGTAAAAAAAACAACTAAAAAAAAACTAACCCTATCTATCTATCTATCTATCTATCTATCTATCTATCTATCTATCTATCTATCTATCTATCTGAGTGCATCAGAACAATTACAACACATAAATTAAAAAGTAACGTGACGGATAAGGTCTTCCGTAGTGGGAGGGGTGGGGTGGGGGGGTTATAATGGGCAGGAGAGGGTTAAACGAGCCTAGGCCAGATAATACCCAGGGGTATAGTCTGGGCTAGGCCAGTTTATACGGGGGCATAGTCTGGGCTAGGCCAGTTTATACCCTGGGTATACTTGAGGCGGGGTTTAATCTGGCCTGCTACACCTGGTAGCTCAGTTGGTAAGAGCGTCTTGCTAGTAACCGAAAGGTCGCTGGTTCGAATCCCGGATTGGTCAACGTGTGATCATATTATTTTCCCCTTTACCAACAACTGGCCCGCTGGTGTCAGTATAAATCGGTCCAGTATTCACCTATATGCGAAAGTGTCGTGTGACTATAATCTACATACAAACAAACGGTTCGACTGTCTTGTCCGTCAAGTCCGCGCGCGAAACAAGAGATTCGCTAACTATCGTCGTATGATAGACCTGTGTCATACAGACAGTTCGCTTCTTTACCGAATTCCGCGTTGGGTCCTTTATTTTGCCCAGGTCTGGGGTGATTTGGCCTATTCGCGGTGCGCTCTTCCTGGTGAGGGCTTCGTTTCTATGTCTCTTTCCCGTTAGGCTTTAGGTCTCGCCTGAAGCTCTTGGTTTCTCCGTGGGCGGCCAAGTAGCCTACCTATCTGCGACCTTGACCAGATCCTCCAGTCTTTCCGCGCCCTGCTCTACTGAGAATGTTTTCAGCTCGGGGGTCATGGTTTCCCGTAGCTGTTCCCACACTAATAGTTCGGTCAGTCCATCAAATGTCTTAGCCGTGGCTGACTGCATGGCTAACCCACTTATCTAGCATTGTGGACAAACGATTTGCGAACTGCGCATAGCTCTCTCCTTTCACTCTCCGATTTGTGCGGAATTTTTGCCGGTAGCATTCTCCTGTTAGTTCGAATCCCGTTAGGAGTGCCTCTTTTACTTTGTGATAGTCAGTCACTCTGTCAGTCGGTAGCTTACTGTAGATGTCATATGCCTTTCCTCTAAGCCCTTGACTAAGCTTAAAAGACCAATGGGTGAGATCTAGTTTGTACTCAGTTGCTAGGCGCTCAAACCTAGTTAGATAGAGATCTAGACCTTCTTCTCTTTCATTGAATGGCCCCAGTGGAAATGACATTCCTAGTACGTGGTTGGAGGCTACATCTAGTTGGTTGATCTGAATGGGGAGGGGTTGAGGCAGAACTTGAGGCTCCTAATAGTCTCCTCAGTTCCAACTCATGCTGTCTGTCTATTTCCTTTTTTGCCCTCTCTTTTTCTTTTTCTGCCCGCTCATACTCCCATCTCCTAACTTCCGCTTCTCTCTCTGCTGCTATCTTCTTCTGTTCTCTCTCTGCTTCTAATTCTGCTTTCTTCTGTTCTGCTTCTAGTTCTGCTTTCTTCTGTTCTGCTTCAAAGGTTGCTTTCTTCTGTTCTCTCTCTGCTGCTCTCTCTGCCGCTTCGAGTTTCTTCTGTTCTCTCTCTGCTGCCCTCTCTGCCTTAGCTTCCTGCTTCTCTACCTCTTCATTGATATACGCAATTAGATCTCCTCCTGCTAAGTGTAAAGTTTCTCCTAATTCCTTGAAGCGCAATCTCAAGGCTACTGGGTCTGACATTGTCAAAAGTGTCTATGACCAACCTCTGAATCACGTGGAATACAAAAGCACTAGCAATATTGCAATCTAATAAAAGGAATGCAAAGACCATAAAATTCGTAATCAATACTAGAATAAAACAAGAGTCAAATGGCATACAAGAGTTATTTAAGCAAAACCTGCAAAAGAACAATGCAACATACAGGCACAAAAAGAATTGAAGCAAAAAGGTTTTTAACAAAAGAATAGTGCACCAAAACTGTTTCCTTGTCTTACAACTTTTCTAAGTTATTCTACTTCTACTAATCCTGTTATCCGATTCTATTGTACCTAGATCCGGTTATACCCAGTTCCTATTATACACAGATCCTAGCAGGCTCGCCAATTAAGGTGTGACGTGGGGTTTTATTGTTGCTGGGCTCTACACAATGGAATGCTGTTACCCCCTGTCTTCAGTCTATGGGGATCGCTAGTAATCTACCTTTGACTTGATACATTTATTTGTTTAGCTTGGTCTGTGTTTAGGCTGGGGTACAGAGATAGATAGAAAACTGGTAAAAGATCACTATCACACTAGCTTTCACACATATGAAAACATATGTAGTCCAGCCACTTGATAACAGTAAAAATCACACATTTATTTCCTCTACTCTATACACGATCTTCAAAGTACGAAACTAACTTAAAAGTTCAAATGTCAATGCGAATGGTTCTCTCGCTGATAGGTCTAGGATGATGCTACTTTCTCATCATAGGGCACTGGATACTTTCTGCCCTAATGGTCAGAGTTCTTGAAGAGTGGACTACTGTGGTCCTTTTGATACAGTTTTAGTGCACTGTTTCCTGGGCACTTAACTGAGTGGTTGAAGCACTGCGTTGTGGTGGAATCTGTGACAAGCTGTGTTGTCATGGAGTCTCTTCCTGTGGTTAGACTGGTGGGCTATCTTCGCGCAATGCTGGAGATGCTTCGGCAGCCAACTTTTAACGACGACTTGTTTTTGTTGTTCGCCGAGTTGGGCTCATGATATAATGCCTGATTGTCTGTAACATATGAGACGAAATGCTACACAACCCTGTATAATAAGTGTGTGCAGAGAGTCTCACTGAAGGCCAAAGTAGCCCTCAGTGATTAGCTCCACATATTATAAGGGACGAACATTCTGCTAAGTCCGTGGTCCACTGGAATCTCCACTCTAATTTTCTATACATATATAAATATAAAACGTGGCTAACTACACACATAGAGAATTAATATTATAAACATTCACTGTTACAGCCACTGGTCTGCAAGCATACTTATAGGTTAAACAACAGTGGTTCTGTCAGGTACACAACATGGCGTCGGTCGGTCGTGCTCGCCTCGTGGTCGGATTCTCCACGTGGTCACGCAAAGTTGGACTAACAATTCACTTCTAAGCATAGCAAATTTCACACACATAGTTCAGCAATAATATACAGTAAATACATCATGATGAAACAGAAGTATGTTCATTTACCTTTTTGACAATGTCAGGCCGTGGCTAACTTGATTGAATTCGAATATTCAACAATTACTGCTTCCCTGGTCTATCAGTGGAGAGATTTCTGCTAGGATTTAGCTGTGTACTCTAGGCAGTTCAAATGTAGACTGACTCTTAATTCTATCTCTCTGCTTGAATCAGCCAGAACTGGTTTTACCTAACCTAGCTGTGTTCTCATTGGCTGAAAAAATCTGAGTGGATGTAAAATCGAAGCTCTATAACGTCAGCAGCGATGATGTCATTATCTGTGCTGGCGTCAAGCTACAACTGTGTTACGCATGATCACTTTTGTCGTCTGCTATATCTAGACTAACAGTAACCTAAGTCTACACTGACTAAACAAGCAAAAGCTCAAATTGTGCGGGGTAAACTGGTCCTCTTGTTACAAGGACATTCCACAGAGACTGCTGTACTGCGGGTCCTGAACAACATTCTCTGTGCTGCCAACAATGGTAACCTCTCCTTGCTGGTGATGATTGACCTCAGCGCGGCGTTTGACCTCATCGACCACCAGCTGCTCCTGCACAATGGAGGGTAACATTGGTGCCATGGTTAAGGGGTGCAACTTCCCTCTCCGCTCTCTTGGTAAAGTGCAAGGTGTTTTCACAAACAAGGCTGCTACCACTATTGCTGTCGCCTTGGTGATATCCAGGATAGACTATGCAAACAGTTGTCTGTGGGGCCTTCCTGATCATCAGCTTGACCATCTCCAATGTGTTCAGAACATGGCCGCCAGGATTGTCACCCGCAGCAAGAAGACCGACCATATCACTCTGGTTCTCCGACAACTTCACTGGGTGCCAGTCAGGAAGAGAGTCAACCACAAAGCCCTCTCCCTGTGCTACAAGTGTGTTTATGACCCCACCTCTCCCCGGTGCCTGAGAGACATTGTCCATAACCACAAACCCTCAAGGCGCCTTTGCTCCTCTTCCCAGTTTATGTTGTCCATTCCAAGTGTGGATGGTCACAGGAAGAGGCGCTTGGGTCACTGCTTCTTCTCCCCCTCATCATATTTTATTTCAATGTCCAGTTTTAAATGAAAGGTATGAAAACCAAGGACATAATTTGACTGAATATGGACATTCTTTAGATGATGTATTGTATTATATCATTCACAGATAACAGCAGTTGTAAAAATTATTGCAAAATCACCTATAGGTAGACTATCGATTTGTGTTAATTCCCTCTTCCCCTTTCATTCTGTTTTGTAATAAGTTTATTAATTGTGATTTGACTGTTATTGTTGTTGTTATTAATTAAGGTCAACTATCACCTGAATGTGTGAATAGATATTAAATGAAATATCGATTGATAAATATTGATGGGCAGCTGACAAACAATTTACAGAAGAAATAGACCATAGAACATGAATCAAGTGTACAACTGAGCAGAAGAAAGAATGTATATTAAGCTTTGGAGCTGTTCACTTTTTTGTTTGTTTACTGAATCCAGTGTTTTATCTCTTATTTTCAAGTTCATTATATATATGCCAATGTTTTAAACAAATTTTGCCAATATTACACATGTGCAAAAAACTACTTTATGATACAGCTAGGGATGTACATCCATGATACAACATAATATGTAATTGTTATCTGAATAAAAATGTTTTGAAGACAAAAAAAAAATCAATAATATAGGGCTAACAATTCTCTTTTGAAGATTGGAGGTGATAAATCAGTTTGAGGATAGATACCATGCACCCTCACAAAACTGGGCCAGAGAAATGATAGATCCCTAACATCCCTTTATATCCAAAAGCTTATGGGATAATTTTTGTTTTTTATGTGACTTGAGCTGCAAAATAAAGTTTGTTCTGTTTTGCCGCCAGAAGCAGTATTTTAGCTGTGATTTGACAGAGGGCGATGAAGCAGACAGCAGAATCAAAGTGGTGGACAATCTCAAAACAGCTCTCAGAACACAGCCCATGAGGCAAGGCCTTGAATGTCATATTTATTTATTTTCTTTATTTAATCATTTTTATATAGCGTTTTTCCAGTTCAAGAGCTGCTCAAGGCGCTGGCCGATACAGGATCCAACCCAAGCAGCCTGAGGCGCCCACTTGCAGCCTTTGGGCACATAGTCTGATGCCCAGACAACTGAGCACAATCCTGGCCGATCAGGGATGGGGAGAAGGGATCTAGTGCAATGTGCATGGGAGTATTTATGTAGCCATGCAGCACTCACCTGTTAAGGATGTTTCATGAGGGTCAGGATCTTTAAAGTCTATGCGATGGAATGGTGCACAGACTAGACCTCGGTTTATACTCTCATCCGAAGGAGTAACAAGGTCATAGTCAATGTTGCCTAAATGTCATGGTCTTTCTGGCAGTGGGGGTTAGCAAATAAGTGGGGGAAATAGTGGTAAATAAAACATTTAAGCTTAATTATTGTAGTTATATGTTATCAGATTGAAGAAAATAAAAAAATAAATATTTCAAGGCCATGTATGGTAATGAAATCAAGATGGACAGTTTTGAAAGGGGATGACTTAAAATGAATATATGAGTAAATGAAATTTTTACTAATAATAAAAAAATGTTTTGAAAAATGCTGATAATTGTATTTACATTTGTTTTTGTTTTTATTGGATCACATTTTTGTTGCAGCTTTGTGGTGCAGTTTATTCAGCAGAATGGTTTGCAAGCACTACTGGATTTTCTTTGTAAAATGGACTATGCTGTCTCTGAGAGCCAAATTCACACTTTCTGCATTGGCTGCATCAAAGCCCTCATGAATAATTCTGTGAGATTTATTTACTTCTTCGTAGATTTTTGTAGCTACTATTTTTCTTCAGGGCAACATGAACATTGCATGCATTTAGTTTTTATGCAGGGCAATGTAAGTAAAGTTTAATATTAGCAATTATTGTATGTTATTGTTCTGAATGGTTCCAGGTATGTGTATACTTGATTTGCTTTATTTATTCTTTTTAAACAAATTCCAAGAAGTTTTAGTTGTGTTCATTTATCAAGCATTATATTACTCAGTATGGTTTTGGATTGCATTTAATGGATTAATATGGTGGATAATCTCAAACATAAATTCAAGTGACTAATGCAAAGAAAATGCTATAGATGGAAATTCTGAAACAAATCCATTTCATGAAGTTTATATTACATTTGAATGAATTCAATTACTGACTGATAACATTAACAGATTGTGTGTTTATTTAAAGGTGGAGTAAATAATTTGGTGCAATCTCTTTAATGATTAAAACTGTTTACTTTGCTTTTTTGTGGTATTTCTTCATTGTATGATCGCATATCTGATTTGCAGCAAGGAAGGGCGCATGTTCTCGCACACCCGACAGCAGTGAACATCATTGCACAGAGCCTTGCAGTGGAGAACATCAAGACTAAGACTGCAGTCCTGGAAATACTGGGCGCCATTTGCCTGGTTCCTGGAGGTCACCGGAAAGTTCTAGATGCCATGACGCATCTTCAAAGGCATGCTGCAGAAAGGACACGATTCCAGGTGCTTATAGCAAACTGTTTTGGGATGAAAGGAATATTATATGTTGTTGTTTTTTTCTGCTACAGTCGCCTGACTAATGTAAAATATCTGTAGCGCAGTGTTGCATATTTGTTTGATTGCTTTGATTCCCAATTTCTGGTAATAATTTAGAACGTTGCAGTTGTAAAGTTTCCAACATTTAACATTTTTGTTAATAATTTTACATGTGCTGATATCTGAGGAGTGTTATAAAGTCATACATATTTTTTTACAAAAACAAAAATTAAAATCCCAGGTCAGATGTTCCCTTGTGTTGAATTTGGTGTTTGTTTTTCAGTTTCTAATATGTGACTTGGATAGGAGTGTGGGCAAATACAGAGAAGAAGTCAACTTAAAGACAGCCATCATGTCCTTCATCAATGCTGCACTGCGCTGTGGGCCTGGACAAGTGAGTTATATATTGAGAGCATTTTGATCACTGATATTACATTTTGAAAGTTTTCTGACTATATTGCCTCTGCATTTGCATCTGCATTAAAAAAAAGATACAATCAGTTTTCCTTTTGTATTAGTTTCTGTGTTTTGCATACTTGCTGTCAACGTACATTTGTGCATCAAAACACAAAAACACAGTCATAGTCGTTGTGTGTGTGTGGGTGGGTGTGTGTTTGGGTGTTCCGATTTGGTATTTAATACTTTGCTTTCATTTTATTTATTTATTTATTTAATTTATTAATTTTTTTGGTTTCTTCTGTAAAGCTCTATGAACTATAGTGAGGAATGGCACTGTACACATGTTTATTATTACTTTTATTATTATTATTATTATTATTATTATTATTATTATTATTATTATTATGGCATGGTTGGGGCCCGTTTGGAGAGACGGGACCGTCGGTCTGCATTCTGGGGTGGGGCTGCTGAGCTCCCTTGTTATCTCCGTCTTCCTGTGCACTTTGGGGCATGGGCCCTCGCGGCGGACTGCAGCAAGGGGTGCAGGGCATGGGGATGGGGTGCTGCGGGAGACTTCTGGGCATTTCCTGTGCCCGGCGTATCGCCGGCGACAAAGTCCGACAGGCCGTCACGCGGGCCATTGGACAACAGGATGGCCTGCTTGCAGTGATGGGGAAACGGAGACTCTGATGGTGTGGCAGCGTCGCCAGATCGTCGGGCCTTGCGGGGACCATCCTGCAAGGCAAGGTGCGGGAGGGAGAAGGGGGTGAGGGGGAAGGGGGGGAGGGTGGAGAGGGGGGGAGGAAGACCAAGGGGGAGGTGGTTGGACGGCATTCGGGAGTGGACGGGCTTGACATTGGGCGAAGCTGTCCAGGATGCTGGAGGGATGGAGTATGCTGGTTAAACAATCATCTGTGGTGCCCCAACGACCTCAGAGTTACGGGATAGGATAGGATAGGATTATTATAATTATTATTATTATTATCATCAGGAGAGACAATTTTTGACTAACAGTCTTTGCATTACTCAAATAACTGAATATAGTACCAAAGTATCTGAGCAAAGTGGTTTCTTTTATGTAGAAGGTGTTATGAAAATCTTTCTGAGCAGGTTTAGTTTTTAAAAGCGGTTTGCATGATCAGATCAAGGTTAATGTGCATCAAGGGAAACAATTTGAAATAGCTTGATTTGGTTGAAAGTTGATTTGAGCATAATTTTGTTTGTTTGTTCCACGTTGTTAGTTTTTAATTGTAATGTTAAATATCTTTCCCAATAATAATATTGTGTGTAATTTAAGTTCTCATAACATAAGAATTCATTTCAGGATCATCTAGAATTCAGGCTTCATCTCCGATATGAGTTTCTGATGCTGGGCATTGTTCCGATAATGCAGAAGCTGAGAACTCACAGTAACGCTACCCTAGACAGGTATGTGCATTAATATACCAAATGTCTTCAGAAGTTTCAGCTATTATTTCTTGTCTTGTTGACACAATGATAGAATTTGTCTAGCAGATGTAAGTGTTTTCAATAAGAGCACATTTTATTATAAGACAGAATGTGTGTGTATAATTCATTCTTATACACTATTCTAGGTAAGAATGATAAAGTTCAATTATATTTATATTTTTTATTTCAGACATTTAGACTTTTTTGAGATGGTCCGCAGTGTTGATGAGAAAGAATTGTCCAAGAGATTTGACAGTGTAAGTATATATAGATTACTATTTGTTCTTTCACATACCTGACCACACTAGATGTGAATTGTTTCTTATTGTGCTGTGCATTAGTGGCTTTATCAAAATATACGTTAACAGAAATATGATTCAGCAAGAAAAGATATTTGTGTATGTTAGTAGTGGTTATTATTGATTGTTCACACTGTTCGCAAAAAAAAACATCCAGCATTTATATAGTCCTTTTTTCTTTTCTTTTTTAAAATTTTAAATCTGTTGTTCACCAAGAAAAAAAGTTGTGTGTATGTCACAGTGAGGGAGATTGTTTTCAGTAACATGTGTTGTAAGTATTTGAATTTTTTATGTAGGTACATGTGGACAGCAAGAGTGCTTCTGCCATGTTTGAGGTATTGCGTAAAAAGTTGTCACTGACAGCAGCCTACCCTCACTTCTTGTCCATCTTCTATCACCTCCTCCTCCTTCCCTGTAAGTATTTTGTAATCTGGACCTGTTCACACCCTTTGTGGTGCATTAGATTAGTTTAACCCTGAATAAAAAGAGCCTTAAATTTTAACTGTCACACTTTGTTGTTCAAAGTGATCAATATTGGAGATTTTCAGTGTGAAATGAATTAAAATGCAACGATTCCTTGCATTATATTTAGAAATATTAGCATTGTGGGGGTTTAGTTATAGTCATGTGCCTGCAGCAATGTGTGTTTGTGTCATACTTCCCCCAAAATCTAAGATATTCTTTTTTTTTTTTTAATGCTAAGCTCTTTTTCACACACATTTTGTTTGTTTTATATTACATTTATTTTTGCTTGTCCACTTATCTGGATTTAGGATAAAATGTTTTCAGTTTGATTTCAAAATTAATATTGAATGCTTGGTGTAATATTCTACACCTGGTTTTACCAGTAAGTCATGTTTCAGATGGGAAAAGCCACATATATGGTGTTTGGGCGCTGGTGGATAAAATCATCCAGCAGGTTATTCTGCAACAAAAAAACAGCAAAGACCCAGATGGAGCTCCACTGGAAGAGATCAACTTAAAGCACATTGTCCTGCAGTATGTACACTCTTACACAGGCGGCAGAAGCTGCTCAGGATTGGGGGGGGGGGGGGGGGGCACGCACACATTTTATTCACTGACATCAGGGCCGGACCTGGGAAAAGTCGAAGGGAGGGGTGGGGGGGGGGGGGCGGGCGTGGGTTACAGATTAGCGAAAGCGTGAAGCGCTGAGTCTTCTAGGGGGATCCGGGGGCATGCTCCCCCGGAATTTTTTTTTTTTCTAGGATGCAAAATGGTGCAATCTGGTGCAATCTGAACCTTCAAAAAGCCATCTGTGATGGTCTGGGATTTGAGCTTTTTGAACAATTGAACTGACAAACTCTGGGGTACAAAAATTATCCTCTGCCCCTCCCTTAAAAAAAAAACCACACACACACAAACATTTATTTATCAGCAGAGATGTTTTGTATACTATTATTATTCACTACTTTTTGTTGATCGTTAATGGTATAAAGCTTTACCTTGTAGTTTATGAACATCACTGCCCTGCTTTCACTTAATTCAGTCTTGCTGCACTAGGTTCCTCGGCATTAGTACCATTTGTGAATTGTATCTTCTGGCAAAACTGTTCACTGCCTCTTTAAAGTCAATATCAACATCCCTGTGCACTTTCAGTAAAGCAAGTCCATTGAGTCTCTGTTGTCCCATTGTAGAGCGCAGGTAGTTTTTCAGGTTGCGCAACTGACTGTTTGAACGCTCACACTCAGCAGTAGTGACAGGCAGGGTGCAAAGGTTCTTTAGCATGATGAACAGGTTGGGATAAAAATCCCTGTCACAATGTTTCAGTGCTTTTGATGCCGTGGATGGTATGATAGCTGTTGCATTCTCAGCAGCACTTCACCATTTGCAAACCCACCGTTGGTATTCTGCATCAAGGGTAGTGTTGTCTGGTAGGTCAGACTCCCACAACATTGCCAGTGTCTTCACCCCTTCTGGAACCTGCATGAAACCATCCTGGTTGTCTATTAAAGTGCTTGGCACCAGACAGAGACAATCAACTGCTAGGCCAGCATTTTTTAACCTCGAGTCCAATTCGGTTGACAGGTGTTCCAAGAAAGGAACGGCAATGCTAATCTTAAATTATTCTTCTGGAATGGCCGCAGGTTGGTTGTCACGGAGAGTCTGTAGGGATGCTTGACGAGGAACAATAACACCAGTTGTCAAAGCATTTGCCATTTTGCTTACTTCACCAAACCAGGCAACGAACACTGTGTCGACATCTCTTCTAATAGAAGACATGCAGTTACTGACCTCTTTGATTTCCCTGTAGGCATCGACAACATCTTTTGTCCTTTTCTGCAGCATCACTGTCAAGGGTTTCCATTTCAACGATGTTTTTGGACGATTCAGCGATGGTCGTTTCAATGGATGTTCATTACAACGAATTGTCATAATTATCAACTTAGCTGATAGGATAGGATCAACTTAGCATCTTAATTAATATTTCTAAAATGTCGTTTTTGGTGGATTAGGGCAGTATCAAGGTGAAGATGCTGGAAGAGGCTTGCGGCCAGAACAAGAAAATATGGCTGCATTTACTAATTTAGGCATAGGTTACTTGGTCGTTTCAATGGGCAAACACTTTGGACGTATCAACGGATTCCTTGAAATGGATTTCTGTTGAATTGACTATAAATAACTGTACTTTAAGCCAAAAGTGACTAAAAACTGCAATGTTTTAAAAACAATTTTAAAAAAAATTAAACTCTGCATAAAAAAAAATTCAAATTTTTTTTTATTTGGAGAGGGGAGGGGGGGTCCAGCAGAACCCAGGTAACCCCCCCCTACCCCTGGGTCTGGCCCTGGACATTTACTCCAAATAATTTGAACTATTTTCATAGACACTATGTGAGAGTGAAAAAAAAATCATATATTTCTACAACTGTGCATATAAGAGAGAGAGAGAAAAAGAGAGAGAGGAGGGGGTGGGGAGTTAGAGAAAAAGGGAGAGAAACTGACCTGACAATGTTGATCCATCACAGTAACAAAAGTCATGCATGTCATTTGGCATGGGAAATTACACCGTTAATTTTCCAAAGTATGCCTGACGGCGTTCATTTCTATTGATAAATTCGTAAGCAGTTTGCGCTAGGTCTAGTTCTACTTTGTCTTCGAACACATGCATTATAAGACAATTATTTAGACGATCCTACGTCATCGTTGCCCAAAGGTATGTTTTTACCCGCTTTAGGGCTGAAAAACTGCTTTCAGCCATTGCAGTTGTGGTTGGGATGGTGAAGTACAGTCTGAGAAGTTTATCCACTTCACTCAGCATCCGTCGCACAGTGTCAGAAGCTTTCAGTTCATCCGGCAGTGCTTGGAAGATGGTGATCCTAGAGTTAGCCACCTTCCTGGTGTCACCCAGTGCATGTGGGAGGAGTTCTAGCTGAGTTTTGAGTCTGTCCAAGTAGATGTCAGCGGAATATGTATCTTTGATTTCTTGAGGAATTTCTGGTCTCTTCCCTGCTGCTCCATCACTTAGAAGAACTTAAATTTACCTTTTCAGCTCTTTAAATGTTCTTTGATGTTGTCAATGGCCTCACAGTATTGCTGTCTGTAGTAAGCAGATGGACAAGAGTAGCTGTGACCCTGTGAGCCATCGTCCAGTCTTCATGGAGGCTGCTTGTGTCTAGGAACGCAGGGCTCATCACACAAATTTGCAGCTTTCGTTGTGATGTCAGCAAAAAATGTCTCATAACAATCTTCATGCCGAATGCTTCCCAGTGTTCTGAAACAAATATCAGCAGCGTTTACTGCGTCATCACAAATCGTTTGTTTTCTTTGAAGAGCTGTCGCCAGCTCTTCAGTCACAGCAATGATCTCATCTTTGAATCTTTTTGCAACTCCTGACACATGACCCTGAAAATTACTCACCACGTCGTAGGCCTGGCCCCTGCATGCAGTTTTGCACTGGCAAGTCAAGTCTGATCAAGCAGTCCTTCATTGCTTTGAAAATGGTCTCAGCACAGGTTTTGTTAACTTGCATCAGTCCAGAGAAAGGGGGAAAATATTGGTTTGAACCTCCAAATAATGTTTTTTGAGGGGCTGAATATTGGGGGGGGGGGGGGGGGCAAATGTATAGGTTTGCCCCCCCAATATTTTTCAGGGGAGGTGCCCCCCTTACCCCCCCCCCCCCACACACACACACACTTCCGTCGCCTGTGTCTTATAATTGTTTAGTAAAGTACAGTGTATAAACAGAAAATATAATTTAATGGGATTATTTTTCCCAATAATATTACAGATATGGAACATATCACCAGTCTGTTATAATCTCAGCATTATTTCTGGGCGGTGGTATTTGGATCTCAGTTTTAATTGCAGCAAGGAGATTTGAAAACATAAAATAAATCTTCCAAAAGTTAAATGTCTGAAAATTAGATAAATTAAGAGGGTTTTGAGGGTACATATAGTGGGGTGGGTGGAAGTGGAAAACACAAATCCTTGTTTGGTGGGTGGAAGTGGAAAACACAAATCCTTGTTTGGAGGGTGGAAGTGGAAAATACAAATCCTTGTTTGGTGGGTGGAAGTGGAAAACACAAATCCTTGTTTGGTGGGTGGAAGTGGAAAACACAAATCCTTGTTTGGAGGGTGGAAGTGGAAAATACAAATCCTTGTTTGGTGGGTGGAAGTGGAAAACACAAATCCTTGTTTGGTGGGTGGAAGTGGAAAACACAAATCCTTGTTTGGTGGGTGGAAGTGGAAAACACAAATCCTTGTTTGAACTACAACTGTATAGAAGAAAGAAACATAATTTTCTGTTTGAGAATTATTTTGACAGACATATGGCTGTGAGCTTATTATGGTCAAGACTTTGTCTGCACAGATTACAGAGTGAGACAGACATCAAAGTTTTCCAGCAGAAACTGCGCGAGACAGAGAAACAGACAGAGGAAATATATGCCAAACTTGCCAAGAAAGAGAGAGAGTGTGAAGCCAGGCAAGAAGAAAAGGTGACTTATTACAATAATACAAGTAACAGTTAAATATCAATGCAATGTTAAAAATGTGTGAGGTGATATATAAAATATATTATTAATAATCGAGTCTTATGATCTTTCAACTAGGAAGAATTGAAGTTCGTTTTGACCAGAAATTAGCTGCATGAGTATAGAATGCTGTTTGTGGGCAGCAGGAAATGCATCATTTTGAAGTAACTGCATACCACAACCCTTCACCCAATCATTTTATATTGTATTATTATTATTATTATTATTATTATTATTATTATTATTATTATTATTATTATTATTATATTATCATCATCATCATCGTCACCAGCATTATTATTATTATTATTATTATTATTATTATTATTATATTGCTATTATTATTATTATTATTATTATCATCATCATCATCATCATCATCATATTATTATTATTATTATTATTATTATTATTATTATTATTATTATTATTATTACTATTATTATAATTATATTGCCCTTTATTGAATTGTGCTTTCAAGGGTGGCAATTTGTATTGTTGCCTTGTTTTATACAGAACTGTTGGGTAAAATTATGTGATTATTGTCGGTTGAAACAGAATAATTGATTCACATGCAATGTCTTGTATCTTCCATGTTTTTATTTTTTGTTTATTTTAAGACTTCGGCATCAAAGGAGATTATTGATTGTATATCTGTGTAACAAGTTTGCTAGACTTTTTTTTAACCACTTCGTTCGAAGTCAGGGTTTAGTTTTGGCTTTCTTTGACTTGTGCTTGCAGGAAGAAATCACAAACACAATGAACATGATGAAAGCCAAACTAGACAAAGAAATGGGCAACCATGCTGAGACACGCAGGATGCTGGAAGAACTTCAACAGCAGGTCAGTTTTTTAATGGCATAAGTGTATGTGATTGTTGAATTTTATCATGCGCTATTCCAACATACTAATTGCACTAAATATACTTGCTGCAACAGTACACCATTATTATTTTTTGTGCTGTATGCTAACTGTTGTACAAAACGTTTTGTACAAATCAGCCATTGCTGGCAGCATTGTCAATCATCAAACATGCTTACCCTTTGATTCCATGTTAAACGGCATGTGTCTTTCAGAAACAGCTTTCATGCTTACTGACATAACAAAGCCAATCATTCATGCCTTTTCCATGCTCATCTTGAGAATCCATTGTGAATGAAGCAACAGTAGTTTATAATTGAGCTTTTGGGATTTTTACCTCTGAATGGCATTGAAAAGTTGCTGATGCACAAGTGCATGCACACTAAAGAGAGTAATTGCGCTTTTTTATGTTACTATAATATTACATTTAATTATTTGTGTTTATTATTTTTACATTTATGTTTATTTTTATATTTGTTCTCAGATGATTGCAGAGAGAGGGGAAAAACAGAAGCTTCAGCACTTGGTACAGACTGGCAGCTTACCAGATGATGCCAAAGTTGGGTTGTCATCTGGCACCTCTGTCCTTATTAGTGACCTCAAGACCTCGGGACTGGAGTCACGGATGTCTGTTCCTTCCGCTCTTCCCAAAGGACCACCACCACCACCTCCTCCTCCTGGCCCTCCTGGCGCGCCCCCTGCTCCAAGTATGGGTAAGTTTTCTTGTTAATATGTATATAAATCTTCTTTAAAAAACAAATTATAATCATCCTATAAACATTAGTCTCTAAACTAGTGGAGGAATGAGATGATAAACAATGCAGAAGAGATCCTTCTCCACGTGCTATGTTAGCAGGCTTGGCAGTGAGACATGCCATTTTGGTTACACTATACAAAAAGAAAAAATTGCAAATAAGCACTCAAGCCAAACTAAGCATAATTTAAAAAAGCAATCGTTCATGTTTTTTCAGCTGAATACCGCCATCTCAAATCATAACCCTATTTGCATAGCAATGTGAGTATGTACTCACCTCACCCCCCACATACCTCACACCTCCCACACCCCATCCAAAGAGATGAGCCCTAAATAGTCCAAAAAGACATTTATTATTTTAAAGATGTGTCACTCTGTTTGTCTGCTGCCCGGTGTCCACTGTCTGTGCAAAACTTGCAAGTGGCTTAATATCTCAGAACCTATTTCAGCTATCACCACCAAACTTGGTAAGATGGTGTATATCCATGAGACTTCATAAATCGATCAGTGAATGAATGACTTCACTTAAGTTCAAGGTCACAGGGTCACCATGTGTTAGTTTAAAAAAAGGTCAATTTTTCACAAAATTTCACTTTTTTTTGGCTAAGTTATTAACCCTTTTTGTCCCGACGCCTTTCTCAGTAAGTACAACCTAAAATCTTATTTGGCCAAGGCCAAGGTCACTGAAGATCAAGGTCATCCCAAGGTTGCTTTTTATGTGTGTGCATAATACAACTTTTGCTGTATTTGTCGTACATGAGTGTATTTGGAGCCAAAGATTACGGTCATCTCAAGGTCAATACCATAAAAAGATCAAAGTGGGTATTACTTTGCATTGCATTTCGTTTTTTCTGGGCACTCGATGTTAAATATTGCAAGTTCCATAAGAAGCATGTGAGTCATATGGGCTTTGCTCTTCTTGTTAAATGTTGCAATTAAGTCCACAAACCAAAACAGCATCCTTCATAAAGGTTCTTATATCTGCAATCAATCAGTATTTCAGCAGTATTGTTAAAAGGTGGTGTGAAAATGATGACAAGACTGTTAAGGGGGATTAATTTCTAATGAATGAAAGGGCTTGAGCTTAGGTAACAATGATGATGATGATGATCATGATGACTGGACCGCTAAAAACCATGCTACTTTGAATAAAACATTGACAATACTACGGTGATAATATATTTTCAGGATCGTCACTTGCCCCATCTCTAGCAGTAAAGTTAAAAAATATTCCCAAGCCAACGCATGCACTGAAGTCTTTCAACTGGACCAAGGTGCCAGAGGTATAATAAAAATGACTGTTATCTCAATTTGTTTGTGTATAATGAGTGTGCGTGTGTGTTTGTGTGTGTGTGAGAGAGAGAGAGAGAGAGATAAGATATGATAAGATAACAATTTTATTTTACAAGGGTAAAACAGTAAAAGGCATGCGCACAGCAAAGGAGAACTGGATAGAAGATCAATGCCAGGAAATAGAGAACAATCTGAACAAGAACAACAGCAAGAAGGCCTACCAGACTGTGAAGCGGCTGACAAGTGTTAAACAGCCCAAAGTCTCCACTATCCAAAGCAAGTCTGGCATTTGCCTTACAGAAGAACAAGAAGTCTTGGACAGATGGACAGAGTACTGCTCTGACCTTTACAACCATACACCAAATGGAGACCCATCAGTTCTAGCATGTCCCGAGAGCAGAGAAGAAGAAGAAATCCTCCCAATTCTCCGGGAAGAAGTTGAGGCAGCAGTGCAATCGCTGAAGAAAGGGAAGTCAGCGGGAGTGGACAACATACCAGCGGAACTGCTACAAGCAGGAGGAGAAGCGATGACTGATGCTCTCACCATTATCTGTAACAAGATCTGGCAGAGTGGGGAATGGCCTACACCATGGACCCAGTCGCTTGTCATCACTCTTCCCAAAAAAGGTAACCTTCAGGAGTGTGAAAATTACCGCACCATCAGCCTCATCAGCCATCCCAGCAAGGTCCTCCTGAAAATAATACTCAACAGGTTGAAACCACAAGCTGAACAAATCATAGCTGAAGAACAAGCAGGATTCATGGCAGGGCGAAGTACCACTGAACAGATTTTCAACCTCAGAATAATCTGTGAGAAATACCTACAGCACCAACAACATCTATATCATGTTTTCATAGACTTCAAGAAGGCATTTGACCGAGTCTGGCATGCAGCTCTATGGGCAACCATGAAAGTGTACAACATCAGCCCTAAAATTATAGAAGTCATCAAAAGCCTGTATGACAAGGCTACCAGTGCAGTCCTCCATAACAGCGTCATCGGGAACTGGTTCAGAACAACAATCGGTGTGCGTCAAGGATGCCTACTCTCTCCAACACTCTTCAACATCTTCCTAGAGCGCATCATGTCAGATGCTCTTGCAGATCACGAAGGCACAGTCAGCATAGGGGGCAGAGCAATCTCCAATCTTCGTTTTGCGGATGATATTGATGGATTGGCTGGAGAGGAACAAGAACTTGAACAGCTTGTACAGAGGCTTGACACCACCTCCAGAGCTTATGGAATGGAAATAAGTGCAGAGAAGACCAAAATGATGACCAACAACACCAATGGCATCAACACGGACATCAAAGTACAAGGCCAATCCCTCAACACAGTGCACAGCTTCAAATATTTAGGAGCCATTGTGTCAGACAATGGGTCTCGACAGGAAGTCCTCTCCAGGATCGCACAAACAACTGCTGCCCTGACATGGTTGAAGCCCATTTGGAAAGACAGAACCATCAGTCTACATTCCAAAGTAAGACTGCTGCGATCTCTGGTCATCTCCATCTTCCTATATGCTTGCGAAGCATGGACCCTCACAGCAGATCTCCAACGAAGAATACAAAGCATGGAGATGAGGTGCTACAGAAGACTTCTGTGCATTTCCTATACCCAACACATCACCAACGTTGAAGTCCGACAGACCATCACACAAGCCATTGGACAACACGATGACCTGCTCACAGTGGTGAAGAAACGGAAACTCCGATGGTATGGCCACGTCACCAGATCATCAGGCCTTGCAAAGACCATTCTGCAAGGCACAGTGCAAGGAGGTAGAAGAAGGGGGAGACCGAAAAAGAGGTGGGAGGACAACATTCGAGAATGGACTGGTTTGACACTGAGCGAAGCCACGAGGGCTGCTGAGGACAGAGAAAGATGGAGTATGCTGGTTAAGCGATCATCTGTGGTGCCCCTACGACCTTCGGGTTATGGGACAGGATAGGGGATAGGAAAACAGTAAGCAAGGGGTTTCTTTTTTACATTTGCCTTTGGGGTTTGAATAATAATAATAATAATAATAATAATAATAATAATAATAATAATAATAATAATAATAATAATAATAAGTATAACAAAATAACTTTATAACAATAACATCATAATGTAACAATATAGTCAAGATATCTGTGCACACATGCACATACGCGCGAACACACACATACACAAATGCGCACACACACATATTTAAAACAATCTAATAAATGTTATTAATGTAGAACTCTAAGTAGCTAATTAATTAATTTTTGATGTGTTGTAAAAGACATATTCTAAAATAATAAAGAGAGAGAGCACCACAACTGATATTGTGTATATGAGATATTTGTGCAGCATGTTGATATGATGATGGTAATGATCTTTTGTGCCAGCGTATTTTAACTAAGTGGCTATTTTTAAACATCTTTATGTGCTTGTACTTGTACACATTTGATAATGGTGTTAATGCATATGTATGATTCAATGCTGTACTTGTGCTGCATGCATGTTTCTTTTCTTTTTAATTTTTAGAACAAAATCTCAGGATCAATTTGGCAAGACTTAAGTCACACGAAGGTAAGAAAATTCAGTAACAATAAATAATAAATATGAAAGTAAAATTAATATGAACAATGAATTAAAGGTAATTAAAACATTTCCATTCCAAAAGCAGCTTCAGATTTAGAAATTTTATTAGCCATGAAACGTCATGGTTATTTGCTGTTTAGCCTCACAATCAAATTATAGAACAACTAACATAAAGGTTAAATTATTTACAGCTGAATGTTATGTACATGGACATCAGCATTACATACTACCATAACACTACAAATAAAACACTCACGTCAATGCATCTATACAAACACACACACACACATACAAACACGCACTGTCACTCTCACCATACGTAAATGTACAAAACCTTACATGCTTAACCTCCACTGGATCATACTTTGGACTATGCAAAGTTAAAAGGTGTTTATAACAAACATGGCTCATACTAACACACCTCAGTTACTCAATCCACTTATCTCCTGCCTCTACTCTGCAGTACTCCCTCTACCCCACACACAGCCACCCCACCTCTCTCCCAACAACAACTTTCTCTCTGTAGGTATGTCACTGTCTAGGTCTCTCTCTCTCATCCTTTCATATCTTCCCTCACCTCACACCCTCATTGCTGTCAGTAGTGAAGCCTGTCATCACACAGTGCATTGTCAGGGAAGCCCCAAGAAAGTTCATGATCACAGTACAGTTCTTAATATTAGTCCAAGCCCAGAATGCAGCAAAATGTTTAATTTTGCTTTTTTGGGTATCCAAAATATTTTTTACTGCATCGGAAAGATAATAATGTATCCAAAATGTAAAAAAAAAATATATCGCAAAACAAAGTTATTGAGCATTTATTATCTAGCCGTGTACTATGGCATTCCGTTCAGTTATTGCTTGCTTTGTAAGGCCCAAAACTAGTATGGCAGATTACTGACAAAACAGCTTCCCCCCCCCCCCCCCCACCACCAAATTTGATGTCCATAATATTTAAGACCTACTATTTCAAAAAAGCCTGGTAGCCATTAAAAAAAATGGCGGCCATTTTCAAGATGGCCGCCATGCTGATTAAACTCTTGTTCTACAATATGAAGATTTCGACCTACAAGCGCCACATTTAGTATACATGATACTTAAGACCTACTCTTTTAGAAAAGCTCAGTGGCCGTTAACAGAAAAAATATGGCGGACATTTTTCAAGATGGCCGCCATGCCGACAACACTTTTGTTCTACAATAATTATGGAGTATGAGATCAAGATTTCGACCTACAAGCACCAAATTTGGTCTACACGCTACTTAAGACCTACTCTTTTACAAACGCCCGGTAGCCATTACCAGAAACAATATGGCGGCCATTTTTAATGATGGCCGCTATGCTGATTACATTCTTGGTCTACAATATAAAGTATGAGAAGATTTTCTCCTAAAAGCACCAAATTTGGTATGTCTGATATTTAAAATATTTTCTTTTAGAAAAGCTCGGTAGCCATTAAAAAGAAACAATATGGCGGCCATTTTCAAGATGGCCATAATGCCGATTATACTCTTGTACTATACTATGAAGTATTAGAGGAAGATTTTGCCTTACAAGCACCAAATTTGGTATACCTGTGACTTAAGACCTGTTTTTTTAAAAAATCCCAGTAGTTATTACAAAAAGAAATATGGTGACCATTTTTCAAGATGGCCACCATGCTGATTACACTCCTAGTCTATAATAAAAACTAAGTAATTAATAAAGAAATAATAGTATATACATTAAACAAACACATTTTTTAAAATGTACAATACCATAAATTAAGTGATGGAAGTAACATTCTTATGCATTGTTTGTAATCTGAAGAAGAGCATAGCTCGAAAATTCATTTGTCTTATATTGTTGTATAATTAAAAGTATCTTTGATATTTTTTGTTGTGTTCATGACTTTTACTAAAGAATCTATTCTTTAGGTTATCGAAATCGCTCTATACAAATAATTAATTGTTTGCAGTTTTGCTTCCATTCTTTATATAGAATTATTTATAGCCCTAAATACTATGGTTTTGGCCTTAAAATGCAAACTATCAATTGTTTTACAAACGGAATGCCATAGCCATGCTGTGCTTGAATCAGCACTAGAAAACGTTTCATTACACGAAAACAAAAACATAATGCAGTGCTGGTGATAGAGCCAGACTGTTAGATCTCAACGCTATTGTCACTCATGTCTTCTTCCATTTCTTCTTCCTCTTCCTTTTTCTCTTCTTCTTCCTCTTATTCTTCCTTTTCTGTGTACTTCATGACGTTTAAGCAGATTTCACCTCGGCATTCTCCACATCCAACAGTGCAGACCAATCCATGTCGTCGGCATGAACACCTGGTTGACGCACAGTCAGTTCTGCAATTGCAACGCACAAGGTTTAGAAGATGGTCTGGTGCACTGGTTCCTCTCTTGCTACAAAACTCCAGCAACCTACCCTTGAATTCTAATGTTCTTATAGGTGTCAGTTGATAATGATCATCCTTTGATCCTTTTGTTCCCTTTGCTTCCATTGTCACAAAACAAGCACTTTGGACCCAAAACCACTGGTGCCAGAAGCTATGTTCAGTCCAGACAACCTGTGTTTTCGAGGTGATGGTGACTGATTCAGCTTGCTCATAGCTTTTTTCACATGGTGCTTGATTGTGAATGTTTGTATGCAAACAACATGTACAAGATTTCCAAGAACTGCGTGTATGTATACTTTCCTCTGTTTACTAGCTTTTTTTAAAAAATAGAATCACATCCTTTTTGTATTAGCGTACGAACAGGGTCAAACGCGCGATGAAAAGTAGCGATGCTTTGCATCGATACTATTCTCATAAGGATCCATCCGTTTAGGAAAGTATCGCTACTTTTCTCAAAAGGATCGCACATTTTCTCAAATGGAACGCCAATTGCGAAAGTATCGATGCTTTCTGAAAAGTATTTTTTTTTTTACTTTTTTTTTTTTACATTTTGGTAAGATTGTTCAACAACCTAAACTCTTTACATTTGCCTTGTTTTCATTTTGGATACCCTAAAAAGCACCTCTAAACAATCTGGGCTTCGGCTATATTGTCATAATATTGAAATAAACTCATTTTATTTTAATTTATGTGATAGCTTGCATATTGCACTGACTTATCTAAGAACAGTTTACAATGATAACTGGTTCACAAAGATGAATCAGATGTTACTTGAATAGTGGAAGATTAGGTCCGTTACATTTAGTATATGTTCAGCTAGGTTTGTAAGATTATATACATACAGTTGTAACGTCAGGATGGCGACAGAGAGAGATTTTCCAAAAGCAAAGTCAGAGAGAAATTAAAACAATTATGTAACTATTAATAAAAGAATTGCCAAAATATCTGGAAATTACGTTTTGAGAATTTATTCAAGTTTTTGTGTTTTTCATCCAAGTGAGTTCGTTTTAGAAAATATATCCATTGCCGAAAAAATTACAAAGGGTCAAAGAAAAAGGCTGCTGATTGTTTTGTACTAATTTCGATTCAAATCTTGTTATTTTTCCTGGGTTTTTCGTCAAATCTTTATGTTCCTGATGTAATCTGATGATTACATCATAATTTCGATCAATCTTTAAAGTCCAGCTCAGATGGATGTGTCCTCCTCAGTTTTTCCCTCAGTTTTCGTCCTTAGTTTTCGTTCCCCCCGCGCCGACGATGCTTCGCTGCTTTTATGGCCGTAGTTTCTATGCTCTGTTTCCATAGCGCCGTTTGTCCATTGTCCACATTATCCAAACGACGTCCATTCACAAGGCATCTTCCTTATTTCCGCCAATGGTGTGTAGTCTTCTGTTTCTCTTGCATAGAAACTGCAAGTTTTCCAGCCCTGTTGTTAAGTCACGTGAGATTTCATCATTGTAGTCTTGCGCTGCGGTCCCGAAGAGAAAGAGTTCCATCCATTTAGGTCTCGAAACTTCCATATTAAGCTAAACTAAAACAAACTATTACAAAAATCCTATAGCAGCCTGAACAACCAAATATGCATAACAATATCAACTATTTCTAACTAACATTTCCAAACAATTTACAAACAATCTTTTTCTAAACTATATGACGCAATTTTGACGACGACATCATGCGCAGTAATGACGTCAGATTAATCTCCAAAGTCTCTTTTCTCGAATGCAGGCCTTTCTTCAGCACAGTTTTATGCAACATAAATGTCATAATTGTCTTTGAATATGCACGCGCTCGCATAGCGAAGTCTTGTGGTGAAACCATTGTCCGTTTCGCTGCTTCATCATCAGTCATTTTGTAATTGTGGCCCAGTAGACGTAGTCCATTCAAGATGGCTGTCCGCGGTGCTGGTTAGTAGATCTCTCGCCGATGTCCCCCTTCGGCCTCTCTGTGGTCATACGCGGGTCTCGGCCGTAGACCCACAGCCCCTCTCGCCATGACTCAGGTACGTCCGCCCTCCACTGTAGTCCTCTCGCGACTCGGATATCAATCAGCCCGCTTCGCCGGTCATATCGATGCCGCTCGGGTCTGTTTTTATCTTTTGTTGGTTCGTCCGGAATAAACATACCAACGTGTTTTCTTGGTCTGTAGATTTTTCCCGTTTGTCACAATGCCCCTCCGGTTGAAAAGAATGATTCTCCTGAATCATCTTTCAATCGATGATAATAATTTCTAGTTCTGGGGCTAGGCTGTCCGCTTCCGCCACCGCAAGGTCCAAATTGAAGTCATCGTTGTTTGTCGTTGGTTCTTTGTGTCCGTTGTGTCCTGTTTTCCTTGCCATCGTTTTCGGTGGTGTCGGTGGTTCGAGCGGTGACGGAGGCGCAAGGCACGCTTTTGCCTGGAATGCGGCCCAGTCCCAGACTGGAATCGTTGCTCTCATATTGTTTAGATAATGGAGTTCCGCCTCCCAATCCCATTCTAAGGTCCCGTGGCTTTTCATATGTCGTTGTAGGTCATCTTTCTTCCTGAAGATGTGCTTGCATTCTTGTATTTCGCATTCGAACACTCGTTTATGGGTTTCCATGGCTCAGGCTGTGAACAGTGGTTGACTTTTGGGCTAAGTCCTCTTATATAATTTTTTTTTCCATATTTCTATGGAGTCTCTCCTTGGATCATAATAGCAACAATCATAGTAACTATTTTATATGGCGAATTTCTAAGGTTACGTATTTGGTTCCCATGGCTTTCCATTGAATCCAACGTTTTATACGACACTCGCCGTAGCGCGTTCTCCCCTTCCCGTATATTGGATTGGCGCCCTCCCTCTACATCTCTATGGTGATTGGGATAACACCATCGTTTCTCCTGGATATGTCCATAAGAAAATTATCTCCAAACATCCCAGCTTCCCAAAGATGATTGGGATAACAAATCGTTTCACCTGGGTATGCCCATAAGAAATTTTCTCCATAACATTCCAGCTTCCCAATCATGTCAAATGTTTACTCGGAGACAGTGATGTTGTACAATTCATTGGAGTAAAGGAAATTTAAAAAAAACGCTCACCAGGAGATCTAGTGAGATTCTGGACATTGTCTTTTAGGGTTGAAGTAATAAAAAAAATCATTTTCTTTAAAAACAAATCCATTTTATAAGTAGCTGATGTACTTATAAAAATAAAAAAAAATCTTTTATAACTTGTAATGTACTTAAGAATATAAAAATCTAAAATATAATCCATTTCATAAGCAGCTGGAGTGCTTATGAATATAAAATAATAACTTGAATTATTTTCGCCATTTTTACTATGATTGTTGACTGTAATGATATATATATATATATTCATTTTCATTTCTTTGCTTCATTTTTTCATTTGTTTCATTTTTTCATTTGTTTCATTTTTTCTTTCTTTGTTTCATTTTTTCTTTTGTTTCATTTTTTTCCTCTTTGTTTCATTTTTTTTTTGTTTCATTTTTTCCCTTTTTCTTTGTTTCATCTTTTTTTTTTTCCTTTTTTTTTCTTTCTTTATTTTTTTTTCATTTCTTTTCTTTCTTTCTTTTTTCCTTTTTTTCTTTTTTAGTATTCTTCAATAAATCGTTTTGGGGGTTGACGGAGGCGGCCACTCCGTTTGTCAACATTTCCGTATCTCTGACCAACAGGAGATGAACTGTTCTCAGGTTTGGTAGTTTCTCTTTGCTTCAGAGTTTGGCAGCTTTTGTCATTTGTTCGTTCAGCCTCTGGTAACCAGCAATGGGGTTCCCGTTCAGCAAAATATTTCTTGAGATGGTCGACATGAACAATCACTGGTTCAGCTGTAGCTGCTCTCTGAATTTTGTAGCTGACCTCGCCGACTTTGCTCAAGACAAGGTAGGGTCCAGTGTAGTGTGCGTTCAATTTATCCCGTGTTTTGTACGGAGGATAAAATCTGAGAACCCAGTCTCCTTTGCGAAATTGAGGCAAGGCAGTTGTTTTGTCGTAATTTCTCTTTTGTCGTTGCGCCGCTTTCTGCAGGTTGTTTCTTGCAAAAGTGTAGTTCTCGCGCGTGGAGTCTCGTACCCATTCAACGTATTGGTTCGGGCACAAATCTACGGGAGTCGGTGCTTCCACTCCGTATATGAGGTCAATTGGAAGAGTGATTTCCCGTCCCATCATCAGCATGTTTGGACTACAGCCTGTGCTATCGTGCCGAGATGCATTGTAGGCGCTGATGACGTATGGTAGATGATCATCCCAGTCATTGTTGTGTTCGTTGCAGAACTTGGACAGCATTTCAATTATTGTTCTATTCATCCTCTCCACCAGACCATCGGATTGTGGCCTGTATGGTGATGTCCTCGTCTGTCGAATTTCCAACAATCGGCAAAGCTCTTGCATCAGATCTGACTGAAATTCGGTCCCTTGGTCTGTATGTATAGTTCCCGGTACACCCAGCGTCAAGAAAACTTCTGTCACCAAGACATCGGCTATAGTGCAGGCTCGATGATCCGGTAGCGCAAAGGCTTTGCAGTACTTGGTAAAATAGTCTGATACCACCAGGATACAGGTATTGCCATTCTCTGTTTCGTTTTTTAAACTGAGAATGTCCATCGCAATTCTTCCCATTGGATCGCTTGCCAGTTCTTGTTGGAGGGGTGCTTTAGTGGGGCCTTGACGTCGCTTTCGTCTCTGGCACTGCTCACAGCATTGACACCATCTTTCGACGTCTGCTCTTTGTTTAGACCACCAGAACCGTTGCCGGATTTGAGCTGCCGTTCGTTGAACACCTTGATGTCTGCCTGTTCTAGTCTCATGGAGCTGTTGAAATATGAGCCGCCGCAATTCTGGAGGTGCTACAAGTCGGAAACGCCTTTGGGATTGTCCGCCTTGACTTTTTCTCATCACTGCCCCGTCTTGAAGCTTTAGTTCATCAAACATTGCCCAGTAGGTACGAAGGTCGGAACTGCCGTGCTTAACAGCTGCCCATGGTGGTCTGTGACCAGCCTCCAACCATGATAAAACTTCTTTCAGTTCATCATCGTCTTGTTGCATCTTTTTCAGTTCTCCCGGTGTCATCGTCTCTAACCAATGGCTAGCTTCTCGTCGTCTGCAGTGCGTGTGCGTTTCCTCAGCAAAGGCAAATACCTTTGTTTTAGACAGGTGAATCGCCCGCATTTCTTCCGTTTTGTCTCGGTCCATTTTCTTGCAGCAATGTTTGCAGTCTAAGTCGCAAGGTCGTCGCGACAAACCGTCGGCATTTGAATGCTTCTTGCCTGCTCGGTGTTCGATTTCAAAGTCGAAAGTGTTCAATAGTTCTAGCCAGCGTGCTACTTGGCCTTCGGGATTCTTGAAGCTTAACAACCATCGCAAGGCGCCGTGGTCAGTGCGGACTTTGAAATGGGTCCCAAAAAGGTAATGATGGCAATGTTTGATCGCTTCCACCATAGCTAATAGCTCCCATCGCGTGACGCAGTAATTTCGCTCTGCTTTAGACAGGCCTCTGCTATAGTACAAGATGACGCGTTCCACACCATCCTGCACTTGGGAAAAGACTGCGCCAATCGCCAATCCAGATGCGTCAGTGTCAAGGACAAAGGATCCCTTTTCTTGCGGATATGCCAAAATAGGAGTTGACGACAAAGCTGCTTTCAGTCTATCCATCGCTTCTTGGCATTCTTCCGTCCATGCAAAGTTGACAGTCTTCTCCGTCAGCCGATGTAACGGGCGGGCGATTTCTGCAAATCCTTTGACAAAGCGGCGGTAGTAGCTGCATAGACAAAGGAAACTCCGAACGTCTTTGACATTTTTAGGTGTCGGCCACTTGGTGACGGCTTCCGATTTCTTTGGATCGGTTTGCACCCCATCACTGGATATGACATGACCCAGGAATTCAACTTGACGTTGGAATAGGTGACATTTCTTTGGCGAAAGCTTCAGTCCGGCGTTTCGGAGGCGGGTCAGAACTTCTTGCAAGTTCGACAAATGTCCCTCAAAGGTCTTGGAATGCACGACTATATCGTCTAGGTATATCAGCATAGTACGCCAGTCTAGACCTCGGAAGACCATGCCCATCAGCCTCTGGAAAGTTGCGCCTGCATTAGATAAGCCCATAGGAAGTACTGTAAACTGCCATAGTCCGCTTCCCGTGACAAATGCCGTCTTTTCTTTATGTGCAGGATCCATTTCTACTTGCCAATAGCCACTTGCTAAGTCTAAGGTTGAGAACCAGCAAGATCCTTCAAGCGCGTCTAACGTGTCGTCAATGCGCGGTAGAGGAAATGAATCTTTCCTAGTGACATCATTCAATCGACGGTAATCGACACAGAATCTGATGGAACCATCTTTCTTGGTAACCAAGACAACAGGTGCTGCCCAAGGACTGTCTGACGGCTCGATGACGCCCATATTCAGCATTTTCTGGACTTCTTGTTCCGCTGCTTCTCGCTTGGAGCGTGGAAAGCGTCTAGGTGCTTGTTTTATGGGTGCTGTATCGCCAGTGTGTAACTGATGTTTCACTAGTCCCGTCCGCCCAAGTTCGCCTTTATTCTCTACAAATGCCTCCCGGTTTTGTTGGAGAAATTCGGCTAGCAGTGGTTTTTGTGATTCATTCAATTCTGTGGTTCCTCTTTCCCATAATTCTTGTAATGCTGGAGACAATTCATCAGCTACCATTGCTTCTGATGTTAAGATGTCACCGCCCTCGACAACTTCCTTCACGCACTCAGCTGTGCCCAGCAGAGTTCCTTTATGAAGGATCTGTTGTTTGCCTGAAATGTTGGCCACGCGCATCGGAACTTGTTCACCATACTGAACTAGCACCCTGGCGACTAGCAACTCTTGACGACCAGTTAAGTCCTGGTTGGCTTCTATGACCAATGTCCGACTCCCTTCCGCCGTCTTGATATTGCATAGTCCAGGGACGATCATTTCTGTGTCTGGTGGAATAACCATGGTCTCAGCCGCTCTGATTTTCAGTTTATCTTTTCCATCTTCGTCTTCGTCGGAGACATTCCGGACTAGGACCTTGAGCGTTTTGTTTCTTCCATCCATGACGCAGTGGAACTTTGTGAAAAAGTCGTACCCCAGCACAATCTTTGGCTCCATTGCAGCAACGATGAACTCATGATGCAGCTCCACTCCATCATCAATCTGCATTTTTATGATAGTTCGGCCCTCTACTGATACAGGCTGTCCATTCGCCACTGTAAGTTTTGCAGTCATGGATTCCAAGGGCGGTCGCTGTTTTTCTGGTATCCGCCAGAATAAATCAGGATGGAGAATGGATCTCGATGCTCCTGTGTCTACGAGAGCGTCAACCACATCACCATACATCCGTACACTAACATGGGGTCCATGTGCCGTTGAATTTTCCATCATTATGGGTCGTTTTCCCTCCTCCTCGCTTGTCATGGCCGACGCATGACCCGCAGCCCCGGCCTTGACTAGTTTTTTTCTTGGTTACGCCTTTTCTCTCTGTCTTCCTTCATCTTTTTGCACTTGACCATAAAATGGCCAAGTTCATCGCAATAGAAGCATCTCCTTTGGCTCATATTGGGTAGTTCTTGACGTGGATTGCGTCGTTCTTCTTGTTGTGTTTGTCGCACAGCGTACAAGCTATCGTCCGCACCTCTTTTTGATCTGGTCTTTTGAAAAGCTTCATATTGCATCGCCAAAGTCACGGCCTGATCAACCGTCTTGGGATGGCCCTGCAGTACGACCCACTCCATGTCTGTGTTGTTCAAGCTGTCGATGAAACAGCTGACCGCAAATTGTTCCCAGGTTTCACCTTCAGCTGCTGGATACGCCTTTCTAACGAGCAACTTGATGTCCATCGCCAAAGAAGCCAGAGATTCTCCCCTTCTCCTCGACCGTGCCTTGAGAGCTGCCCTATGCATCTCTCCTAGGTTGCTGGGCTCGAATCTCTCTCTCAAAGCTTTTACCAGTTCATCGTAGTCTCGGCGTTGGTCTGCCCTCAGCAGAGACAGTATGCTGACTGCCTCCTCCCTGAGTGATGCTGCCAGCTCCAGTGCCTTCCTCTGTTGGCTCCACTCATTCATGTCGGCCACCATGTCGAACTGGATCTTGAAATCTGTCCATCTCGTTTTCCCGTCAAACATCGGTGGTTTCCGGTTCGGTCTCGCATCGCCAGCCGCTGCCCTTTCTGGTGTCCGTCTCCTCGGCCCTAACGGAGTCACCTCGGTAGGCACCCACGATGACGATGGATATGGGAACGCCATCCTTTGTTCGTCTTGCCTTGTAAAGTGTTGAATGTTGTCGCCCATGTCGTCCAATCTGTTTCGAAGGCTTCTGAAATTCTGGATTTGGGGTTTGTCATCGTTAGCTTGAGCTTGGTGTCTTGAGCTCGACTCGTCGACAGTTAGCCAGCTGTCATCATTCGTTTCATCGGGTTGCTGTTCCCTTTCTCTTTGCCATGCAAGTCGTTCAAGTTCAGCTTTGATGGCTTCCGTTTCTTTGAGGGCTTCTTGGAGTTCATCCATACTGAGCTTTGGACTGTTTTTATTCCTATCCATTTTAAAAACAGCCTTTTCAAGTCCTTTGTATTTTTAGCAATCCCACTTCTGACACCAAATTTTGTAACGTCAGGATGGCGACAGAGAGAGATTTTCCAAAAGCAAAGTCAGAGAGAAATTAAAACAATTATGTAACTATTAATAAAAGAATTGCCAAAATATCTGGAAATTACGTTTTGAGAATTTATTCAAGTTTTTGTGTTTTTCATCCAAGTGAGTTCGTTTTAGAAAATATATCCATTGCCGAAAAAATTACAAAGGGTCAAAGAAAAAGGCTGCTGATTGTTTTGTACTAATTTCGATTCAAATCTTGTTATTTTTCCTGGGTTTTTCGTCAAATCTTTATGTTCCTGATGTAATCTGATGATTACATCATAATTTCGATCAATCTTTAAAGTCCAGCTCAGATGGATGTGTCCTCCTCAGTTTTTCCCTCAGTTTTCGTCCTTAGTTTTCGTTCCCCCCGCGCCGACGATGCTTCGCTGCTTTTATGGCCGTAGTTTCTATGCTCTGTTTCCATAGCGCCGTTTGTCCATTGTCCACATTATCCAAACGACGTCCATTCACAAGGCATCTTCCTTATTTCCGCCAATGGTGTGTAGTCTTCTGTTTCTCTTGCATAGAAACTGCAAGTTTTCCAGCCCTGTTGTTAAGTCACGTGAGATTTCATCATTGTAGTCTTGCGCTGCGGTCCCGAAGAGAAAGAGTTCCATCCATTTAGGTCTCGAAACTTCCATATTAAGCTAAACTAAAACAAACTATTACAAAAATCCTATAGCAGCCTGAACAACCAAATATGCATAACAATATCAACTATTTCTAACTAACATTTCCAAACAATTTACAAACAATCTTTTTCTAAACTATATGACGCAATTTTGACGACGACATCATGCGCAGTAATGACGTCAGATTAATCTCCAAAGTCTCTTTTCTCGAATGCAGGCCTTTCTTCGGCACAGTTTTATGCAACATAAATGTCATAATTGTCTTTGAATATGCACGCGCTCGCATAGCGAAGTCTTGTGGTGAAACCATTGTCCGTTTCGCTGCTTCATCATCAGTCATTTTGTAATTGTGGCCCAGTAGACGTAGTCCATTCAAGATGGCTGTCCGCGGTGCTGGTTAGTAGATCTCTCGCCGATGTCCCCCTTCGGCCTCTCTGTGGTCATACGCGGGTCTCGGCCGCAGACCCACAGCCCCTCTCGCCATGACTCAGGTACGTCCGCCCTCCACTGTAGTCCTCTCGCGACTCGGATATCAATCAGCCCGCTTCGCCGGTCATATCGATGCCGCTCGGGTCTGTTTTTATCTTTTGTTGGTTCGTCCGGAATAAACATACCAACGTGTTTTCTTGGTCTGTAGATTTTTCCCGTTTGTCACACAGTAAAACCTCCGTTTTGAGACCCTCTCTTAAACGACTTCCTCCAACATTCGACCGGAAAAATTCACCGATGGTTTGTACTATATAAACGACCTCTCTTAAACGACTACCTCTAAAACCAGACTTGCGACCTTCAAATAATTACATTTTACGACCTAGCATCTGAAAAATTCAGATTCCAAAGCAATATTATATCTGTGTGCTTGAAGAAAACAGTTTCGTTTACAACTTTTAACAGCAGACGATGCATTAAAACAGCTTGAAATACTCTAAGGAGCTGACCAGATTTGCCCTGAGCAGGGGGGCCTGTCAGATCATGCCGACACCATGTCTGGTGTTCAAAGTGACATACTAAGAGCATGCACGGGGGGAAAGGGGGGGAGGGAGAGGGTTGATGGGTTATGCAAACAAACAGAAATAAAAGCTTTCTTTTAAAAAAAACCCACAAACAACTATTCAATGATTGAATAAAAATAATTACAACAATATTAATGGGGTTATCTTATAAATAGTTATAACTCCAAACATGCACTCAGCACTTACATACACTTTTAAAGAACTCTCATACCAACATTGATTTTTTTTATTTTGCAAATAATGAGGAACAGGAAGATATTGACTGTATTGGTTGTGAGACAGAGTTTAATCTATATTTCTGAAAGATGGTAGATGTTCCCTATACTTAATGGTATTTGTACTTTTTGTACATGTATGTATTTTACTTAATTAATTTTCTTAATGTCTTTTTCGAAAATGTCCTACCTCCTTTTTAAGACCCCTCCAATTTAAGACCTCATTTTAATGGCAATTTAAAGGTTGTAAAACGGAGGTTTTACTCTATCTATCTATTTATCTATCTATCTATCTATCTATCTATCTATCTATCTATCTATCTATCTATCTATCTATCTATCTATCTATCTATCTATCTATCTATCTATCTATCTATCTATCTATCTATCTATCTATCTATCTATCTATTGCAGGTGTTTGCCAGCCTGGATCTACAGGAATTTGAACAGACATTCTCAGCTTATCAGAAACACTCTGATGAGGGCGACGATGATTCCAAAAGCTATAATACTTTCACCAAACCCAAAACAACAGTGCTGTCAGTGATTGATGGTAGACGGGCTCAGAACTGCACTATTCTGTTGTCTAAGCTGAAACTGACCAACGCAGAGCTAGCCCAGGCTGTCATGAGTGTGGATGCTGGAGAAGATTTGCCCAAAGATATGGTGGAACAGGTAAGAGAATTTACTTTTGGTATGTGTACATTTATATGTGTATATGTGTACAGGACTATAATATTATGTAGTTGTTGTCACAGGATGTGAATCTCGAATTCTCTTTTTGCCATGGTTTGTTTCCCTTCATTTGTCAAAAACACACAGTTTTGCAGCATTTAAAAAGTGCCATGCAAATCTGTATTTCCTCAAATTTGTACATCAGTTTTCTATGAAAATGCTATTTGAAATAAATTTGTTAAGTTGGACTTAACAAGATTATTCTGTTTTGAGTGATCCTATAATAATCCATTCAGTCCATGATTCTTGACATATGGCATCCCATAAACCTGACAGGACTGACTGACTGACATTTGGCTCGTTCTGAATCCCAAATTATTTTTTTAAGTATTCCCAGATAAGTCTGGAAATAAGAAAACAAAGAGATTTTATTAATTTTATAACATATTGGATCTTGCATGGATAGCAAAGATGTGTGGATGTGTGTGTGTGTGTGTGTGTGTGTGTGCTTGTGGGTGTGTTACACTCGTTGTTGGTTTTTATCAGTAGTTGATTCAGCCCCAATGCTTGAATCCTCCTGATAGGTGTAACTCAGATTCGTTTATCCACGCAACCCGTTCAATCATCAACAAGGCTGGAGTTGTCATATGCGATTTTCCAACTTTATTCAGCAAATATCAGCAACTGCACACAATCGCTCTACACTTCTCAACTATCAACTTTACAATACCACACACCCCTTTTGAAACAGTGCGGCACTTATATAGTCTCTCAATGCTCTAGAACAATTTAGGACATTCCAGCGTAACGCACCACAACCAATCAAAATTAACTTCGTCATCACTGTCTCACGTCATACAACCTTATTTGGGATGGAAGCGTCTCGTGGTTACCACTAGATTTATCCACACGCTTCGATCGATCGTAAACTACCAACTCTAGAAAATTCTCAAATAATATCGACCAACTAAAATTATCAACGTTATACAAAGCTTCTTCTAATAATAATGCAAAATCAAATCAAAGGTAAATACTGTCTATTATTGCATGCTTTGCAAAATAAAACGAACAGATCTATCGCTCGCGTCACACACGAACTATCGTGCTTGTTTCAACGTAACAGGGTGTGTGTGTGTGTGGGTGTTCATTCATGCATTCATGTATAGCCTTGTGACATTTAAGTCTTATTTGTATGTTCGGCATATGTGCTTTTGTAAATTTTTCAGTTGCTGAAATTTGTGCCAACACCTGAAGAGGTGTCGCTGTTGTCAGAATATGCTCATGAGATTGAAAACATGGCCAGGGCAGACAGATTCCTTTATGAAATGAGCAAGTATGTCATACTGCCAACATTTTTAAACTATATGAAATTAATTGAAAAATAATGCTTGCTAAAAGAATTACCTTCGTTGTTTGGCTGATCATATAAACTATAATTGAGTGTTATGTTAATGATATACGTGAGAAGGGGGGGAGAGGATGCACTGCAATGTTTATTGAACAGTTACGGATTTGATGTTTATCGAACATATATATGGGTTTAAGGTGCAATTTCTGTTAGCGTTGGTTGTCATTATTCTTATGATCTATGCTTTTTGCTTTTGCAGGATCACACATTATGAAGAGCGTCTGAAAGCCATATACTTCAAGAAGAAATTTCAAGAGCGGCGTCAAGATTGTAAACAGAAAATTGAAGGTGAATTAATAAATTGCATTGTGTTTGTCATTTTTGATGAAGAAAGATCTTGGACCCAAAACGCCCAGAAAATGTTTGTTTTTTAATTTACAACAATTCTGTCTCCACATCAGTTTCTCCATGAATTAGTCTGATTGTATCTTTCTGTACCACATCTCTCTCTTTCTCTCTCTCACCCCGTGAGGGTGCCGGGGGTTTCAGTATAAATAGTTTCCCCACTTTCTGGAAATTTAGTGCTTTAAATTCCCACTGTTGCTGTCTTTCTCCTTTGTTCTTTCTAATTCTTACTCTGTTCTATCAATCTACTATACTATCTTCTTCTTCGCTAGATCAGTCACCTACCTTTTTTCTTCAAAACTCTTTCGGGACAAAACGCCTCATTTGTGTATGAGGTCTGTTGGATCAGCTTGGAAATATTGGACGCTTTCTGCCAGGTGGTCACTGGGGCTTCCTATGATGTTATTATTTGGCAATGTAGACATTTTATATGTATGTGTTTTGTTGATATTTTATAATGATGTTTATATTGTAGTTTGTTTTTGCAAACGGGTGTTTGGTAAATTAGACTATAGCTTCCGCGTCAACTGCGTGGGATGTCTTTATTGTAAAGTGACCGGCTGGTGGAGTGCCTTCAGTGTTGCCACTAGGGTTGTTTTGGCAGATCTTTTATGCAGATCAGGGGCCAGTCCTCTTTCAACGAAGTTGTGGTCTTTGATTTTGTGGTCCTGATTCGGCTTTACTGGTCCAGATTTGGCTCGTAAGAGTCCGCTGGACCTAAAGCAATAATCATGTAATGTAATGTAATGTAATCTCTCTCTCTCTCTCTCTCTCTCTCTCTCTCTCTCCATTGGCAGAGCAAGTATTCCACAACTAATGTCTGAGAATATAGTACAAGATATCGTATTAGAATGATTCTAAGCTCATTTGTGTAATTTTCAGCCGTTCATGAGGCATGTAAAGAGGTTTTCCGCAGCAGAAAATTAAAACGTCTGCTTGAGTTGGTGCTGGCTTGTGGCAATTACATGAACCGGGGTCAGAGAGGAAATGCACTTGGCTTCCAGCCAGCATCTCTCAATAAAATGGTGGACACACGTTCCAGTGCCAGTAAGCAAGTGACTTTGCTGCACTATGTTGTGGACACCCTGGAAAAGAAGGTATGAATTTTGGGAAAGTTTTAGTTATTGATTTTTATTAAAAATAGAAATTTTCTTTGCATTGTGCATCTCAGCCAAGCATTGTACTTTCAGGCTGAGTTCTTCTTTTTGAATTGTCTCTCTTTGTCAAGTAAAAACTATATGATCTTCCATTCCTTTCTCATTACATTTTAAAATAAAATTATTATTTCCTAGTTGTGATTCTGATTCTAATTTATTTTCGGTTTCAACAGTTTGCTGATGTCATCAACCTTGAAGATGATCTGCCACATGTCAGAGAGGCAGCAAAAGTAAAGTAAGTGATTTTTATTTTATTTTTGTAGGAAATTTTATTTCATTTTATTTTTAATTTGTATTCTCCCCAGTTTATTATCAGATATGATGCATCAGAATTAAAAAAATGTACTGTACTTTTGTATTTCAAACACAGTATGTCAAGTTTTTTGAAAGCATGCCTGTGTTAAAGAGCAATGGTCAATTCAGCCCTGATGCTTGAATCTGGTGTAACGCGGATTCGTTATCCACACAGCCTGTTCACTCAGTAACAAGGTGGGAGTTGTTATAAAGTTTTCCAACTTTATTCAGCAAACGGCATCAACAACTGCATACAAAATCTCATCCTGAAAACCCCTCTCTAGATGAGCAGACAAAGTACCTATCAACAATGTAGAAAATGCAGAAAGTCCTAGAACGACACAAACAACGGCCAATCAAAATAAAACTCATCACCAGAGTTGGGCACTGTCTTACATCATAGAACATTGTACATACTTCAAGAATGTAATAGATCTTCAATCAATAAACTAACATTATGTAAGACCCCTCCAGCAACAGAAAGATCAAAGGAAACTAAACTTCTATAATTGCAGGCCTCATGCCTGAACACAATAATTATTCATAATTATTGTGCACATCTTCATGTAGAAGCTGGTACATCCAACACTCGTCAATCAGGACCTCAATTCACACATAAGCAATAACACGCACGCATCATGAAGATTATGGGATGACCTTTATTATCGATAGCATGAGACAACAATAACTGCACGTTTAACCAAAGTTCATGCTAAAACAAAACATATAACATAGTCCCCTAAACAGACATGACCATCAGTGTGCAGTAAAAAAACTAGGTCAAGGAAGGAAAACAAAATCATTAGACATTGTATACTGTCACAAAATATAATGTTACCGGGTGATCACTACTCGTGAAGGACTTTCTTGACTTTCATGACTTACACCGGAACATGGTTTTATTTCAATTACAAAAAAACTAAGGCACACCATTTCTTTCCACTACTTTACAAACACATAACACGTTTTTCAAGTTCAGTTCTTTTATTCATACTTCGTTCAGGGAAGCACTGTGGCCGAGTGGTTAGAGCGTTGGCTAGCGGATCTGAAGGTCCCGAGTTCGAGCCCAGACAGGGGCATTGTGTTGTGTCCTTGGGAAAGATACTTTACTCCCGTTTCCTACTCCTTCGGATGACAGTATAAACTGAGGTCTAAGCACAGGAAATTAGAGAAATCAAATTGAAGTGGCTGCAAATTAGAATAATTCATAGAATAATAGGAACCTATATAGTATTATCTAGTATTGGAGTTGAACAGAGTATTAATTGTACTTTTTGTGAAAATGAAAGAGAAAATATACAACACCTTTTCTTTAGATGTCCTTTCATTCAAACGTTTTGAACTGAATTTGAGAGAGCCCTAAATTCTAAATGTTATAATGCTATTGCTTTCCACTTCAGCGAACATCTCGTAATATTTGGCTGAGAAATAAATATAAGAACGAACACAATATTAGATTTGTTAATTTTATTATCAAAATCAATCATTTATAAATGCAAAATATTAAAAAAAACACGGTAAAGGTCCTTTACAGCTGTGCTAAAAAGCCGATATGAAGTAAAAAAATATACTACTCAAAATAATTGAAGGGCCACTCTCATATTTCATTTAGTTTAATTATTTTTTGCTGCTATCAATAATATTGCTTATATTGCTTATTTCAAAACTTATCATGTACAGTAACATTCAAGTCAATCATATTCTGACAAGTAATCACATGTGTGAGTTTTGAACTTTCTGCACTGAGTTGAAAAACACACCCAATTTTTACCAAAAAATGACCCTAATTTACTGTTGTCTTGCTAATAAAGCAAAATTTTCAACATTAAAAAGTGATTTGCACGCGAATGGCTTGCATTTTCTGAGTTCAGTTCAACAATCAGCGCTTTTTTCTGGGTATAAATGGCAGCGCTTTTCCTGCTTTTCTAACCATGCCCCCAAGGCGACGATTGACTGATGCGGATAGAGGCAGAGCTATTGCATGGCTTCAGGAAGGGGTGGGGGTGAGAGAAGTTGGCAGGTGGCTGGGAGTGTCCCACTCCGTTGTCCAAAGGCTGCGGGAGCGCTTTAACAACACTGGAAGCGTCCAAGAACCAAGATGGTCCGGACGCCTCCGCGTTACCACTGCAAGACAAAACCATTTCATCACCCTGTCAGCTCTGAGGATGAGGTACGCTACAGCAAACACCATCAGAAGACAGCTTCACGCAGCCAGCAATGTTAACGTCAGCGACCAGACTATTCGCAACCGTCTACACGAGGCAAACCTGCGATCAAGACGACCAGCAGTACGGCCTTTCCGGTCCTGATTTGGCTCAGAAGAGTCCACTGGACCTAAAGCAATAATAATGTATGTAGTACGGCCTTTGCTCACCCCAGCTCACCATGCAGCGCGTTTGGCCTGGGCTCAGCGTCATTTGGTGTGGACTAGGCAACATTGGTCAAGGGTGCTCTTTACAGACGAGTCTCGGTTCTCCTTGTTTTTCAACGACCATCGAGTGAATGTTTGGAGGCATCCACGGGAGCGTTTTGCTGATGCGACGGTGCGCAAGCATGACCGCTTTGGTGGTGGATCTGTCATGATGTGGGGTGGCTTCGCATTAAACTTCAGAACACCCCTGCTCCAAATTCATGGCAACTTAAACGGTATTGGCTACAGGGATGACGTCCTATAACCTAGGGTTCTCCCAGCTGTGCGGGCCATTGGGGAAGGTGCCATACTACAGGACGATAATGCCAGACCCCACCGAGCGAGTATCATCAATGACTTCCTGCAGCAACAGCACGTCATAAGGATGGATTGGCCGTCTCGATCACCCGATTTGAACCCCATAGAACATCTGTGGGATGTCTTGGGTCGACGGACACGGGCAAACCTCCCTCCAGGAGCTAACCTTGAAGTTCTGGCCCACGTTCTCCAGCAAGAGTGGTTGGCAATCCCAGGAAACATCCTCCATAACCTGATACGGTCCATGAGACAACAATTAATGCCAAGACTGCATTGATGCAAACGGTGGCCACACCCGATACTGACTCTATAGATTTTTGGTTTCTAAAGTTTTGAT
The DNA here is from genome assembly GCA_036898135.1 of Oncomelania hupensis. Taxonomy (NCBI): domain Eukaryota; kingdom Metazoa; phylum Mollusca; class Gastropoda; order Littorinimorpha; family Pomatiopsidae; genus Oncomelania; species Oncomelania hupensis. The sequence continues at coordinate 45,149,795 of CM072513.1, forward strand.
TTTGTAAATGAGGGGTATGTCCAGTTAAATTGAATTTACTCGAATTTTAAGCGACTGATGTCTAAAATCTTTGTTGTTATTGATGCAGAAATGATTGCAATAAAATATGATGAACTAATAAATTGAATTCGTGTTTCTGATTTAAAGAGAGACCCATATGTCCAAGTGGCCCTTGTATTATTTTGAGTAGTATATATGGCCCTTTTACAAATGAGATATCAAAAATGTGTACAAGAATGGCACCTGTACTTACCACTGTTTGACGATATATAAGCGCTTATATATATTAGGTTAAATGTATATGTATTTTTCACTGCGTGCTAATCCTGGTTTTGTATATTTTGTGAAATGATAATGACCCATGGTGCTCTCTCTTTCTAACTCAATCTCTTTCTCTCTCTCTCTCTCTCTCTTCTTTCTCTTCTCTCCTCCTTCCCCCTCTCTCTTCTTTCTCTCCACCTTTCTACTTTCTTTTTTCATTTTTCTAAAATACCAAATATGTATGTAGATATTATTGTGAAAGAAATAGAAATCCAAAGAGTATGACTTTGTACATGTGACAAAAAGAACTAATAATTCTTCTGTTTATGTTGTAACATTTTCTTCTTACTTTGGAATGTAGACTGATGGTCCTGTCTTTCCAAATGGGCTTCAACCTTGTCAGGGCAGCAGTTGTTTGTGCGATCCTGGAGAGGACTTCCTGTCCGGACCCATTGTCTGATACAATGGCTCCTAAATATTTCAAGTTATGCACTGTGTTGAGGGATTGGCCTTGGACTTTGATGTCCGTGTTGATGCCATTGGTGTTGTTGGTCATCATTTTGGTCTTCTCTGCACTTATTTCCATTCCATGAGCTCTGGAGGTGGTGTCAAGCCTCTGTACCAGCTGTTCAAGTTCTTGTTCCTCTCCAGCCAATCCATCAATGTCATCCGCAAAACAAAGATTAGAGATTGCTCTACCCTCTATGCTGACTGTGCCTTTGTGATCTGCAAGGGCATCTGACATGATGCGCTCTAGGAAGATGTTGAAGAGTGTTGGAGAGAGTAGGCATCCTCGACGCACACTGATTGTTGTTCTGAACCAGTTCCCGATGACGCTGTTATGGAGGACTGCACTGGTAGCCTTGTCATACAGGCTTTCGATGACTTCAATAGTTTTAGGTCTGATGTTGAACACTTTCATTGTTGCCCATAGAGCTGCATGCCAGACTCGGTCAAACGCCTTCTTGAAGTCTACGAACACATGATATAGATGTTGTTGGTGTTGTAGGTATTTCTCACAGATTATTCTGAGGTTGAAAATCTGTTCAGTGGTACTTCGCCCTGCGCCCTGAATCCTGCTTGTTCTTCAGCTAGGGGTTTCAACCTGTTGAGTATTATTTTCAGGAGGACCTTGCTGGGATGGCTGATGAGGCTGATGGTGCGGTAATTTTCACACTCCTGAAGGTTACCTTTTTTGGGAAGAGTGATGACAAGCGACTGGGTCCATGGTGTAGGCCACTCTGCCAGATCTTGTTACAGATAATGGTGAGGGCATCAATCATCGCTTCTCCTCCTGCTTGTAGCAGTTCCGCGGGTATGTTGTCCACTCCCGCTGACTTCCCTTTCTTCAGCGATTGCACTGCTGCCTCAACTTCTTCCCGGAGAATTTGGGAGGATTTCTTCTTCTTCTCTGTTCTCGGGACATGCTAGAACTGCTGGGTCTCCATTTGGTGTATGGTTGTAAAGGTCAGAGCAGTACTCTGTCCATCTGTCCAAGACTTCTTGTTCTTCTGTAAGGCATATGCCAGACTTGCTTTGGATCGTAGAGACTTTGAGCTGTTTAACACCTGTCAGCCGCTTCACAGTCTGGTAGGCCTTCTTGCTGTTTTTCTTGTTCAGACTGTTCTCTATTTCCTGGCATTGATCTTCTATCCAGTTCTCCTTTGCTGTGCGCATGCCTTTTCAGATGTCATTGTTGATTTTTCGGTAGACATCAGCTCCCTGTGAGGTGTTCTTTTTCTTTTTCATCTCTCTTCGTTTATCACACAGATCCAAAACTTCAGGTGTGATCCACGGCTTCTTCTTTGGTCGGTGCTTGCCAAGGATCTCAGTGGCGGCATCTGTCACAGCTGAGTTGAAGGTGGTGGTCATGGTGTTGACATCTACTTCACCAGCCCCAAAATGAGCAGTGGTGCAAATTTCCCCCAATTGTGGCCTGAAATAGTTCTGCTACTTCCGGGTCTTGCAGTGTGTCCAGGTCGAACTTCAGTCTAGTGCACTTTGCTGTATTTACTCTCTTCAAGTGGAGCCAGAAAGACATCATTACGAGATCGTGGTCACTTCCGATGTCTGCTCCTGGAAAAGTGCGTGTCCTGCCAATGTTTATGCTTGATCTGAAGCGTTTCTTGACCATGATGTAGTCTATCCGGTTGTGATGCTCCCCGCCAGAACTGTGCCATGTCCATCGTCTGGAGTTTTTGTGGAGACCAAGCATGTTTGCCAGTACCAGATTGTTGTATCTGGCAAACTCCAAGAGTCTCAGACCCCTGTTATTTGTCTTGTTGTTGCAGTGGGGTCCACATGTGTCTCCCCAGTTGTGGTGTGCATCTTGGCCAACCTTGGCATTCCAGTCGCCTTGCACTATGACTATGTCCTTCTTCGTCACTTGGTCAAGGACTGCCTGTAGATTTTCATAAAAATCATCCACTTCACTGTCGTCATAGTCTGATGTTGGGGCATAGGCCTGGATGATGGTGATGTTGAAAGGGGCTGCTCTCAGACGGATGGTAATGAGTCTACTGGAGACTGGGCGGCAACCCATGACAGTGGCTAGAATGTTCTTGTGGACCAAGAATCCAATTCCGTGTTCGTGCCTGCCATCTCTACCGCTGAAATAGAGCTTGTGGCCTTTGTCGGTGGTAGTTTCACCTAGGCCTTTCCAGCGCAGTTCGCTGATACCTATAATGTTCTATCGATAGTGGTCCAGCTCATGGGCCAGTTCTTCTAATTTTCCTTCCGCAGTTAGGGTCTTGACATTCCAGGTTCCTATGACGATGTTGTTTCTCGTGCGGATCTTGCTAAATTGTCCATCAGTAGCATACTTATCACCTCCGTCCTGGTGGCCAACGGAAGGCGCGGTCCTAGTTGAGCCGAGCGACGACCGATCCAGCATGGAATTAGTGGATAGTTTCATTATGTAGTGTGTCTTGGACAAAAAAAAAACTGGCGGTGCCCAATCCTCTCCAAGCTGTTGGCCACAGCCGAAATCCACGAATACAGTGTGGCTCGCCTTGGCCCTGAGCATGTGGTCGTTGAACCTGTAGTAACGTGAGTTTTCTCCGCCCTGGCCGGTGACTTCTGTGTAGAAGACTTTCGCCCAGTGATGCCGTGCTAACATCACCCCTGTTAGTCACCTCTTACGACACACCGTGAAACGTTGGGTCTATTCTATTTAATGCCCGAACTCACATGGTCATGTTTATCTTTATAGAAATGTAGTGGGATAGGGAGAGAGGTGCTGCGGCAGAAGGGGTCCGCAGAGGAAAGAGGAGGAAAAGAAGGAAGAAGTCAGGAGCCATCTGTTCTCATTTTTTGGCCCATTTTATTTACACGCAATCAGCAAACAACAAACAACCTCAGCAAGCAACCTGTAACAACATACCAATGACACATAAATACATACAAAAATAAGCAACCATACATTACATAATAATGTCAAAAGAAGAAGATCAATCTTGACCAGGAATCCTATGCATAGATTAGCACTGACAATAATACATTGATCAGAACACAGCAGTCATGCTGAGCTCAAATATTTATCATTAAAAAAAAGAACAACAGGAATTCAGCAAATACTGAATTCAGACATTTATAATAATTGAAAAAGACTATAATGCGTGAATACAGCAACGAAGCTGGATTCAAGCATTAGTATAATCACACCAAACATCCATTTAGGGCATAAACATCAATCATGAATACAGAGGTTGTGCTGAACTCATAATGGCATGACATAAGAAATGGTGCCAGCCTAATTCGGTGGCCCCAGAAAACATAAACAATCTCATGTGGAGATAAGCAACCCAACGCTTATCGCTGGATTCAATAATACATACACACATCACATAATGAAACAAAATTAAAACAATCATCGCATCATGAAATAAAACTAAAGCAATCAAAATACACAAGCACAAAACACCAACCTCAGGGTGACGGACCCTTAGCTACCCATGGTGGTTTCAGCCATATCTTGCCATACAATGGTTCATCATCGGCACACCCTGTAATTGGCACGTACCATTATGAGCAACTCCATTGTAAGACCAACCACTAACAATTATCATTCTAAGACCTCAGCTAAATAAAACAGAAAACGTCCACCCATATATACAACAAGACATGTGTCAAAAATAAAGTATAGAAGCACTCCACCATCTCTTAACTACATACTAGGACCACTGCTTGTCCGGTACTCATTTACATTAAATTGCTGACCAACCACGTGGTCTCAACCTACCACAATAATTTCCAATTGAGAACAGGGACCAATTAAACAGAGGAAAGATAAATATTTATTCCCTTTGTTTTTATAAACGGAATACAAGAACAGAGGCAAATATAATTAAGACTCAATCAAACTAAACAATTTAAGCACCATCATCTTAAACCCTTAACTAGTGCTTCTAACTGTTCAACTTACACAAAAACAATTCATTTACAATTCTCATGCTGTTTTTGTCTTATAACAATCATCAAAAATGCCACACAATTAACAGTTTACATACCTCATAACAGGGGAGAGGTTTTTCCCCAAGAAGAGAAAAACTCTGCTGCCATTCACTGAGCCGGTTTTCTTTTCTACTCTATGGTGTTTCTGGACCCATGTGTTAGGTGTGGGGGTTTCCAGGGAGGGAAAAAGGGACGGGAAAGTGGCACTATGACTTATAAAAGGGGGCCGCCTCGCTTACCAGAAAACCTCCACCAAAATATAGTCCCTAACATAAAATTCACATCCTCCTTCTAACTTTAAATTTACTCTTACATCACAAATAATTTATATATGAACCCTACCTAATAATATCAAAACATTGCATTTAATGGCCAAACCATAATTCTTAACAAATAACAACTAAAATTATTACACCAGACTGACTACACAAAGACTTGTTCAGAGGCGGGAAATCTGCTTATTAGCTTATCTGGTTCCAGACTCACTAGGGGCAGAAGTGGAGAGGGAGAGGGATGGAGAGAGAGAAAGATGAGAAAGAGCAAGAGAGAGAGAGAGATATAGGCCTACTCGGGTGCCACACAAAGACCCTTCCAAAGGCGGGAACCTGGCCAGGCCAGCAGAGCTGGAGAAAGAGAGAAGGATGGGGAGGGAGAGAGAAAGAAAGAGGGAAAGAGGGAGAGAGAGGCCTATTTGCACTGGGCTACCTTTGGTCCACACATTTTGGTACCACTATTGCAGAGAGAGGGAGAAAGAGTGAAAGAGTGCATTTTTCCACAGGTTACAGAAACAAAACACCAAATTCCACCATTCAAAAGGTGACGCAAATAGGAATTATATCCCTGTAGTTAACATGTATTTAACATAAAGTTTAATCTTTGCAAATAGCACTGACTCCCCCCAAAAAACACCAAAAAACTAAAAACAATTAGGTGAATGCACGCCAGAATGGCATGCACAATTATAGTGTGTTTCTCAATCATAACAGCCTGAATTGCTTTTACTCCATTCTAATGTATCGACAAGACAGTATATTGACTGGGGCTTAAAAATGGACAAAGAAATTAGCAAAGATACCATAAATGAAGCATATATTTTCAAAAGTCAAGATTTTGTATCGATATGTTTGATTACATTTTGTGCTGTGTACTGGTTAGGGTGGCACAGTTGTGCAGTGGTTTGGGCACACACTAGCAATGTTTCATGTTAAGCAATGTTAGTCAGGGTTAGTACTTGGATGGGTGACTGCACCTTGAAGGCAACTACCTAATGACATGAGAAAAGAATTAAACAAGCACATAACACTTCTGAGGCCACCCAGCTGTGAATGGGTACCTGGATCTGTTTAGAATCAGTGAACAAATAAAGCAGAGAGGGAGAGGAGATAGCACCACCATCATAAAGCTGGCTTAGAGAAAAGAGAGGTCGCTAATGCCTCTCTCCCCAACTACCGAAATGTTACAAAAGCACCTTTACCTTTATTGGTTTGGAAATTTCATAATTAGTTCTTCTTTTTTTTCAGTTTCAGTTTCACACACCCCCCTCTGCCCCCCCATGTGGGGGTGGCGGGGGTTTCATTATAAATAGTATCCCCACTTTCTAAAAATTTCGTATCCTATCCTATCCTGTCCCGTAACCCAGAGGTCGTAGGGGCACCACAGATGATCGTTTAACCAGCATACTCCATCTTTCTCTGTCCTCTGCAGCCCTGATGGCTTTGCTCAGTGTTAAACCAGTCCATTCTCGAATGTTGTCCTCCCACCTCTTTTTCAGTCTCCCTCTTCTTCTACCTCCTTGCACTGTGCCTTGCAGAATAGTCTTTGCAAGGCCTGATGATCTGGTGACGTGGCCATACCATCGGAGTTTCCGTTGCTTCCCCACTGTGAGCAGGTCATCGTGTTGTCCAATGGCTTGTGTGATGGTCTGTCGGACTTCGTCGTTGGTGATGTGTTGGGTATAGGAAATGCCCAGAAGTCTTCTGTAGCACCTCATCTCCATGCTTTGTATTCTTCGTTCTGGAAATTTAGTGCTTTAAATTCCCACTGTCGCTGTCTTTCTCCTTTGTTCTTTCTCATTCTTACTCTGTTCTATCAATCTACTATACTATCTTCTTCTTCGCTAGACCAGTCACCTACCTTTTTTCTTGAAAACTTTTCTGGGTCAAAACTCCTCTTTTGTGTGTGAGGTCTGTTGGAACAGCTTGGGAATATTGGACACTTTCTGCCAGGTGGTCACTGGGGCTTCCTATGATGTTATTATTTGGCAATGTAGGTATTTTATATGTATGTGTTTTGTTGATATTTTATAATGATGTTTGTATTCTATTTTGTTTTTGTAAACTGGGGTTCGATAAATTAGAGTATAGCCTCCGCGTCCCCTGCGTGGGATGTCTTTATTGTAAAGTGACCGGCTGGTGGAGTGCCTTCAGTGTAACCACTAGGGTTGTTTCTTCAGATCCTTTATGCGGATCAGGAGCGAATTTGTGGTCTTGATTTTGTGTTCCTGATTCGGCTCTTTGCAGTCCGCTGGACCATGTAAGCAATGAATAACTAACTAATTTTCTTTCAGTTTCAAAGATTTGGACCAAGAAATGACAGCCTTAAAGAAAGGTTTACAAACCATTGAAAAGGTGAAGATTTTTTTTTTTTTTTTTGTTCACTAAAACTAATTCAAAAGCGTATAGATTTAAACTGTATTTGTTTTGAATGCCAAACATACAGCCCGTGGATACAAAGTAGATTATATTCAAACATGGAAAAATATGCATAGACTGTCGTTGGTGTATGTAGATAGAGAGGCAAGTTTGTAGATGTTATTTTGAATGTGAAACATGTTTGAAAAAGTTCAGACAGTTTATTCCATTAAATAGTTTTTATAAAGAGACAAAATTTAGTTTGTTGTTTTAATTATAGTTACAACAAAGAAAAGTATTTAGTACAGTGTGAATTGGTAGCAATTGATTGTGCAAAAACAATTTTGTTTTTGTTGTTTTTTTTGGGGGGGCCAAAATTATTTAAGATGGTACTGGTTGATTATAATAGCAACATGGGATTATGATTTCTTTCTTTTTTGCATGACAGGAGGTGCAGTATTTCAAATCTAAACTGGAAAGTCCCCATGACCGCTTTGTGACGGTGATGCAGGATTTCTGTACTGTCGCAAGTTACAACTTTATTGAAGTGGAGGAGGCCTATGCTGAAATGAGGCAAAAGGTAATTATTTATTTAAATTTAGATTTTTATATAATTAATTAATTATTGATTTTTACTGCTAGTTGATTGTTTGGTCCCACCATCTATACATTATGAAAAATAAGGTACTAGTACAGAGATCTATGCATCTATGAATTTTTTCTGTTTTCAGTATGAATCTGTGCTGAGAGCATTCTGCGAAGACAGCAACCAAGTGCAGCCAGATGTTTTCTTTGGCATATTTGACAATTTTCTTTCTTCTTTTGGTGATGCCAGAACTGAAAACGAGAAAATTAGAAAGCAGAAAGAGGAGGAGGAAAAGAGGAAGAAAATAGAGGAACATGTGAGTTTGTGCTTTTTGCAGTCTGTAACATGTAAATATGTACTTACATTAAATTTTATAGTGCTAAATTATTGATTGAACTAAGAATTTACAAATTGTTATGATTGAGATGTGCACGATGGTTCAGAACATTTTGTTTTGCAAAGGTGCAATAATAGTATGTATTTACCTTTGATTTGATTCTGCTCTGTTATTTATTTATTTATTGAATCACTTTTATTTAGTGCTTTACCAGCCAAAGCTGCTCAAGGCACTGGCCAATACAGGATCTAACTCAAGCCGCTCAAGGCGCCCACTTGCAGCCTTTGGGCACATAGTCTGACGCCAAGATGACTGAGCACAAACCTGGGCAACAGGGGGTGGGGAGAAGAGACCTAGTGCGTATGGGGGTGTATTTGTGTAGCCGGTACTCACCCATCTAGGGCCAGGATCTTTAAAGTCCATGTGATGGAATGGGTGCATGCACAGACTAGTCCTCCGTTTATATTCTTATCCAAAAGTTTTGCTAGAGAAAGATTTGTATATGTTGATTATTTTCATCTGTCGATATTGTTTTAATAGCATTGAGAACTTTCTGGAATTACTTGTTTATTATCAATTGAATGTTTCAGGTCTTTCTGGCGATAGCTAATCAAATTCTGTAAATTCTTAAACATTCTATGACGTAAGCCAGTGCACAGTTCTGGTGATGATTTTTATTTTGATTGAGTGTTATTGCTTCATTATGAAATGTTCGAAGATTAATTCTCTGAATTGTTGAGAGACTATATGTTATGGCACTGTCTGCTTGCGAGGAGTGATTTTCTGAAAGCAATCTTGTGCAATTGTTGGTGCTTGCTGAACAAAGTTAGAAAACTTTGAATGACGACTCTCAATTGCCTTGTTGCTGATTTAACAGGCTGAGTGGATAAACGAATTTGAATTACACTTATTAAAATACAGCATCGGGGCTGAATCGACTATTGATAATCGTGTAACCCAAATTCAGTTATTTTCCGCCTGCACAGTATATTGTAATCACTTTATGTGTAGGCAGTCAACTGTTGCATGATGATTTGTGCATTTCCATACTTATTTGGAAGTACTTTGAAGTAGTCAGGAATCAAAACGAGCCAAAATTTCAATCTGTAGGTCAGTCTGTTGGAAGCCATATCTCAAGAACCACTGAACGGATGTTTACCAAACTTTGTAAAAACATTACCTATGTTAGTGGCCTGCCTCCTTTGCCACCATATTTGCTCTACTATAAAAGTCAAGGTCACTGGAGTCATTAAAAAAAATGGTGTGCTCAATATCTAAAAAATGGCTGAAGTGATTTTGTTGAGTTTTAGTATACAGGTACTTCAAATCATGGGCCATCCTTCAGTAGCAGTCTGGTTGTCAGTCAATCTGTTGGTCAGTCGCTCCGAATTTCACTTTTTTGTTCAAAGCACACTTTTGGCATTATCTCAAGAACAACTGAACTGAATTTCATAATTTTTACTTTGCTATCCTATCCTATCCTATCCTGTCCAATAACTCATTGGGGCACCACAGATGATCGTTTAACCAGTGTACGCCATCTTTCTCCGTCCTCGGAAACCCTCAGGGCTTTGCTCAGTGTCAAGCCAGTCCATTCTCGAATGTTGTCCTCCCATCTCTTTTTCTGTCTCCCTCTTCTTCTGCCTCCTTGCACCATGCCTTGCAGGATGCTCTTTGCAAGGCCTGATGCTCTGGTCAAGTGGCCATACTATCTGGAGTCTTCTGTAGCACCTCATCTCCATGCTTTGTATCCTTCGTTGTAGATCTGCTGTGAGGGCCCATGTTTCTTAAGCGTATATAAAGATGGAGGTGACAAGGGAGCACAGCAGCCTTACCTTGGAATGTAGACTGATGGTCCTTTCTTTCCAATTGAGCTTCAACCTGTCTGATACAATGGCTCTTAAATATTTGAAGCTATGCACCATGTTTTGGCCTTGAACTTTGATGTCCATGTTGATGCCATTGGTGTTGTTGGTCATCATTTTGGTCTTTGCACTTATTTCCATTCCAAAGGCTCTGGAGGTGGTGTCAAGCCTCTATGTGTACCATCTGTTCAAGTTCTTGTTTCTCTCCAGCTAATCCATCAATGTTATTCGCAAAACGGAGGTTGGAGATTGCTCTATCCCCTATGCTGACTGCTCCTTTGTGATCAGCAAGGGCATCTGACATGATGCACTCCATGAAGATGTTGAAGAGTGTTGGAAATACTGCTAAGCATGTTAGATCATTTGTATTTGTAGTTATACTTTCTCAAAGGTCAAGATCAATGTGCTTCACCGTTTTCCAAACATGTTTTGCACTGTATCTAAACATTGGCTGATCCCTTTTTTAAAAATAATTTTTGTTTGTTTGTTGCTTGAAGATAGGTCAGATAGTGTGGCCTATATTATTCAATCTTTTCCTTTTGCTTCATTAGGATAAAACTGAGTCACAACACCATTAAGAAATGTAAAACTTTAGAACATGGTTATTTTTTTTGTTATTTTTGTGAGTGTTTGGAAATAATAATAATAATAATAATAATAATAATAATAATAATAATAATAATAATAATATTATTATTATTATTATTATTTTTATTATTATTATTATTATTTATACACCTAATTTAGACTTAGCTCTAGGTCCTTACGTGAGCACAGAACAACTTTATAAAACAAAATGAGGAAAACGTATTAACTATTTACAGTAACCTTATATATATAAACTAATGACTCTAACACACATACACACACACTCACACACACACACACACACACCCACACGTGATCTATGACTTTGCAGATCTGTTTCATCAATTTCAATTGATAGAAGGAAAATAATGAGTTTTAAGAGGAAAATGACTGAACTGAAGACGACGTTCTGAGAGAAACAGGCAGTTTGTTCCAAATACTAGGGCCCTGATAAGAGAAAGCTTGTTAACTACTCACAGATAGAACTGCAAACAGACAGGTGTCAGAGGAACAGCGAAGTTGTCTAGAAGGTATATAAATGTGAAGAAGGTCAGCAATATATTGAAGAGCAGTGGAGTTGAAGACACTGAAACAAAGAGATGGAACTTTATGCTGGACACGCCGCGCCACATGAAGCCAGTGAAGGGACAGAAGAAAAAGAGCGACATGGTCAAATTTACTTGAGCAGAATATTAACTGGACAGCATGATTCTGGACCTTTTGAATTTTCTGAATGAGATAACCAGGACAGGAGAGCCAGAGAGTAGGGAATTCTAGAAAGTACAAATGCACACAGAAGAATTTTTGTTGCTTCTTCAGAAAGAAGATGGCGTATGGATGTTTGCATATGTGTATGATTATGACATTGGAATGGCTTGATATCTTGTTTAACCATGCTTTTCCCTTGCATTGATATTTTAATTATTTAAAGAAAAAAAACAAAAAACTTCTTTTTTTTTTTTTACAGATGAAAAAGGATAGAGAGAAGAGACTAATGCTGAGGAAAGGTAGTGGTGTGGAAAAAGACCAGAAAGTCACAGTCGCTGAAAATCCAGAGAAAGGTATACGTTTAGGATAATATAGAACTTGGCAAACAAAGGCATTGAGTTGAATATCAGTTAGGAAGTCAAACAAATTTAGGAGATAGCTTTAATTAAAATAATCAAAAGAAAATGATGCTGCAGTGTTGAAGCTTCTGATATTGCATAACATAAAAATGGAAATTGTCACCATAGGTGATCAGAACCAAGCAGTCAAAGCAGAAGGCAAAGAAACTCTTTCATGAAAGTATTTGACAGGTTAGCTCTAACAAACAATTTTTAACTATTATGTTTGCCACTTACTAACAAAAATGAAATTATAAAAGTGTGAACAAATAATACAAGTTATTGTAAGAGTATTTGTTACCAAGTATCTAGGTGCATAAAACCATTGAATATTCTCTTGTCTTTTTTAGGTGAATTTGATGACTTGATTTCCGCACTGCGCACAGGGGATGTATTTGGAGAAGACCTGGCCAAACTGAAACGTCAACGCCGCAGAGTGGCTGCCAATGCAGAATTTTCCAGAGAAAGAAATGGCATGAGTTAGCAACAAACAGCTGTCGTTGGTAGATGTACGTTGACAGTATGCATGGTTGCTCTGTTATAATCCAGCAACTGATAAATGTAAAATAACTTTATAACCACTATTGAAAAGACTCTTCTAGAGAAAGAATCATTGCTGTTTACAGGCTGTATGGATATAATCACTAATAACAGATAATAATAATTTACCAAATACGACACTTGATGATATAACTGCCATGTGCTTTCACTAAGAAAGTTGCTTGAATTTCTTTTTTGACTCGCGTGCATAACAATGTGAGTCTATGTACTCATAAAACAATTTTTTTTTCAGATTTCTGCAAATCTGTGCAAGATTAGTCATAAATAGTCCAAAAATGACATTAAAAACAACATTTTTGTCTTTCCTTCTGTTTGCCGTCTGTCTGTACAAAACCTTGAAGTGGCCAAGAAATCGGTACCTATTTTATGTATCACAACCAAAGTTGGTAAAATGGTGTATGTCTATGAGACCTCAAAAATGATAAGTGAATGAATGACTTGAAGGTCAAAGGGTCAATTGTTAGTAAATACATTGAAAATTTTCACAAAATTTAACTTTTTTGTAAATTATTAATACTGAAACACACATACTGTGCACATTTGGTCAACCTCACTCAAAGGTCAAGGTCAATGGAGCTGTCCAAGGTTTGTATTGGTACTCTAAAGTGAACATAGCCCTAAACTATGAGAGATATAAAGTTCAAACTTGTTGTATTTAGAGATAATAGATTGATCTTTCATATATGTTCGGTTTTTGCTATTTTCCGTTTTTGCTTTGATCTTGAAAGTCAAGGTCATTTTAAGCCTTACAAAAACTTCAGTTTTTTTTAAATTCTCATTGTACAATGGAATGGCTCTATTGGGTTATTTGATCATACATAAGCATGAGAAGTCACGTAAAGGTCAAGGTAATCCCAAGGTAACTATTTTTATTTTTTTATAATTTTTAGAATAATACAAATTTTGCTGTAGTTTATTGTGATCGTACATGAGTGTATTTGGAGCTGGAGGTCAAGGTCATCTCAAGGTCAAGGGCATTAAAAGATCAGTCGGTATTACTTTGCATTTTAATGCCACTGTTTCATTTTGTTTTTTCTTTTTTTTTCTTTCTGTACATTCATTTACATGTTAAATATTGCAAGTTCCACAGGGAAGATGTGAGTGATATGGGCTTTGCCCTTCTAGGTTTAAAGTGAAATGCAAGGAGGTACAAATATGCACATTCTTCCAATGATGAAATGTTAACAAAGGAATGTCTAGCTGAATTTCACTTGAACTTAAAAAATAAAACTTAAGCGAAATTCAGCTAAACCTTCCTTTGTTAACATTTCATCATTGGAAGTATGTGCATATTTGTACCTCCTTGCATTTTTCTTCAAATGCTCAGCACTTTAAATTGCAGGGTATATTGACTCTTTTCACCTGAAATACAAGAATTTCAGAAATAACAGAAGATGCATAAATCCTTTGTCCTGCCCTCACATTGTGCAGGGTGTCCATTTGCTATCTTGAACATTTATTATCTAATAACAAAATACAAGTATACAGGTATAAAGAACATTTTTGAGGTGAAATTATCCTGGAGATTCCCAAGTCATTGACCATTTGAATAACTTCACATGATCCATGCATGATAATATTTTGACAATGCTTGATACAGGTAGACAAAATGTACTTTTAAATGTGCAGGAAATTCCAAGCACAAGCACGAAATTCATAACCACAAATCATTATAAGTTTTAAGTGTCTTTTTAAGTGTCTTTTCCCACATTATCTGATAATTTAAGTTGTTTGAATTCTTGCTAACAGAAATGCTCAGTCCACACCATCATTAATTGCTACTATAGTTGCTAATCAAAATAATGTACCTCCAATGTATCCATTTTCAATTGTAAGCCACCAAATCATCCCAAATCAAATGCAGTAAATACAATTTATTGAGTTAATTTGATTTTTTATGCCATTGTGTACTAAATCATACCATTGAGAATATCCTATAAAGTCGCATTATTCCCTCTATCAAATTTCTTTAGTGGCAACTACATAGTTGTGAAAAAAACCATGCATGTTTTAGATAATACGTTGTATTTTGTTTCTTGTTTGCTCTTTCTTCCTTAAAACTGAGTCATTGTTTGTTATTTCAATTTGTTATTCTGTGGTTATTCTTCTATTTTTGTGGCAGGACAAGAAATGTGAATAAGTCATTATTTGTGCAGTTTGGGTAAAAATCGTATTAGCGCTACATGTTGTTTTTGAAAATATATGGCAATGTTGAAGTAAAGTTAAGTAAGACTTGTTATTGATTGGGAATTCAGTCATTCCTATTTCTTCACAATCTTGGTAGTTGGTATCCAACTGGCCCAGAGGTTCATGTCATTACAAAGTATACAAGCATGCAACAAGTGTGCGCCTTGGACTATGTGGGTTTAAACCTGAGACCAGCAAACTAATGTTGTTTTTTTTAATACTGGTTCAGATTAGCTGAACTGGATTAATAGGCATTTAAGAACAATATTCCTTGTAAATTGAGAAGACAAATTGTCACATTGTTTGAAGCACTTTTGGTGCATCAGTATTTAAAGAAGCTCAACTCCCAGTTGACAATCTAATTTGAATAATCTAAATTAAATTTTATGAGCATAATATTTTGGTGTGTTGTATATGTACTTGTGTTATTACTCATTGGGAAATATTAGGTAAGAGTTTTGTGAAAAAGTTCGTGCATACGAGTGCTGGTTTCACAAATACATTGTTGTGCAACTTTTGTTAAATTTTCATTTCATTTTTTAAATGTATGTATTTTTGTTTAGAGTGGATTTATTTTGGAGAAAGATCATTTGACCGACATTTGAAAAAACTGGTTATGCTGTTTTATCTTTTGCATGACATTATATAAAGACAAGTAGAAATATCTGATATTATGTGCACTTACATGATCTACAAAAAATATCGACTCCAAAGTCTATTTTAGGAAATGTCTATATGCTTTCTTGTCTTGCCTTGCCCACTGATAAGAATGTCATTGAAAAACAGGAATTACAATGATAAGATATGGTTACAAAATTAATACATTGACACAGATGTACATTAAAAATATATAGTAATGTTTTTATATTGCAGATAAATTCTAACTTGCAACAAACTAATTTTTCTTAATTCTATCCTCACCCCAGTCCCCCCACACTGTTCCTTCCTTTAAATAAACAAGAGGTTTCTAGATGATTTTATGCATATTGTGTGCAGGTAAGACAAATGTTAATTAGTGGAACATGATTCCAATATTTCTTGTTCAGAAAGGTGATATTACAAAAGATATACATTCTATTCTTTACCATCTCTACCCATCCCACTATTTCTTTAGACTGTTCAGAATGGTGTTAGACAATAGGTTTAGATAAATAGAACCAATATACTTTGATGGATTTAAATTGGATCATAATTATAATGAGGGTGACTGCTTATTCTAGTCAAATATTTCGAATCTCACTCTCTTTGAGATTGAAACTTTTTAAGGGCAAGCAAAAGCATAAAGCTTTTCATGATGTTTTGTGTTTTAAAAACTTTGTCACAAAAGATATTAATTTGCTTATACAAAGACTCTGAATATGTATAGTTTCTATGTTATAAGCGACGTGACTAATGCAAAATATTTACACTGAATTTTTGAATGTTGTAGATTAGATATGTAACAAGGCAAAGTAGCATTCAGTGAACTCCAGGATTACCTAGGGGATGTATTGACATATACAGATGTAGTTTGAACAGTAGTTGTATAGAACATAATGTAACATGTAGATGATTATGTTGCACTTGATACAGTTCAAATCTTCCTCATCTGTCCAGCAGCCGGTCATGATGTTGAGACAAGAGGGAAAATGTAACAAAAAACCTTTCACTGCCAAGGGAGAATTGCACTGTTAAACCATTTGCCTGGCAAATCTGGCTACTGATAGCAAAATATTCCAGCTTGAACAGTATTAGAAGTAACTGTTTAACACTTATACATTTGTGAAAGGTAATTTAATTTTTTACTCAAATATATGCTATTTGAAAAAACAAAACGTAAATATCCTATTCTGTCACGTAACTTGAAGGTCGTTGGGGAACCACAGGTGATCGTTTAACCAGCGTGCTCCATCTTTCTCTGTCCTTAGCAACCCTCATGACATCGCTCAGTCAAGGCAGTCCATTCTTGAATGTTGCCCTCCCACCTCTGTTTCTGTCTCCCTCTTCTTCTGCCTCCTTGCACCATGCCTTGCAGGATGGTCTTTGCAAGGCCTGATGCTCTGGTGACGTGGCCATACAATTGGAGCTTCCGTTTCTTCACCAATGTGAGCATGACATCGTGTTGTCCAATGCCTTGTGTGATGGTCTGTCGGACTCCATGCTTTGTATTCTTTGTTGTAGATCTGCTGTGAGGGTCCATGTTTCGAAAGCATATAGGAAGATTGAGGTGTCAAGGGAGCGCAACAGCCTTACCTTGGAATGTAAACTGAAGGTCCTGTGTTTTCAAATGGGCTTCAACCTTGTCAGAGCAGCAATTATTTGTGCGATCCTGGAGAGTTCCTGTCGCGACCCATTGTCTAATAAAACGGCTCCTAAATATTTTAAGCTATGCACCGTGTTGAGGGATTGGCCTTGGACGTTGATGTCCGTGTTGATGCCATTGGTGTTGTTGGTCATCATGTTGGTCTTCTCTGCACTTATAGTTCCATTCCATAGGCTCTGGAGGTGGTGTCAAGCCTCTGTACCAGCTGTTCAAGTTCTTGTTCCTCCCCAGCTAATCCATATGTCATCCGCAACATGGAGGTTGGAGATCTGACATGATGCGCTCCAGGAAGATGTTGAAGAGTGTTGGATAGGCATCCTTGACGCACTCCGATTGTTGTTTTGAACCAGTTCCCGATGGCGCTGTTGTGGAGGACTGCACTGGTAGCTTTGTCATACAGGCATTTAATAACTTCAGTAATGTTAGGGTTTATGTTGTACACTCTCATGGTTGCCCACAGAGCTGCTTGCCAGACTTGGTCAAACACTTTCTTGAAGTCTAAAAACACATGATATAGATGTTGTTGATGCTGTAGATACTTCTCGCAGATTATTCTGAGGTTGAAAATCTGCTCAGTGGTGCTTTGCCCTGCTCTGAATCCTGATTGTTCTTCAGCTATGATTTGTTCAGCTTGGGGTTTTAACCTGTTGAGTTTTATTTTCAGGAGGACTTTGCAGTGATGGAGTCCACACGTGTCTCCATAGTTGTGGTACACATCTTGGCCAACCTTGGCATTCCAGTAGCTTTGCACTATGACTATGTCCTTTCTCGGCACTTGGTCAAGGACAGCCTGCAGATGTTCATAGAAATCCTCAACTTTGCTGTCGCCATAGTCTGATTTTGGGGTGTAGGTCAGGATGATGGTGATGTAGAAAGGGGCTGCTTTCAGATGGATGGTAATGAGTCTACTGGAGACTGTGCGGCAACGCATGACAGTGGCTAGAATGTCTTTGTGGACAAAGAATCCAACGCCATGTTCGTGCCTGTCATCTCTCCCGCTGAAATAAAGCTTGTGGCCTTTGTGGGTCATTGTTTCACCTAGACCTTTCAAGTGCAGTTTGCTGATACCTAAAATGTTCCTTTGATAATGGTCTAGCTCATGGGCATGTTCTTCTAATTTTCCCTCCAGTTAGGGTCCTGACATTCCAGGTTCCTATGACGATGTTGTCTCTCATGTGGATCTTGTTAAGTTGCCCATCGGTAACACACTTATCACCTCTGTCCTGGTGGCCAACGGAAGGCGCAGTCCTTGTTGACCCGGGTGATGACCGATCCAGAATGAAGTGAGTGGGTTTTTTCCTCGCACATACCGAAAGAAAGACCTGGCAGGCCTAATCCTCTCCAGGCTGTTTGCCACAGCCAAAATCCACGAGTACAGTGTGGCTCGCCTTGCCCCAGAGCACGTGGTTGTTGTATTTATAGTAACATGAGGTCCCTCCATCCTGGACAGTGACTTCTATGTAGAAGATTTTCGCCCAGTGATGCCGTGCTGACATCACCCGGGTCCCCTGTTAGTCACCTCTTACGACATGCCAGGAAATGTTGGGTCTATTCTATTCCATGCCCGAACCCACAGGGCAAAAATTATAAATATATTTATTTTATATTATAGTCCAAAAGAGAGATAAAGACGGACAAATTCACATCGTATTTGTTGTATTTTTGATGTATGAGTGCACGGTATTGTGTCTCTTTTGTCTACGTCCCTGTTTGGCGCATAGATCAGCTTTGTCGGCATGGGGGTGGGGTGGGGCAAGGGGTTGCTGCCACATAGCTATGAAAAAGGGTTACCATACAGAACACCTCACAGGGAGCTGATGCCTACCGAAAAAAAGGCATGCGCACGGCAAAGGAGAACTGGATAGAAAATCAGTGCTAGGAAATAGAGAACAGTCTGAACAAGAACAACAGCAAGAAGGCTTATCAGACTGTGAAGCGGCTGACAAGTGTTAAACAGCCCAAGGTCTCCATGATCCAAAGCAAGTCTGGCATATGCCTTACAGAAGAACAAGAAGTCTTTGACAGATGGACAGAGTACTGCTCTGACCTTTACAACCACACACTAAATGGAGACCCATCAGTTCTAGCATGTCCGGAGAACAGAGAAGAAGAAGAAATCCTCCCAATTCTCCAAGAAGTCGAGGAAGCAGTGCAATCGCTGAAGAATGGGAAGTCAGCGGGAGTGGACAACATACCTGCGGAACTGCTTCAAGCAGGAGGAGAAGCGATGATTGACGCACTCACCATTATCTGTAACAAGATCTGGCAGAGTGGCGAGTGACCTACACCATGGACCAAGTCGCTTGTCATCACTCTTCCCAAAAAAGGTAACCTTCAGGAATGTGAAAATTACCGCATCGACAGCCTCATCAGTCATCCCAGCAAGGTCCTCCTGAAAATAATACTCAACAGATTGAAACCCCAAGCTGAACAAATCATAGCTGAAGAGCAAGCGGGATTCATGGCAGGGCGAAGCACCACTGAACAGATTTTCAACCTCAGAATAATCTGCGAGAAATACCTACAGCACCATCTATATCATGTGTTCGTAGACTTCAAAAAGGCGTTTGACCGAGTCTCGCATGCAGCTCTGTGGGCAACCATGAGAGTGTACAACATCAGCCACAAAATTATTGAAGTCATCAAAAGCCTGTATGACAAGGCTACCAGTGCAGTCCTCCACAACAGCGCCATCAGAAACTGGTTCAGAACAACAATCGGTGTGCCAACACTCTTCAACATCTTCCTGGAGCGCATCATGTCAGATGCCCTTGCAGATCACGAAGGCACAGTCAGCATAGGGGGAAGAGCAATCTCCAAACTTCGTTTTGCGGATGACATTGATGGATTGGCTGGAGAGGAACAAGAACTTGAACAGCTGGTACAGAGGCTTGACACCACCTCCAGAGCCTATGGAATGGAACTATAAGTGCAGAGAAGACCAACATGATGACCAACAACACCAATGGCATCAACACGGACATCAAAGTCCAAGGCCAATCCCTCAACACAGTGCATAGCTTCAAAGATTTAGGAGCCATTGTATCAGACAATGGGTACGGGTCCCGACAGGAAGTCCTCTCCAGGATCGCACAAACAACTGCTGCCCTGGCGAGGTTGAAGCCAATTTGGAAAGACAGGACCATCAGTCTACATTCCAAGGTAAGGCTGCTGCGCTCCCTTGTCATCTCCATCTTCCTATATGCTTGCGAAACATGGACCCTCACAGCAGGTCTCCAACAAAGAATACAAAGCATGGAGATGAGGTGCTACAGAAGACCACTGGGCATTTCCCATGGATGTTCATACGCAGTACTTTCAGGCTATGGCTAAAAATAATCCTTGTGCTATCCCTTATCACTGGCTAAACTGCCTGTAGCCAGATCCAAGACGCTGGCTGTGTATGCTGGCGTGGCTAAAAATAGCTTACAGCTGGTGGCTGAAAATTTACTTTCAGTGAAGGAATTTTCAGCTGTGTTCCTATACCCAGCACATCACCAACGACGAAGTCCGACAGACCATCACACAAGCCATTGGACAACACGATGACCTGCTCATAGTGGTGCAAAAACGGAAACTCTGATGGTATGGCCACGTCACCAGATCATCAGGTCTTGCAAAGACCATTCGGCAAGGCACAGTACAAGGAGATAGAAGAGGAAGACCGAAAAAGAGGTGGGAGGACAACATTCGAGAATGGACTGGTTTGAGACTGAGCGAAACAATCAGGGTTGCTGAGGACAGGGAAAGATTAAGTACACTGGTTAAGATCATCTGTGGTGACCCTACGACCTCCGAGTTACGGGATAGGATAGGATAGGATACATAACTTATGAACATCATAAGTCAAGGGGTTAAATGTGCTTTTGCTGCAAGCAAATGTTTAGGACATTTTGTTTTCCATCAATTATTTGTTAAAAAGCTTTTCCATGTTATCCTGCTAAAAGTATGTTTAAGATCTTGTAGATAGTAGGTAGGTTTTTGTCAAGTATAGTCATGCCAGCTGAATTTAGGACTGTTGCTGCACTAAATGTGTGCACAGTCATTAGTTGTTTGTATGTTTTTTATCCCTAATCTTACGTGATATTTTATTAGTCGACTGTTTTAAAATTTGAATGAGATTAACATGAAAAATGGAATTTTGAATTCCTGAATTTGAAGAAAATAAATGTTGTGCATTATATACTACATTTTTCATTTAATAAAAACTGTACAATGATGGTTGTGATTTTCCCCCCGTTGTTTTCCTCTACTATGTATTTCGATCCCTTGCCCCACCCAAAACTCAATATGCGTACGTATTTTTCCCTAAAGGTTTATTTTATAATTCTTTACATCTACATTTTCCATATACAGGCCTTGAAACAGTTTTATGATCAGAGTTACAGTAAAAC
Source organism: Oncomelania hupensis (assembly GCA_036898135.1). Taxonomy (NCBI): domain Eukaryota; kingdom Metazoa; phylum Mollusca; class Gastropoda; order Littorinimorpha; family Pomatiopsidae; genus Oncomelania; species Oncomelania hupensis. The sequence continues at coordinate 45,171,064 of CM072513.1, forward strand.
CACAAGTCTATGACTTTTTATCTTTGATCTGAACTGCGGGACTGGTAATGTATTCGATCCTATATCTTTTCTTCAACAAGTTTTTTTCCCGAAATTTGCATAGTCTATCATGAATTCACTTCATTTCTTGAAATCTATTAAGTACATTATATTGTATCAAATGTAATTTTTTCTTCAAGAAATCTACATTGATTTATTTATTTTGTGTGTGTGTGTGTGAAGATTTTTTCGGTGGCCCTGAAACAATTTTGACAATCTGAACACAATTCTGAAATATTCTTACAAATGCCATTATTATTTTTGTATAATTGTAATAAATCTTTGCAACTAGAGTAGACCATTTTCCTTAGATTGAGCTGTCAGTATACAAATATTTGTATTATTGTGGTCTCTTTCTCTTCCTTTCTTGTGTTCCCTAATGCTTATTTCTCCATCTTTTTATTTACAGTGATGACTGGATCCTTTTGTTCCATATATTAAAGTACTGCTTATTCTGAAACTCTGTCATGATGTTCTTTCTTTGTTGAAAAGATTGGATAAAATCAAAGATGGGAAAGCATGTTGATGATGATGTTGTCTATTTGTACAGGGCATGTATCCATCCACAGCAAATAAGGACAGCTTAATAATGCTGATCCTGTCTCAAGCTGCTTGAAATTATCCAATATTCAATTATTTTTTTTAAACAGAAATGGCAACAGGTTGTTATGTTACAAAACTATGCTGTGTTATTTGGTCAATATGTTTAAGTAACATGTACATTGTAAATTTTTCATTTGAAACTTGATCGCATTGTGTGAACCATTTTTTTTATTGATTTATGTACATTGTAAATTGGTTTTGTATTGACACTTTGTTCAAGTTTCTTTCATTTCATCTGTTTTCTTCCTGTTTCTTTAGTAACCTTCCAGAGCTAATCAGAAATGTGGCACGCTATGCATTTAGCTGATATAGATTATTTATATTATATTTTTTTCTTTCTTTCTACAGTTATATTTTTTATAATGTATCTGCAATTATTTTGACATTTTGATGCATTACATTCACACTGTGCTTTGAAATGTTTTACTTACTTTTATAAAGTAGTTTCTGTAATGCGTTGTTTGCTTTGCAGTATACAAACAGTCATTGATTTGTGATTATAACCATGTTGTGTTTAGCTATGTGTTCTATCTTTATGTTGCGTGTTATGTTTTTTGTTATATTATATAATTCTTGGTTCATACTTTTATGTAAAATGGTAATGCATTTGACATTTTTTTTTACTAACTGCCTCACAAAAAGGTAGGTGACCATAATCCATTAGATAGAGAAGGCACATTTTTGACTCGCATGCATAGCATAGCAATGTAAGTCTATATGTACCATAATAAAGACATGTTATGCCGAATATACGTACCCAGAAGAGGGTTAAGCCCGATTTTGTACCCAGAAGGCAAAAGCGGTGTGAAGGTATGCCTGCTAAAATGTTATTACAGAAAATAATCAGAAGTATATTAAAAGCAGATGAGTTCAGTTATGATTGTGAATGTTTTCTGCACATCTGTGTTTTTAATTTAGGTCTGTTGTTAAAGCACAATCACTCAAGAAAACTTCATTTAAGCAAAAATGTGAATACGTTGGAGAGAAAAATGCTAAACACATTACAGCAGTCTATTGGATTGATATCCACTAAAACTAGTTTTGTACATTCTCTTTGACTTCACAGGAAAAGGGCATAATGACTAGATCTATTGTGAAGAAGTATGATAACAAAATAAAAGGGTTCCCATGTGCTCGGTCTCAAACTCTTCAGATTTATCAAAGATTTCTGCATGGCCTGTAACAAGCTGATTCTGTGGACCATAACATGACATACAAACATTCCTCATTTAACCCCCCTTTCGTTTTGATTACAAACATAACATTTACTCTGATAGACTGTTATGATTTCTTCTGTGTTTCTGTACATAATGTTGGTCTGTAAGTAGCCTACATTTAATGTTTTTTCAATGAAGAGATCAATGCACTAAATACCCGAGTGAAAGATGTATTTCGATTTTCTCACGTACGAAACTAGATCTGTTTCTGTTATAATTATACTAACAAGTGGCATTTAGTAGTTTATAGCTTGATGCTAACTTTGATGAAATGCATGAAATAATCTAATTTAAGTGAGCATACCCACATGCCACGTCAATGTCTGGGTACAAAATTGAACGTAACATCTGGGTACCTTTATTTGACATAAAATGTCTTCACCAGGTGTCCTCTCCCCTCTTCTTACCTGTATGCTTTGAGTTTTCATAGACAATGTGCTTAAAAGGGTTCTAATCCATCAGAAACACCTTTGTGGGTTCAAGTGTATAGCCAAACTATAATCTAAATGTGTACACATTTTCTTTAGAACAGTGCTCGGGCCAGCACATACCCCAAGCAAAATTCATGTTTCCATAGATTGATAAATGCAATTGAAAACGCAACAGAAAAATCCAAACCAACTCTTAAGTCACAAACCCTGAAAATCACATGTTGGTCTTGATAGATATTGATCCGTTGCCTTTTGTAATAGTTGTTAGTGCATGCTAATCATGTCGCATCTTGTAACTTGATGAAATTCCATACCCAGAGACAGCACATATTTGACCCACCTTGATTTCCTTTTGGCTTCTATACATCAGAAACGGGGGAGCCCAATTTGCCATTTGAGTTCTGATGTATTGTTTCACCATAGGCGCTCACATTTGGGTCTCACTCAGGGCATTATACATGGTTGGCCGTCGTCATAACTGTAAAAATACTTTCACCGACAGGTACAGCAAATCTCACTGATTAAATCTGCTTTAAAAATATAGGCGATCCACTTTAAATGTGATATTTAATTTTAACATGCTTTTATTTTGTGCTGCAATTTATACTTTATTGTTGTTTTTTTGGCAATTTCAATTGATTTTACTTCTGCTAAAATGTTCATTAGTTTATTTTTGTTTTGGTTTTGCCAAAATGTTACTGTAAACATGATCGATATTAGTCATATTCATTCTCTTCTGTTTCAAAACAAAATTGTGATATTTTATTTCTCCATAAATTTACCCCCTAACACACCGACTCTTTTCCATCTTCCTTCTAACAGTTTCTCTGAAGTGTTTCTGTTAATTATGGAGACTAACCCATTTGTTAAAAGATTTTAACATAGATTGTTCAGTCTTGTTTTGTATATGTGTCCTTCTATGGTCATGTCATGTTTTAGTATAAAAGTACATGTACAAGAATACACTTATTTTATGTGTGCAATCTTCATATACGTTCCATTTCAATTTTGTTGCCTCATGTACTAGTTTTATACGTATGAGGGCATATGTTCAAATAATGAATTTAAAACAATCTAGGGGTTTGTTTTCTCTTATTTGTGTACAAGCTTATGACTGGGTGAATATTTGTCACATATTTCTATGTCTCCTTTATTTAGTGAATATGCCAGCGTTTTCACACACTGTAACAAGAAATTTGTTTAAATACTGTACATTAATTATTATTATTATTATTATTTACAAAGCACTAATGCACAACATGAAATAATTTCTTGCCTTGAAGTTGAACTAACTTATTCTGGTATAAACCGAGGTCTAGTCGGATTGCAAACATTATTGCACAGACTTTAAATATCCTGATATTTAGACGAGTGAGTGCCGGCCACACAAATACACCCAGCAATCACTTCTCCCCTATACCAGGCTGTCCAGGATTGTGCTCAGTTGTCTGGGCATGAGACAATGTACCCCAAGCCTGTAAGTGTGGACTCAGGTGGCTCAAGTTAGAGCCTGTATCGGCCAGCAGCGCGAGCTGGAAGAGCACTATATAAAAAAGATTAAGAAGAACTAACAGGGACACACACACACTCACATAAACAATGTTCAATTAACTACCCAGTTGTGGTACATTTAAGCAAACTGGGCATATTTAAAAGTGTAAAATAGACAATATCTCTTCTTTGCAAACATACAACTCCTTGAACACGAATTTATTACCCCAAAATATTTATTAAGAGGCATTGCTTTCTTTTAAACATAACAAATATTTAATAAAATAGCAACATTATTATTTTAAATAAAACTTCAACCACTTGCAGCTTGTACCAATAAAATAAAGTAAAACTAGAAGGGCCAACGCCCATATAACTCAACATGCTCCTAATGGAACTCTCAATATTTAACATGAAAATAAGTTCCCCTCCATTCCCCCCCCCCCCCCCCCCCCCCCAAAAAAAAAAAAAAACACACAGAAATGGTGGCATTAAAATGCAGAGTAGTACCGACTTTGATCTTTTTATGTTGATGACATTGACCTCTGGTTCCAAATACACTCATGTACTATCAAATAAAGTACAACAAAAGTTGTAATATGCCCAAAAAACAGGGACCTTGGGATGACCTTGACCTTCAGTGATGTTGACCTTGGCCCTGAAGTGAAGTCATTCATTCATTGATCATTTATGAGGTCTCATGGGTATACACCACCTTACCAAGTTTATTTGTGATAGTTGAAATAGGCTCTGAATATTTAGTCCCTTTAAATTTTTTGCACAGACGGTGGATAGACAGACGGATGGACGGACATTTATTTTCTATCTCATTTTTGGACTGTTCAGGACTGACATTGCAAAGATTTGCAAGAATCTGGAATTTGTGTTTGCTGGGTGAGTACATAGATTTAGCATTGCTATGCATTTGAGTCAAAAATTCACCAAAATTGAACAAACAAAACTATGGAAGAAATGCAACACAAAACAATTGGTTTAAACAGAATTGTATTATTCACGATACAAGCAAACAAAGCATGGAGAACATAAAGGGCACACAAAAGCAAAGCTTAAATACGTGCTACCCTTTTGACAAATGACAACAATGAAATATCTGGCGAACAGGAACAAGTACAAAGCAATAAAAACAGAAGTACATTAATTAATCTTCTCAACAATGAAAAGAAAAAACATAACTATAGCATAAGAGACAAGAAATACAGTAACATCGAAAATGAAAAAAAAAGTACTAAAGAAATAATTGAATGAACTAACTAACGAGAAAACAATTCAGTTGTGTTTTGCAACAAAACTGTATTTCAGCGACGCACTCACACACAAATACATTCACACACAAACAGTTGCTTAAACAAAGATAAATAAGATAAATAGACTTGGAGTGTCGGATAGTGCAGTGGTTGGAGCACTCGCTACTGTGTCGAAAGTGAAGCACCGTCCGGTGCGGTTAGCACTTGGATGGGTGACCGCTAAGGTGTGAAGCGACAAACAACAACGCCCCCAGTTGACTCAACTGTGATTGAGTACCTACTCTCTTGAGGGTGGGGAAGGTAAAGCAGCGAGGGAGAGAGTTGGGCATCACCCTCACTACGCTGGCCCAAGATAAGTGTGATCTCCAACATCACGCTCCCCTACGGCCACAAGGCTATGGGACTACCTTTACCTTTACCTTAGACTTGGACAAAAAGAAAAACAAATGCAATGTTTAGAAAGCTACCATGCAGACGAAGAAATAAAAGAAAGTCATCCATGAACACTTATCTAGTGAATTGAATTTGAATAAAATAGCAAACAAATTAAACTAAGCCAAAAACAAATATATTATGATTCCAATGAACTCACTGAATATTTGCTCTCTTGCATGTAAATCTGTTACATTTCATAGCAAAACAAACCTTTTGTTTTGTTCTTGTTTTGCAGCTTTAAAACTAAGCAGAACTCTCATAAAAGGCTTCAAAGAAGACTGTAAAATGTAAATAAATAGGGTGGCAAAGTAAACGAGATAGTCTAACTAAAACTAGTCATCCTGCATCATTACCTCATTGTTATCATCAAAGAATGGAGTGCTCACTGTAACTGATGTAAAAATGTCTGCCAGCATGTGCTTGGGAATTTCCGACCCCCTAACTTTGAGTGTGTAGCAGGCATTTTCTACTTTTTCAAGGCTTTGCTTCAATGTGGACATCTTTCTTGTCAACTCGCGGCCTGCTGTGTTTCCGTAAGAGCTGAACGAGTCATGAATGAGGCGCAGGAAATTGCAGATTTTCACAAGGTAGTCCAGGTCTCCTTCTGCAACGCTCATGATAGCAGTGCGCATGAGTTCTCCAGTCAGATCAGCAATGCCCAGCATAAACTCCACAGGTGGAACAGTGACAAAAATGTCATCACTTTTCATACAACTTTCACCATCGTCAACTTTCCCCACAGTTCCTTTCCCTGCAATCGAAACCTCCAAAACTGATACAGCTTTTGCTTTGGTTTCATCAGAATTTGGTATAGGTTCGTCTGTACTTGTGCAAGTCTCTAGTGCACTAGTACCCACTAAATCTTTCTGCAGAGTTACTTGATCAGCTGATTTTGAGCCAGGTGGTGGTCTTGAGAATTGAAGTCCTTTCTCAACTTCAGATTGAGATATTAGCTGGCCTTCTCTGAGATAGTAACAGAATGATGCTGCCTCTATATACTCTTGCAAGCCTGTAACAAGCAGTAAAATTTACAGTTAGTTGTCTTTGTCTTAAAACTTCAGACTGGTCTCTCCATGTTTAGTTTTCCAGTTAAAGTTAAGCTTGGGATGATGTACCCTAATGAAACTATAGGGCCGAGTGCCAAAGTCGCATTTCTTCAAAAGACAACCCAGGGAGAGAACACCACAGAATCTGTGCTCTCTTCCATGGGTAATCTCGGCGCAGAAATGTGACTTTGGTGCTTAGCCCTAAATTAATACGCCATCGGCAGTTTGATTGATTGATTGATTGATTGTTGCTTTAGGTCCAGCGGACTCTTCCGAGCCAAATCAGGACCGGACAACCCCCGATCCGCATAAAAGATCTGCTGAAACATCCCTAGTGGGAAAACTGAATGCCCTCCACCGGCCAGTCACTTTACAATAAAGACATCCCACGCAGGGGACGGCTGAGGCTTTACCCCAACTAATCGAACCCCCGGTTACAAAAACAAAATAGAATACAAACATCATTATAAATTATCAACAAAACACATACATATAAAATGCCTATATTGCTAAATAATAACATCATAGGAAGCCCTAGTGACCACCCGGCAGAAAGCGTCCAATACTCCCAAGCTGATCCAACAGACCTCATACACAAACAAGGGGTCTTGTCCAGGAAGAGTTTTCAAAAAAAAAGGTAGGTCATTGATCTAGCGAAGAAGAAGATAGTATAGCAGAGTGATATGACAGCAGGAATGAGAAAGAGCAAATGAGGAAGACAGCGACAGTGGGAATTTAAAGCACTAAATTTCCAGAAAGTGGGGATACTATTTATACTGAAACCCCCGGCACTCCAACGGGGGTACTGTTGCCGCAGTGAATCGGTCACGTCTATAAAGGAAAGACAGGTTTTCAACTGGGGCTTTCACTTTTCCCTTTATAGGTTAGAACAATCTACAGTGGCAAGATTGTTCATGACCCCAAGGGGTGCCATCGGCAGTGAAAGGGTTAAATACATACCCAAGCTACCATAGCAAGCTCAATGAGATGGAATGTCATCCAAACATAAATTTCTATTGTCATGATCAGCATCCTCATAATCTTCTTAGTTTAGTATAAATATATATGGTCAAGGTTCAGAAAAGGAGTTGAAAAATTGTAACACATATAAAAAGACTTGGTCTAAAGACAAGAGAATGCAGAGTATGAAAATAACACATAAACACAACAGTACAAAGGGTATTTGAGCAAACAAGACATTTTTAGTGCACCAAAATTTTGTTAAGTAAGTCTGCACTTGTGTGCTTAACATCACCTCATGTCATAAACTAAATCAACTGCCATAGCAGCACAAATATTGAAATTTAAAACCTAAATGCATGAAAACAATGAAGCAATCTAAAAACACTTGGAAGCAAATGTGAATTTAAAACCAGTTTATTAGAAGAGCTGGAAAAAACGTGTACATAACATTACACATCAGAACGGGACATTTGCGTTACAACTTGTCAGACAGTCAAGTTACCAAACAATGGGCTCTATGCACAAAGGCGTGGCGGTCACGTGCTGCGGGAATAACACGGCGTGCTCGAGTTTGAAAATGGTGAAGTACTGTGCTGCGTTTGGATGCTATAACTTCGACGTAAACCTTTATGCAAAGAAAAGAACATTTCCTTTCATCGATTTCCACTGAAAGATGAAATATTGCCATGACCGCTTTGTTATTCCCGCGCCACGTGACCATGCCGCCGACTTGTGCATAGAGCCCATTAACCTGAAATGCAACAAACTACTTCTACAGTCCCTGGGGGAAATTTCTAACATAAAAACATCACGTTTGTCTTACATGTACATGAATATTTTGCAGTTAACCGAGAATAGTCAAACATCCATAAAAAAAGGTAAACACAGCCATAACAAACACAATTTATGCAGAAATGAAGCAATACAGTTAGATGCCAACATTTAATAAATCAGAGATTGTTATATTTCTGTGACAAAAATAATATTATTCCTGTTTATTAAGCAGGATTTCGTAAAGGTCGTAGCCCAACTGACCATTTAGTCAAACTTTCTTTAAATATTAAAAAACAATTCTCAAAAAGAAAGAGTTTATTAGCAACATTTTTTAATGTAAAAAAAAAGCATACGATAGTGTTTGGCATGCCAAATTATTATACAAATTAAATTCAATAGGTCTTAATGGTCATATTTATTATTATATAAAAAGCTTACTTTCAGAAAGATGTATTGGTACGAATGTTGGAAAATTCATCTAACAGATGTATAAACATGGGCATTCCACAATGTTCTATTATTGCACCATTACTTTTTAATATTCTAATTTATGACCTTCCTTCTGCATTATCAAAAAACACACACGTTGTGCAATATGCAGATTATATTGCCATTTGGTTAAATACAAAAATTAAAAAACGTACAAATACAACAAATATTAAATATATTGAGAAAATATAAAAAGGGAATAACAGTTTAGTTGATTATATGTCAGAAAATGGTTTAGAGCTTTCTGGAGAAAAGACAAATCTAATGTTGTTCAATAAAGGGAAAATTCTAAAATGTTACCTGAAATAATACTTAATGGTCAAAATTTATCATAAAAACAAAATATAAAATTTTTAGGTGTTTATTTTACACCTAAATTAAATTGGAAATATCATATTGATTATTTAATTAATAAAGCAAGGCGAAAATTGAATTTATTAAAAATCATAAATACACAGCCGTTTAGCCTGACTACATCATTAGTGAGAACCAAATTAATTTACGGACAAGAGGTATATTTTTCTGCACCTTTATATCTTCTCAACAAATTACAAAGCATTGACAGCAAATCGATAAAATTGGCTTTGGGTGTACCAATTCATACTAATACTCAAAATACATATAAAGAATCAAGTATCTTATCTTTAGCTGAGCAGCGTAAATTAGCCACTTCAAAATATGTAGATGTTTGTCTGTAAAAAATTCAGTAACGGACCAAATTTTGAATGTGAGCATTGTGGGTTATCCCAAAAGAGCTCAAACTATTCCCTATATTCAAACAATTAAAGATTATACACAAGATATTATGGCAGCCTGCAATATTGATATTACTTCAATTTCAGTATTACCAGTTATTCCAAAAGTTCCACCTTGGGAACATTTAAATGCACATTTGACATAGATTATACTGATTTAACGAATAATGAGTATTGTCAAATTTTAAAATGTGCAGTTACAGAACACTTAAATAATAATTATTCTAATAATTTATAAGCATTCACTGATGGTAGAGTTTTGGATTCATCAAACAGTGGAACAGGATTTTTCATACCTTATTTAAATATTCAAAAGTCTTACTATCTTGGTCAAGGGTTTTCAATATTTACGTGTGAATTATATGAACTAATGATGGTACTAGAATACATACTCAGCATTCCTTCTAAAATATTTAATATATTAATTTGTGTTGACTCTAAATCAATGCTTTATGCTTAAAAAAAATTGGAAATGTAGAAAGAGAACAAATATAATGTTTGAAGTAAGATATCTTATTCATAGTAGAAGAATTAGAGGTATTGGAATTACCTTTTGTTGGGTCCCATCACATTTAGAGATTTATGGTAATTAAATTTCAGATAAACTGGCCAAAAAAGGTGCAATGAAAAGTGAGCATACTGTCTTTAATTCTAATGTGAAATTAGCTCAAATTGAATATTATTTGTTATTAGAACAACACTTTACTAATATAATACCCAAAGTAAATATTGTTAGTTGTTCCAGAACTATTGCTAGATTAGTATATAAGCTACGTTTGAATTCATGGTGTACAAAATATTAAAAAAAATGTTACTTGTATATGTGCTGGGACTATTTACTTACAACATATATTATTTGATTGTACTGTTTTAACAGCACTGTACAAAGAAAATGGAATTATTTTATGTGCACAAGACAATATTAGAGTTATCTTATATAGTTCAATGTTAAAAGACATCGCGCGTATTATTGTCGAGACAGATTTATTTAAGTTACTATAATTAACAATTTCTATTTGTTTGTTTCTTTGTTCGTTATGGTTGTCTAAAATCACATTGTTATGAAAAGACGTTAAATTAAAATATTGAATTGAAAGCAGGATTCATGGCAGGGCTAAGTACCACTGAGCAGTTTTTCAACCTCAGAATAATCTGAATACCAAAAGCACCTACAACTTCTATATCATCTGTTTGTAGACTTCAAGAAAGCATTTGACCGTATCTGGCATGCAGATGAGAGTGTACAACATCAGCCTTAACATTTTTGAAGTCCTCAAATGCCTGTATGACAAGGCTACTAGTGCAGTCCTCCACAACAGGGCCATCGGGAACTGGCTCAGGACAACAATCGGCATGCATCAAAACGTCTACTCTCCCCAATACTCTTCAACATCTTTCTGGAGAGCATAATGTCAGGTGCCCTTGCAGATCATGAAGACACAGTCAGAATAAGGGGTAGAGCAATCTCCAACCTCCTTTTACAGATGACATTGATGACCAATAACACCAATGGCATCAACATGGACATCAAGGCCAATCCCTCAACACAGTGCATAGGTTCACATATTTAGGAGCCATTGTATCAGACAATGGGTCCCGATAGGAAGCCCTCTCCAGGATCGCCCTGACCAGGTGAGGCCCCTTTGGAAAGACGGGACCATCAGTCTATACGCCAAGGTTCAGTTGAGGCGCTCCCTTGTCATCTCCATCTTCCTATCCGCCTGCAAAACATGGACCTTCACAGCAGATCTACAATGAAGAATACAAAGCTACAGAAGACTTCTGGGCATTTCCTATACCCAGCACATCACCAACCACGAAGTTCGACAGACCATCACACAAGCCATTGGATAACACGATGTCATGCTCACAGTGGTAAAGAAATGGAAACTCCGATGGTATGGCAATGTCACCGGAGCTTCAGGCCTTGCAAAGACTATCCTGCAAGGTACGGTGCAATGGGGCAGAAGAAGAGGGAGACAGAAAAAGAGGTGGGAGGGCAATATTGAGAATGGACTGGCATGACACTGAGCGAAGCCATGAGGGTTGCCTAGGACAAAGAAAGATGGATGGAGTATCATCTATGGTTCCCCAGTGACCTTCGAGTTACGGCATAGGATAGGATAAGAACCTCACACAGCGATTCCTTAAGAGAAGACAAGAAAGCTGATCTAAAGCAGAAATTGCATTGATTTATACAAGTACACATAAATGAAAGAAGTAGTTAGTTATTCATTGCTTACAGGGTCCAGTGGACTGCAAAGAGCCGAATCAGGACCACAAAATCAAGACCACAACTTCGCTGAAAGAGGACTCACCCCTGATCCGCATAAAAGATCTGCTGAAACAACCCTAGTGGTAACACTGAAGGCAGTCCACCAGCCTGTCACTTTACAATAAAGGCATCCCACGCAGGACACGCTGAGGCTAATTTATCAAACCCACATTTACAAAAACAAAATAGAATACAAACATCATAAAATATCAACAAAACACATACATATAAAATGCCTACATTTCTAAATAATATCATAGGAAGCCCTAATGACCATTTGACAGAAAGCATCCAATATTCCTAAGCAGACCTCACACACCAATGAGGGGTTTTGTCCCGGAAGATTTTTCAAGAAAAAAGATAGGTGACTGGTCTAGGGAAGAAAAAGATAGTATAGTAGATTGAAAGAACAGAGTAGGAATGAGAAAGAACAAATGAGAAAGACAGCGGCAGTGGGAACTTAAAGCACTCAATTTCCAGAAAGTGGGGATACTATTTATACAGAAACCTCCGGCACTCCCTCGGGGGGTATGAAAGTAGTACAGTCTAAATTTGTCTTATACAGGGTGGAGAACAACTGAATCAAGAAATCTCTGAAATCCGGCCGGGGCCCAGGGGCCAAGCCCCGGTATTCGCCCCCCTGGAAGAAAATGAATTTAGGCAATTTTGAAAGTAATTTAGGGCCTCTCCTGAAAGCAAAAAGCAAAAAGTAAACACGAATAGAAACAAACAAAAAAAAGAATGTTTTATGCACATGTCTTTCAAAAACGTTAAAAATCTTGATTTGTAGGCCTAACAAAGTTTGAGGTCCACCACTGTTACACACAAACTCCACATTTCCAATTTTACTGGGCACACGTTTGTCTATTTTTTTTAGCTGTAAACAGGCAAGAATTTTTTATAATTTTAGAGATATTTAGGGGTACGTTAGTAAAAACACATCTTAGGTATTTGTGACTAGTGTATAGATTTAAATGAAATAAAATGCAAAATGAACAGAAATAAATTCTATTTTGATTATCTACCTTTTTATACTTCTCTTGTCATGTCTTGTTTTTTATTACTCCATGTGTATACAAAAAAAGAGTTTTAAAAAGTCCAAACAAGCCCCCTCTTCTTCACTTTCATGCCAGTCTGAAAGATCATATGCATGCACACTACTGACACTAACTGTCTAATGTCAGTACCGATCTCTTCCTCCGACTCCAAGTCCATTTCTCTCACTTTAATGTCTGATAAATGGAAGCCTGTAAACTCCCCTTCATCAGTCGAAGAATCCAAACCATCCCTTTTAGGCACACACACAAGAAATTTTTTTTTACAAATCGAAAAAACGAACGCATCACAGAGAAAACTTGTGGAAATGCAGTCACATGTTTTCACAACAGAATAAACCGGAAGTCAATTGCCGGAAGTCTCGCAATCTTTTAAATAATGCGAGAATATAACCACATGGTTGATACGGACGCTTTTGGACGTTTTGCCTGTTTAGACCTTTGGCCGCTTTTGGCCGTTATGCCCAGTAAAGCGTAGCCCCTCAGCTTCTCACACTCGGAACTCAATATTTTTTTCTCGGAAATGCAAATGCCTTCCGCGGAAATCCACGGATTCGCGGAAAATTCTCCACCTTGCTTATACTACAATAATATTTTGCAGTTAAAACTTCAAGACTAGTCAAACATCTATTTAAAAAAATGTGAATACTGCCATAACAAGCATAATTTATACAGAAATGAAGCAATACAATTAAATGCAATCATTTAAGTTCATTTGTCTTCTAATAAACACACCAAAAAAATCTAAAAATAAGAAATATTAGAAAGCATAAAATGCTTTTGTCAAGGATTCAAGAGGTCATAACTTCACGCCATGACATAACATTTTTGTGTGGATAAAAACTTTATTGTTTATGAAAAACAGTAGCTGACTTGTCGGATTAACAAGGGTAACAAGACTAGACACGGAAAATTCGAATCAACTATGGTTTTAACTGGTTTTAAATATAAACATTTTAGTGGTGGAGTACTTAACTTCATTACACGAATGGAGTGGTGAATGTTGTTAAGTGAAAGTTAGCATTGAATAAAATTAGTTACGCTAACCAAAACTATCCACGGCGTCAACAGTTGACATAATGTGAATTACAATTGTCAATGAGCAACCTGTCATCTACAGAACGGTTGATAGGCCAAATAATTGTGGACATAACCTAACACAGTGATTCCTTAAGAGAAGACAAGCTTGTCTTTCTTTGACTGCTTATCTAAAGTAGAAATTGCATTGATTTATACAAGTACACATAAATGAAAGTAGTACAGAGTAAAATTAAATGAAAAGTTGTCCGATTTCACAACTGAGACCTAAATTAAAAATGCGTGGGGTGGTGAGGGAATGAATTCTTTTCAAAATACAAGGATCCACTATCCAAAATGTGGAGAAAAAAAAAAGAGGAAAAAGGTCATAACTGAAACTTTGAACTTTTGGAACTGGAACATTGTCCTTTTATTTCACATGACATGATTTAAATATATAAAATGACAAGAGGCTCATAGCCCTGAAGGCTGTGTGGGCAGGGGGATGGGATACACATACCATTTGTACTATGAACTGCATTGTTTAACACTACAGCTACATTTATAATATATTCAGCAACTGGACTGCTGTACATCAGCATAATAAGACAAACACTAAGGAATTTACAACACAAAAATAAACGTGGCAACAAAATAAATACACAAAACGATACCAATTCAACATCATAACAATACAATAAGACAAATAATGTGTAAATCAGAGAAAATGTAAAGTAAAGAGTCAGCAAATTGCACTTTCAAATTCAAGAAAAATCACTGGTTATAACCAAGAAAAATTGGTTATAACCAAGAAGAAAGCAATCTAGTAAAGTCAGCGTCAAAGTTCCAAAGTTCAAAAGCAGTGCAGGTAAAAACAACAAGCAGAAAGCACTGCTAAATGCTAAATAACTTCATGCTGTGACATGGCCTGTTTTTTTTCTTTATAGAAATAAACTGATAATTAAACCAAGAATAGTGGTGCATAAATGTAGAAGTTAAAACAAGGAATACATGATTGTACTCCTGAAATCATGAATCTATCACCTGAGAAGTGATTTTTTTTAAAAGCATATCACAAGAGCAGTACATAACTTCACAACATCCCTATATACACAGACGAAGAAATCTTAAAAAAATGGGATACATTGCTAAGTCAAATCAAGAGCAAAGCGTACAACTAGCAGAAAGCAGTCTTTTAGTATCAACTGGTCAAAATACAAAAGTTCATTTCCGAGCAATAATATACAAAAGTTCATTTCTGAGCAATTTACACCCCAAATATTAAGTACAACATTCTTCAATCCAGGCATGTATTATATTCGGCCAGCACTTTGACAACGTCAGATTCAGGAAGGAAGTATTCCTGACCATTCTCTGGCCACTTCCAGCCTTCTCCGTACTCCAAGTATTGGCCCCAATTACCCTCGTCAGTTGTTCTTGTGACCTGTAATTTGTAAACAGCAAAATATGATGTATAATCAGAACAAATCTCCCATGCTACCCTTTCAAATGAGGCTAATAGTGCTTTTTCTCCTTAATTTACATGATGGTTATTGAAACTGCATGCAGCAGTGGGGAAAATAACTGGCCATCTCTGATTTGTAATACTGCTCGGCTTCACCACATATTCCCCACAACTTGAAACTGCCTCACAAATAACACTTACTTGTGCTACAAATTGAGAGGTTCATTTCTTCAATTCCACATTGACCAATAGGAACTGCCCTGTAGGTAAGGAAGAATTATAATCTGCATTAATACATGCTTTGCCAAATATCCCCTTTCAAAAATTGTGTTTACATAACTTTATGCAATGCTTCCATGATTGATATGTTCTTGAAGTTGTGTACAGCCACATGACAAGAAAAAGTACAAGCAGACTAATCCCCAGCAGTAATCAATCTCAAATGAAAAGTGTGAACTAAGAGAAGAAAAATAAACTGATTAAAATGTCAAGTACAATGACTGAAGAACTGTGGTTGAAAAGTAAAGGTAGATGTAACTTCACCATTTTGAGGTAAGCTAGCTTTGACAGAGACAACGTGAAGTTATGCACAAAAAGTGGACCAAAAGGGCATTTTTGATTTTACCTTAAAGAAATGACTAAAATTAGCTACTTTAAAGTAAAGGAATCAATTTAAACTGCATTAAATAGATGCCTTGCCACAATAGTGAAGCTTAAGGGCTCGAAATGTGTGTTAATAATTTTATGCAATGCTATGCAATGGGTCTGGTGACGAAATTATGTACAGTCACATAGCAATGGCAAAGCAAATCGGACTAAAACCCAGTAGTTAACAGTCACATGTGTGGAATAAAACTAGCTTCATTAAATTATTATAATGTGAGATACATTAATTGTAGAGCTCTGGTTAAAAAATAATGGTGTATGTAACTTCACCATTTTGATGCAGGCTTGCTTACACAAAGAATGCGAACGTATGCACAAGGAGTGGAACAAAGTAGTGTTTGCTGGTGTGCTGTGTTGCAATTTTGTTATTAATCTTTTGAGTGTAAATAAGGTTTGTATCTTTTAAAAGACAAAGTATCACTT
The DNA here is from genome assembly GCA_036898135.1 of Oncomelania hupensis. Taxonomy (NCBI): domain Eukaryota; kingdom Metazoa; phylum Mollusca; class Gastropoda; order Littorinimorpha; family Pomatiopsidae; genus Oncomelania; species Oncomelania hupensis. The sequence goes on from CM072513.1 coordinate 45,187,473, forward strand.
CAAATTTTAAAATAAAATAAAAAACGAATTGTGTTCATTATTTCTTAAAATCCACTTACTCTACTGTCTGGTTTTGGAAGTTAGTAGTAAAGTTATGTACTAAGAGAAATTGTCTCATAATGAATATAAGCAACGAATAAGTGGGATACGTTTTCACATATTGAGCTTCAGAATAATCTTACAATGGGAAAAATTAGAATTACTCTTTCAAGGATGACTGAGTTTGTCACTTTACACAACTTTCAGCATGCAGAATTATTCACTGTGTGACATTATGCATATGGTTGGTATCACAAGAAATAAAACCTATAGTGACCACTACTAAAAAAATAAAATATATTGTTATGAACACATTTGTAATGCATAATTATTAATCTATGAAAAGAAATATTTGATCCTTTAAATAAAATAACAAAACATCTATAAGACAAGATGTTTCGGGTTGTAAAGTTATGCACACAAACGAATTAGACACATGAATTTATATGGCTGGCGGCGTATTTGTCCGAAATGAAAATATAATCCATTAAAAAATATAAACATTTGACATTGATCTGACAATAATATGCTTTAAAAAATTTTGTATGTTGATTCATGACAAATTATCTAACACAAGTGCAAAAATAATGCATATTATCTACAGACACGAACATTTATTCAAACATCTTTGCTGTTGACTTGAAATAAACATACACTTTTATCATAAAAGCATGAGATTTACTCTGTCAATGTTGATAGAAAAGTCGAAAAACATTGACCAAGCCACCAAAAATAAGAGTTCATAACTTAGATGAAAAATTAACTACACTCGACTTACCTTCATTTTTGTATGAATCCACCTCACTTCTTCCTCCATTGCACATTGAATGTTAACAAAGGCAGATTGTTTCACGCGTTAAAATTTAGGCTAATTCCAGTATTCGGAAAATGTGGAGCCTCAAAAAAAGAGTACGTCACGTTTGCTTTTCATGACACAAAAGTTGATAGCAATTTGTTTGCCTATATTATTCGTTCAATTAATTATATTATTATTCTGATTATTTATTGTAATGACGATGGTATATTAAGTTTTAGACTCATGATTAATAATTTATTAGCATAGGAAATAAAGTGAATTACAACACCAACGCCGATTAATACGTCCTGACGCTGAATCACAAAAACATGTGACATACTCTCCTGTCGCCAATTTCGAGGCATATCTCCAAAGAATACGAACCGATTTTCAAATTTAACAAGTTTTTATATACTTTAAACATTTTTACTTTCGGAAATGGCATTTTTATTGACATTCTTTGAAGCAGTTTTAAATTGGTTGTCAAATATTGAATACACTGTTTACGATGTCACAAAAAGTGTAACGGAAACCGCTGATCGTCATGTCATTCATCGTCAATTTTCTATTATTTGACGTGGTTTATCAATTCGCCATTGACGTCAAAATGAAGAACGACCTTTTCTCTGCCAGATTCACATTTTATTTCGTTTCAAATGATGATGTGCAACGAGACAGCTCCCTCGCAAAGTAACGGTACCGGCAAAACTCGAGTCCAACTCCATTTTAGAACCTTGCACATATAGTATAGTAGTGATGGAATTGTAGGCTACTAGCCTGTTGTCCTCTAGTTAAGAGTATTTGTGAGCACACATATTATTTGTCACACAGATAGGCTTTCAGGCCTGTTATCTGATGAATTTGCCTATTAGAGGGTGGGGTGCAGTGAGGTGAAAGAATCTCCACCCGTCAGAGGAAAACATTATATTATACAGAAATTTATGTAAACCATTTTTAAATGCATTAGTTGTATCAACCTTGACAACATCCATTAGCAGACTGTTATGTGTGTTAGTAATCCTGCTAGGGAAAAAGTGCTGGTATAAACTAGTATGAAAAGCCTTTTTAGTTAATTTATATTCATTACCTCAGGCTGAAGCGCTGTCAGGATGGAATTATAGGGGTCCTGGTGATTGTGGGGTCATGTGTGATGTATTAAATATCTCAATCATGTCTTCTCTCAGATGTTTAAACAAACAGAGCTCTCAGAAGCCAAAGTTGCTTTAACCTTTCTTCATAGCCAAGGTCTTTAGCCCTAAGACGCACATGATAAAATATCTGTGTATATAGCTTCAATTTTGTTGACATGGTTTTTAAACTCAGGACTCCACCCCTGCATTTCTGCATTCCAGCAGGGCTAGAAATTAACTTTTTTCTTTGGGGGCCACCGGGCCCCTTCAATGAAAAATTTGAGGGCCCACAAGCAACTTTCGGGGCCCAACTTGAAAAACAATGCAAACAAAAAACAAAAGAATTATTGACAATATAATAAGTAGAAAGTACAATTTGTCTGATAATCTAAAATAAAAACAATTGAATTTCCAATTTTGCTGAGTGATGTCATTTTTATTTGCCTTTTCTTTCACTTTCAAACATTACCAACAAAAAAGGGGAAAACACACACACACACATTCAGTGACACACATATTCCAGTGACTAGTGAGCCTGAAAATTGGAAAATACGCAATCGCCGATTATTTTAGCAACTGTATGGCGACGATATGTAGCCATACTTTTGTACTTGCAAGGATGGACATTTTGCGCTTATGTTGTGCCATAGCCTTTTGTTTATTATATTAAAAAGATATTGTAAGTGTGTATTAAACTTTTGAGTGCAAAATTAAAGGGTTTTCGCTTCTTTTCTGTTTGTTTGTTTTTCTGTCCAAATTTAGGGCACCGGTGTGGGTTGATTCCCTTGGCCCAAATACGAAACTGCTGAGTAGAGCTAGCTGTAGCAGATGAATTATTTTGCGGGCCAAGCGGGCCCTTCGTTTTTCAACATTCCGAGTTTTTGGCCCCGGGCCCCCGCTAATTTCGAGCCCTGATTCCAGTATAGGACGAACAAGAGCCAAACTAAGGACCAGTAATTCTTTGCTTTTATACATAATTGATCATATTAACAGTGCTGATATTCTGTTGGCCATTTTTACGTCACTTATGTGATCCTCAAAGGAAACATAGCTGCCAACCTTCCAAAGTTAAAAAGAGTAACATGTGGGGGGTGGGTCCGGGACATGTAGTAACATGTGGGGGGTGAGCCCACCTCCCGAATAGCAAGGTTCAGGGGGCTGTGCCCCCTGAAGCTGAAGCCTTTTTTGCAATCTGAAAGGCACATTTCTCATTTCCTGAAAGGAAAACTTATAATTATAATAATAATAATAATAATAATAATAATAATAATAATAATAATAATAATAATAATAATAATAATAATAACAAGAAGAAAAAGAAGAAGAAGACGAAGAAGAACAAGAAGAAAAAGAAGAAAAAGAAGAAGAAAGCCCATTATATTACAAAGCATTCATTATTTTATGTAGATTACTATACACAACACACAAAAGATCAGCTTTTAGCTTACACAAACTGCTTTATTCTTTTGAATGGTGTTGAATGAACATTGATGCACAGCCCTTCGAAACGCTGAACATTCTCAGTTCTAGGAGTCTATAGCTACACCTTACATTCTTAAAGCCCATTCCATCAACTTCACCCTTCTGCATAATGGAGAGTCATGTTTCATGAATAATACAACACAGTCATGTTTCATGAACAATATAGCACAACATCGACTACACCCCACAGTCATAATAAAATTCCCCTCCTATGTCCTTGGCAATGCCCCAAGTTGAGTTTACAGCCTAGTTCTTTTTCACCATCTGTGCAGTCGAGGATTTGGCTGAACTTCTGCTCATAGCAAGAGCTACGGAGATTGGCCTTTGCCACCATCACTTTTCACCTCTTGATGGACACGGAGCGGCCCATGGAAACTTTTCCTTGTAAGCCGCAATGTATCGCTAAAATCGTTTCGGCTTCGCATTAGTTTTCTCTGCGCTAGTCAAACTCGACGCCATGTTGACTGCAGCCGCTATGCGCATGCGCGAAATTCGCAGAAGAGCTCCCTTCCCGATTCCAGCCAGTAGGCTAGGCCTAATGCGTTCAAAGGTGGTCAGCTAGGCGCGGAAAACGAGAGCACAAAAACTTCACTCGATAGACTAGTGCAACATGTTGAAAGCCAAAGTTCCTTCGTTTAATTTTTTTTTTTTTTTTTTTTGGGGGGGGGGGGGGGGGGGGGTGAAATCGGAAACCGTATTTTTGTTAGAAAACAACGACAGATATTAAAAAAAAACGATTTTTTCCGGTTTTTCCGTAACAGTTGGCAGCTATGAGGAAAGATCATTATCATGTCTTTCTAGTGTTTCCAAATGATTGACAGTTACTTCATCCTTCGAAGAGTAGTCATAGTTTGGGTTCTACTTAACAAAGTGAATCGCTATACATTTGGTACTATTAAAGCGCAACAGCCACTTATCAATCCACGAGATCAGTTTGTCTAAATTCTCTTGAAGTGCGTGTTTCTTCTCCTCATTCTCCATGGAACTGTCATCGGCAAATATCTGTATTACACTTTTGACATTTTAAGGTATCTTATTAATACCTCCGTTTTGAGACCCTCTCTTAAACGACTTCCTCCAACATACGACCGGAAAAAAATTCACCCGATGGATTGTACTATATAAACGACCTCTCTTAAACGACTACCTCTAAAATGCGACTCGCGACCTTCAAATAATTAAATTTTACGACCTAGCATCTGAAAAATTCAGATTCCAAAGCAATACTATATTTGTGCGCTTGAAGAAAACAGTTTCGTTTACAACTTTTAACAGAAGACGATGCATTAAAACAGCTTGAAATACTCTTAAGGAGCTGACCAGATTTGCCCTGAGCAGGGGCCTGTCAGATCTTGCCGACACCATCTCTGGTGTTCAAAATGACATACTAAGAGAACATGCATGGGTTGCATGATCATGCAAACAAACAGAAATAACCGCTTTCTTTAAAAACAAACTATTAAATGATTGAATAAAAATAATTACAACAATATTAATGGGGTTATCTTATAAATAGTTATAACTCCAAACATGCATTCAACACTTACAAACACTTTTAAACAACTATCGAACCAACATTGATTTTTTATTTGTAAATAATGAGGAACAGGAAGATATTGACTATATTGGTTGTGAGACAGAGTTTAATCTATATTTCTGAAAGATGGTGGATGTTCCCTATACTTAATGGTATACTTTTGTACATGTATTTATTTTACTTAATTAATTTTCTAAATGTCTTTTTCGAAAATGTCCTACCTCCTTTTTAAGACCCCTCCAATTTAAGACCTCGTTTTAATGGCAATTTAAAGGTCGTAAAACGGAGGTCTTACTGTAAAATAAATTAATAAATAATGTTATCATCATCATCTTTATCACTACCACTATCATCATCATGTTCACCAATACCACTATGTACCCCACCACCATCAATCATCATCATCATAAGTAACATCATCACCTACCTGGTGAGTAAGCACGAATGAACTGGTAGTGATCTTGACCATCCAGCTCTTCTGCCACATGAAACCACTTGCTCTTTTGTATCTCTTTCAATTTTATTTCCGTCTGTTTCAAAACAGACTGTTTTTCACTGGTCTCTTCCCTAGATAGGACATAATGTGTACACAAAATAAAAATTTAAAAACAACAACACAAGTGTATGCAGCAGTGACATGTTTCTACGCTCTAGTAAAAAAAATTGCAATTTTACTTTTGTTTTCATTTTCAAAATCACAAAACTAAAAGTATTAAATTCTAAACATTCTAATTCATGTTTAGAAACATGGACCAGGGTTAGTACTTAGATGGGTGACCATTGAATTTGAGTGATAACCATGCAGGCTCAAAGCTCAGGGCCTGAAGTGCCGGACAAAAATTTTTAAACAAATAACATAACCCTGATTCACAGGCAAGCAACCCCCCCCCCCCCCCCCACTACACCTTAAGATAAACCAAGGTCTACTCTGCGCATGCATGTATTTCATCTCATCAACTTTAAAAGATCCTGGCACTCATGTCCTAGATGGGTGAGTACCAGAGCTACACAAGTACAACCAGCAACTGAGCAAGCACTATGTCCCTTCTTTTATCTTCAGGGCTCTATAATGCTTTCAAAGCCACATGGGAAGCAGCTCATGAAGCCATCATGATTATTAACCCCTTCCCTGCCACAGTGAAAAAGCGCATCTGTATTCCTGTGTGCCGGAGCAAAATGTGACTTTTGAGGGTGTGTTCACTAAAACGTAAATAATTCAGGTATTTGAAGCGATATCTCTTAGATATTTGGCAAGTTTTTTTCTAACATCCCTGGCATTAATTTCAAGTGAAAATAGTTTCATTTGACAAGACATACATTTTTTAGTAATTATTTATTCTTGTTTTTTTTTCCCTGATACAAGTGATAGGCATTTTTGGAACATAAAAACGCACTTCATCACAAAAAATGCATTGATTACAGAACACAACAAAAATCTGGTGTAATAAAAGGACAAACATCAACCACTCAATAAACTGCTTGGTAATCAACTTTACTGCTATATCATCCACATAAAAGGGTACAGAGACGCTTGGTTCGTAGCTGAAATCATTATCATCATCGATCCCTACCTCAGACAAAAGAGGGTGGTGCTGGTTGCAATCAGTTTCTTCCTTGTCTGCTTCGCTGTCACTTCTATCTCTAAGGTCTTCATCATCACTGTCTTGATCATTTAGGACCTCTTGAAGCACCAAGTGCTGAATATCGTCTAAAAACAGACCTAGTAGTGCCCCCATGTCGTCAACCGTCTGCCATATTGGTTGACGTCTGAACACTGAGAACTTCTGAAGTTTACAAAAATACGCAAATTTCGGTTTTTGCAATTTTTTCTAAAGGTCAAAGAGATGAAACCGTTGGTTTGAGATGTCTAACTGCTCTGCAAATGGTTACCTTCTTGGGTGAATACAGAATGCTGACGAATAACACATGAACGGCATTCGTAGTTTGGCACACAGGAAGCAGTTAAAGGGTTAAAGAATGCTGTCGTGAAATTAAACAATGGATGAATGCCAACGATCTAAAGGCAAGCTGAATGAAGATAAGACAGAAGTCATTGTCTGTGGTTCTTCTCACAAACAGTTCAAGATATCAATTGATGCTGTGTAGAAAGTTACAGCATTCGTCTGAATATATGAAAAAAACATTTTTGTTATTGTTTTTTTTTTCAAATTTTGCTTCTACCCTCTGGAATTCACTTCCTCAATGAATAAGAGAGACTGACTGTCTTCTATCGTTTCACCATTGCCTAAAGACACATCTCTTTTCAGCCATCTGAGGACTGGCTATTGTTTAATTATTCACCGCTGTATATAGGTCTCCTTTTTGTATTTTTTAAAGCTGCAGTGTTTTTATTTCTGTTTTTCATCAATTGTGTTGGTTATTTCTTGTTTGGGGAGTGCTTGGAGTTGTTTGTAGATTATAGTCACACGACACTTTCGCATACAGGTGACTACTGGACCGATTTATACTGACACCAGTGGGCCAGTTGTTGGTAAAGGGGAAAATAATATGATCACACGTTGACCAATCCGGGATTCGAACCAGCGACCTTTCGGTTACTAGCAAGACGCTCTTACCAACTGAGCTACCCGGCCCCTCTTGGAGCATAATCTTTGTGGATTAAGCTTCTTCTAAGTCTCCATCATCATCATCATCATCATCACCGATGGCTGGTGCCTCAGGTGGCTTGAATTAGATCCTGTACTGGCCAGTGTGATGAGCAGCTCTTGAGCTGGAAAAGCTCTATATAAGAATGTTTAAATAATGAAATAATAACTACTAATCAGACATGCTTTCCTCAAAGTAAATATCATAATTGCATTGATAATTAACTGAATAACACAATGTCAAATAATTAGTAATGTATCAAATTTAAATCAAACATTGAAACAATCAACCAAATTTTACAACTGCTCACAAATTCAAACATACCCAGCACATCTCTGCAGCAAAAAAATGGCACGCTTGCTTTCTATGGTGATATCTCGACTGAGCTTGACTATGCGCTCATGTCTGTCATGGCGGGAGTCAAGTTCAGTCTGGTATTCACGGAATGCTTTGATGATGGGACAGTTTTCGTTGACAGGGTTTTGTCGTTTTCTGGATGCCATCGACACATTTGGTGAACCCTGAGACCCGTCTCTGTTACTGTAACCAGACCTGTGTCTTCCTCCTGAAAGTGAAACATAATAATACAGAAGCATTTTAAAGTCTTTCAACTGAATTTTATCAGATTTTAGGTCAGCGGTCTCACCTGGAAACCATCTAGTGCTCTTTACACCACCAGCCATATGCCGATACTATGGCAATACCAGATCATTGCTAGTGTAAACGCTTCTTATGATTAGAGCACAATCAATATAAAAAAGTTATCATAAATTCATGTGTTTAGTGTTATCTATCCTATCCTGTCCCGTAACCCTGAGGTCGTAGGGGCACCACAGATGATCGTTTAACCAGCATACTCCATCTTTCTCTGTCCTCAGCAGCCCTGATGGCTGCGCTCAGTTCCAATTTTCAAACCAGTCCATTCTCGAATGTTGTCCTCCCACCTCTTTTTCGGTCTCCCTCTTCTTCTACCTCCTTGCACCGTGCCTTGCAGAATAGTCTCTGCAAGGCCTGATGATCTGGTGATGTGGCCATACCATCGGAGTTTCTGTTTCTTTACCACTGTGAGCAGGTCATCGTGTTGTCCAATGGCTTGTGTGATGGTCTGTCGGACTTCGTCGTTGGTGATGTGTTGGGTATAGGAAATGCCCAGAAGTCTTCTGTAGCACCTCATCTCCATGCTTTGTATTCTTCGTTGGAGATCTGCTGTGAGGGTCCATGCTTCGCAAGCATATAGGAAGATGTAGATGACAAGGGAGCGCAGCAGTCTTACTTTGGAATGTAGACTGATGCCAGTGATGGTCCTGTCTTTCCAAATGGGCTTCAACCTTGTCAGGGCAGCAGTTGTTTGTGCAATCCTGGAGAGGACTTCCTGTCGGGACCCATTGTCTGATACCATGGCTCCTAAATATTTGAAGCTATGCACTGTGTTGAGGGATTGGCCTTGGACTTTGATGTCCGTGTTGATGCCATTGGGGTTTTTGGTCATCATTTTGGTCTTCTCTGCACTTATTTCCATTCCATAAGCTCTGGAGGTGGTGTCAAGTCTCTGTACCAGCTGTTCAAGTTCTTGTTCCTCTCCAGCCAATCCATCAATGTCATCCGCAAAACGAAGATTAGAGATCGCTCTACCCTCTATGAGTCTATGCTGACTGTGCCTTCGTGATCTGCAAGGGCATCTGACATGATGCGCTCTAGGAAGATGTTGAAGAGTGTTGGAGAGAGTAGGCATCCTTTGTTTCCGATTGTTGTTCTGAACCAGTTCCCGATGGTGCTGTTGTGGAGGACTGCACTGGTAGCCTTGTACAGGCTTTTGATGACTTCAAATTTCAATAATTTTAGGGCTGATGTTCATGTTGTACACTTTCATTGTTGCCCATAGAGCTGCATGCCAGACTCGGTCAAACGCCTTCTTGAAGTCTATGAACACATGATATAGATGTTGGTGCTGTAGGTATTTCTCACAGATTATTATGAGGTTGAAAATATATTATATATGTTATTGTAACATGCCTCTGTGGTCTCGTTTTGAAGCCATCTTGACGTGCTTTGAGATTGGTTGAATATAAGTGCTTTGAGAGTTATCCTACCTTTGTTTATTGGAGGTGAAGCTGCATTTTTACGCCCACAAATAATTATGTTGCCAATGAAAGCATAAAAATTGATTTTATTTCATGGTTATAATTAAATACCGCTATAGCAGTGTATTATTTTCAAGGTGGTTTCATTTCCTACCATTTACCAAAAAGTTGTTTAAACATAGACTAGATCTAAGTGTAAAATTATAACATTGGAAGACAAGGGACAATTTTTTGTTATAATCACACCGCTGCTCCATCAGCTGATCAATCATGTGACGTGATACAACCATACAATCATGTGATTCAAACGATAAGGAAAAGTAGGTTGGGATTGTTTTAATCCAATGCATAGTGGATTTCCTTTCATTTGTGGTCACAGTTAGTGATCGAGTGGAAGCAACAGATGAGAACGATGGCATTTTTGCGGAGTGGGGTTGTTTTGGCTGCGCTTGTAGCTTCTACGTATTGTACACTTTATCAACAACCAGAGCAGATCCATCTTTCTTACGGCAGTAAGTAGGCCTAAAAGAGTATGTTATGGCCTGTCCACAGGTCATGTGGCCTGATTAAATGTCTTAATTGGAACGTCCGTAGTCGTAGAGGTTCAAATACTTTTTTTTTTTTTTTTTTTTTTACAGGTTTGAGATCCAGAAACTAGGTTTCTGAACCTTTTGGACAAAAAAAAAAAGTTCAGGAACCTAGGTTCGGGATCTGAGAACCTCGAAAAAACGTTGTCTACGAACCTTCCAATCAGGTCATTATACTTATAGTATTGTGATTGACGTAGTTTACCAGTAAAATGAGTGAATGAATGAAAATTTAAGAGCATAAACATTTCCACACACAAAGCAGTCTTATTAATACATTACCATTCCTCTGTTTTACTTTTAGTGCTAATATAATGAAACGGTGTTATGAAGGCTCTATTATTATCCTAATAATAACTAACTGCATGCAAAGAATTATGAAAAACGGCTTAGCCAATTTTTAGACTGCTCAAAACGTGTTTAGAAAATGAAGCACAATGACCTTGATTTTTGAGAAAGTACAATTAATATGAACGATCCATCATGCTCAGCAGTAGTTAAAAATAAAACTGTTATTACTACTTTAATTATGAAACTTTTTATTAAAAGTTTGCACTAAATAAAACTGATGAATTTTGGTTATGTTTTTCTTGAGTGTTTTGAACAAAAAAGTGAATTTCTTAGCAATGGACCAACCATGCAATGAAGTGCCTAGGCCTATATACGGCAAAGATAATCAAAATCGGTCGAGCCATTTAAAAAAAAAAGATATTTAACAAAACAGTCATGTTTAGGCACAAAATGGCTCCAGTGACTTAGACCTTTTCATTTTGAGTTAGAGCAAATATGTTGGCATGCAAGCCACTAACCTAGGTAATGGTCCTATGAAGTTTGATTAAAATCCATTCAGTGGTTCTTGAGATATGGCTTCTAACGGACTGACAGTTGGACTGACTGACCAACAGACCAACATGCATTTGGCTTGTTCAGATTCCCCCCATCTATTTCAAAGTATTTCCAGATAAGTCTAAATACAAAAAACACAAGAAAAAAAAAAGAAAGAAAAAAAAAGGGTATGCTTTGCTATGTAACGTGACTGTGTTAATAAAATTCCTGCTTTTCAGTTATTTTTTGGTAAAGGCCTAAATCATGATATTTACTAGCTTAATGATGGCCCAATTTACCAATGATCCTGATCTATCCAGATGATGTCAGACCAACATGCATTTGGCTCCTTCTGATTCCCTCTACACCCTCACTCCTTCCCCCATGTCTATTTCAAAGTATTTGCAGAAGTCTGGAAATACCAAAAATAAAACAAAGAAAGAAAGAAAAAAAGAAGAGTATGTTTTACTATGTAGTTTGACTGTTAATAAAATTCCAGCTTTTCAATTATCATTTTGGTAAAGGCTTAAATCATGATACCATGATATTTACTAGCTTAATGATACCCCAATTTACCTATATGAGTATGATCTTGATCTATCCACATGATGTCATGACAGGAACTTTGTGACATTTTATTTTTTTATTCCCTGCGAGTGTGACAGTAGCATTGCTCTTCTTTGCTTCCACGATTTGCGTGAGGCCTTAGTTCAAATATGCTGGAGAATCGGGCAAAGATTTAATGCTACAAGCATTGAGAACAGTCAGCACAGTTAGCCTGATGCAACACTGATTCTAATGAGTTTCAGAAATTAATTTAAAGCATACATTTAATGATTTATATACATAACCTATGCTTGTTGATATATCTTTGACACAGTTTGGGGAAGGTTGAGTATTGAATTCATTTGTGGAAACCAGCTATTGTGTTGGATTTCCTTTGTTTTGTTCTGTAACATGTTTTAACTCTTTGTACTAGATTTCCACTTCTAAAGTTCTACATATAGTTTATAAAACTACTAGTAACATCTAAAATAAACTAGATCGACTATATCCTTTGTGAAAATGCTGCACATTTTAAACAAAATTAAACTTAGGAATGGTTCTACTTGTTCTTCCATTAAGCATTAGATTTAGACGCTCAGAATCATCACTTGAGATGTGTGGTCATTGCTAGTGTGTGCTGGAGTTGCTTATAGTCATTTGAAAGATTTTCATAAGCAACCGCTCTTTGCTCAGTGAGTCAATAAAATACTGAAACTGCTCACATAATTCTTTGCAACTATATAATTTAGTTTCTGATGACTGGTAGCTTTTAGTTTTAAGAAACGATAACTGATTTAGCATACAGATGGTGGAGGAAGGGGTAAGTATGGGGGCAAGTGCTGCCCTTGATTTTACAGTTTGTGGTTTGAGTCTTCTTGTGAGGGCATCCACTGACTGGGCATCAAATATTGTACTTTGAATTATTATATGTCATTACTTTCATGTCACATGTGAGCAAGACTGTGAATTAAGGGGACACCATGACTGCATTACCGAGAGTGTGTGTATTTGTCCAGGCTTATATTTTTAACCAAATGCAAATCATTAAGGTGAAATACTTTCTACAAATTTTGTTATAGTGTTTTATAAGGTTTATCTTAAAGTGAGTGAGGTCTAAATCAAAATTGAGAAGAAGAAAAACCCCACTACTTTTACCTTCTTTACATAATGCTACAAGGTGACTATTTGCTTACATTCATACTTGACAAAAATATTCAATAATTGCTAAATTTGAATCTAGCTGTGGTGTTCAAGTGTTTAAGAGGTCCTCTGCTATAGCATTAGCAGTAAATGGCTTATCTCCCGTAACATACAGGCACAAACAAATGCAGCGGAGTGAGACTATCAAAGACCAAAATGTTGCTGTGGATTAGCTTGCAGGAAACAAGGCTGTGGTCTGAAGTGATCGATGCTCAATATCTGCATTAAAATATTCTTTTGCTAGCGAAACCAGTGACATTATTAGAGACATCAGTCACATTATTAGAGACATCAGTGACTGTTGAAACTGCTTACACACCCATAAGAGTTCTTTTACCTCAACGATGTGGATTACTGTAATTTTGTAAATTTTGGTCTATTGAGCTCACCTTTATGTAAGTCCCACCTGTGTTGACACGAGTTTTCAACGCGCACTAATAGTAGTTGTGCCAGACTTGTATATAGTGTAGAGTTTCACATCTCTAGTGATGTAGTGTATAAAGTTTGAATCAGCAGTCTTTATTGCGTATGTTAGGTTAGGTATACATGTATGGTTTTCACGTGCGAAACGCATAGCTCGATGGGTAAAATGGGCTGAACAAAACTCGATGCCTTGTATAACTGTGAACTGAGAGAAGAGGTAGGCTTCAGAGTCAGGTTGGGAGCACTTATTATTATTATTATTATTATTATTATTTATTTATAAGGCGCTTTCCCTCGCAGAGATCAAAGCACACACATACACACACACACACACACACACCATGTGTACCGCACAGACACACACACAAATAGCAGCCAAAAAAAAAAAAAAAATTACAACAAACGTTTTAATTGTATGTGGCAGTAAAAAGGTATGTCTTCAACTTTTTCTTAAAACAGTTATAGGATGTCGCATGGCGTACATCGGCTGGGAGGCTATTCCATATCAATGGTCCTTGAAAAGAAAATGATCTCTCACCACATGATTTGTTTGTAAATGCTCGAGGTTTTAGTTTCAGAGCGGAGAGATCTTGAAGGTGTGTAGATATGGAGGAGGTCTGACAGATACCGAGGGGTGTTGTTTGATAGTGCATTATAGCACATGCATGCAACCTTATATTGTATCCTTGCAGACACTTTGAGCCAATTGAGTTCTTTGAGAAGGGGGGTAATATGTTGGCGTCTTTGTGATCTTAAAATCAAGTGTGCTGCTGAATTTTGAACTTTTTGAAGTTTCTTTGTAAGGGAATTTGGGGCTCCCGCAAGTAGACTATTTCTATAGTCCAATCGCGAGAGCACGAAAGAGACTACAAGAGTCTTAGTTGCATCAGTGGTGAGGTACCTGCGGATGCCTGAAATTCTACGTAGCTCATAGTCATAGTTAGCTAGTTGACATACTTTAGAAACTTGTTCTTTCATTGACAAGGAAGAATCGAACAACACCCCCAAGTTCCTGACACACTGAAAACGCTATCGTATTCTCCCCAATCTGCATTTCGGTAGGGAGGTACTTTTTGGCATTATATTTTGATGCAAGAAGAATTTCTGTTTTGTCTTGATTAAGTTGAAGTTTGTTGACCATCATCCAGTCCCGAACATCTGCAGTACAGTTTTGAATGCTTTTAGTTGCAATGCTCAGGTCACACAGCTTTGCAGAGGCTTTCAACTGAGTGTCATAGACCTGCAAATAACTGCTGCTTTACATTGTGCTGGGAAATGAGGTCGGCCAGTGGCTTTATGTACAACGTGAATAGGATGGGACCCAAGACAGAACCTTGTGGAACACCATATTCAAGAGACACAGACTCTGAGTGTAATTTAATAGATTTTCAAGTCTTGCTGGCTAGATTCCTCAACTTGTGATCGAAGTTAGTTGCAGTTTTATTTGCTTATTGTTACATATTGTTATTGTTACATATTGTTGTGTGGGCTTTTTGTGTACAGCTTCTGGGGGTTTCAGAATAGACAAGGGAGGTAATTGTTTTTTAATTGTTGGGGTTGTGGGTCCGAATAGGGGTTGAGGGTGGTTTAGACTTCCCATTCCCCTGTGCGTTGCATTAGATTGTTGAATAAAAGAGTGTGAATGTTCATCTGGTATTTGTGTTAGTTCTTTTGAGTTTGAGTTCGATCTCTTCCACTCCCTGTTTGAGATGACGTCACGGAACCGACTCAGGTGACGTGACAGCACCCATTAAATTTTCAAATAAATCGGAACTTTATTCACAAATAAGCAGCACTGGTTTATAAGCTGCAAATATATACAACAAATATAAAAGTTCAAATCACATAGGTCATGAGCAATAAATATGATACACAATCAAAAGCAAGTGGCTTGTGCCTTACAGATGACCTTTACAACCACACACTAAATGAAGACCCATCAGTTCTATCATGTCCCCAGAACAGAGAAAAAGAAATCCTCCCAGTTCTCAGAGAAGAAGTTGAGGCAGCAGTGCAATTACTGAAGAAGGGGAAGTCTGCAGGAGTGGACAACATACCCGCAGAATTGCTTCAAGCAGAAGGAAAAGCAATGGTTGACTCTCGCCATTATCTGTAACAAGATCTGGCAGAGTGGGGAGTGGCCTATACCATGGACCCAGTCACTTGTCATCACTCTTCCCAAAAAGGGTAACCTCAAGGAGTGTCAAAACTACCGCACCATCAGCCATCCCAGCAAAGTCCTGAACAAATCATAGCTGAAGAACAACCAGGATTCTGGGCAGGGCAAAGTACCACCATAGACCAGGAATATTTAGACCGCGCAGTGACGCCATTGGTGTGATGACGCGTCAAGAGTTATGCGACTTGATTGTGGCATGTGTGAAAATGGCTGCTTCACAGAGCGAAGATCTGATGGAGAGGGGGGAAAAAAATCGCAGGAGCAGTTACGGTGACCACTGTGCAGCTTTGAACTGTACAAACGCATGATTAAAGGCTGCATGCAAGGGGAAGAGTTTTTTTCGTTTCCCAAAGGAAGAAGAATGGTAAGTTCTTGAAGAAATTGTAGATCTATTCTGACAGACAAGAATCATGATATGAATGAATTATGATGACCAAGACCGGTCAATGAATGGTTGTCAATGATACAAGACGGATTGGAACTAAGGTGATGTTTCGTGTAAGAAACGGTTTGGATTAGCCCAAGGAATTAATAAAGGTTGTGTGTAGGGTCAATAAAAAGTACGCCTACTCACTACTGTCATTGTCAGTGTCAATTAAGCCACAGTAGAACTAAAAAGGGGTGCCCTCTGGCCGTTTGCTGTCATGTGTCATCCTCTGTCTAGATCTAGATTTAAAACGATTCTGGTGCACTGCAAAGTCTTGGTATAAACGTGATTAATGTTATGTTTGTTAAGTAACCCAACTTGATTTGCAGCACTAATTAGCTCACTATTGTCATGTTCTCTGCAAACATATATTAAGCAAAATTTATTTTGAAACTATTTGAGTTGAATTTATACACCGTTTCTGCTGATCTCTGTGCACCCAGTATGAGAAAAGTAAAATTTCAGCGGCTTGTTATTTGCTGTACACCAAACTGTGTCTGTAATTCCTCAACTTCGTATCCTGTTATAATTAAATTAGGTTGTGGCAGAATATTCTAATATAAAATACAGATGCCAACCCTTTATTTTGTCACAAGACTCACTGAATGTATTTTCAATTTGAATGAAATATATAGGGTTGATTGCAGGATGGTTTCATTTGTGATCACAGAAAGTTGCCTTGCTCACCTTTTTTTAAATACGAGAGAGAGAGAGAGAGAGAGAGAAGACTGACTGAGAGAGAGAGAGTATAATTATTACGTACCCTAATTATTATGTTGAAATCAATCGAAGCATATTTTTGTAAATAAATGAATTTCCGTGTGCACAACTAGATTTACGTTTCGAATTAGTCAATATATTTATATTTCGATCTCCATCTCTTTCTATATCACACACACACATAAATTATACACACTAAAACTGCCAATCAATCCGTATGCTGTGTGACCCCATACGGAACAAAAAATAAATTACACATGTATGACACATATTCTAGACTAGTGTTGTTGTTTTTTTAATATTATTATTTTTTTTCTTTTAACTCAATTTATAATACACAAACTGTTTATTTCAAGCAACAAACCAATGCAAAAGCCACCTATATCACGGGTTACAGTTTAGGAAGCGCTGATAACACCCTTACGGTCAAGAGGCAGCAAGTCATGAAAAAATAAACAGATGTGCATAAAAAAAAAAAATCTCCAATTTGAAAAGCCTTATTTGAAACATTTTCAACAGCAAAAGGTGAAAATCGCCGTCTAAAACATTTTTTTTAAAATATAATTAAAAAACCCCATATTATAGACAAGAGACTAAGAACCGAAAGCAAGCCCATGTCACGTTGAAGGGACATAACTCCTCCACCGTACATCACTTCTCACAGAGGCGATATCGCTAAGTGATTTCTCTCTTCTTCCTTTCTCTCTGGTACCACTGAGCAGATTTTCAACCTCATAATAATCTGCGAAAAATAAGCACCAACAACATCTATATTATGTGTGTGTAGACTTCAAGAAAGCATTTGACCTAGTCTGGCATGCAGCTCTGTGAGCAACCATGAGAGTGTACAACATAAGCTCTAACATTATTGAAGTCATCAAAAGCCTGTATGACAAGGCTCCCAGTGCTGTCCTCCACAACAGCGCCATCGGGAACTGGTTCAGAACAATAATCGGTGTGCATCAAGGATGCTACTCTTCTCAGCACTCTTCAACAACTTTCTGGAGCGTATCATATTAATGCCCATGATCATGAAGGCACAGTCAGCATAGGGGGTAGTGCAATCTCCAACCTCCCTTTTGCGGATGATATTGATGGATTGGCTGGAGAGGAACAAGAACTTGAACAGCTGGTACAGAGGCTTGACACCAACTCCAGAGCCTTTGGAATGGAAATAAGTATAGAGAAGACCAAAATGATGACCAACAACACCAATGGTATCAACAGGGACATCAAAGGCTAATCCCTCAACACGGTGCACAGCTTAAAGTATTTAGGAGTCATTGTATCGGACAATGGGTCCCAACAGGAAGTCCTCTCTAGGATAGCAGAAACAACTGCTGCCCTGACAAGGTTGAAGCCCATTTGGAAAGACTGGACCGTCTATACGCCAAGGTACAATTGATGCGCTCCCTTGTCATCTCCATCTTCGTATACTCTTGTGAAACATGGACTCTCACAGCAGACCTACAACAAAGAATACAAAGCATGGAGATGAGGTGCTACAGAAGACTTCTGGACATTTTCTATACCCAGCACATCACCAACGACGAAGTCCGACAGACTATCATACAAGCCATTGGACAACATCATTAAGAAACGGAAACTCCGGTGGTATGGACACGTCACCAGAGCCTCAGGCCTTGCAAAGACCTTCCTGCAAGGCAAGGTGCAAGGAGGCAGAAGAAGATGGAGACAGAAAAAGAGGTGGGAGGACAATATTTGAGAATGGACTGGCTTAATACTGAGCGAAGCCATAGGGTTACTGAGGGCAGAGAAAGATGGAGTATGCTAGTTAAATTTATTTATCTATTTATTTATTATTTATTTATTTATCTTCTGTAAAGCACTATGGACTCTAGTGAGGAAAAGCGCTGTAAAAGTGTTAATTATTATTATTATTAAATGATCATCTGTAGTGCCTCAACAACCTTTGAGATACGGGATAGGATAGGATAGATGAGTTACAGAGATGGTAAGAATAGACGACAGCATGATGCCATTGCATTGGAATTAAAAAATCCCCAAACAAGCCGCCCTGTTGTTTAAGCTGCAGGAAGTAATGGCTTAAAGTCCAAAATTTACTGTAATAAACTCTTCTATGGTCATACTATCTAGCATAAAAGTTTCCTCAGATTCACGTTCTGCAGTGTACTTTATATAGAGGTTAAACCATATTTACTTCATCTAATTGAAAGATGACCATTCCTTGTTATTACTAAATCGAAAATGTCAAAATGTGTGTAACTTCATTAGAAATTGACTTGTCACTCTTCTGGTTGTGAATATTAACATTTTAATAGTTAAAATTGACAAAGAACTAGTTTATTTCATGGGTTTCCATTAGACTGGATTATGTATTTTCTGATTGTTCACATTTAATAGGTAAAATTGAGTCAACAAGCTTATGTCATGGTTTGCAATAATAATAAAGTTTTAGTGATGCAGAATTTGTTCATTTTTATATCTGTGACATGTCAATGATGACAATGGCTGGTGCTGCTTATTCACTTACCATAATCTTCTTTTTATGACAGATGTCCCCACGGAGATGTGGGCCACATGGGTGACCCAGAACTTCACTGATGGGACACAGGTATGGTACGGCCATGGCAGCACATTTGAGCAGCATGCTGTTGGCACCGTCACAAAGTTTGTAGATGGTGGACCTCTACAACGCACCATGTACATGCACCGTGCTAAGATGACAAACCTCAAACCTGGCGAGAAATATGGTAACTTTGTTTGGTTGCTAGTGGTGTATAATTTAAACTGGTTTTAAAGAGCCTCTTGTGGTATTCAGGCATTGGATGTATTTTAATAATCAATATCTTTCAGACAAGAGTATAAACCAAGGTCTAGTATGTGCATGAATGAATTCCATCACTTGGACTTTAAAGATCCTGACGCTTGTCCTAGACCAGCGAGTGTCAGATTAAAAAATGCCCTGCAAGCATTACATCCTATTCCCGCTTACCCTGGGCCATGCAGCTTTGCAACTGTCTTGTTTTCACTGAGAAGGCAATCCAAATTTTGTCCACATGGGTGATTAATTTATTCAAATCAAATCAAATCAACAGCCTTATTCTTATAGAAAAACAAAATTAATGTTAACTCACATGCGTGCTGCAATGCAAGTGTGTATTGACCCCTCAGAATCAAAGCTTTTTCAGGTTTTTGCAAATCTGTCCTAAATAGCCCAAAAATTATATTAAAAATGTCTGCCCTTCTGTTTCTGTCCATCTGTTCAAAATTTTAATGTGTCAAATTACTTACTTGAAACCTATTTTATTTATCGCAACCAAACATTGAAGCATCAACATTGCTTTATTTGATCATACATTAGCCTGAGAAGAAGTACTATAAAGGCCAAGGTAATATCAAGGTCATTCCATTGTCACAGTTGATTTTTGACATAATATAACTTCTCCTGTAGTTTATTTGATCATACATGAATGTGTGTGTGAAACCGAAGTTCAAGGTCATATCAAGATCAAAGTCAACATTACTTATTGTTTTAATGCTAAAAAAACAAAAAACAAAAACAAATCTTGATCCATACTGGATACTCATTTTCATACAGAATATTGTGAAAAAGCTCCCTGAGGGGAATGTGAGTCATATAGACTTTGCCATTCTAGTTAAAAAGTTTGTATGCTTTCTCTTGACAAGAATAATTATAAATATCTTGCAGCACTTTAGACATCATAAAAGAAAATAGGCTTTGTAGAAATAATTAAATACAATTTACATGTTGGCACTATTTGTAATGTTTTGTTATAAAAGGAAATGGATTTTGTAGAAATTGAGAAAATATTATATTGTTGGAAATATTTATAGACCTCTTAGCAATGTAATTGTAAAAATCTGCAAATGAAATTATTTTGTTGTAAATATTTTGTAATGTAGGACACATTTCTAACATTTTCTGTACAGTGTACAGTGTGGGAGGCAAGGATGGTTGGAGCGAGAGATTCAGCTTCCGAGCAATCAGGGATGGCACGGACTGGAGTCCCTTCCTTGTTGTGTATGGTGATATGGGCAATGAGAATGCACGTGCTCTACCCCTACTTCAGCTTGATGCAGAGGAAGGCAATTTTGATGCAGTTCTTCATGTTGGTAAGTTTAGACTTGTTACAATTAGTTTGGTATTTTCACAATGAAAAGGGCAAATTTGATCTAGTTCTGTGTGTAGGCATGCTTTAGTATTTTATTCCTGTGGTGTGTAGTGGGACTGTTACTGGTCCAAGTTCCTCCATATTTATGCTTGTTATTTAACATTGTAATATTCTTACCAAACCAAACATGTTTTGCAAGGAGCTGAATTAGCCAATACAATACATAACTTTGTTATTTATATTTAGGCATTATAGTAATTAAATATTTATTTATCCGTGGTGGGTGGGTGGGTGGGACCAAAAGTTTGTGTGCAGCTAATTGAGGAAAGGAGATTGAAGATAATTAGGTATCTTGAATATAATCTGTAACGAGCATTGTGGCTGCATGGTCTAAAGCAGGACTAACTTGCCTTTTCCACAGGCTAGAAATCAATGGCGCCTGACAGGTGCAGAGTGAATGCTGCCCCTGGGTGTTATGTTTTTCAGAATATTATTTACTTAAGATTCGGGCAACCTCTCGGGGCTTTCTCTGGGTACTCCGGTTTTCTCCCTCTGCAAAATTAAAAAACCCACAACTAATATTAGGGGAGGCGGTCCAGAATTTCCATGAATAAAAAGGTACAATAAAGTTTCAAAAAAATCGACAAACAAACAAACAAAAATAATTAAAAAAACAGTATTAGATAAACTCCTCCAGTCATTGGATTTTGTGCAGTTATCTTTTCTTATATTTTAGAGATTTCTTGTAGAAATGTTTTATATTTCCAGTGGATTTTGCAAACAACATGAACACTGTAAGTTGCTGCTTCTGAATTTTTATTAAATGGTTATTGTTGCAGGAGATTTTGCTTATGACATGGATACTGTAAGTCAGCATTTTATTTTTCTGCTTTCATTATAGTTTTGTGTTGTTAAACAATTTGTGGATGTATTGAATGTTTGTGTGTGCCTGTGAAATAAACTCAAATTTTGAAGAAAAAAAAATACAGGGCTCGATACAACCCACTGTCTGACTGCCTGGAACAGGTAGAACCAGCTGCCGGACAGATTGGATTGCTACCCAACCTGTTGGACTAGACAGGTATTTTTTAGCTACCAAGTCAGTCGGCATAAATGATCTTAGCTTAGCTTAACATTGAAAACAGACTGCTATGACTTCACAAGCGACACTGAAACAGTAGTGAATCCAAGGCATCACAAAAAATTTGACAGAACAGAAGCAGTCAGTGCAGATACATCATCTTTGATTCGATGCTATTTTAAGCTGAGCCAATGGGAAAATACATCACAGCTAGGCATTGGAAGATGATTCCTAGATATGGAAAGGGGTGTAGTCGAACAATATGGTGCAAGCCACGTTCGCACTCAATTTCATCTATTCAGTTTTCACCCTTAAAGGAAAACAAGAGAAGATACGCAGAAGTGTTTAAATGTGCAATGTGCTGCAAAATAATAATGAGGCAATACAATTTGCTTGAATATTTTACTTTTTGTGTTTCTTCATCAAAATTGTAAGAAAAGTTCAGAAAGGCTGAAAATGATGTGGGACAGGTAAAATATTTGACGTTCCGTCAGACAGTTTAAAAAAAAAGTTGTCGAACCCTGCATTATGAATAGCATGATAAAAGATAAATAGGAAACAAATCAATCTCCTTTAAATAAATTAACAGAAGTATTTGGGATTAAAGTTTAATCCCAAATACTTCTGTTAATTTATTTAGTTACTCTAAAGAAACTATTTTTAATTGCTATTCCATTTCTAAATATAGACTATATAAAGACAAAGAGATGTGAACCTTGATTTACAACAACAGAGAAAAAGAGACCAGGGTGATGGATTGTGACAGATTGGATTTTAGAAGCATAAAATCACACTTTTTTTTCCATACCACTAAACAAATGACATGTTGATGTTGTTTTTGACTCGCATGCATAGCAATGTGAGTCTGTGTACAAGGTGAGTCTATGTACTCACCTCAAAAAAAATGTCCAGATTTTCCTTGCACTGGTTGCCCATATCTGCATGCATAGAATACAAACTTTCCACACCCTGCTTCAACTTTTTCTTCGGCACTTCCCCTGCATACTTTTCTGACATGCTCATTCCCTCCATACCACGCAGAAAGCTCCGTTCCTCATCACACCAACGCACCTTCATCATCTCACTTGTCAAAACAAAAACCTATGGAGAACGCACCTTTGCTTGCTGTGCATCCACTCAATGGAATTCCCTTCCACACAATATCCGCCATGCGCAAACACAAGTGTTTAAACGACAAATCAAAACATATATTTTCCAGAAACACCTTCTATAGCTTCTTTTTAATAACATATATGAATTAATCTCATCATCAGTCTAGTATGCACACATGTCATGGCGCTCCATGGGCAATGGTCTTCGCTTTCGCTTTTAATGGTGTTCGCTTTTAATAATTCTTATAAGTGTTGGTTGCCTTTTAAATTTTTTAAATAATAGTTTTAGTTTCCTTTTTATGTTTTTCAGTGTAATATTTTTATTGAATGTTTTTAACTGATTTATTGTTGCTTTAGGTCCAGCGGACTCTTCCGAGCCAAATCAGGACCGACCACCATTATGTTGTACATTTTTAGTGAATTTATTCAGATTTTATATACCTACTGTTGTTGTGTAGTATAAATGGTGTAAGAATGTGTCAAGAACAGAGAGCACAGCCACTTGTGGCTGTGATGCGGCGCTATATAAATCTACATTTATTTTTATTTTTTTTATTTTTTTGCAAATTTGTGTGAGATGACTCCTTAATAGTCCAAAAATGATATTGAAAAAAATGTCCGTCTGTCCACCTTCTGCAGTCTATGCAAAAACTTTAAAATGGCTAAGTACTCGGAGCATATTTTAACTATCACAACCAAACTTGGTAAGATGGGACATACCCATGAGAGCTCGAAAATGATCAGTGAATGAATGACTTCACTTAAAGGTCAAGGTCACAAAATCGTCACATGTTAGTTAAAAAAATGAAAAATTTCCACACAATTTCACTTTTTTTTTCTAGGTTATTAATATTGAACTTCTGATTCTTTGATGCATGATAGATTGTAAATTTGGTCAACCTCATTTCAAGGCCAAGGTCACTGGAGCTGTCAAAAAGTCAGTTTGTATAGGTACTTTGAAGTAACCTTGACCCTAAACTATGAGAGATTTAAAGTCCAAACTTGTTGTATTTGAAGATCTTGTATTTGATCTTTCATATTTCTTCTGTTTTTATGTTGTTCTTAAAAGTCAGTCATTTTAGGCCTTGCAAAAATAGTGGAATGCTTATAGCATGCATTAACATTGTTATTTGATCAGACATGCATGAGAGATCACATGAGGGTTAAGGTCATCTGAACATCAAGGTCACTGAAGTTCAAGGTCATCATAAGGTCACAATGTTTTTGCCATAATATAACTTTTACTGTACTTTATTTGATAGTACATGAGTGTATTTGGAAAGAGGTCAGTGTCATCTCAAGGTCAAGAGCATGGAAAGATCAAAGTCGCTATTACTTTGCATTTTAATGCACCATTTCCTTTTGTTTTTCTGGGACATTAATTATCATGTTAATATTGAGTTCCATAAGGAGCATGCGAATCATATGGGCTTTACCCTTCTAGTTAAACTTTCAAGCTGAGAAAAATTCATTGATTCACGAATTAATCATTAGGATATTGTATATCATTATCGATACTACTTATTACTTACTTAACATACTGTTGTTGTGAACTACCAAGACTGCAGACCTAGACTTTAAAAATATTTTTGGCTATGAATTGACAGCAGAAAAGGGGAGACGGATCTTTCCTGTCATTCCATTATTCCCCAAGGTCGGTATTCAGAAAGACCCGCTTGCAATCCTTCGATAGGTTATTTGTCTCAAGGTATAGACCTTGCGGTAGTTTTATCTTACCTCAGGGTTGGGGAAAACTGCCGGTAAACTTATCTCGGTATTCAAAAAGGCCTACCTGTCGCATGGTCCCTACCTCAAGCTAAATTTGAATTTGAATTTCGTTTAATTAGAATTGAAAGAGGAACCTAAAACATCTTACTTTTGTACTTCGCTTTGGTCATTAATCTACCATCAAAAAGAAAGTATTTTACAGCAAATTTACTGGCACAAGGATAAATTGAACTGGAAACCTAGTGCTAAACACAGCTGCAGTGAAGGAAGAAGCGACGATGCCGGATCGCATGTTGCAACTCCTCTCATGGAGTGCGCATGTCAAAGATGGCTGCTTTTCTTCTCTGCTCCGACGTCTTGGAGCATTAAATTAACTTTTTCATTAAGTTTTTCACAGTGATAGTGCCCATAGGACGTTTAGATTTGAAGACTTGCGTTCCCGGAACGTGCTTAGTTTTGTTATTTTGCCAGATGACGTGTAGATAGTTAGATATTCAACTCGAAATTTTCTACTCTGTCTCATGCAGTGTGTTAGAAACATGGCGCTCTTTACAGCCCTGTGAGCTCTCACTCGTTGTGTTGTGAAAGTGTGGCACCGATGTTTTTCTTTTCTTTTGATGTTAGGTGCTCTTCTAAAGGCTAAATTATGTTTAGAAACAACATTTGTGTGACTTTTATTCTTGTTTGTGCTCTTGTGAACAAAACTCTTGAAGATGCAACCACACCACGATTATCATCTTTTGTGATCAACAATGTCAATATTAACTTCTCCGGTAAAACTGTGCTTCGAACATTTGGTACCACTTACAGTTTGTTTGTGGGCACTTTGGCTCACTCTTTGTACAAGAAAGCCTGGATCCAACCATCAACTAGACAGAGACTTGTATTGTTGTACTTGTGCAGCTTACTGATAAGTAACTCGTACTCTCCTGAACCCAACCCAGGCCCATCCACCTTTAGCTCTCCATCTAACACAGTAGATTCTCACTCCTCATCACAGACCCACTCTTCATGGATATGTGGAACTTGCGACTTGCCTGTGGACTGGAGCGACAGGGGACTAGCCTGCGATCAGTGCGGTCAGTGGTTCCATGGGCAGTGCCAGAGTGTTGATGCCGACAATTATGAGGCGCTGGGCATCAGCGACTCTCCCTGGTACTGTGCGATATGTGGCAACCCCAACAGTGCAACAGCCTTCGACCTGCACGGTGTGGAGTGGTCTTCCAACTCGCTGGCCGACCTATCAGTATCACCAGGCCCTAGTAGCATTCACAACTTCCACCCACAACATGCCTCCACTCCAACAAGAGCTAATCAACAGAATAAATACAAACACCGTCCCCTCCGAATCATAAACATCAATTTCCAATCGGCGAGCTCCAAGAGGGCGGAGTTACCCAACTTACTCAGCACCCTGAAGCCAGATATTGTAATAGGATCTGAAACTTGGCTAGACCCATCTGTGTCATCTGCTGAAATTTTCCCTAACATGTACAACGTGTATAGAAAAGACAGACCCAAAAGAGGTGACAGAGGTGGCGTTCTTCTTGCAATCAGAGACAATCTAGATAGTTATGCAGCCCCAGAACTTGATGTAGAGGATTGCGAAATTCTGTGGGCGCGCGTCAAGCTGCAAGGCAGGAGAACTCTGTACATTTGTGCCTTCTACCGCCCTGACGAATCTGATGAGCTCAGCCTTAAACTCCTCAGTCAGTCCCTACAGAGAGCATCAAGTTTAAATAATGCTTACCTATTCATAGGAGGCGATTTCAATCTTCCAGGATGGGACTGGGAGACCGAGACACTGAAAGGTAATGAAAATTATCCTACTCTTCACAATGACTTCCTCAGCATGATTCATGATCACGGCCTTGAGCAGCTTGTGAAAGAGCCCACAAGAGACCGCAATACCCTTGATCTCCTGATCACTAACTCCCCCCAACTTGTACCCCGCACAGAAGTAGTCCCAGGCCTATCCGACCACTGCATCCCATACTGCGAACTTTCCCTGACCCCACACAAGAAGCGCCAGGCCCCTCGCCAGATTGCTCTGTACTCCAAAGCTAACTGGGAGAACCTGAAGACGGCTGCAAGGGAAATCAGCGCTATAGTGCAGGAGATGCAGGCCACAGCATCACTAGAGGAGCTCTGGACTACTTTCAAGCAGGGCCTGCTTAAAGCAGCAGAGGAGCACATTCCACACAAGCTCGCACGCAAGAAAGTCAACCATCCATGGGTCACTCAAGACATCAGACGACTCATCAACCGCCGAATCAGACTCTACCGGCGAATGAAGAAAACTGGCTCAGAAGAACTCCGAGTACAGGTGAAAGAACTGAAGCGCACAATACAACGACAGATGCGGCGAGGCTACTGGAACTACCTCAACGGTATCTTCTTGGGTGACGACAACCCGGACCAGGCGGGCAAAAACAAACGCTTCTGGACTTATATTAAGAACCAGAGGTCTTCAAATGTGGGAGTCGCACCACTCAAGAAGGATGGCCAGCTCACTTCAGACCCAGAGGCCCAAGCCACCCTTCTGAATGAGCAGTTCCAGTCCGTCTTCGGTGATGGCGCTTCATACACTGAGGAACAGTTCACCCTCAGGACGGGCATGACCAGCCAAGACGTCCCAGCCATGCCAAACATCACTATCACGGAACATGGGGTTTGGAAGCTGATGACAAACCTTAACCCCAACAAAGCTACTGGCCCAGACGGAATCAGCCCACGCCTACTCAGAGAGCTGGCGGCAGAACTGGCTCCAGCGCTGACGGCGATTTTCCGGTCCTCCCTGTCTTCAGGCGAAGTACCATCGGACTGGAGGACTGCACATGTCACACCGATTTTCAAGAAGGGCGAACAATACAATCCTGCCAACTACAGACCAGTATCCCTGACGTGTGTGGCCTGCAAACTTATGGAACACATAGTCGTCTGCGCCGTCATGCACCACTTCGACACCAACAACACCCTTCACGACAACCAACATGGCTTCCGAAGAGGGCGGTCGTGTGAGACCCAACTCCTGGAGTTTGTCGAGGAGCTTTCGTGCAACATGGAAGGTGGACAGCAGACGGACGTCCTAATCATGGACTTTGCGAAGGCATTTGACCGAGTCAACCACAGTCTGTTGGTCCACAAACTCCGCTGCTACGGCATCCACGACACGGTGCTCACATGGATCGCCAGCTTCCTTAGCGACAGGCGCCAGGCTGTGGTGGTCAACGGTAGCTGCTCTTCCTTTGTCAGTGTGCGATCTGGGGTCCCCCAAGGCTCGGTGCTGGGGCCATGCTTATTCCTGGCCTACATCAACGATCTACCAGACCGACTGACTGCACTGACAAGACTGTTCGCAGATGACACAGCTGTATACAGAGTGGTAACTAGCAACCAAGAGCAAGCCCAGCTACAGCAAGACCTCCAGCGCCTTGAGCAATGGGAGAAGAGCTGGGACATGCAGTTCCACCCTGACAAGTGCACAACTCTGCCAGTCACGAGGAGCAGACGTCCCCTACAGTCTAGTTACACCCTACACGGTCACACCCTTGAGTCAGTCTCTGAGGCCAAGTACCTCGGGGTGACCCTCCGCAGCAACCTAACCTGGGACGCACATGTCAGCAGCATCGCCAACAAGGCCAGTAAGACACTAAGCTTCTTGAGAAGGAATCTCAAGGTGAGCTCTACGGCCATCAAGGAGCGAGCTTACATGGCCTTCGTGCGTCCTATCCTGGAATACGCAGCATCTGTTTGGGACCCTCACACCCAGAAAGGCATCGACAGACTGGAAGCAGTTCAGAGACGCGCCGCCCGGTTTGCTACTAACCGCTATCACAACACATCGAGTGTTAGGGACATGCTGGAGTCACTGGGGTGGCCGTCCCTGGAGGATCGACGTCGCACTGCACGCCTTCAGATGCTGCGCAAGATCACTAGTGGCACTGCGAACTGCCCCATCATCAATGGGAAAGTGGAACAGGCGATATCGCGCCAACGCCGCAGCCACAACAAGCAGTACAAGCAAGTCTCGTGCAGGACCCAATATAGAGCCGCCTCTTTTCTGCCACGAACCATAAAGGACTGGAATGCCCTCAACAGTGAGGCACTGGAGGCTCTGGCTGCTGACACCTTGGTGTCGGGAGTCTCCCAGTAAAACCCCCCCCCCTTCCCTCCTACACACCACCCGCCATGCCCCCCAGTCTCCTTACCCTTATTTCACCAGCATTTCCCCCCTTCACTCACATTTTTTATGTAGCGGCACGATTTAAATGTTATTAGCTCCGTATCCGTACTTGACATGCGTACAAAATCTTACTCTCAAATGCCATAATGATCAACACGATTGATTGTGGGCGTACACGGCAAGACAAGACAAGACATACTTCATCCACAATTCGCACGATGTCGATTCTTTGAAATGTAAATTTCCTGTAATGCTCTGCATCATCAGGTATATTTAGAGGATTTCATCTGTCCCGAAAGCCGCTGTTCCGTTGTCTCCGATGCAAAATCATTGCGAAAACAATTGCATTCACAATTTTTACCTCGGTAAGTTACCGGAGGGCGGTAGCGTCTGTAAAATTATCGGCCATTTGGCTGAGTGGCAGGGCAATTACAACTTCTCTGAATATCAGATAAGTCCAAACTAGCGGAAGGTAAGGATTTTACCCCTCCTCATGGTAAATTACCAGCAGGTACTGCCCTTTCTGAATACGGCAGTCCCATGATTTAGTTTGGCAAATAAAATACTTTATGTGTTTTATACAAATGTTTTGTCATGCTGTTGTGCTTTGTAATATATACTCATTTTATATTGTTCTAATTTTTACATACTATAGTTTTAGGCAGCAAGTTGAAGCATCTGGAAGTGTTGCTGGTACATCCCATACATGCCTTGTCTATTGTATGCCAATAGTGCACATTAGTTATATGAACATGTTATCTTCATTTTATATTGCTTCAATTTCAGAACAATGCATTCTTGGGTGATGAATTTATGCGTCAGATAGAGAGCATTGCTGGCTACATCCCATACATGACTTGTCCTGGAAACCATGAGTCTGCGTAGTAAGTAGTGTGAAATGGTTTTCTTGATTATCTATTCTTTCTTCACTTCATGAAGCTCACACTTCTAGTTCTATGTGCATGCTTGTGAGTGTGAGAATCCTGGCTTTATATGTTGTAACGGGGTGCGAGAGTATATGTGTTGAAATAATACAGATGTATTCAACACTTTCAAAACTTGATCTTTTTAAGAAAATGTAATTGTGGAGACAATAGGTGGGAGGACAACATTCGAGAATGGACTGGCTTGACACTGAGCAATGCAATGAGGGTTGCTGAGGACAGAGAAAGATGGAATACACTAGTTAAAAGATCATCTGTAGTGCCCCAACGACTTTCAAGTTACAGGATAGGATAGGATAATTGTTCAAGTCAGATGACAGCAAGACAGCATACAAGCAGACAGCAGCACGCCAGGCAACAAGTTCAGTTCAATTACTCAAGTCAAATCCTCATCAACCCTTCCAAGTGGACTTAGACATGGTTAAAACTTGGATAAAACTTAACTGTTTAAAACTTTTTTCTGTCACAGCTCGGCCTATATCACAGCTTAACCTCCTCTCTGGAGTTTTCCAATTTGTGAGTGATTGATCTAGGTAGCTTGAGCCAGCAGTAGCATGGTTGGTTGCGTGGTCAATACAAAACTAGAATTTTGTTTTCCTTTGATTAAATTATTATTATTTCTTACTATTATCATTACTATTATCCCTATTAATATTAATTATTTAGATTTACCATTTATTTATTACATCAGTTTAACTTGAATATATTATAAATTTAATAAAATCTGGACCAGACAATTGAGTTTATATTATGAAAAAGGTTCAGGCAGACCCAGGGTGTGAATGTGCATGCATGTGAATTCTTTTGGTTCTTG
The DNA here is from genome assembly GCA_036898135.1 of Oncomelania hupensis. Taxonomy (NCBI): domain Eukaryota; kingdom Metazoa; phylum Mollusca; class Gastropoda; order Littorinimorpha; family Pomatiopsidae; genus Oncomelania; species Oncomelania hupensis. The sequence goes on from CM072513.1 coordinate 45,218,035, forward strand.
CTTCTTCCTTTTAAAATTCAAGAAGTGGTTCAGTAAGTTTGTTATGTATGTGCATTGCTGACTCATGTTTGTATCCCTTGGTTTTTTTTGAGTGTTTGAGAAAGAGACAAAGAGATCGGAGAGTAAATATTAATCAGCCGATTTCAATGTAATTTGTAATTTTTCAGCAATTTTTCCAACTACAGGAACAGATTTACGATGATTGGCGGTGATGGCACTGGAATGTACTACAGGTTAGTAACACAGTATGGTATAAGTTCACACACAAAATATTTATTTAACTTGATCAAAGTTATTGTCTTCTGTTGCAATAATATTATTGTAACCTTTTCACTGATTTTTTGACTCACATGTATAACAATGTAAGTCTATGCACTCACCCCCTTCTCTCCCACTACTCCCTCTCTCCCCTCCCACCCACCCCCCACCCCCCAAAAAAAGAAGTAAAAAACAAACAAACAAAAAAAGTATTTTTTTGCCAATTTGCGCGAGATGAGTTGTAAATAGTCAAAAAAGGGCATCTAAAAAAATGTCCGTCTGTGTAAAACTTGCAAGTGAATTAATACAGTGGAACCTCCGGTGTCCGTCTCTCTGGTATACGACTCCCTCCGTTATGTGACCTGAAAACTTCTGATGGATTCACTTCCAATAATAAATGACCTCTGGTATGCGACAACCTCGTTTATGCGACCAGCGACCGTGTCTTAAGCCCTTTATACGACCGTCTTAGGGCAATTTAAAAGATATATCAGTTAATTTGTTGTCTGTACCTTTCGTTTTTTCTCTCACGTTAGTGTACCCTGCTGTTGTCTGCTATTTCCGGTTCGCAACTAAAGGACATTACTCGCCTACACTGGCTTGTCAAAATGGCGTCACGCAAGAGGAACGTTTTGAGTTTGGCAGAGAGAAAGAAAGTGATTGAAAGAAGCAGACCTGTGCACTTGTACGAAAAAATCGTACAATGTATGATTTTTGAACCATTGTACGACTGGTTTTCACGATCTCACGATTTTTTCAATCCCACAAAATCTCACGATTTTGCGCTGATTTTCGGCAATATTTCGGTCATAAAACGCTAGCTCGGCGTGAGCCTTTGTCCGATGCGTCGCACGCTGCTATTGGCCTAAGCCTTTGAAATTGTCCAACCAATGATTAGCTTTGATTCAGCTCCTTACCCGCCATTTCCAGTTTAACCTCATGGTTGGAAAGCATGGAGAAGCGAGGAGAAAAGCGTCTACATGAAACTGATGATGAAGAAGAAAATCAGAGTCAGAATGAGAAACAGAAACTGAAAAAGCCAAAAATGGTGTGCCATGCTCATGATGAAGACCTGCTTGAACTCTTTGCCCAGTACCAGGGCATGGACATTGAAGTGAAAGACAATGAGAGGGCAGATGCCTTTTGGACAAGGCTAAGAAAGGAACATAAGAAGCTTGCCCCTCTGGCAACTACAATGAAGGGAATCCTTTGCATTCCAAATTCCAATGCACCATATGAGCGGCTCTTCAGCATGCTCAGGAAGAATGTGACTGAGCAGAGGGCCTCTGTGCAACAAGACACCACAGAAGCTCTTATGGTGGTCAAGGCCATCCCAGAGTCTTGTCTTGATTCAGAGAGGCAGCTCTCTAGTGAGACCCTTGGCATGCTGAAGAGTGCTCACTACAAAAGAAACCAAGTAAAGAAGTAGGGACCTAGGGTATCAATGAGAAGTGAATTGAACAAGTGATGTGAATGTGTCAAAACAGAGGCTACAGATGATTATGCTGAATAAAGGCAGCCTTTATCAGAACTGAAAAGGTGTGTGTGCCGTGTTTTTGTGTAGTGTTGGAGTTCGAGAAAAAATCTTCAGATTTTTTTATCCAGAATCTTCTGATTTTGAAAATCTAGGGTGCACCGGTCTGAAGAAGTGAAAATGTGGAGAGTTGTTTGTCTATTGCAAGACGTTTAGACGTTGGGAAGACCCCAATTCAGCTCATCATAAAGGATAAGGAATCTATGAAACTACGATGGGAGAGTGGAGAAAGTGGCGAAAGGGAAACATCGAAACTGAGAGCTTCTGCACTGACAGACTTGGATGAACGCGTCTGGCAGTGGTTCGACTGTTTTCTATTTTTGAAGTTGTGAATTAAAGACAAAGCTAAAAATGAAACATGTTTTACAGTTTCCTTTGTCAGAGAATACATGCTGGTGAGTGTGAAAATTATGACTACATACCCCTCCGAGCCTGACCCCCTCCCCCCCCTCCCCACCACCCCACACCTTGTTTCCGGTATAAGACCACCTCTTTTATAAGACCGTTTTTTTCTCAGATTTTGGACGGTCATATACCGGAGGTTCCACTGTATCTCAAAACCCATTTGAACTATCACAATAAAACTTGGTAAGATGATGTATACCCATTAGACCTCATAAATGATCAGTGAATAAATTACTTTTTGTCAAGGTCACAAGGTCAACAAATGTTGGCCAAATAATGAAAATGTTTTACAAAATTTCACATTTTTCTAGGTTATTAATATTGAACTTATTATTCTTTGATGCATGCTAGATTTTAATGAGACACACATACTATACAAATTTCGTCAACCTCACTCCAAAGTTAAGGCCACTGGAGCTGTCCAAAGTCAACTAGTATAGGCACTTTGAAGTGACCTTGACAATAAACTATGAGAGATATTAAGTCCAAACTTGTTGTATTTAGAGATGATAGATTGGTCTTTCATATATGTTCCGTTTGTGCATTAATCTTGAACTTCAAGGTCATTTTAGGCCTTGCAAAAACTTTTTAAAAAAGGATCATCGTATAGTGGAATTGCTCTGTTTAACTAACATGCAACAGCATTGGGTTATTATACATCATACATGAGCATGAGAGGGCATGTAAGCATGAGAGGGTATGTGAAGGTCAAGGTAATCCCTCACTTAATTTGAGGCATTTTAGCACGCTGCCCGATTCCTAAAAAATAGCCTGCTTTGGCCTCAGATGACCAGTGCACTGGGCCATTGGTTCCAGCTTGATTCAATGGCATCGTGATAACAGAGATGAAAATGTGCATTTTCTCTCATCATTTTTGCTTTCTGTAGCAGCATTTCTAAACTTTGCTTGATTCAGTTTGTGTGTTTAGATAGCTAGGTGATCAATCTCTACATTGTATTTTTTTGGTGATTCAGAATGAATATGTTTTTACAATTTTATTATGTTGAACGAGACAGTGTTTGTTTGAGATTCTCCTCTTTGTTTTATAGTATTTTGCGTGTGTCTGTTCCATTCCCCTTTTTTTTTTAATACCTGTTTAGAAGGTTCTAGAATTCTGAGAGGCTTAATTTATATTAATACAAAATCTTTGAGGTGTAAATGTGCCGTTTGGTAAGTATTGTCAGACTGAATCTATAGAACATTTTATTTTAATTCTTTTTAAACTTGGACTCCACTTCCTAACACTACACGCTCTGCAAGGTGTGCTGGGATTGTGTTGAAAGAGATCTGATAGGTTGGCCCACGCTGCCTAGAATGCAAGTAGCAGTTAAAAAGAAATGGAAACTGAGGAGCATGGGGAGGGGGTGGGAGGTGGGGGGGTCAGGCAGTCTATTTTTATCTTCATCCTAAACCACAGCCTGAGTTTTTGTGTTGAAACATCAATGTCGGTATTACTTTGCATTTTAATGCCACTGTTTCATTTTGTTTTTTTCTTGGTACTTCTTTTTATGTTAAATATTGCAAGTTTCATAAGGCGCATGTGAGTCATACGGGCCTTGCCCTTCTAGTTCAATATTGTTCCTGATTGGCAAACTAAAATACATAATCACAATCATGCATGTTTAGTTGATTAACAAACTCAACAATGTTACAATATTACACTTCATAGATAATATAATTGGACATCAAACAAACAAAACGAACAGAAAAGAAAGGCACTGACTATAATGCTAATTCTACCAAAAGTATCTCTTCAAGCTTGGTCAGTGATTGAATCACTGTCACTAGATGTAGAGTCAGGATTTACAGGTTCAAAATCAAAATAGTTTTCATCTCTCATCAAAATCTTTCATCTCCATCAATATCTTCTTCACCACTATTGCTGTATCACAATATTTCAACATGAACGTTTTTGAGAGTCAAGTCAAGTCAAATAATATTATTGCCAAGATAAAACACAAGGGATATGTCTCAGAATCGAGATAACACGCACGCACATACACACACACACGCACGCACGCACGCAGACATCCGCACACACACAGTTCGCACACGAGCCAACATACTGCATGCAAGCACGACAGACAGAACCACACCCATGAGCCACCGTGAAAACCATATGCAGAGGTTGGGGTTGAGGGGTCAAGGCCAAAGGTCGCTCTGTCCATGGCTAGCAGTACACACAAACACACGTGTAACGGTGTAGTTCGATGTAAAACAGAAGAATTTGTTCTGTGCGAGGTATAGACTTTAAGAAACTGTGAAATTGAAAATAGGATTATTTGAAGAGGGAGCATACTAATGGAGTAATGGAGAGAAAGGGTCGTAGGGCAAGAACCAGAAGGTACGTGTTGCATGATCATGTCAGTCGCTACACACATGCAGAGCCGCCACACAGCACACACTTCATTCCAATATCATAAACATGCACTTAAAAACAGATAGGGCATAATGATTAAAACAGTGAAATGTACCATACACATTTATAAATTTATGAGCGAATTTATCACAGTGGCTACAAAGTCTAATGGATAGATTCTATCCTAATAATAAAATACACAGTAAAAGTAAAAATCAGACTACAAGCAGCACAAAAGGTAATTTTAAGTGGTTGTTGTGAATCATGGCTACCCCAGCAAAATATAGCACAGCATTGATCATATTAGGCATGGTAGCCTTCAGACATTTAAATTTTCCACAACTGAAAGTGTGTAAAATTACTTGTCAGAATATAATATGAAAAGGCAAGTAAAATATAGGTTAGCCCATCAGTGGTTGGTATGTTTACATCTGGTGCATGTACACCATGTAACTTAGAAATTGGGCTCATATCCACACTAAAATACTTGTCTCACCCCTCCCCACCCCCTGCAAACACTCATTTACACTCTCCTACACACACACACACATATACTTCATGCATAATAATACAAGCTTTAAAAAAGCAAGGACAAAAACGCACAAATAAGGCACCCACACATATACACACCTTAGCATAGAAGCCTAGGACTGCACATTGCATGTATAAAATACTGGCACACAGAATATTTATTTATTATTTAATCACTTTTATATAGCCTATCTCACGATGTGCAACAGACATGTTTTGTTGGCGAGCACGATCAAACGTGTGATTTTTGCAACAATAAAACCCGGTCTGTGTCTGTCGGAAACATAGGACTAAACTTCCCATGCTTTCAGAGAGGAAAGAGCTTCAAGGGAAGTAACTGAATTACTCTCTTTTGGTTGTTCTTCTGCATTGCGAACCAAAAGTAACATAGCATTGCAATTGGACATGCCTTGTACGTCCCATAAGCATTGCAAGGCAGTCATACATAAGTTGTACATCCTCAGCACAAGGAGAGGGTTTACCTATATTTTTTTTTAAAACATTGGGTTATTTGATCATACATAAGCATGAGATGTCACATGAAGGCCAAGGTCATTCCAAGGTCAAGGTAGCTGATGGTCGAGGTCATACCAAGGTCAAAATCATCCCAAGGTAATTTTGGGGGGCCATAATACAACTTTTGCTGTAGTTTATTTGATAGTACATGAGTGTATTTGGAGCCGGAGGTCAAGTTGATCTCAAGGTCAAGAGCATAGAAAAGTTAAAGTCGGTATTACTTTGCATAGTTTTTTCTGGGCACTCATTTTAATGTAAAATATTGCGAGTTTCATCAGGAGCTTGAGAGTCATATGGGCTTTGTGTTTCTATTTTTTTCTTACTATCTTTTCATTGATTTTTGTCCATTCTAGTTGGAACATTGGTCCAGCTCACATTGTAAGCTTCAACACAGAGATCTACTGGTGGGGCAACACACGCGAGAACATAAAGCTGAGTTTCATCAGGATCTTGAGAGTCATATGGGCTTTGTGTTTCAATTTTTTTCTTACTATCTTTTCACTGATTTTTGTCCATTCTAGTTGGAACATTGGTCCAGCTCACATTGTAAGCTTCAACACAGAGATCTACTGGTGGGGCAACACACGCGAGAACATAAAGCGTCAGTATGACTGGCTGGAGGCAGACTTGTTGGAGGCGAACAAACTGGAGAACCGAGCAGCACGGCCATGGATCATCACAATGGGCCATAAGCCCATGTACTGCTCCAGCGTAGACAATGGTGAACTGTGCACCAACCCTAGTAATCCAGTTAGTGTGACATTGTCCAGTTCATTTAAAAATAATTATACTTCGTAGCAGTTGTTTATTGAACATTTTCCCAAACTCGAGTTTTATGTCTTGTTTTCTCAAGAACTGCCTTATCTTCAGAGATTTTTCAGTAGTGAGGTTTCTTGTGTAATCTTATGGCAGGTAAACCCCATACATTATTTGGTTGTGGTAGAACATTGCAAAGTTAACCTGACAGCTGAAATGTTATGAAATATTAAGAGAATATTGGCTGACAAATGGGTTCAGTTATACAGAGTAATCAATACACTTGCTCTTTCTGTGTTGTTGAACTTTTTTTTTCTACGTCAAAACTATCCCAGCATAAATTGAGATCTCTAAAAATGCGCTATAGAATGTCCTCATTTGTTCACATTATAAAAGTAACATCTACTGATAAGAACTAATTTGTTCACTCCAAGACCTTTTCCTGATTATGTTGATAACAAAATTATTATTATAAAAACATTATTTTGTTACAGGTTCGCAATGGCACAGCAGTGTTCTGGCCAAACCTTGAGGACCTGTTTTACAAGTATGGTGTGGATCTGGAGTACTATGCTCATGAGCATTCGTATGAGCGCCTCTGGCCTCTCTACAAAGGAAAGGTAGAGTAGGGTGACCACTTGCGGCCACGAACGAACACTTTCTCATACTTCTTTTGTTTATGAACCAATCAGAATCCAAGTTTGATTTTTTTGAATCGGGAGGTCGCAGTAACGGCACCGACTTGGCCGGGGTTCTATAAATGAAACATTGTGGACCTACTTAGCGATTTCTGCACAATTTCAGTGTACCATGATGCGGCCAGGTGCCCAAGGTGCGTCCAACAATAAGCCACAGCTGCGGCCACCATGCCTACACGCGGCCGACACCATGCCCGACATGCGGCCAGGCCCTTTACAACTTTTTAAAACTTACAAAAACACAAATAAGACAAGAAACAAAAAAAAAATAAAAACAGAAAAAGCTAGTAGAATAGGAGTTATTAGAATTGGCCGCACCTCGGTCTGGCCGCGTGATGGTCACCGTAATCTCAAAAAAGAAACTTTTCTTGGGTCAATACTTACAGACAGTAAAATTCATATGCAGAGCGCGGCCATAAACTGGAAATCACGACAAAAAGGCTAAGGTAGACTCGAGGGAAGCAATTGTGATTCCTCAAAGCTTTAAAGCTAGTAGAATAGGAGTTATTAGAATTGGCCGCACCTCGGTCTGGCCGCGTGATGGTCACCGTACTCTATATGAGATGTATTGCTTCCAGTTCTTCCACTAATTCCAGTCACTAGAAATCCTAAACTTCTAATTTGTAAGTTTCTTTATGTCTGTTAACATTTTAAACTCTAAATTACTGCTGAGCAACACAAGCATAGTAAAATAAGTAATTAATAGCACAGACTGTATAACACACAGTGGTACACATGAAATAATGTAGTTACTATGCCGAAGGTCGCGGATTCAATTCCTGCAAGGGGTGAACTTAGGTGACTTAGGTATGAGACTATTCAGGTCACCAAGGGTTTTCTTTGGGTACTGTGGTTTCCTCCCCTTCAATATTGGTATTGGAAGCAGTCACGTGAAAAAAATTCAAAAATAAAAATTTGATTACTTTTCCGTCTTCTAATAGCTATCTGCCTGCCTTTGCACCACATGTTTGAGTGATAGGTGTGTGAGTGAAGCATGTGAGCGTGTATGTTTGTGATCATGTTGCTTTGAGCCCGATTAGTAATTTGGGGAAAAGTGCGTATATAATATCCATTATTATTATTATTATTATTACTTAATACACTGGTCATGTGTATTTGTTATTTTTTATATTTATCTCATGGTTATTTTGATTGTACACATGTGTATTTTCTTTTAGGTTTGCAATGGAAGTTACGAGAAGCCTTACACCAACCCCAGAGCCCCTGTTCACATCATCGCTGGATCTGGAGTAAGCATCTCATTTAATTTTTGTGGTTTTTGTTGTTAGTGGTGGTGGTAGTGGTGTAGTATGTGGTGATAGTTGTGATTGCGGTTTCCATTGTGGGGTGTGTGTAGGGAAAGGTTATGATGTTGGTTGTGACAGTTGTGAGTGTGAGGATGCTGGCAGTGTGGTTTGATATAAGATGTCACTGTCTGAAAAGCACTACTGTCATGACTCATTATTACATTACATTGAGCTACATAGTAGTATATCCGGATAGTTGTGTGGGCAGTGATTTGATTTAATATCTGTATATTTAGTATTTTGCCATTAGACAAAAAACTTTTGTGTAAATTTGCTTGGCTGTGTTGGTTGTAATTATGATGTTGATAGTGATGGTCTGGTCTCATCTTTTCATATTGTGATTGAACAAGATTTGTGTTGATTTTGCTTTGCACACCTGGCTATGCAATTATTGGGGAATAAAAGAAGGGGGGTAAAATTTTTACAGAAATTATATTGAATGGGTACGATAGAGTGAATTTAGATTAACATCTCCAACAAATTATACAAATGTAGACCTCTGCACATAATGGAGAATTTTCCATTTTAAATCGGTATATTTATAACAAGCCCTTACTGACCAGCCATAGCTTGGTTAAATGTACTACCATAGCACTTTACTGCAAAGAAAAAAAAATTAATTAATTAAATTTTAAAAAAGCAAAACATGAAATACCAATTAGAATACACATATCAGGGTGGAGAACAACTGAATCAAGAAATCTCTGAAATCCGGCCGGGGCCCAGGGGCCAAGCCCCGGTATTCACCCCCTGGAAGAAAATGAATGTATGCCATTTTGAAAGTAATTTAGGGCCTCTCCTGAAAGCAAAAAGCACAAAGTAAACATGAATAGAAACAACAACAACAAAAAAGAATGTTTTATGCACATGTCTTTCAAAAAAGTTAAGAATCTTGATTTGTAGGCCTAACAAAGTTTGAGGTCCACCACTGTTACACACAAACTCCACATTTCCAATTTTACTGGGCACACGTTTGTCTATTTTTTTAGCTGTAAACAGGCAAGAATTTTTATAATTTTAGAGATATTTAGGGGTACGTTAGTAAAAACACCACATCTTAGGTATTAGTGACTAGTGTATAGATTTAAATGAAATAAAATGCAAAATGAACAGAAATAAATTCTCTTTTGATTATCTACCTTTTTATACTTCTCTTGTAATGTCTTGTTTTTTATTACTCCATGTGTATATAAAAAAAAGTTTTAAAAAGTCCAAACAAGCCCCCTCCTCTTCTTCACTTTCCTGCCAGTCTTAAAGATCGTATGCATGCACACTACTGACACTAATTGTCTAATGTCAGTACCGATCTCTTCCTCCGACTCCAAGTCCATTTCTCTCACTTTAATGTCTGATAAATGGAAGCCTGTAAACTCCCCTTCATCAGTCGAAGAATCCAAACCATCCATTTTAGACACACACACAAGAAAATTTGAAAAAAAAATCGAAAAAACGAACGCATCACAGAGAAAACTTGTGGAAATGCAGTCGAATGTTTTCACAACAGAATAAACCGGAAGTCAATTGCCGGAAGTCTCGCAATCTTTCAAACAACGCGAGAATATAACCACATGGTTGATACGGACGCTTTTGGACGTTTTGCCTGTTTAGACCTTTGGCCGCTTTTGGCCGCTATGCCCAGTAAAGAGTAGCCCCTCAGCTTCTCACACTCGGAACTCAATTTTTTTTTCTCGGAAATGCAAATGCCTTCCGCGGAAATCCGCGGAATCGCGGAAAATTATCCACCCTGACATATATAAACAAACCCACACACACATGTGACTGTGTTTGTAAGTATGAAGGAAAGTTCAGGATCGAGATTTAAGAAAAGACTCTGTTAAAAATATGTGTTTTCAGTCCAGAGCAAAAGGAAAGAGCTGATGCAGCAATGTGCAGAGTTAAAGGAAGATAATTTTAAACTGATGGGGCTGAAGAGCAGAATGAGTGTTCACCAAAAGTTGTTTTGATATGGGGAATGTGAAGCTGGCTACTGTCAGAAGATGAAGATCTTGGTGTATAGAAGTGGACGAACTCAATTAATTAGCAATCAGTTGCTTGTTGCGACTTGCACCTGGTCGCTATTGTGGCACATACCCAATAATTACTTTAACTTATACATTCCCCATACACCGGAAGAACAGTTAGAATTGATGCTTGGACTTTAAGCACGGCTGTTTATAAGCGGTACGGTCAGACCGTGGCTAAAAACAACCCTTGTTCTTCCTCTTATGTTCCCTTCACACTGGCTGAACTGCACGTAACCAGATCAGAGACGCCCTCTGGCATTGGTGTAGCCTAGCCTACTGGCACTTGCCTTTAATACTTTGTGGAGCTTATAATTATTTTAACCAAGCCCATTGCTGTAGCCAGACCTTAACGAATCGCCGGCGCCCTCTCTTACGATTTTGTTATACATTTTAGAAATACATGACAGTTGTCCCTCACGCTATTAGAAACTACTTTTGCTCACTATGCATAAGTATTTTATGCCTAACAAAAATTCCTGCTGAAACTGAATGTATTTTAAAACCTCATCCACTATTTACTATACACGAGAGAGCCCAAACAAACGAGAATACATTGAAAACCTCATCCAAAACAGCACAATTTATAAGACATGAGGCAATGCAAACAAAACCTTTTAAGAGAGAGAGAGAGAGAGAGAGAGAGAGAGAGAGAGAGAGAGAGAGAGAGAGAGATTAAACATTTAATAACATATTTGAACAATGGGAAAAATGTGTTATACTCACCTATAACAGGTAATCCCATGGCCCCACTGACATTATGTCATTATGCTGATAGGGATATCCTGAATAAATCACCACTATAACTGTCATTGTCACACAACACGGCACACTGATCAAGCGATTCAGAAAGAAAAAACAAGTCAATCCAGTGTTTCCCAAAACGCACATGTGTGCGTCAGAGACGCACACAAAATGAAAAAGGACGCATGAAAAAAAATAGGTGCCTCCCAAGGGACGCAACGTTTTTTGTTGTTGTTTTTTTACTGCCATTATGTATCCTTGCACCTCTGAGCTATCGTGCGCCCGAGCCGAGTAAGCGCGGTGATCTCCCCTACCCACTCACCGCGCTGACAGGCATGTGCAGCCTTTTTGTTTGCTTCCGAAAAGCTGACGACACATGGCTACGGAAAACGATAACCTGCAGAAATGCGGAAGACGATGCAATCGTTGAATGTTGAATCATCATTTTCAGTTCTCCATAGACTAGGCAATGATGATCTTGTCTGTAATACACAGTTGAACAGATTTTTGTTGTCTCTTTTTTTTTTCTTCTGGTCATCGACTTAGTCCCCTCTAACACTAACTGCTTTTACAGAGACAGTTTGTCAGTACATGCAGATTGATGTGTGTAAATTGTCGTATGACCATTTCATGTTTGTTCTATGGTCATTTTATGTGATTTTAAGGTTCCTCTAGTCAATGATGGATTCCTTTGTAACATTTATCAGAATAGTATTCCTTTTGTTGTGTTGCTTGTTTTATGGCTATTCATAATTTTCAATAAAGTTGCATTGAAAACTAAGCTTTGTTTGACTTTGAGGCGTATTTGTGTGTCCGTGATGTTGGTAATCAAAATCAAGGTAAATGTAGGAATTGTAAGGGGACTCTCAAATTTTGTAAGGGGACTCTTGAAATTTTGCACCAGAGAGTCCCAAGGACTCTCTGAAAAAAAAGCTGTGGGAAACACTGCAATCAAAGCATACTTGCGGTGGTAACGAATTGTGGTATGCGGTAACATCACACGGTACGCTGTAACACATCACATGGTGAAGATCTGTAGGCCAGGGGCTGGCCGGGCGGCTCGCTACAATTATGTGCCTATTGCTTGAACCATTAGCACACAGAGACTTTCGTAAATTTGCTGCAATTACAGAGGCCAGCAACCAAACACAAGAAGATATTTTATAATGTCGACCACATCACCAGAAAGTTCAAACTTTGTACTAAGTGTCTTCAAATGGTGAACATTGTAAGGATTCAAATGTGTAATTACAATGTACACATATACACATTCGAAAACTTAAAACTGGTCCACCTATAGTAAGCTTATAGTGCGGGACCGGACAGCTAGTGCGGTCAAATCTACTTAAATATAACACAAACCAAATCGCTTTTAATAATAATAATAATAATAATACAGGCTCAAAGCACGGCGATCTATACCAACATACACGCTCACCTGTCTCATTTACCCTCACACACACCAAATACACATACATCACTCAAACAGGTGGTGTAAAGGCAGGGAGATCGCTATTAGAATACGGAAGAAAATCTAATTTTTATTTTTGAAATTTTTATATTGACTGCATCCTGTACCATTATTGAAGGGAGGGAGGGAGGAAACCGGAGTGCCCGGAGAAAACCCTCAGTGACCTTAATAGTCTAGTACCTAAGTCACATACGTTCGCCCCTTGCGGGAATCGAACCCGCGACCTTTGGCATAGGAAACCGGCGACTTATCCACTGTGCCATGAGGCCACCCCTTGTGGTTCTAATTTATGCTAACACAAAACACAGATATGGAAGTAACTAAATGCAAATGGGAGGCAGGGTGGCCTAATGGTAGAGCTTTGGCTTGCGGATCTGAAGGTCCCGGGTTCGAGCCCAGGCCGGGGCATTGTGTTGTGTCCTTGGGAAAGACACTTTACTCCCGTTTCCTACTCCTTCGGATGAGAGTATAAACCGAGGTCTAGTCTGTGTCGCATACATTCCATCATAACGGACTTTAAAGATCCTGACGCTCATGTCCTAGACGGGTGAGTGCCGGTGACAAGAACACACCCAGCATGCACCTAGGTCCTTCTCCCCCATCCCTGGTTGCCCAGGATTGTGCTCAGTTGTCTGGGGCGTTGTTACGGTGCGCCCAAAGGCTGCAAGTTGGCGCCTCGGGCGGCTTGAGTTAGATCCTGTATCGGCCAGTGCCTTGAGCAGCTCTTGAGCTGGAAAAGCGCTATATAAGAACGATTAAATAAATAAATAAACGATTATCACAATACAAAGGATATTCCACATAAAACAATCACTTTTAGGGCCCAAATATAGAGCCACAATTCCCTCCATCCTTATACTGGCAGCTAGCTATGCAGTACAGTGCTTCGCGGCCCATAGCGTCGTGACCTCTAGCCGCCTGGCTGTGCTAAAAATAGCTTGTTCCCCTTCCACTGGAAGCTAAAATTTTGTGAAGTGAAAATCAGCCGTGTAAGCACCTCGCACCAAAGTGCAAACCGCAGTGAGGTCAAGATTTGTTCCTTGCAAGACTTTATGCATTAAGGGTTGCTTACATGTGATGTCATAATACCGTTATAAAAACGTTATGCAGAGGTTGACAAAGGTATAATTTGTGGTGAATGTTGAGGTACTAGGTAGGCTATCCAAATGTAAAATACTTTGTTACAATTTTACAATATGTATAAGCATCTTTTTGGACAGGCTTTCCACATTATTTGGAAATAAAAAGCTCTTGGTATAAAAAAGAACATCATAATAATTGTTCTTATTGATCTCTTTACAAGTTCAAGAGCTGTTAAAGGTACTATAGTTGTTGCACTTTCATTGCTGTGCAGGGTGATGTTGAAGGACAAACAAAGTTCCGAAAGAAGCTGACTGAGTGGAGTGGTTTCCGCACGGACGATTATGGATGGACAAACATGATCATTGTGAACAGCACACATATGCATCTGCAGGAGGTTTCCATTGACAAGGTGACAATTTTTTGCTCGCATGCTTATAAGTTAGCAATGTGGAGAACAAAACAAACAGCAACCCCCAAGTTGAGGTCTGAGGCAATATTTCGATTTTTATTCAAATCTTTTTTAAGCCATGTTATAGCAATGTATCTACTTGCCCCCCCCCCCCCCCCCCCCCTCTCTCCCCCCCCCCCCCCCCCGCTCCCCCAAATGTCAAGATTTTTGTAAATATGCGTCAGACGAGTCCTATAGTCCATAAATGTTATCTAAAACTAATGCCAGGAACTTTGAGGTGGCTAATTACTCGGAACCTGTTTTATCTATGACAACAATCTTTGTAGGATGGTATATATCCTTTAGAGTTAACAAATTATTTGTGATTGAATGACCACCCTTCAAAGTTAAGGTCTTAGGGTCAGGAAATGTGAGTAAAAAATGCACTTTTTAAATAAAAAAATAAAAAAACACACGCACACTGTTACACGTTGGTTTTTTTAATCATTAGTTGATTCTGCCCGATGCTTGAATCTTAATAAGTGTAACTCAGATTCGTTTATCCACGCAGCAACAAGGCAGGAGTCGTCGTATAAAGTTTTCCAACTTTATTCAGCAAACATCTGCATACAAGATCACTTTCCGAAAATCACTTCAAATATCATCAGAAATCATCATAAATCTCAAATCTCACAATCACTCTCACAATACAGTCTCCATGCAATCGAGAAAAAGTTCGAGCATTCCAGCATGACGCAATAACACCCAATCAAAATAAAACTTGTTACCGGAACGATGCACTGTCTTATGTCACATACGTTTTTACGAATCTAGATGATTCGACACATTTTTTCTCATTAAGATCAGGAAGCTTTAATTAATAATAAAGAAGCAATTCCAGAAAATTCTCAACAATATCGACCGACAAAAATTATAAACATTATACAAAGCTTCTTCTAGCAACAACGTCAAATCAAATCAAAGGTAAATATGCTCTATTATTGCATGCTTTGCAAAACAAAATGATCGGATCAATCGTTCGTGTTTCAAATATAACACGTATGCACAAACAAATTTCACTTGTTACCTAAGTTATTAATAGTGGACATAATTGATGTACGATAGATATCATTGAGACACACCCACTATGCAAATTTGGTCAACCTTGCTCCAGGGTCAAGGTTACTGGAGCCGTCCAGAGTTGGTTCATATGGATATTTTGAAGTGACATGGGATCTAAACTGAGAGATACAGTCCAAATTTGTAGGTAGAGATTAAAGTTTGATCTTTGATATATGGATTTTTTTTTTTGGGGGGGGGGGACTCACATGCATAGCAATGTCTTATGTACTCACCTGCCACCTCTCCCTCCCCCTCATCTCCCCCCCCCCCAAAAAAAAAAAACAAAAAACAACAACAACAACAACAACAACAACAACAACAACAACAACAACAACAACAGTTTTTGCAAATCTGTGTGAGATAAGTCCTAAATAGTCCAAAAATGACAGTTTAAAAAAAAAATCTGTCTGACTGTCTGTCCTGTCCGCTGTCTATCGGTGCAAATCTTGCAAGTGGATCAATATCTCAGAATCTATTTCAACTATCACAACCAAATTTTGTAAGTATACCCATAAGACCTTATAAATGGTCAGTGAATGAATACTATCACTTCAATGCCAACACAAGGTCAACAAATATTAGTTAAAAAATGACAAAATGGGGATCCTATTTATACAACCCCCCCCCCTCCACCCCTCCCTCTTCCTCCTGGCATCCACATGGGGGGTCATTTTCATGTTAAATATTGCATTGAAAGTTCCATAAGAAGCATGTGAGTCATATGGGCTTTGCACTTCAAGTTTTTCTTTTATTACAAACATAATGCCTTCTTCCTCATTGTATGTATTGTTTCAGAATGGAGAAATTATTGATGATGTGTGGATGATCAAGTCAACGCATGGAGCAGGCACCTACTCATGCATGTGATTGAGTCTTGTCTGCATGATAAAATCTGGTCAATGTCTCTTTCTGGTCAACAACTGATGTACAGTCGTTTAGTTTTTATTGCCATCTACAGGGTTATTTTGTTATTTTTAGATTCTAGATGTTATTTGATTAATGGGCTTCTCTTAATGCTATATTATTTTTTCTTGTTTCTAGGGTTTAGGTCTACCATTAATACAATGGGTTGTGGTATATATATATATATATATTTCACAGTGTTACTGATGGTCTAATGACTGTAAATTTCCATCTTCATTTGTTCCTTCTCGGTGTACAGTGCTTAATGAATGTCTAATTAAAGGATTCAGATTCCACCAAAGCTGTTATTGTGATGATTTGGACATGGTTTAATTGATTGTAATATATTGTGCCTCTTTTTGTGTATTGTGAATGGTGTATGCCATTTTGTATCTGGATCTTGATTGTACTCACAATCCCAATAGCTTTATAAGACTGGTGGTGATGTTTGTGGTCTAAAGTTGTGCGTTTAAAAAGTTTTGTGTCAGAAGCTGTTTTTATTAATTTTATGTTTAATTTTGATATTGTAGGGGAGGGAGGAAGATCGGAACAAGCAGAAAGTCTGTCTGACCAACCAACAAACGGACGAGTTCATTAGAAACCACCAACAGATTTTTGACCAGACTTCATATGAACAATTCATAGGTTAGGAGACATAGGTTAGTTACCTGCCTCCTGTCCCATCATATTTGCTCTGCTGCAAAGGTTAAGGTCACTGGAGTCATTCTGTTGCTAAATGTGTTTTGTTCAATCTCTAGAAAAAAGGCTGAAGCAATTTTGTTTGAGTTTAGGTTTACAGGTAATTCACTTATAGGCCATCCGTCAATATCAGTCCGGTTGTTTGTCAGACAATTGGTATGTTGCTCCAAGTGTAACTTTTAATTTGAGTGTGTGTCTTTGAATCAGTTAAATGTATAAGGAAATGATTGCTGCACTTGCCCTTGCTCCCCCCCCCCCCCCTTCCCTTTTCCTCTTGTACTTCCCCATGATTACAGTGTGATTGAAGTATTAATGCAAAAGACAGTGTTGAAGGTTTATGGTAGCTTGTGATTTGGGATGCTGTGTGTGGAGTTCCTGTTTTACAAGTTTTGAATCCACCACAGAGTGAAGGGAAGCAATACAATGATCTCCATCTTGACATTTTCTGGGTCTCTTTATATCACATTTATGAATTATTATTATTTACAAAGAGGATCTGGAATATTTATATGTTTATGAAATCTCCTGGTGATTAAAGAGATGTTAAGAAATTATCTATTGGTCACACATGGGGTGTCCAATTAAATTATCAGACTCCACGGGACAGTTGCTGATTTATATACTGTCAATAAATTGTTTTCATTTTTGGGTGTGCTGTTTGTTGACTTTCTGCACAAAGGGTGACAGTTTATATTCTTGTCATGTGATATGAGATCTCCATAAATGTTTTGAACAAAAAATCCAATGCAATAAACACAGTGCAAGACTTCTTAAAAAAATCTTTGTTTTTAATGGCAGGGAATACCAAATAAACAAATACAAAACTGTTATTATTGAACATAAATCTAACAGTCTCAAATTCAACCTTTCAAAAATGCACAGACATCTCAACATGCATAGATTAAAAAATAATAATAATAAAAAAAATCTACGGCAACAAAAATTGAATGTAAGCACCAACACATGTTCATTCTGTTTTTCCTTGTCAATAGAACATAAAAACAGAATGCTCCTCAGTACATTTAGGACAAAATGATTAACTGATAAAAAAATTTCCATGGCTTGCATTGCAGACTAACTTCCTTTAAATTTTTACATTCACACTGGCGTGCCCCATGACTGCAATTTATACACATAGCATATAAATTTGACAAATGCATCGGTCATTTCTAAGAAGTGCCAGCATAGTACATAGAAACCACATGACAAGCCATATAAAATGATTTCCAGACGACTACATTAATGTCAAATTGTGGTGTTTTGTTCACTCTATCGCACACACATTAACAGTGACCCCAAACCCGTTAAAATCTTAACTTTTCTTCGTCAAACCCTTAAAATACGGTCATAGTCATTTCTGTGTATGGTGTGTTTTATGTTCTGATTTCGTATTTCATCTTTTGCTTCATTTAATTATTTATTTATTATTATTTATTTATTTTTCTTCTGTAAAGCGCTATAAGCTCTAGTGAGGAATGACGCTGTACAAATGTTAATTCTTATTATTATGGCTCACATGCTCCTTATTGAACGTGCAATATTTAACATGAAAATGAGTGCCCAGAAAAAAAAAAAAAAATTAAATGGTGGCATTAAAATGCTAAGTGATCTTTCTATGTTCTTAACCTTGAGATGACCTTGACCTCCAGTTCCATATACACTCATGTACTATCAAATAAAGTACAGCAAAAGTTGTATTATGCCCAAAAATCTGTGGGATGACCTCGACCTTCCTGTCATGCATGTCTGATTAAATAACCCAATGTTGTTGCATACTATGGGTTACAGCCATTCCACTGTAAGATGACCTATTTTTTGTATTAGTTATTCATTGCTTACAGGGTCCAGCGGACTGCAAAGAGCCGAATCAGGACCACAAAATCAAGACCACAACTTCGCTGAAAGAGGACTCGCCCCTGATCCGTATAAAAGATCTGCTCAAACAACTCTAGTGGTAACACTAAAGGCACTCCACCAGCCGGTCACTTTTCAATAAAGACATCCCACGCAGGGAACAAGACTATACTCTAATTTATCGAACCCCCGTTTACAAAAACAAAATAGAATATAAACATCATAATAAAATATCAACAAACACACATACATATAAAATGCCTACATTGCCAAATAATAACAACATAGGAAGCTCCAGTGACCACCTGGCAGAAAGCGTCCAATATTCCCAAGCTGATCCAACAGACCTCACACACAAATGAGGAGTTTTATCC
The DNA here is from genome assembly GCA_036898135.1 of Oncomelania hupensis. Taxonomy (NCBI): domain Eukaryota; kingdom Metazoa; phylum Mollusca; class Gastropoda; order Littorinimorpha; family Pomatiopsidae; genus Oncomelania; species Oncomelania hupensis. Next base: position 45,237,058 of record CM072513.1, read on the forward strand.
TGGAAAAGTTTTCTAGAAAAAGGGTAGGTGATTGGTGTAGCAAAGAAGAAGATAGCATAGCAGATTGATAGAACAAAGTAGGAATGAAAAAGAACAAAGGAGAAAGCGACAGTGGAAATTTGATACTATTTATACTGAAACCCCTGGCACCCCCACGGGGGAGGGCTGAAAGAGGACTCACCCCTGATCCATATAAAAGATCTGCTGAAACAACCCCAGTGGTAACACTGAAGGCACTCCATCAGCCGGTCACTTTACAATAAAGGCATCCCACACAGGGGACGCTGAGGCTATACTCTTAATTTATCGAACCCATGTTTACAAAAACAAAATAGAATACAAAAACCATTATAAAATATCAACAAAACTCATACATTTAAAATGCCTACATTGCTAAATAATACCATAGGAAGCCCAAGTGACCACCTGGCAGAAAGCTTCCAAAATTCCCAAGCTGATACAACAGACCTCACACACAAATGAGGAGTTTTGTCCCAGAAGAGTTTTCAAGAAAAAATGTAGGTGACTGGTCTAGCGAAGAAGAAGATAGTATAGTAGATCGATAGAACAAAGTAGGCATGAGACATAACAAATGAGAAGGACAGTGGCAGTGGGTATTTAAAGCACTAAATTTCCAGAAAGTGGGGATACTATTTATACAGAAACCCCGACAAGAGGATATTTTTGGTGTTTTTGCCAGGCCTAAAAACCTTGACCTTCAAGATCAACGCAAAAACGGAACATATACGAAAGATCAATCTATCATCTCCAAATTCAACAAGTTTGGACTTTATATCTTTCATTGTTTAGGGTCAAGGTCACTTCAAAGTACCTATACCAACTTACTTTGGACAGCTCCAGTGACCTTGACCTTGGAGTCAGGTTGACCAAATTTGTATACTACGTGTGTCTCATTGATATCTATCATGCATCAAAAAATGATGTTCAATATTAATAACCTAGAAAAAAAATGAAATTCTGTGAAAAAATGTCATTTTTTGGGACTAAAATTTGTTGACCACATTACCTTGAAATGAAGCCATTCATTCACAGATCAATTATGAGATAATTTTACCAGTTTGGTTATAATAGTTGCAATAGGTTCTGAGTACTTTAGTACAACTTATGTTAATCTGATGAATAAAATTTTATACAACAACAACTGAGTACTTAGCCATATAAAGTTTTTGCATGGACGGTGGACAGACAGACGGAGGGATGAACTGACAATTTTTTTCAATGTTATTTTTGGACTATTTAGGACTCATCGTGCACAGATTTGCAAAAAATATGGACATTTTTCTTTTGGGGGTGAGTACATAGACACATTGCAATGCACCCGTGTCAACAAAATACACAAACATATACATTATTTAAAATAATAATAGCAAGAATAATCATAATAGAAAAAAAAGTCTCCCACAAGAACCAAACCTCTAACCTTGTAAACACAAGTTGCAGACCTTATCAACTAAGCTAACAACCAACTGTGACTTAAACTGGTAAAATAAACACTTTGCCAGAGAGTTTTCAGTGAAGAGAGAGCCAATTGAGTCTTCCTCTCGCGAATCACTCATCTTATTCGCTGGGATAGTCAAGTAGTCGCCTCACTTTGCACAGCAAACTTCCAGAGAGAGAGAGATGGAGGAATTGAATAGCATTTTTTGATATAGGTTTTGCTTTCACCGATCAGGTCGAACATTTTCCTTCTTACTCATCAGAATTAATTTGAGATTATCTTGCAAAGATTTAATGAGTGTACCGAGATCAGTACTTTAAAGATTTGTTCGTTATTGTACACCATTTTGATGAGCTGCAAATGTAAACAAGCTAGGCGTAATCAGTATAATGATGTAATTGTCAGACCAATGTGATCGAGACAGGTTATTATTTCACTGCAATCTTTAAGAAATATGTAACTTTATAATTTGTGCTGTAGAATAGTACAAGAAAGTTCAGCGAATATTATCATAACAATATAGTCAACTGTTAACCAGTTTTTGTACACTGAAGTAGTAACGTAAGTAAACTGGCGATAGGACTATAAGAGCACACGCCAACTGGCATCAGTTACGAAGTTTATTTTTGCGTCAGTTAAGCCTACTGATTTTTTGTTAAATTATTAAATATTGCAAAGACTGACAGAGAGAGATGCACAGATGAGGCACTGCCAACATCATCGGATGCAAAGAAATGTAAGCTTATAAAAAGCTTACATGTAATAGATATAACTAATAAGGTCAAGTTTTGTTTAATAATATTATTAATAATTTATTTTCTAAAGCGCAAAACCAAACTAAAATCTGCTCTAAGTGCTCACATGCATACACACACTCAATTAACATTTGCAATGATAAATATTTGGACAATATTAAAACATTATGAGATAAAAACATGTAAAAAAATTCATTAGAAATAATAACGAACATCACATCAAAGTAAAAAAATGCATGTATAAAATCCACACATGCACACGCAAACACATACTCACACACACAAACATCACATAAACCAAGACACCAACTTTAAGAATATATAATGAAGCAACGATAAAAACATTTCAAAATACAAAGTTAGTTAGTTCATTTCTTACAGGGTCCAGTGGACTGCAAAGAGCCGAATCAGGACCACAAAATCAAGACCACAACTTCACTGAAAGAGGACTCACCCCTAATCCGCACAAAAGATCTGCCAAAACAACCCCAGTGGTAACACTGAAGGCAATATACCAGCCGGTCAGTTTACAATAAAGAGGCAGGGGACACTGAGGCTATACTCTAATTTATCGAACCTCCGTTTACAAAAATAAAATAGAATACAAACATCATTATAAAATATCAACAAAACACATACATATAAAATGCCTACATTGCCAAATAATAACCTTATAGGAAGCCCCAGTGACCACGGCAGAAAGCGTCCAATATTCCCAAGCTGATCCAACAGACCTCACACACAAATGAGTTTTGTCCCGGAAGAGTTTTCAAGAAAAAAGGTAGGTGACTGGTCTAGCGAAGAAGAAGAACAGAGTAGGAATGAGAAAGAACAAAGGAGAAAGACAGCAACAGTGGGAATTTAAAGCACTAAATTTCCAGAAAGTGTGGATACTATTTATACTGAAACACCTGGCACCCCCAGAGGAAAAATACAAAGTACTACACAGTAAAACAAAATAATATAAATATATGTCAGTATGAAAAAGCAACCCGTATTCAAAACCATATATAAGATCTTTTTTAAAATCGAAATATACATTTTAAAAAATATATAAACAGAATAAGAAATTATGAATGTGGTGTTTAATGTGTACATGCTGACAGGACAACCCGCTAAATAAATAAACATCTCAGTGAAGAACCTGTTGAAAACACCTCTTTTCTCGCAGCATTTTAAACGAAAGAATGTGCGTGTGTGTGTGTGTGTTTATGACCATGCGCACCCGTTTGTGTGGCTAGGTAGAAACGCCTTTATTCTGACTTACACTTCGTCGGTGTCCATTCAAAACCTCGTAACTCCGAAAAAGTAGTTTTTGCAAACTTTTCATGGTTATGTCCCTTGAATTTTTGCGCATTTTTTATCACAAGCTCGGAATTCATAGCTCAGTTAGAAAGCATCAGTAATACAAAATATCAAAACCTCGTATGTCCCAACAGGTCAAACGATTTGTATCAAAATCTCGTATCTCACTTACGAGGTTTTTATCATTTGGAATAAATTTCTAAAACCTTGTAACTCAACTTACGAGGTTTCATTCCAATAAATGACGCGCTAAGAAGTTGAGTTGACGTCACTTACGCGGTTTTTGTTATTGTCATCGTGGAAATGTCAGCTGCTTCTGGTTAGTTTTTCTACATTTTGGCGAGTACTGATGATACATGTTGTCATTTTATTCAATTATGATTTCTTCTAGATTGATATCGTCCAGATCTTCTCCATATTACTCTTCAGGAATAAACGAACAGGCACGTTATATCACACTCTGAGACAAAATCTGACACTGAATGAGTGCAGTCAAAGGCATACTGTGGCATAATTCTAAATAATTTACAAAATACAGAATAATATTGTGTGTTTTTAGTTTTTAGTTTAATGCCCGTCACCCCTGCCAGGGTATGGGCCGCCAACAACAGCTCTCCAGAGTCCTCTGTTCTATGCCATTCTTTCTAACTGACTCCAGGTGTAGCCCATCTTGGTGGTGTCGGCCTCGAGGTCGCGTCGCCAGGTGTTCCTTGGACGTCCTCTCTTTTGCTTTCCCTGGGGGTTCCACTTCAGCGCTTGCCGGGTGACGTTCGTCGCTGGTTTGCGTAGGGTATGCCTTATCCAGCCCCATCTCCTTTTCCTGATTTCATTTTCAGCAGGGAGTTGGCGGGTCCTTTCCAAAGGTTGGCGTTGCTGATGGTGTCGGGCCTGCGGATCTGGGGAATCATTCTGAGGCAACTTTTGATGAAGGACTGGACTTTTTTGATGGTGGTCTTGGTTGTCCTCCATGTCTCTGCTCCATACAGTAAGACTGACTTCACATTGGAGTTGAATACCCGTATCTTGGTGGCCAAAGACAGCTCTCTGGAGGTCCAGATGTTCTTGAGCTGAATGAAGACAGCTCTTGCTTTGCCGATCCTAGCCTTTCGCATCTGTGCCGCCCTGCTGATCAATGATGCTACCCAGGTAGGTGAAGGACTGCACTTCTTCCAAGGGACTTCCATTCACGATGACTGGTTCGGTACTGATGGAGTTGATCTTCAGGATCTTGCTCTTGTCCTTGTGGATGTTGAGGCCGACCTCCGACGATGTGGCCACCACTGCATTTGTCTTCTCTAGCATCTGCTGTTGGCTATGGGAAAGAAAAGCAAGGTGGGCAGCGAAGTCCAGGTCCTCGAGCTGGTTCCACAGTCCATTGGATTCCGTTCCTACTTTCCCTGGTGGACATCTTCATAACCCAATCTGTGGCGATGAGGAAGAGGAAATGTGACAACAAGCACCCTTGTCGGACTCCAGTTTTCACCTGGAATTTGTCTGTGAGCTGTCCGCCATGGATAACTCTGCAGGACATGCCGTCATAGGAGTTCCTGATCAGATTGACCATCTTGGTCGGGATGCTGTAGTGTCGAAGGAGCTTCCAGAGGGTATCTCGATCCACGCTGTCAAACGCCTTCTCATAATCGACGAAGTTGATATACAATGGCGAGTTCCATTCCAGGGACTGCTCCACGATAATGCGGAGCGTTGCTATCTGCTCCGTGCAGGATCTATTCTGTCGGAAGCCTGCCTGCTCGTCTCGTAACTGTGGGTCGAAAGTATCCTTCATCCTTTCCAAAAGGACCCGGTTGAAGACCTTCCCAGGCACAGATAGAAGTGTGATGCCCCTGTCCCTGTAGTTGTTACAGTTGCTGAGGTCACCTTTCTTGGGAAGCTTGATCAGGTAACCTTCCTTCCAGTCTGCCGGACCATCTTCTTCCTCCCAGATCCTCTCAAAGAGTGGGTACAGCATCTCCACTGATGCTTCCAAGTCCGCTTTTAGAGCCTCTGCTGGGATGTCGTCTGGTCCAGCGGCCTTTCCGTTCTTCATCAGCGTGATGGCCTTCTTGATCTCTTCCATGGTCGGTTTCTCACAGTTGATTGGAAGATCCACATTGGCTGGTTCAATGACTGGGGAATTCGTTGGTGCTGGTCTATTCAAAAGTTCATCAAAGTGTTCAGCCCATCTGTTCAACTGCTGGTCTATACTGTTTATGGTGTTTATCTGCTTGTCCCTAACAGGTCTTTCTGGTTTGCTGAACTTTCCGGAGAGTCGCTTAGTGGTGTCGTACTACTGTTTCATATTGCACTGTACGCTGCCTGTTCCGCTTCAGCCGCCAGTCCATCCACGTAGGCCTTCTTATCTTTTTTTATGTTTCTTTTCACTTCTCTATGGGCTCCTGTGTAGTCTTCTTGGGCCTTGGCCTTAGCTGCTCTGGTTCAGCTGTTGTTGACTGTTGCCTTCCTCTTCTTTCTTTCTTCTCTCTTGACCAAGGTCTCTGCTGTGATCCACTCTTTCTGTTGATGTTTCTTTGGCCCCACAACTTCTTGGCATGACGATCTTAGTGTCTCTTTCACTTTCTGCCACCTGTTGAGTACACTGTCTTCTTCTTCTTCAAATAATTCCTGAAGCGCTTCGAACCTGTTCCTTAGCGCCAGACTAAACTGTTATTTTGTCTTTGGGTCTTTCAGAAGGCTGATGTTGTACTTCATTCTTCTGCCTGACGAATGTCCTCTTCAACTTCAGCTTCAGTTTCACCACCACCAAGTGATAGTCGGACGCCACGTCTGCTCCTCTACTCACTCTAACGTCTTGCAGGGATCTTCGGAATTTCTTGCTAATGCAGATGTGGTCGATCTGGTTCTCTGTCGCATTGTCTGGAGATACCCATGTACTCTTGTGGATCCGCTTGTGAGGAAAGATGCTGCCTCCGATGACTAGGTTGTTGAGTGCACACAGATCCGCAAATCTCTCTCCATTCTCATTCATTACTCCTAAAGCGTGGGTGCCCATAACTGGTTCGTATCCGGTGTTGTCAGACCCAATCTTGGCATTGACATCTCCCATGAGGATGGTGATGTCCTTGTCTGGGTAGGTCTCAAGGATCTTCTGTAGTCTGCTGTAGAAATGGTCTTTAACATCCTCTTCCCTGTCGTTCGGTGGAGCATAGCACTGGACAAGGTTCATCTTGATCTTCCTCATCTTGGTACGGAAGGATGCTGTGATGATCCTGGGGCCATGGGCCTCCCATTCTATAAGTGCCCTCTGTGCCTGATTGGACAACATATAGCCTACTCCCTGCGAGTGGGGTGCATCGTTTACTTCGTGCCCGGAGTACAGCAATAGTTCTCCTGTCATCAGTCGCCTTTGTCCAGCTTGGGTCCATCGTGTCTCGCTGATGCCTAACACGGTCAGGTCATTATTCCTTATCTCAGCTGCTACCTGTGCCGTCTTTCCGGATTCGTACGTGGTCCGAACATTCCATGTGCCGATGGTGGTTCATTTAGGCTTATGTTATGGTAATAAATGTTCATTTAGACTTATGGTAGTAAACGTTCATTTATTATGGTAATAAAAGTCCATTTAAACTGTTACGGTAATAACAGTTAATTAAGACTATTACGTTAATGAAAGTTAATTTAGACTATTATGTTATGGTAATAAAAGTTCATTTAGATTGTTATGTTATGGTAATAAAAACTTCACGTAAGTGTCATGTATTACTTAGCTTACATCTTATAATTTATTTCACAGGAAATTCCGAGAAAGGACTTCGTGCTACTTTAAGTACAGGGCTTGTACTGGTCAGAAGGACATTATTATGTCAGTGATGAATGCAACAACGCGTTCATTGATTGCTGGGTGTTACAGTGTTAATCTATCAATGGCCTATTAGCCTATTTCAATTTTGTAAAGACAAGGGTTGTGTCTGCATTATTGAATAAAACAACATTGACAATGTTTTCAACTGCATTTTTCGGTCTTTTATTTTGTATTAATGTTTCCTTTGTTGTTTGCTATTGTGACTAATCCTTATAACTTGCAACTTCAAGCTCAAGCAAAACAGTCAAAACCTCGTAATTTGCACCTTCCAGCTCATACAAAATAGTAAAAACCTCGTATGTGAACATTTTTGTCTATTACTCAAACACGCATGCGCTCTTAATCTTGCCACTATTACTGCCAAATTCCCTGTTCAATACTGAATGCAAATTATACTAAAACCATTTGTTTTGGTGACACCTGATTTTTTAAAACAGTTTTTTTCATTTTTCTCAAAACTGTATTTTGGGACATACGAGGTTTTGAATGGACACCGACGACTTGAACCTCTACGTACTTTCTTTTGACGGACCCCGTTATTTTGACGTCAAAACAGTGTTCCGTTAGGGTTAGGGCTGTGTTAGGCTTAGGTTAAGGTTAGCTTAAAATAATGGACAAATTTGTAAAATTTTCAAAGGAACGTATGTAGAGTTTCATGAAAGTCATCACAACAGCGTTTCTACATGGTTGTGTGTGTGTGTGTGTTTGTGACCATGCGCACCCTTGTGGGTGTGTGTGTTTGTGACCATGCGTACTCATGTGTGTGTGTGTGTTTATGACTGTGTGCACCTGTGTAGGTGTGTATGTGTTTCTGACCATGCGCACCTGTGTGTGTGTGTTTGTGACCGTGGGCACCTGTGTGTGTTGCAACTTCACTTGCTTCTTAATCGAATATTTGTTAATGTTTGTTATGTTTTTATTTCAAGTTTGTCATGTTAAACTGTGCTTTTGTTGTGCCACTTGGAAACGGACTGAGGTTCCCCACTCGATCCATTGTTGTATATTATATATATATATATATATATATATATATATATATATATTACAAAGTTTATCCATTATATATACCAACCAGCCCTATTTTCAGCGGCAGATTTCTATATGTATTTACATTGTTTGACTCTTCATGTACTCATTCAAGATTCTTTACATGCCTGATGTGAGTTATTATGATTATTATCCTTTTTTTTCCCACTACACATGAATAAGAGTCCCCAGTCTAATACTAACTTGCAGGCAATGTTTCAGATCATTTGTTTTATGTTTCAGTAGGAACTTGAAATCAAAACTATGTGGCGTGCACTAGCATGTTCACTCTGTCTCAAGCACCGGGAAGTTTCCTTCGTACTATCACGTCTATTGGCGTAGTGGCAGCACTTGCCTGCGATGAGACGAGAACATGGTCCTCTCTTTAGTGTAAGCTACCTGATTTCGTCGAGTGCGCAGTCGAAGATTTGACTACGTGCTTTTTGCAAGGCATTGGCACCAGCGACCTTGACTTTTGAGGTAGAGCCAATGTGATGGCATGGGAGGTTGGCCACTAACCTAGGTATTATTCCTAGTAAGTTTGATGAAACTTTGTTCAGAGGTTCTTGAGAACTGGCATCCAATGGACCGACAGAACGACATTTGGGTTGTTTTGATCCACCCCAACTATTTCAACCGACATTTAGCGTTCTGATTCTCCCAAACTATTTTAAAGTATTTACAGATAAGTCTAGAAATATTATTCAGACAAGTCTAGAACATTGATGAATTTCAGTTCAGTTATTCTTGAGATAAGGCAAAAAGTGTTGCAACAAAAAAGTGAAATTCGGAGTGACAGACCAATGGAACAACTGATGCCGTATGGCTACTGAGAGATGGCCCACAAGCATCAAGATCAGCATAACTGTTTTTGAGATATTGAGCAAAAACATGTTTAGCAACAAAATGGCTTCAGTGACCTTGACCTTTATAACACAGCAAATATGATAGCATGGGAGGCAGGACACAAACTTAAGAAATGTCTATATAAAGTTTGATCAAATCCGTTCAGTGGTTCTTGAGATATTGTGTCCAATGATCAGACAGATGGACCAACAGACAGATCAACATTTTTCTCGTTCTGATTCCCAACTGTTTCAAGGTCTTACAAGTCTGGAAATACAAAAAATGTAAACAAAGGGGCAGTTTTAGAACACCATTTGACAGAGCAAGACTATCGATGATTAACAAACTTCCCTAATTTTTCAGCAGTTATTTGTGTACATTGTTTTACACCATTGGTACAGGTAATGTATATTTACAACCAATGATTACCTTACATTACCTACATTGATAAGTATGGTACATGTAGATCATTAAATTACACCTGTACCTCATTGAAGTCTTCAGGCAGATTCAGATTATGCAAAAACTACTCAGGACCTATTCTTCTCTGTACTTTACTGACAGATTACATTCTCCGATATTAATTTAACTCGCCGATCATGCTACTAAGCCTAAAGTAAATGGTGGTATATATATATGACTAACATCAATGCACTTCTTTAGTATTTACTCTTCCATCAAATTAGCACGAAAGATAAAACCAAATAAAAAAACTCCATTGCTTTTCATGAAGGTACATGTTTGAAGAGGAGGTTTTTGTTTATTTTACATCACAGAAAACATCACTGCCACAAAAGAGTGTACATACGTAGTACAGAACACTATGTCTAAAACTCAAGGAAGCATATGAAGCCTTTTACTATAAAAGCAGTATTGTTCTTCATATAACCAAGCAACAGCTGCAAGCAAAACTTCACACAATTTATATTAAAGTGTTCTGACCATAAGAAATACCTTTTGTGGGTTCAGGTGTATACCCAAACTATAGCCTAAACATACTTTCATTTAGAACCTCACTCGGGCCAGTATATACCCCAATCAAAGTTGATTTTATCCAGAGACTGCAGTGTGATTGAAAACACAATGGAAAAAAAGAATCCACTCCTATTTCACAAATCTTGAAAGTCACTGGTGGTCTTGATAAAAATTGCTCCATTGCCTTTCATAATAGCTGTCAGTGCATGCTAATACCATATTTTGTGACTGGGCGAAATTCCACACACACACACACACAGCACACAATAGACACATCTTGTAGTCCTTCTCTACGTCACAAATTGGAAAGCCCATTTTGCAGTTTGACAGTGCTGTATAGCTTTTCACCACAGGTGCTCACATTTGGGTCTCACTAATTTCATTATAGAGACAGATGTTGGCCATCATGACTGTAAAAACACTTTCATTGACAGGTACCACACTAAGTGACTATGATTAATTTGCCTACAAAATATAGTTAATCCACTTTGTTTGCACAAAAAGTACATCACCATGAATCGAAATTGGTTTAAATGTTTATTGGTCAATTGAAGGATGCACACAAAAAGCATATCACAAAGCTATAAAGTTTTCAAAGACATTACCAAGTAATGAAAGGTATGCATACAAAGGACGTAAAAAAAAAAAATAATAAAAACGTATAAATAAAAAATATTAGGTAACATGTGAGTCTGTCTCATGTAACATTTTATGTCTAGCTGTTAAACATTTTACATAAATTTAACATCTGCATCACATCTGTGCAACTAGATGCATCCGAACAGAAAAAGCTGGTTTTTGATGTCCACAACAGTGTTTTTTGTAGGAATTCATTTTTATGGAAGAGAATAAGAAACAAGATGGCAAGCCATTTAAACTATTTCTAGACAACCAAACAGTCACAAACATTTACAAATCACATCGCATTGTGGTCCAGGTAATGTTCCTATGAAATTTGGTTAAGTTCTGTTTAATGGTTCTTGAAGTACAGAGTGCAATGTAACGACCGACCAACCAACATACATTTGGCTCATTCTGATTCCTAAATATTTTAAAATATCATCTGGAAATACAAACACTGAAATGTTTATGGTAATGCAACTATTTACATTTCATCATCATCGTCCAAACCTTCCTCTGGAAAATCACCCACTTCTACTGATAATGGTTTCACAAAACCTCCATACTTTGGCATGCATTCAAAGTACCTTCTGCCACCAACACTAGAAGACAAAAGAACAAAATCTTTATTTTATACTTTAGCAAAACAAACACAGAAAGATATAAATAATTTTCCTTATTTTTCAAAACAATTTTTATCAAGTTTATTTACAAAGCTATAAAATCTGTATATTATATCTTTAATACATTAAAATATTGAAGTCTGTTAAGGAAAAATTCTGTGTACCAACCTTCCATCATTCTTCCCATGTGGTTCATCATATTGCACACCCACCCAAACACCAGGCTTGAAATCTGTTGTGCCTGCAGTAAGAAAAATAAGCATGGGTCAAAACAAACAATAAACAAAAAGACTATAGACTTTAAACATTTATTACAATTACAACATGTTACAAGGATCATAGCGAGCATTGTGGCCAAGTGGGCTAAGGCCGGACTAACTTGCCTTGTCCACAGGCCAAAAACCAATGGCGCCTGACAGGTGTGGGTTCGATCCAGCATCGGGGCGCGCGCTATGTTTCTCCGAATATTATTTACTTTCGACTCGGGGCAACGTCTCGGGGGTTTTCTCCAAGTACTCCGGTTTGCTCCCCCAGCAAAATTTCAAAATCACAACTAATGTTAGGTAGGTTGGGTTTGGGTGCGCCACACGCTGCGACTACGCTTTCCCAAGGGGAGGCGGCCCAGAATTTCCCTATGAAAAAAGGGACAATAAGGTAAATAAAATAAAATAAAATAAAAAAACTTTTAGGCTTACAACTTATTCTTACAATTAGTCCTTGTTTCAGGCACCCATGCAAACATAATACAATTAGCCTCCCACATTTTACATATATAAAAATTCAACTACATTTATAACAATTTTAAAACAAGAATTTTAACATATCTAAATGTCATCTAAACATGATAGTATTATAACATCGACCAACGCCTTGAACAGCTTTTGAGCCATAAAAGCGCTATATAAGTCAGGAGGCACGATGGTCTAATGTTAGTGCTTCGGCTTGCGGATCTGAAGGTCCCGGGTTCGAGCCCTGGCCGGGCCATTGTGTTGTGTCCCTGGGAAAGACACTTTACTCCCGTTTCTTACTCCTTCGGATGAGAGTATAAACCGAGGTCTAGTCTGTGTGTCGCATACATTCCATCATAACGGACTTTAAAGATCCTGACGCTCATGTCCTAGACAGGAGAGTGCCGGTAACAAGAACACACCCAGCATGCACTTGGTCCTTCTCCCCCATCCCTGGCTGCCCAGGATTGTGCTCAGTTGTCCGAGCGTCAGACCATGCGCCCAAAGGCTGCGGGTGGGCGTCTCTGGCGGTTTGAGTTAGATCCTGTATCGGCCAGCACTTTGAGCATGAGTTGGTAAAGCGCTATATAAATAAAGTGATTAAATTAAATTAAATTAAAGATTGATATGATAAGAACATTATTATATTTTTTCCAAAGGAAATAAATTTCATATGATAATAAAAGTGTTTTAAACTTTTTTTAAATTATTAATTTCAAATAAAATAAACAAGAACCCAAAAGAGCAACAAATTTGCCAGTAATCTGTAATAACTGAATATAAGCAACCAATACTTGAATCACAAAATGCACCTTAAAATGACACACTGCCTTGCTTGCATCCCTTTATAGTCTCTCCCACTGACTGATATTGAATGCATATTACATTCATTAGATAGATAGATAGATAGATAGATAGATAGATAGATAGATAGATAGATAGACAGACAGACAGACAGACAGACAGACAGACAGACAGACAGACAGACAGACAGATAGATAGATAGATAGATAGATAGATAGATAGATAGATAGATAGATAGATAGATAGATAGATAGATAGATAGATAGATAGATAGATAGATAGATAGATAGATAATCAATGTTTATAGGGTCCAGCGGATTGCTAAGAGCTGAATCAGGACCACACAAAACTATTCAAAAACAGACTGCATCACTAACACATTAAAATATGATTAAAAAATTACCTAATTAAATGTAACCAAGCACACAAACAAGATGACATGACCTATATGGGATAAAACAAACCAACATCACATAAAAATATAAACAGGTTTTGAAAATCTCATTTAAAAGGTATCGGACAAAAATATTTTTCTTTCTCATCAACCAGATCAGCACATTCAGACATAAAATGACGTATGGAAAAGGTTTTGTCACAAGCAAAAGCACCATGGAGGTTCTTTACCTTTCAAAAGGAAACTATTGGTGACAAAAGAATGCCCAATATGAAGGCAGGCCAAAACAGTTTCTTCTTCGCGAGTAGACCCAAAATTAGGCAAAGAAGCTGACAAATCTTGAAGAATTTAAACTAATTTGTTGTTGATTTGATTTGACCATTCGGTCTGCCAGAGCCATTTACAATAAGAGTCAGTTATACAACGCAGGTCAAAGTACGGAACAAACTGGAAAATCTCTTAAGAAAATCAAAATGGAGAGCTTCTTTTACAGCTTTGTGCATTGCAATACTGCCGCAGATGCCCATGTGACTAGCTAGGTACCCACATAAACACTATCTTTTTTCCATCAGATACAAGTTGAGTGTAAAGATAATCTCCGCCAAAAAATGGTGTGATATCTTTCTCATGGAAAGTGGTGACAGTGAATCAAATATGATTAAAAACGAGGATCTTTTGGACTGATAAACCTGCTTTAGAGCTAACTGAAGGACGTATTCTGATACCAAAAGGAGGAACTTCTGTCAGTTTGTTGGAGTATTTAAGTGTAAACAGTGGGTTCAGAACACAATCGTAAGCGAGATTTTCAAAGTTAGCTTTAAGTTTTAGAAAATAGTTCATTGCGAGCTGAAGCCTACGAATCTCTAAGGTAGGCTCGCCAGCCTCAGCATAAAATTTGAAGCCGTTTTCTTTTACCCTATCCTATCCTATCCTGTCCCGTAACCCGGAGGTCGTAGGGGCACCACAGATGATCGTTTAACCAGCATACTCCATCTTTCTCTGTCCTCAGCAGCCCTGATGGCTTCACTCAGTGTCAAACCAGTCCATTCTCGAATGTTGTCCTCCCACCTCTTTTTAGGTCTCCCTCTTCTTCTACCTCCTTGCACTGTGCCTTGCAGAATAGTCTTTGCAAGGCCTGATGATCTGGTGACGTGGCCATACCATCGGAGTTTCTGTTTCTTCACCACTGTGAGCAGGTCATCGTGTTGTCCAATGGCTTGTGTGATGGTCTGTCGGACTTCGTCGTTGGTGATGTGTTGGGTATAGGAAATGCCCAGAAGTCTTCTGTAGCACCTCATATCCATGCTTTGTATTCTTCGTTGGAGATCTGCTGTGAGGGTCCATGCTTCGCAAGCATATAGGAAGATGGAGATGACAAGGGAGCGCAGCAGTCTTTGGAATGTAGACTGATGGTCCCGTCTTTCCAAATGGGCTTCAACCTTGTCAGGGCATCAGTTGTTAGTGCGATCCTGGAGAGGACTTCCTGTCGGGACCCATTGTCTGATACAATGGCTCCTAAATATTTGAAGCTATGCACTGTGTTGAGGGATTGGCCTTGGACTTTGATGTCCGTGTTGATGCCATTGGTGTTGTTGGTCATCAATTTGGTCTTCTCTGCACTTATTTCCATTCCATAGGCTCTGGAGGTGGTGTCAAGCCTCTGTACCAGCTGTTCAAGTTCTTGTTCCTCTCCAGCCAATCCATCAATGTCATCCGCAAAATGAAGATTGGAGATTGCTCTACCCCCTATGCTGACTGTGCCTTCATGATCTGCAAGAGCATCTGACATGATGCGCTCTAGGAAGGTGTTGGAGAGAGTAGGCATCCTTGACGCACACCGATTGTTGTTCTGAACCAGTTTCCGATGGTGCTGTTGTGGAGGACTGCACTGTTAGCCTTGTCAAACAGGCTTTTGATGACTTCAATAATTTTAGGGCTGATGTTGTACACTTTCATTGTTGCCCATAGAGCTGCATGCGAAACTCGGTCAAACGCCTTCTTGAAGTCTATGAACACATGATATAGATGTTGTTGGTGCTGTAGGTATTTCTCACAGATTATTCTGAGGTTGAAAATCTGCTTTACCCACCCCTGAAATTTATCAATGCAAAGCTGAAGTTGAGGCCCCAACCATGCCAAGGTTGTACCCTTAGCCAAGATAGAGAAATCATTAACAAACAAGGATTTATCGATGCCAGATTTAACGTTTTTAACTATGTTGTTGAGGACACCCATCTCTTGCTTAAAAAGATCTGATAAATGGCACCAAGTCGGATCCAAAACTTTCTATCAGTTAAGAAATGTTCAATAAAATGTGTAAATTTCCATGAAAGCCCAAGAGTTCCAGATCATTCAGAATCCCGAACTTCCAAATCATGTCATACACCTTTTCTAGGTCAAATAACAGGGAAATGTGTTCACCAGGGCTTGTAATTTTCACAGTTCAGCGAATTCCCGCTATTGAACAAATATACCCTCCGAAAACAGTATTGTATTAAATTTCAAAAATATGCTTAAATAGTGTATTTTCAGGGAGTAAACCAGGGGGAAAAAAGTTCCAGCTCTAATGAATTAAATGATGTCTCTCTTTGTTGCATTTTTAAGCCAATATTTTATTTAGTAAATAAATACCAAAGCAAGCACTGATTCATATAACAGATGAGTTAGGCAAAAAATGTTGCAAATAAAAAGAGAAGCATAACATGCAAAGTTACTGGCCATATTTGCAATCATCAGTATCCATTAAACAGAAAACTTTTATTTTTGTCTTATGATCATTCCTGTAAAATATGAATATGACCTGAAAAGGCAAGGAGGTGCAAAGGAAGAGAGAGGGAGAGAGATGGGGGCGGGGGGGGGGAGAGAGAGAGGGAGAGAGAGAGAGAGAGAGAGAGAGAGAGAGAGAGAGAGAGAGCGAGAGAGAGAGAGAGAGAGAGATGTATTAAAAATCTGACGCTGATTTAAGTTTTGGCATTGTTGCCTAAATTTGATCTCGAAAGTAGGAAATGTTGGAAAAGAGATTTTACTTACCAACATATTGCACTGTCCCCCTTCTGCTAGGCTGGCCCGGAACTCGGACTTCGCACCTGACATGAGAAATAAACATTAAAAATAAAATAATTACAGGAGAGCATCAGACTTGCCTACCCCCCAAATTTTTAGGAGTAACGACTTGGGACAAAAAGCGTAACATTTTGAGGGAAAATTGTAAAAAGCGTATTCACACCCCGATCGATCTATCGATCTTTAAATTCATTATATTTCTACACCAAATACTGTGATCGGTACAATTTTTGTCTGTCTTTGTTTTTTCTCCGCATCTTTCTGCAGTTGTGTGGCAATGTGTTTAGCACAATCGTGTGCCCCTCCATGACTGCACTTAAAATGGCGGTCACAAATCTTGCAAAGGACCCATCCCGCTCCTTTGTGTGATGGTCCTAAACATTTCCAGGTCACAGCGTACTCTGGTTTATATTTCTGTTCGCGTCCTGGAATCTTTTTCTTAGCTGCTGGTTTAGCAGTGGCGACATCACAATCGGAATCCTCGTCGCTGATGCTATCAGTATCACGAACACGCTTCATTTTAATTACTCTACTCGCCAAGCGTCTGTATGGGCCAGTGGAAAAATGTTGCAAATTCCCTAGTAAATGTAGAAAAGCTAGTGTTCCAGCAACTGGTGCGATCGTAGCTATTAAAGTTAGCTTGCTCACGATTGGTTATTAACTCTTAGCGTCCTATAAGGTTTTCTGTACATTTGCGCCTATATCCTGTAAGGATTTCAAGTTTATTGCAATAAATTGGGTTATGAATTTGAAAAAATTGCAAAAAATTTATTTATTGTCACATTAACTTCATATTTTAGGATATGTTTACAAAATGGTTATTCTATGTACCCAAAGAACCATTTTGACTTTAGTACTATTTTTACCTGTTGGAATCTTGTAATTAATTCATAATTACAGGTATTTTACGGACTATGTTAATAAAACAACAACAAGACAGTGTGGATTGCATGTGAATGTGTGCACAGTCAGTCAACACAGACAAGAAAACTCACTCTGGTTGTCTACACCAAGTCCTTGTGCTCTTTCAGCAATAAGCTCATCAATAAGGTTACAAAACTCACTATTACTGTCGGAGCTATCCCCTGCCATCATGGCCGAAAATTTCGCAAACTCAAACCTCAAACAAAATCGTTAAAAAAGTTCACAAAACCACGTCAAACTTGCGAAAACGATAGCGGAAAACACATGGGAACCTTTCCGGAAGTTGACTAAACCTTCTCTCACGCACAGGAGAGTTCCTATTTAATAATACAATAATACAGGACGCTATATACGCGCCTTTCCCCAAATCAATCAGGCTCAAAGCGCGGCGATCTATACCAACATACACGCTCACCTGTCTCATCCACCCTCACACACACCAAATACACACCAATCACTCAAACAGGTGGTGTAAAGGCAGGGAGATCGCTATTGGAAGACGGAAAGAAACTAGATTTTTAATTTTTGAAATTTGTATATTGACTGCGTCCGGCCTGTACCATTATTGAAGGGAGGGAGGAAACCGGAGTGCCCGGAGAAAACCCTCGGTGACCTCAATAGTCTCGTACCTAAGTCACATACGTTCGCCCCTTGCGGGAATCGAACCCGCCACCTTCGGCATAGGAGACCGGCGACTTATCCACTGCGCCACATCATTTCCTGTGATTTACTGACTAAAAGGTGCACTAACGAGGCGCGGTTTACCGCGCTTCAGGATTATGGGCGAGGCGCGCATTACCGCGCTATAGGACGCTAAGAGTTAAGCTAGGTAGCCAATGAAAAGCCACGGCTGAAAGCACACTGATTGGCTTCTAGCTCTACTAGCCTTTTACAACTGAGCCCTAGTGCGCAAAGGCAATGCGCGGAGAAAATGGCAATAAAAAAATCGGAACAGACGCCAACCGAAAAATCGTAGTTTTTGCGTTCGGAAAATCGTAGTGAAATTAGGAAAATCGTAAAAATCTTAGTAAGGGCTGAAAATCGTAACAAAATATGCCTAAATCGTAACAGTAGGCAGATCTGGAGCATGAACACACAAAGCTTATTTAGTCATGTTAGTCACAGAAAATATGTACCATGAACATTATCAATTTTTTACTTTTTAAAATAAGTAATACTTCACAGAAGGAAACAACCGCAGCGTTACATGCAAACTTGTATCTTCGAGTTAGAACTTTGCTCAAATAAAATTTACATATAAATGCCCATAATTGCAGATGACATTCTGTCACAGAATGCCAGGATGTGCATTTCTTGCAGTGTTCAATTTTGGAGTCACCAAAGGCACATAAAAAAGAGATTATTGCATAAAATGTGTGCCAATCACTGCAGCGTTTCAAATATTTCCATCTGTGAAAGTGAACAGCATGCTTTTCACTAAATCTTACAAAGGGCAGCTCTCAGTTATAATGCATGAAGGATATTTTAGATGTTTGTTAAATATAGTGCTTTGTTGTTTCAATTTGAAATGTCAATGCACTTAAAAGGATTATAAGACCGAAATGTGCCAGTTACCTCTTTGGCCCATACTAATCACCAAATGGCCCATTATTTTTTCTACACAAGGGGCCAGCAAACCCAGGGACATTTTACCCAAAAATTAACATTGCTTTTGGATAGTGGAAAGTTTATCTTGGAAAGGTTTTTATATATACAGTAAGTATTTTACCTGTTGCCAACTTTGATGGACTCTGCCTTCATGGACTCTTCCGCCTCTTTTCGTCGCTCTTCTTCTTCTTTCTTCTTCACCATCTCTTCGTTGAAGCGCCCAATCTTATTTCTCTCCTTGAACGCTCGCACACTGTCTGCAAAGAGAAATTTTAAAAAACAACAATAGCAAACATATGAAGTATATAGACAAAATTTAATTTTATTTAACTCTTCACATGTAGACCAATGTCAAAAAAAGTCAACATCACAGGGACATATTAATTATTAAGTGGGCACAGCTCTGTTGGGAACAACATTTGCTTTGACATGAACATGTCTTTGTTGACTATGGCAGTCCAAGCAAGTCAACTAAAGTCAAGAATAATACTATTATATACATTCTTTTCCCCCTGAAGCACTCGAATGTATTCTTTCCTGAAACACTCGAAGCATGGTGACCTGTAACCAGCATACAAATTCACATGTTACACACACTTGACAACACTCATTCGTCATTCAAACATGTGGTATAATGGCAGGGAGACTGGTACTAGAAAACAGAGAGAAGTTAGTTTTTATTTAATTCAGATAGCTGTAAATAAATTCAGAAAAACAACAAGATCACGGTGCAAGCTTCTACATGGATGGAAATAAAATAGCAATGTAACATTTATTCTTTGATGTCGCGGCACCCGAGTGGGTCCCGCGACGTTCAGCTCAAAACAACGAGTGAGGGGATAGAAACTCAAACAAAGAAACTAATACAAAATGCCAGATGAACAATCACACTCTTTTATTCAATAACAAACACGCATACACAGGATAATGGGATACTAAACCACCCTCAACCCCTATCAAGGCCCCCAACCCAGTACCGATTAAGCAATTACCTCCCTTGTCTACCTCCCGGAATCCCAGAACTGTATACAAACAAAATGCCCACAACAATATGCAACAACAGCAATAAACAATTAAATTTCGCTTCATATAAATACAATTTCAGCTGAGCAAACAAATCAGCAAGTCTTAGAGATCAATTGTACTGCATAAACTAACTTACAATCTAATCTCACTGTTCGTAACTTAATTGTTCAACTGAGCTCAGAATAAACGATAGACGATAAGCACACAGATAGTTGAATCAATTCACACGAAGAGCTGAAGATAGGGGTAGGTTTGATGTGCGTGAATGCGAATCTGTATGTGTGTTGGTGTGGTTGCAACCGGCTTCCTGTGACCCCGATAGAAAGCTCCCGGTCGTATTAAAAACGTTTGTTTTGGTGACACCGATTTTTTAAAAGTTTTTTCAGTTTTTCTCAAACCTTCATTTTTGGAGATACGAGGTTTTGAATGGACATTAATTGTTAAAATATAAAACATGTGCTTTACTTGTTTAAATGAATCATTTTATATATTGGAGAAGTAGGTGAATAAACCAGTGTGCTACAGTTACTTATAGTGTCACCTGTGTTTTTACCTGTGTATAAGCAAGTAGTCATCTCTTAGCGTAAATCAGACATTGTAAACGTTTTTGCTCAATTCTGATCTCGACCTCAGACACACTTCAACATTACTGGTGCAATGTTCTAATACCTAATCAGAATCTTTTGTGAAATGTTTATCCCTATTCCTATCCTATCCTGTCCCGTAACCCGAAGGTCATAGGGGCACCACAGATGATCGTTTAACCAGCATACTCCAGACATGCCTACCCTCAATTTGAAGTTTCCGTATTAGCTTTTTTCAAATTTCAGTATTACTATTACGATTTCCGTATTTACTTTTACTACCTATTGTTTTTGCACTCATCCTTTTTGATATTATGCGAAGAATCCAGTGATAGATTGATTTGCTGCCACAATGATTTTTTTCTTCTCCAAAGCCTCGTAATTCTTCATATACTGTGGGCCTTCCGCGTGCCGCATGATGTCGTTCCTATCACCGGCGGAGATGCCAAACTGGTTGGCACAAATCGTACTTTTGAGTCAGTGGTGCCGCGAATAACGAAAGGACACTTTTCCGAATACGAGGCAAGAAATGTCTGCCCCTAGCGCGTTTTTTTTAAAGATTCAGATTCACAATCACTTTGCTTAGCCATTCGTTTGAACGCCATGTTTTAAATTCTGTCTCACGAGCACCGATCTTTATTGCGACTGTGCAAAAACGAGTTTGGCAAACTTCAGTGCCTACCGGAAACTTCGATGTCACAGGTCTCCACTGCGACTGCGCATTGCGGCATTAAACCTTCGGAAAAAGGTCATGCGGTGCATTACCACAGGCCAACGATTTCGATTTTTTTTTCTTTATCATTTTTTTAAATTTCCGTACCGTAAAACAAATATCCGTATTTTCCGTAGCGCTTGCCGAGTTTTTCAAATTTCCGGAAAAAATACGGAAATTCCGTACGGGTAGGCATGTCTGATACTCCATCTTTCTCTGTCCTCAGCAGCCCTGATGGCTTCGCTCAGTGTCAAACCAGTCCATTCTCGAATGTTGTCCTCCCACCTCTTTTTCGGTCTCCCTCTTCTTCTACCTCATTGCACTGTGCCTTGCAGAATAGTCTTTGCAAGGCCTGATGATCTGGTGACGTGGCCATACCATCGGAGTTTCCGTTTCTTCACCACTGTTAGCAGGTCATCGTGTTGTCCAATGGCTTGTGTGATGGTCTGTCGGACTTCGTCGTTGGTGATGTGTTGGGTTTAGGAAATGCCCAGAAGTCTTCTGTAGCACCTCATCTCCATGCTTTGTATTCTTCGTTGGAGATCTGCTGTGAGGGTCCATGCTTTGCAAGCATATAGGAAGATGGAGATGACAAGGGAGCGCAGCAGTCTTACTTGCTGATGGTCCTGTCTTTCCAAATGGGCTTCAACCTTGTCAGGGCAGCAGTTGTTTGTGCGATCCTGGAGAGGACTTCCTGTCGGGACCCATTCTCTGATACAATGGCTCCTAAATATTTGAAGCTATGCAATGTGTTGAGGGATTGGCCTTGGACATGTTTATAAATACAATAATTATATCATATATGCAATATCGCCAGCAAACTTGATTCCTACCTGCTCGCCTGGCATATTCTTCCTCTGAGATTTCGAACTTCTCCACTTTTGAAACATCGTCAAATTCGCCAGCACTGTGATGTTTATCAACCACCTGTAAAACAACAAAAAGTAATTACTGTTTTAATTTTTAAACAAATAATTCATTAAAAGATACATTCAAAAATGCAATATTTAATAACTTTATATATATGTTCATAATAGTTTTAGAAAACAACCAAGATGGTAATTAATTGTTATGTTTTTCATTTATTTTTCTGTTAATATTTTCCCCAGCATACTCATGGTTTCAATGCATGGAGAAATTATATAGAGCCAAACACACATACAATGAAAACACTTTCAGCGAACAGCACTTTTACCAAAGGAATAAACAACAACCTGCCCTTTGTTCTTATTTATTACTATTTCTGGATACAATTACAATGAACATGGTTACAACTTAGCTTTGCTTACACCAAATGTATTTTCTTATCCCAGACATCAAATTTCGACAGATATAACAAAGTGGAAGTAAGAAAACATCATAAATGATGTAAATTCACGAAAATGACGTAAAATCTTCATAAAATATTTTGATGTAATTCATGTTTCCCTAACCCTTTGGAGCCGACATAATTTTGCAAAGTACTAGTTTAAAAAAAGACATCATTTTAAGATCTGGCTGAAAGTGACAGGCCTAATATTTTCTTTTTGTTCTTGGCACCCAGGAACTTTTCACGTGTATAGGAATGTTTACATTTTTTGAAAGTAAATAGACTAAATTTTCAAAATGTATCAGAATAAAGTACAATGTGTATTTTGTTAAAATATACAAGGTTGACAATGATAACAGTGATACATAAACGATTGTATGGTGAAAGCAATGATGATGACAACGACGAGGATGATTATGATAGTGACGATGAGAGATGATGATGATGAGTGATAATAATGATGACAACAACGACTTGATGATAATGAATGATGTCACGTATCCAGTTCATCTCAGAGGTCAGTTTAACGAATTAATTCACAAGCCATACAGTGACATTCAGAAAGTACTCTGGGTTCACATGGTCATTGTGCAGTCTGATGGCAAACGGGACATAGGACAGATAAAAACGGATGGTCCTTGCCCTGAGGATCCACGAGTCTACCTATGAGCAGCCACCACATTGAACATTAGGTGTGATGAGTGTGCCAAAATAGCCCTGAGTCACTTATGCACATTCTCCACGTGGTGGGCATGGAAATCAGTCAAAGCGCAGCTGCCGACACTGCTGGCAGTTTTGGTCAGCTTGGTCAGCCTGGAAGTGTCAGCAGCACGCAGGCTACCAAAGTAATAGAGACTGTTGTATGTGATGATGCTCTCTACTGTAGAGCGGTAGAACATCATCAGGATCGTCTGCTGCATGCTTAAGGACTTCAACTTTCTGAGAAAGTAAAGGTGTTGGTTCCCCTTCTTGACCAGCGCAGTAGTGTTCTCTGTCGCGCAGCGAGAAGTATGTTGTCTCAGTTTGGAAAAAGTACAGGTAAGAGAGTGGATGATATAGTGGATGTGAATAGGGATGGATGAAAGGTGGAAGAAGTTTAATGGGTGCACAGGTCGGTAGCAAAAGGTGAGCGAAGATTATAACCTGCCGAGTGCAAGACAGAGTAGGGCGAAATATGATATGTTTTGGAATATGCAGATTGCAGGCTAGAGTTTAAAAGAGGAAAGATCTATTTTTTTGAGTGTCTTGGATCTTCTTATGATTTTGAATTCTCTAAAGGAAACCGACAGGGTTGATTAGGCAGTGACAGTGCCTGTTTAGTGACAGAAAGTTGGCAGCGCTGTTAGAAGATTAAGTTAAGCGAACGTTGTGGCCAAGTGGGCTAAGGCGGGACTAACTTGCCTTGTCCACAGGCCAGAAACCAATGGCGCCTGACAGGTGTGGGTTCGATCCTGCATCGGGGCGTTATGTTTCTCCGAATATTATTTACTTTCGACTCGGGCAACGTCTCAGGGGTTTTCTCCGGGTACTCCGGTTTGCTCCCCCAGCAAAATTCCCCCCCCCCCCCCAAAAAAAAAATTCAAAAATTTAAACAATTTCTAAATGTTAGGTAGGTTGGGTTTGGGCGCGCCACAGGCTGCGACTACGCCTTCCACAGGGGAGGCGGCCCAGAATTTCCCGATAAAAAAAGACAATAAAGCATTAAAATCTAAATTTAAAAAATCTAAATCTTTGGGAAGAACTTTGTGGGTCTGTTAAAATAGCCATGTTTTGGATGAACAGAAAAGCTAAAGAAAAGTAGCCTAGCTTATTCCAATGGGCATGTTGAAAGTCAAGTTTGTGACTGTTGCCTTGTTGGCATGTGAGTTCGTGTGACAGACGTCACTTGTGCTAGAAGTCAGTTGGACTAGAAGTACTGCCAGGACTGGTAGTGTGTGGTACATTGGTACTGTGTCAATCTCCAGCACCATGGCGGGGTAACTAGGTGGTGGTTCCTGCTCTCCATAAGCCATATTGGATACATGAAAACTTACATTTTATTTTGTCATAGACTCTTGTGTTGTACGCGCATGCTTGCGTAAGGTTGTGCTATATTGTGGCTTGGTTGTGGTAGTAAGCATGGGTGAAGATGAGTAGAACTGTGAATGCGTATGACAGTTATTAAGTCATCCTTCATGCAGTACATTATTCCATTTCATCTTCACGTATTCTATTTTCAAAGTCCATTTCATCTTCACCTGTTCTATTTTCATAGTGTGGTTAGAATAATGTGTGAATATTATATTGATGTCAATTGAATGTTTATGGTGATTTTTGTGGAATCCCTGTGTCATTAGCTAGTGCCACAATGAAGGACTATAGTTAGTTAATGATGCACAGAGCTATGGGGAGAGGGGGAAAAATGAGATGGGGAATAGTGGGAACGTTGGATACATCCGGGATAGACTGTGATTACCTCAGATGCATTAATTGTTGCGGTCTTATCATACCTTTCTTCACTCTACTTACTTCACCTCTGCTCTTCTTTGTGATGTGGTTTTTATGTGATTGCCTGTCTTTGTCCAAGTCATCGTCTCCGCCTTTTTCTTGGTGATTACAAACCTGCGTGGGTCTTCTTTCCTGTACACATGCGTGACATTTGTTGTTACAGAAAGTGGCAAGTTCAGATCATCCTACTATGTGGATCTGGATCAAACCTCCTCTCCCACCAGGTGTGGTCCCTTTTCTTCCCCCTCCTCTTTGTGACTTTGACTTTTTCTATTCTCGCCTTGATGCTATTGTGATTGTTCATTGTTGTCATCCCATCACTTTTATTGAGTTTAGTGTGTGTCAGTGAATGTTAGTTGCTTTAATTGTATGAATAAAGTGTGATTGGAAGTGTGACCATAAATCTGTGTCATTTGTTACATGTGGTGTGTGTTTGTACGTCCTTTCATGTCTCATCTCAGCGACTGAAGGACGTCCAGCTGATCAG
Source organism: Oncomelania hupensis (assembly GCA_036898135.1). Classification (NCBI taxonomy): domain Eukaryota; kingdom Metazoa; phylum Mollusca; class Gastropoda; order Littorinimorpha; family Pomatiopsidae; genus Oncomelania; species Oncomelania hupensis. Next base: position 45,262,614 of record CM072513.1, read on the forward strand.
GAGCGCTTGTATGAGTGGATGTTTATATGTGAGAGCATGCGCATGTATGTGTCTGATCGGTTCATGACATTTTCTGTCCAGCTCAAATGGGAATCAAGGACGGTGCCCAGTTATACTCCTGGACAATCTCAACCCCTCTCTTGTTGATCCAGAAGGGCTGGATAGGCGGTGGGTCTGTCCGAAAGTCAACAATACCTAGTTGGTCTTGGTGACGTTAAGGAGGTGATGGTTCATTTGACATATAAGCAGATTCGTCATCCGTCAGCATGCCTGTGATTGAGGTGTCACCAGAAAACTTTATTTGCAGTATGTCATCATCCCTACATCGGCAGACAGCTGTGTACAAGGTGAAAAAGCTGGGGAAGCTGGGTGTTGTTCAACATCAGATCAGACCATACATATGAGGAGCAGGAGATGCTCGCTTGCTGGGGGCCTACTGGTTAGAAAACTGAAGACCCACTGGATCAGCATGGAGTTCCCGTTCATCTGCAGTAAAATGGTCGTCATGAGGTGGGGCTGGATGGTGTTGAAAGCTGAACTGAAGTCCAGGAACAGCATGCGGATGTACGATCTGGGTCGCTCTAGGTGTTTGTACTTCTTGTGGAAGAGAAAGTTGATGGCGTCTGCACAGCTGCGATTCGCTATGTACTCAAACTGATAGGGGTCCTGGAGCTCCCTGGTCTCAGTCAGAAGGTGTTTCAGCACCAGTCTCTCCAGGCACTTGAATGGAACAGAGGTTTGTGCAACTGGCCAGTAGTCTTTCAACACCTTGGGCGACGGTCTCTTGGGGACTGGTGCGACCGTCGCCGTCTTCCAAACAAAAGGTACTATCCCAGCATCTAAAGACCATTGGAACAACCTCGTGAAGATAGATGTTAGAGAATCTCAGCACTGTTTCAGGACCATGCCCAGTACCCAGTCATGGTGCTTACGCTCTGCCAGTTTTATAGAACTAAAAGAACTAAAACAATCCTCAACCTTCCTTTTGTAAGCCTTCTTGTTCTCTGCAATTTTGGATTTTAGCTGCTTCTGGAAGGCTTTCAAACCGTCACAGTCGCCTTCGTAAAACAACTTCTGTCTATCTATATATAGTTCAGAACCTGTCAAAATGATCGCCGATAACGATAATTTGCAAGACTGGAAGTTTGTTCTATGAAACAAAGCATATGATTTACTGCTTTCGTTCTTTGAGAGCAAATCCGAGACGATTCTCATCCGGGGCTGAAACATCACCCCTTAGTTTTTTTTGGCACAAAGAGGTAGGGCCAATCATCTCTTAAGGGTTAAAAAACATGGCGGCAAAAAGAAAATTAATTCAGCTCACTCTGATAGAGAACTTCAAATAAAATTGCATGTGGTTATCCATCCACACAAGAAAAGAGCGCATATGACCAAGGAATTTGAAATTCCATTATTAAACCTAAGCACATTCAATCAGAATACAGATTATTCAGCCAAATGACAACAGTTACATTGCATATATTGGAAAAAAAATTGCCCCTATGTTGGTAAACAGCTGCACACACACACACCACAGGCAAATATCATCATTTCTACACATATATCTCACACACAAAACACTTTATAATACTTTAACTTCCAAAAAATATGACAGACACCATAACAACATTGGACACAGTCACACTTGACAAATAAAATATCAAAAATTGAGTGTTTATCATAGACAAGCCAATTATATAGAATGCTTCAAGTTCAAGAAAAGAATCACGCATGCACACACATTCAAAAGAAGGTACATTATCAATACATGTTTAGAGGAACACTACTGCATTAAAACATTCCTATCCTAACCTATCCTATAACTCGGAGGTCGTTGAGGCACCACAGATGATCGTTTAACCAGCATACTCCATCTTTCTCTGTCCTCAGCAACCCTGATGGCTTCGCTCAATGTCAAGCCAGTCCATTCTCGAAATGTTGTCCTCCCACCTCTTTTTTGTTCTCCCTCTTCTTCTATCTCCTTGTACTGTGCCTTGCAAGATGGTCTTCACAAGGCCTGATGATCTGGTGACATGGCCATACCATCGGAGTTTCAGTTTCTTCACCACTGTGAGCAGGTCATCGTGTTGTCCAATGGCTTGTGTGATGGTCTATCAGACTTCGTTGTTGGTAATGTGCTGGGTATAGGAAATGCCCAGAAGTCTTCGTTGTAGATCTGCTGTAAGGGTCCATGTTTCGCAAGCGTATAGGAAGATGGAGATGACAAGGGAGCGCAGAAGCCTTACCTTGGAATGAAGACCGATAATCTTGTATTTCCAAATGGGCAGGGCAGCAGTTGTTTGTGCGATCCTGGAGAGAACTTCCTGTTGGGACCCATTGACTGATACAATGGCTCCTAAATATTTGAAGCTATGCACGGGGGTGGGGGATTGGCCTTGGACTTCGATGTTCGTGTTGATGCCATTGGTATTGTTGGTCATCATTTTGGTCTTCTCTGCACTTATTTCCACTCCATAGGCTCTGGAGGTGGTGTCAAGTCTCTGTACCAGCTGTTCAAGTTCTTTTTCCTCTCCAGCCAATCCATAAATGTCATCAATTAATACAACGAAAAACAAGAAACATATGAATTAAAGTTTACGTTAACTTACAAAGAAAACAACACTCTAGTTCTCTCACACAGACATACTCTCTCTAGGTAGTCAAAAGCCATTTAAAAAAAAATGATTTCCTCATCACAAAACTGACATAGATTTAAAGAGCTTTTCATTCTGAACACAGTCGTATATTTTTTTCCCCCATAGGACAAATAGGTAAACAGTTATTAATGTTTGAAAATGCCGAATGTTGGTGTTTTTTTTGGCAACAATTTGGAATTGAAGAAATTGACAACTTTGGAGTCTCAAAGTGAAGCCAATATTGATACCAGAAAGCTGATTTTTGACAGGTAACCCCTTCATATGTTATACTCCAAGCCCAATTTTCTTCAGGCCTATCCCATGTAATGTTCAGCCGTTTTGGTGCTTCAAAGTTGAGAAATCATCAAATTTGCAGTGCGTGCCAGCAAATTATAGGCCTACTAGTGTGCTACTATGCTCAGCACTCGTGTCGCTGAATAGGCCTACGAGTTCGCCATGGCCGCAAGAAAACCCGAACACCGTTTGGGTACACTTTTCTACGGCAAAGCGCTCCGCGATAGAGTAATGCACAAATTAATAAATACCCTAGTTTTATAAAGGAAAGTCTGCTCTTTATTTCTTGCTAATTTTTAAACTTCTAGTTAAAATCAAACTTACATCAAAACCGCTTTATTCACTTTGTTCGGCTCGTAACAACACTTTTATACATCAGAGCCCACCATATTTGATATGTAAATGAAGCTAAGTATCCGAACTTCTCATTGGTTCTTATTTTTAGGCCATCCAATGAAATATCTTAAAGCACTTTGAGTTTGAAACGAGCAACCTCGCAGCAGATGCGCTGACATTTTTTTCCGGAGCGGCATTCAGCGCTCGGATAGAAGCGTATTCAGGGTGGAGAACAACTGAATCAAGAAATCTCTGAAATCCGGACGGGGCCCAGGGGCCAAGCCCCGGTATTCGCCCCCTGGAAGAAAATGAATTTAGGCAATTTTGAAAGTAATTTAGGGCCTCTCCTGAATTCAAAAAGCACAAAGTAAACATCAATAGAAACAACAACCCCAAAAAAGAGAATGTTTTATGCACATGTCTTTCAAAAAAGTTAAGAATCTTGATTTGTAGGCCTAACAAAGTTTGAGGTCCACCACTGTTACACACAAACTCCACATTTCCAATTTTACTGGGTACACGTTTGTCTACTTTTTAGCTGTAAACAGGCAAGAATTTTTATAATTTTAGAGATATTTAGGGGTACGTTAGTAAAAACACCACATCTTTATCTTAGGTATTACTATTAGTGACTAGTGTATAGATTTAAATGAAATAAAATGCAAAATGAACAGAAATAAATTATCTTTTGATTATCTACCTTTTTATACTTCTCTTGTCATGTCTTGTTTTTTATTACTCCATGCGTATACAAAAAAAAGTTTTAAAAAGTCCAAACAAGCCCCCTCCTCTTCTTCACTTTCATGCCAGTCTGAAAGATCATATCGTCGCTGTCAGACGAAAACCTTGTATCTCATTTTTTGCTGTTTTGAGAAAATCGATAAAAACTGTTTCAACCAGTTGGGTAACGCCAAACCAATGACTATTTTACTTCAAAGGAACTATGAAAAGTCTAGAAATTTGGCAGTATGGGATAAAAAGTCGAAGAAGTGTTTTCCGTTGAGAACTGGAAGCAAATGAAGAGTTACGAGGTTTTCGACTTACAACTTTGTAAAAAAGTTTGAGTTACGAGGTTTTTGAATAAAACAACAGACCCTGGTACAACACAAAATCAGAGGAAAACGTTGTCAAAGATCGCAGGAAAGCCATATTTATAGGTGTCACAAACTGTCAAAACGTCAAACACAGAAATACCATATCTTCCGGCATTTCCTATCCTGTCTCGTAACTCGGAGGTCGTAGGGGCACCACAGATGATCGTTTAACCAGCATACTCCATCTTTCTCTGTCCTCAGTGGCCCTGATGGCTTCGGTCAGTGTTAAACAGTCCACTCTCGAATGTTGTCCTCCCACCTCTTTGTCGGTCTCCCTCTTCTTCTACCTCCTTGCACTGTGGCTTGCAGAATGGTCTTTGCAAGGCCTGATGCTCTAATGACGTGGCCATACCATCGGAGTTTCCGTTTCTTCACCACTGTGAGCAGGTCATAGTGTTGTGCAATGGCTTGTGTGATGGTCTGTCGGACTTCGTCGTTGGTGATGTGTTGGGTATAGGAAATGCCCAGAAGTTTTCTGTAGCACCTCATCTCCACGTTTTGTATTCATCGTTGTAGATCTGCTGTGAGAGTCCATGCTTCGCAAGCATATAGGAAGATGGAGATGACAAGGGAGCGCAGCAGTCTTACTTTGGAATTTAGACTGATGGTCCTGTCTTTCCAAATGGGCTTCAACTTTGTCAGGGCAGCAGTCGTTTGTGCGATCCTGGAGAGGACTTCCTGTCGGGACCCATTGTCTGATACAATGGCTCCTAAATGTTTGAAGCTATGCAGTGTGTTGAAGGATTGGCCTTGGACTTTGATGTCCGTGTTGATGCCATTGGTGTTGTTGGTCATGATTTTGGTCTTCTCTGCACTTATTTCCATTCCATAGGCTCTGGAAGTGGTGTCAAGCCTCTGTACCATCTGTTCAAGTTCTTGTTCCTCTCTAGCCAATTCATCAATTATTCTGAGGTTGAAAATCTGTTCAGTGGTAATTCGCCCTGCCCTGAATCCTGCTTGTTCTTCAGCTATGATTTGTTCAGCTTGGGGTTTCAACCTGTTGAATATTATTTTCAGGAGGACCTTGCTGTGATGGCTGATGAGGCTGATGGTGCGGTAATTTTCACACTCCTGAAGGCCACTCCCCGCTCTGCCAGATCTTGTTACAGATAATGGTGAAGGCATCAATCATCGCTTCTCCTCCTGCTTGTAGCAGTTCCGCGGGTATGTTGTCCACTCCCGCTGACTTCCCCTTCTTCAGCGATTGCACTGCTGCCTCAACTTCTTCCCGAAGAATTGGGAGGATTTCTTCTTCTTCTCTGTTCTCGGGACATGCTAGAACTGATGAGTATCCATTTGGTGTAAATAATTCCTTGTAAGAGGTAATAAAGATTTGTTGAATTGAATTAAATTGAAGGTCGGAGCAGTACTCTGTCCATCTGTCCAAGACTTCTTGTTCTTCAGTAAGGCATATGCCAGACTTGCTTGGGATCGTGGAGACTTTGGGCTGTTTAACACTTGTCAGGCGCTTCACAGTCTGGTAGGCCTTCCTGCTGTTGTTCTTGTTCAGACTGTTCTCTATTTCCTGGCATTGATCTTCTATCCAGTTCTCCTTTGCTATGCGCATGCCTTTTCGGATGTCATTGTTGATTTTTCGGTAGACGTGAGCTCCCTGTGAGGTGTTCTTTTTCTTTTTAATCTCTCTTCGTTTATCACACAGATCCAAAAGTTCAGGTGTGATCCACGGCTTCTTCTTTGGTCGGTGCTTGCCAAGGATCTCAGTGGCGGCATCTGTCACAGCTGAGTTGAACGTGGTGGTCATGGTGTTGAAATCTACTTCACCAGCCCCCAAAATGAGCAGTGGTGCAAATTTCCCTCTAATTGTGTCCTGAAATAGTTCTGCCACCTCCGGGTCTTGCAGTTTGTCCAGGTCGAACTTCAGTCTGGTGCACTTTGCTGTATTAACAGTATTTACTCTCTTCAAGTGGAGCCGGAAAGACATCATCACGAGATCGTGGTCACTTCCGATGTCTGCTCCTGGAAAAGAGCGTGTCCTGCCAATGTTGATGCTTGATCTGAAGCGTTTCTTGACCATGATGTAGTCGATCTGGTTGTGATGCTCCCCGCCGGGACTGTGCCATGGCCATCGTCTGGAGTTTTTGTGGAGACCAAGCGTGTTTGCCAGTATCAGATTGTTGTATCTGGCAAACTCCAAGAGTCTCAGACCCCTGTCATTTGTCTCGTTGTTGCAGTGGGGTCCACATGTGTCTCCCCAGTTGTGGTGCGCATCTTGGCCAACCTTGGCATTTCAGTCGCCTTGCACTATGACTATGTCCTTCTTTGGCACTTGGTCAAGGACCGCCTGTAGATTTTCATAAAAATCCCCCACTTCGCTGTCGTCATAGTCTGATGCTGGGGTATAGGCCTGGATGATGGTGATGTTGAAAGGGGCTGCTCTCAGACGGATGGTAATGAGTCTACTGGATACTGGGCGGCAACCCATGACAGTGGCTAAAATGTTCTTGTGGACCAAGAATCCAACGCCGTGTTCGTGCCTGTCATCTCTACCGCTGAAGTAGAGCTTGTGGCCTTTGTCGGTCGTTGTTTTACCTAGGCCTTTCCAGCGCACTTCGCCGATACATAAAACGTTCCATCGATAGTGGTCCAGCTTGTGGGCCAGTTCAGCTTGTGGGCCAGTTCTTATAATTTTCCTTCCGCAGTTAGGGTCCTGACATTCCAGGTTCCTATGACGATGTTGTTTCTCGTGCGGATCTTGCTAAATTGTCCATCAGTAGCATATTTATCACCTCTGTCCTGGTGGCCAACGGAAGGCGCCTTGTTGAGCCGGGCGACGACCAATCCTGTATGGAATTAGTGGATAGTTTCATCATGTAGTGTGTCTTTGGCAAAAAGGACCTGGCGGTGCCCAACCCTGTGGCCACAGCCGAAATCCACGAATACAGTGTGGCTCGCCTTGGCCCTGAGCACGTGGTCGTTGAACCTGTAGTAACGTGAGGTTAATCCGCCCTGGCCGGTGACTTCTGTGTAGAAGACTTTCGCCCAGTGATGCCGTGCTAACATCACCCCTGTTAGTCGCCTCTTATGACACGCCGGGAAACGTTGGGTCTATTCTATTTAGTGCCCGAACTCACAGGGTCTTTGGGACGTTCGTTGCAGACTTTACAAATCCACTCCGCAAAATCATCAAATGATGAGCAAGGGGAGTGTGGCAGGTTGCACTTTCCGCAGAGGGTCCCAGACGACAGATTTCCGTTATCAGACATCGACGTAGATTCTAAAATTAATTAACATAAACAATCTCAAGTGTTTTATTCCGATTTAAATAAATGAATGTATGCTGCACGCTCCTCTCACAAACAAGCGTTATGGAGATCTACTTAATCTAAGCCTACATACTAGATCTAACATCCGTCCCCAGATCCAGTGACTTCCACGTACACCCTCCCCACACTAGATCTATTCTCTTCGCCTCCAGAACTGTCTTTTTCTCTTCAACCACACACAGAGTGAGAGAGAGAGAGAGAGAGGGAGAGAGAGAGAGAGAGAGAGAGAGAGAGAGAGAGAGAGAGATGAGTCTTTCACCACTGAAAACCACTGAAAACTCAAGACTACATGATTCAATGCCTTTCCATACATTCATTGTCTAATTGTGAAGGAAATCAAACGACTCAAAGTGTTATGTGTGCTCTGTACTTACAAATTTCGTCCAAACTTTTGCGACAAAGAAAACCTTGTATGTTGCGTCATTGTCACTTCCTACCGTGAAAACGTTCGGTAAAAACCTCGTATCTAAACATACGAGGTTTGGTCCGCCAGTAGAGAGATACAAGGTTTGGTTTCATGGATTTTTATTAATTTTCTATTCGAGACGCAATTTTGAGCTTAGCACAGAACATGGGCAAGAGACCAAGGGTCACAACTATGAAGTTATCTCCAAACCGCCATTTTGGGACTTACGAGGTCTACGTCTGACAGCGACGATATGCATGCACACTACTGACACTAATTGTCTAATGTCAGTACCGATCTCTTCCTCCGACTCCAAATCCATTTCTCTCACTTTAATGTCTAATAAATGGAAGCCTGTAAACTCCCCTTCATCAGTCGAAGAATCCAAACCATCCATTTTAGACACACAAGAAAATTTGAAAAAAAAATCGAAAAAACGAACGCATTTCACAAAAGAATAAACCGGAAGTCAATTGCCGGAAGTCTCGCAATCTTTCAAACAACGCGAGAATATAACCACATGGTTGATACGGACGCATTTGGACGTTTTGCCTGTTTAGAACTTTGGCCGCTTTTGGCCGCTATGCCCAGTAAAGGGTTGCCCCTCAGCTTCTGACACTCAGAACTCAATATTTTTTTCTCGGAAATGCAAATGCCTTCCGCGGAAATCCGCTGAAAGTTCTCCACCCTGCGTATTCAAAAGCTGTTTTCTCGGAATCTTTCGCATAAACATGCATTAAAAACAACACAGATGTAAAGATAAAGCGTTCAAATTCAATTTTTATTTGAATACAGCCACTGTTCGTTTTGATGCAGTTTTATATTAATAATAAGTGTTGAAAGTGAAGTCAAAACTGAGTCAAAACTGCCGAGCGGACAAGAGCCAATGAAGGGCTTGGACTACCTACTCTCTCACGGACACTTCACAGAAAATGATATAAGCATTCAACGCACACACACACAGATAGACATATACACCTCACATTTTCAATCAAGGGGCTAAATCACTTTCACTGACTCACACTCTCTCTTTATCCCCTTTATCTGGCAAAAATCTCCTAAAATCAAACCCTTTTGCAATAACATGATGAGAATACAGTTTGAGGTGTTCTGGGCGGTAAATCTTACATAGAAATCATTTTAGCGAAACGACGGGTATAACAAATACAAAACCACAATTCAACCACTAACTGTCGACCACGGGAACAACAAAATTTGGGTATAACGAAGGGGAAAATTGTTCCCCTGGACTTCGTTGTAAGCAATTTTTGACTGTGTGTGTGTTTATA